>OZ053303.1:10580242-11780242 GCA_964056655.1 Arabis hirsuta
CAAAATGTGAATAAAGGAGTGAGAAGGCTACCAGCTGTAAAGGGTTTGTTGCTCTTCTTCAAAGTAAGTGGCGTGTTCTTCAGGGAGATCAAATGACGTGCTAAGACGACCCCCATGTTAGGGTGAGGCTCCATCCAGGTTAAAGGTTGTGACTCTTCCCAAGCCGTGTCTGGAATATCCTTCCGGAGAGCATATGATAAAAGGACCAGCTCCTGAAGTCGCATCTTCCCGGGCTCCACCTTATACAGGATTGTGGTAGAAAATAGGCGGAGCAGGTAGCGGATGACAGGATGCCGCACATCAGTGTGCGTAGAGGAAGCGGGAGCATATATTCCAGTCCCAAATCGCGCCCAAAAGGCCTGTATATCCGAGATGTTCTCCGGGAGTCCATAATAATCTCGATCCTCGTCAAAGCCGTATACCCTGCAAAGATCCCGGAGAGTGAGCGAGTAACGGACTCCTCGGATCTTAAAGCTCAAACACCGCTGCCTCTCCTCATCAGTGTCCTCATCACCGCTGTCTACAGAACAAAGTCGCACTGAGGCAAAAAACTGACGGACCAAATCAGGGTACATATCGTAATTGTGAGAGGCAATGGTCCCCAGTCCCGCATTCCGCAGTAGTCGCAACAGCTCTGCCTTGAGACCCAAACCACTGACTGTTCTTGGATTTGCAACTCTGGTCGGAGAGAGTTTCACCTTGAGCCACTCGTTATACAGGAGCGAGTCATAATCGTCCCAGTCCTCCGTTATTTCTCTGTTGACCACATCATCGCGTATCAGAATTTTTGCAGGAACCTCACTCCATCGCCTCTGAATGGCGATCTTCTCCCCCTCAGGTCGTGGCCATGGATGACGCGAGGCAACGGACTCTGCTTGTGCACCAGAACCAGATGCAGCAGCCTTGTCTTTTCGCTGACGCTTGGTAGCTTGTGTGGCCATCTGCGAGCAACCAAAGACAAAAACAGACAACCAAAAATCTGAAATCAGTACACGTTGGGTGTTCTGGGCGTCTATGTCGATCGACACAAAGGACCGTGTCGATCGACACAGAACTAAACAATTCCGATGGCTGCAAATCAAGGTCTCCATTCGCCATATTCAACACAACACCTCTACACAATATCTAGCAGGCACAGGAGTCCAATGTGACACAATAGCAACCCCAAAACAAACCAATTTCGTTTTCACCTCTTTAACAACCTAAAACCTCAAATATTCCCAAATTCGAACCTAACCTACCAAAATTAACGTAGTTAACGCATGAAGCAGGTCCAAAATCACTCTAAAAGTGTATCCGAAGCAATCGAATCATCCAATTTGAACCAAAACAATCCGAAATCACCCTTTTTCCCTATGAATGTCGAACTGAAAAAGTAGAAATAGGGTGTCATACCTTTGTAGATCGAGTAAATGGAGTGTAGAATCACAAAGAGGATGAAAAACCGAGTAGTAGAGCAAAAAATCGCTTAATTTGATGAAGATTTGAAAAAAGATATGGAGCGATGTCGAGCGATATGATTCCGTCGAAGGGTTTATGAGGAGGAAGGAGAAGAAAACTTACCTGTTATCGTGTGCTGGGCCGGCTTGTCTGTGGGCCGTGTCGATCGACACACAGGTCCGTGTCGATCGACATGGTCGTTCTTCTTCCGTTTTGCCGAAAAAATTCCTTCACAAAATCCATGATTTCTCTAGACTAAAGTTAGTGAAAACTAAAAATTAGAATAATATACACTTACCAGTGGGTTGCCTCCCACTAAGCGCTTATTTTCAGTCATTAGCTTGACTGTGTCAGGACTCAGGCAACAGGTGCATCATCCAGAGGCACAATGTGTCCTTCCGGAATCTCGGCTTCTGCCCAATAGTGTTTCACCCTTTGCCCGTTAACAGTGAACTCTTTTCCATCCTTGCTAACGAGGACAACAGCTCCATGTGGTCTGATTTCCTTGATGGTGAAAGGACCTGACCAATGAGAACGCAATTTACCAGGAAAAAGCTGTAAACGAGAGTTGTAAAGCAATACCTGGTCATTTGGTTCGAATGTCCTGGAGATGATCCTCTTGTCATGATATGCTTTAGTCCGCTCCTTGTATAACTTAGAGCTTTCATAAGCATGATGCCTTATTTCATCCAGTTCATTCAGCTGTATCAGACGCCTCTCTACAGTAGGCTTGATGTTGAAGTTGAAATGCTTAACTGCCCATGCTGCTCTGTGTTCCAATTCAACTGGAAGATGACACGCTTTCCCATAAAGCAGATGAAATGGAGTAGTCCCCAGAGGTGTCTTGTAGGCAGTCCTGTAAGCCCAAAGTGCATCATCCAGTTTGGCTGACCAATCCTTCCTTGTGGAATTTACCGTCTTCTCCAGGATTTCCTTGATTTGTCTGTTGGACACCTCCACTTGTCCACTCGTCTGAGGATGATAAGGACTGGCCACGCGATGGTGCACTCCGTATTTCTGCAAAAGCTTAGCAAAAACTCTGTTAATAAAATGTGTCCCACCATCACTAATGACAACTCTGGGAACTCCAAATCGAGGGAAAATGATGGTTTTAAACAGCTTAACCACCACCACAGCGTCATTCTTAGGACTAGCAATCGCCTCCACCCATTTGGAGACATAATCCACAGCTACCAAGATGTACTTGTTCCCATAGGATGACGGGAACGGGCCCATGAAATCAATGCCCCAGCAATCAAAAACCTCAACCTCAAGGATGAAGTTTTGTGGCATCTCATTCCTCTTGCTAATCTTACCCCGCCTTTGACAAGTATCACACTGCGCAATGAAGACATGCGCATCCTTGAACATAGTAGGCCACCAAAACCCATCTTGTAAAACCTTTGAGACCGTCTTGAAAGTGGCAAAATGTCCAGCATACTCTGAACCATGGCAGTGGTAAAGCACATCCCGTATCTCACTCCCCACAATACACCTTCTGTAGATTCCATCTGAACAATTCTTGTAGAGATAAGGCTCATCCCAATAATACCTACTCAGTTCCCTCATGAATTTCTTCCTTTCGTATCCCTTAAGATCAGTAGGTACGTCCTCTGCAGCTAGGAAGTTTGCAATGTCAGCGTACCACGGTCGGCTAGATCCAGAAATGGAACATACGAGGTCATGTCGATCGACACACATGTCCGTGTCGATCGACATATCCGTTGCTAAAATCTGAGGCGTGATGGTTAAGTCCCGTGTCGATCGACATGGTTCCTTCATGTCGATCGATACGACATCTGACAGTTCGGAAACATGTTGATCTAGCACCGTGCCTGCTTGCAAACCAGTCTCAATGTAATGCACACTCTCCTCTGGGAAGTAGTCATCGATGGGGACGTGGTCTTCTATCCGAATTCGCGAAAGATGATCCGCGACACCATTCTTAACTCCTTTCTTGTCTTTCACCTCTATGTCGAACTCCTGGAGAAGTAGAATCCATCTCAACAGTCTAGGCTTAGCATCCTTCTTCTGCATCAGGTATTTGAGTGCTGAATGATCTGTGTGCACTATCACCTTGGCTCCAATCAAGTAGGGGCGAAACTTCTCAAAAGCAAAAACCACTGCTAGCAGTTCCTTTTCCGTAGTTGCATAGTTTTTTTTAGCCTCGTCTAGTGTCCTACTAGCATAATAGATGGCATGCGGCTTCTTGTCTTTCTTCTGACCCAAAACGGCCCCAACTGCATAGTCACTGGCATCACACATCACCTCGAAAGGCAAATCCCAGTCCGGAGGTTGCACTATTGGAGCACTCACCAAAGCCTGTTTGATCTGTTCAAAAGCAGCTAAACAGTTAGTATCAAAAAGAAATTTTACATCCTTACAGAGCAAATTGGTGAGTGGGCGGGCGATTTTGGAGAAGTCCTTGATAAATCTCCGGTAAAATCCAGCATGTCCTAGGAAGCTACGAACTTCCTTTACTGAAATGGGCGATTGCAGACTTGTCATGACCTCGATCTTAGCACGGTCCACTTCAATCCCATCAGCTGAAATCCTATGACCAAGCACGATGCCATCTTTCACCATAAAGTGGCATTTCTCCCAATTCAGAACCAAATGTTTCTCCACACATCTGGCCAGCACCTTCTCTAGGTTGTCGAGACAGTCCTTGAATGAAGAACCGTGGACCGAGAAGTCATCCATGAAGACCTCCATGTAATCCTCAATCATGTCTGTGAAGATCGACATCATGCATCTCTGGAAGGTCGCTGGGGCATTACATAGTCCAAAGGGCATTCTGCGGTATGCAAAAGTGCCATAAGGACAAGTAAATGTGGTCTTCTCCTGGTCCTCTGGATGAATGGGGATCTGGAAGAAGCCGGAGTAGCCATCGAGAAAGCAGTAATAGGGGTGATTCGCCAGTCGCTCCAACATCTGGTCAATGAAAGGCAGGGGGAAGTGATCTTTCCTGGTAGCCGCGTTTAGCTTCCGATAGTCAATACACATCCTGTGTCCAGTCACCGTCCTCGTAGGAATCAGCTCATTCCTCTCGTTCTTTACCACTGTGACTCCTCCCTTCTTTGGTACCACGTGAACTGGGCTGATCCAGACACTGTCTGAAATGGGATAGATGATTCCAGCCTCTAGAAGTTTCAGAATCTCTTTCTTGACGACTTCTTGTAAGTTCGGATTTAGCCTCCTCTGATGCTCAATTGACGACTTGGTGTCATCCTCTAAGTGGATCCTGTGCATACACAAGTCTGGAGAAATCCCTGAAATATCATCAAGTGAATAGCCAAGAGTTTTGCGAAACTTGCGCAGCTTGCTTAGCAAAAGGGTGAGCTCTGCATTGTTTAAGGAAGCATTAACAATGACTGGGTATGTTGAATTAGGACCAAGAAAAGCATACCTTAGCCCGGCTGGAAGTGGTTTGAGTTCGATTGTTGGAGCTTTTTGTTCACTCCAATCGCTGTCTGCGGACCCGTGTCGATCGACACGGACCTCATGTCGATCGACATGGGTTTTCAGGGATCCGACCAACTCGACATTACTAGTCAACTGCCTCACTTTTCTCCCAACATCCATCAGCTTAGCATACCCTTTAGCAACTTCATCAATCTGGCTCTCCACGGTCACAGAGTTAACCAAAGTCTTTTCCAAGGGATCGATGGGATGCGTCTCATTGAAGACTTCCTGGGCAATGTCTGTGAGCGTGTCGACATAGAATGTTTGGCCATCTATGGTGGGTCTCTTCATCAGCCTATCCATCTCGAATTTCATCTCCAAATCTCCCACACTCAAGGTAATGCTACCTCCTTTGCAATCGATCATTGCACCCGCTGTAGCTAAAAATGGTCTACCCAAAATAAGGGGGTCTTTGGGCTCCTCGTTGTATTGTAGAACAACAAAGTCTGTAGGAATCAAACAGTCTCCAACTCTGATTGGGACATCCTCTAGAACACCCTCTGGAATTCTAACAGATCGATCAGCCAGGATAAGAGAGATTCTAGTAGGCTGGAAATCGGTCATTCCTAGACCAACAGCAACAGAGCGTGGCATCAGGTTGACACCAGAGCTTAAATCACAAAGAGATCGCGGAAATCTATCCTTGAAGATCAAACAGTCCAACACAAAACTTCCTGGATCTGTCAGTTTGAGGTGTTAGAGCATAATTGGACCAAGAAGAGGATACAAAAGAAGAATCAATGGAGTTAAAATGCAAAGGGAAAGATGGAGAGTAGAAGAAAGATTACAACCCGGAAAAGCTAATTTCGACACCCCAAATTTCGATAGGAAGCGCTTCAGAATGTGCAGATGAAATCTTCATTTTCGAACAGAGGAAATTTTGACCCCCTAGTTTCGAAAGACAGGGGTCCGGAATTGATCCAGTCTTCTCTCAACTAAAAGATCCGACCCGATCTAAATCGGGTCGACCCGGTTCTGTTTTGAGGACTAATAAATGCAATTTTAGAAGAAGAAAAACCTAAGTTTTTGATATGCTCTTGACTCATTTTAGCTTTCAAACCCTTTTCTTATGATTTGTGTTTGGATCTTTTGTATTTGGTCAATCTAGTGAAGTTTCTTAATCTTTATCCTTTTTTTGTGATTATGTCTTTAATTATGATTATGATTGTCATTTGCATCATGATTAGTGAGTAGTCTCTTAATGGATTTTTGGGCTTAGTAGATTTAGGATGTTTGATAGATGATTTGTGATGTCTAGACTTAGATTCTTATGGTTTCTAAAGATTAAGGTATATTTAACGCTAGATTAGACTTGATCAATCAAAATCTAGAACTTGGATATTTTATGTCCGGAAGGTGTTCGATAAAATGTCTAGATGAACTTTAAATCTTGTTTTTCATTCTTAACCAATGGGAATTGATGTTTAAGGTAATAAATTTAACATTTGGACTTGAATTTAATGATTATTGATCTCTTAATTGCAATTTGAATATTAGCTTAATTAGATGATTAATAAATGGATTATTGTCATGGAAATGAATTAGTCGAATGTGAGTGATATTTGTCATAGAATTGAGTTTGAATTGATAGTCATAGCATCATTAGTTAGTCATTAAGCATCCCAAGTCAATTGTTTTGCCCAAAACCCATGCTTTCCCATATTTGATCAAGTTTTTAGTTGTTGACTTTACGGTTGATTTTTGTTGACTTTTTACATTTGATTTTGTTTATGCTTAATCATGATTTGCTTAGGTCTTTTTTAGTTTTTTTTAGCATTTTAGTCTTGTTTATCATTATTTTGCATTCTCATTTGCTTGTTTCACTTAGTTGCATCGTTAGGACTTTTAAAAAAAAACTAAAAACACTATTTAGCGTAGATTAATCAATTGTTTGCATTCTTAGTTTGGTATTCTAACTACTTGTGGATTGATACCTTGATTACTATTCGTTACTTACACTTGGGCTTAGTAATTTCGGATTTTAAAACTTTTTTCACAACAATTTGTTCGGTGATTTTAGGTGTCTTTGTTTGCAAACAGCTCAACATTGGCTCTTAGCAATTCTGCTTAGAATATTCACTAGCGTGGTGTGGTCGGCCACACATGCATTCGAAATGGATGATTTCGAAATAAACATTTTCGATTCCGACTTATAGAGTGTGCCTCTCTTTCTTATTCTCTCTTTCTTTGTTTGAAAGCCTCAGGTGTTGATAAAAGATGAGTTTCTGGCTTTCTGAGTGTTATTTCTTTGAGAACTAAAAATATTATGATGTGTTTTCTGACAAAAAAAAAAACCAAGTTTATGATGTGTTTGTGACGTGGAGTACATATTACAGATCCGGGTCGGTCAAATCCAAACTACAACTGTTGGGATCCGAACATGTGACTTTTACATAATCGTCATATCCGGACTATATATACGGATTTAGAAGAATTCGTGATTTGAATAGACGGGTCTTAATTCAGACTTTTCCGATATCTGAACTTTTGAAGCTCATATATCATATCGAATTTGTATTCCGGATAATTATTTCACTCCTACATATACATAGTTTTATCATTACAATAACTAGAAGTATACTAAAAACTTTATAAATTAATACTCGATAAATTAATAAATTTATCCAGTTTCGAGTTGGTCCGATTTAAAATATAACACAATTCGATAAAATAACAATTTTTTTTTTCAAAAATTCTATACAAATATATTGTCCCACTTAATATTATAAAAATAATAATTACTATATATTTCTTCTTTTTCATAGTAAGTAATGTTTTAAGAGAAAACATTGTTTCAAATTATATTATATTTTCAATTTTCAATAGAAAATTAATTAATCTTTTGTTGTTTTTAACTAATTGTTTGTGCAAATTGTTTGGTTGAGTTGTATTTATAATAGCAGTTAAAAGTTTGTTTTGATGCATTTTAAAATTTTATGTATAAGTTAATAACTCTATAAATTAATAAACTACTATAGTTTCACTTTGGTCATTTTTTTAGATTTTAATCTATCGTATGCAACAATTGAGTAGTTAATGGAGTTAAATAAAAACAGAAAATACCTTTTCTTCTTAACTCCAAATAATGGACAAACAATACAAATTAACTTGTTTTTCATAAGAAATTGAAAATTAGTTCAATCATAGACAACCTACCACGTTATCTACCCAAAAATTTGGCTTGCCGTTTAATTTATAGAGGGTAAAAACTTCTTGGGTAGATAACGTGGTAGGTTGTCTATGATTGAACTAATTTTCAATTTCTTATGAAAAACAAGTTAATTTGTATTGTTTGTCCATTATTTGGAGTTAAGAAGAAAAGGTATTTTCTGTTTTTATTTAACTCCATTAACTACTCAATTGTTGCATACGATAGATTAAAATCTAAAAAAATGACCAAAGTGAAACTATAGTAGTTTATTAATTTATAGAGTTATTAACTTATACATAAAATTTTAAAATGCATCAAAACAAACTTTTAACTGCTATTATAAATACAACTCAACCAAACAATTTGCACAAACAATTAGTTAAAAACAACAAAAGATTAATTAATTTTCTATTGAAAATTGAAAATATAATATAATTTGAAACAATGTTTTCTCTTAAAACATTACTTACTATGAAAAAGAAGAAATATATAGTAATTATTATTTTTATAATATTAAGTGGGACAATATATTTGTATAGAATTTTTGAAAAAAAAAATTGTTATTTTATCGAATTGTGTTATATTTTAAATCGGACCAACTCGAAACTGGATAAATTTATTAATTTATCGAGTATTAATTTATAAAGTTTTTAGTATACTTCTAGTTATTGTAATGATAAAACTATGTATATGTAGGAGTGAAATAATTATCCGGAATACAAATTCGATATGATATATGAGCTTCAAAAGTTCAGATATCGGAAAAGTCTGAATTAAGACCCGTCTATTCAAATCACGAATTCTTCTAAATCCGTATATATAGTCCGGATATGACGATTATGTAAAAGTCACATGTTCGGATCCCAACAGTTGTAGTTTGGATTTGACCGACCCGGATCTGTAATATGTACTCCACGTCACAAACACATCATAAACTTGGTTTTTTTTTTTGTCAGAAAACACATCATAATATTTTTAGTTCTCAAAGAAATAACACTCAGAAAGCCAGAAACTCATCTTTTATCAACACCTGAGGCTTTCAAACAAAGAAAGAGAGAATAAGAAAGAGAGGCACACTCTATAAGTCGGAATCGAAAATGTTTATTTCGAAATCATCCATTTCGAATGCATGTGTGGTCGACCACACCACGCTAGTGAATATTCTAAGCAGAATTGCTAAGAGCCAATGTTGAGCTGTTTGCAAACAAAGACACCTAAAATCACCGAACAAATTGTTGTGAAAAAAGTTTTAAAATCCGAAATTACTAAGCCCAAGTGTAAGTAACGAATAGTAATCAAGGTATCAATCCACAAGTAGTTAGAATACCAAACTAAGAATGCAAACAATTGATTAATCTACGCTAAATAGTGTTTTTAGTTTTTTTTTAAAAGTCCTAACGATGCAACTAAGTGAAACAAGCAAATGAGAATGCAAAATAATGATAAACAAGACTAAAATGCTAAAAAAAACTAAAAAAGACCTAAGCAAATCATGATTAAGCATAAACAAAATCAAATGTAAAAAGTCAACAAAAATCAACCGTAAAGTCAACAACTAAAAACTTGATCAAATATGGGAAAGCATGGGTTTTGGGCAAAACAATTGACTTGGGATGCTTAATGACTAACTAATGATGCTATGACTATCAATTCAAACTCAATTCTATGACAAATATCACTCACATTCGACTAATTCATTTCCATGACAATAATCCATTTATTAATCATCTAATTAAGCTAATATTCAAATTGCAATTAAGAGATCAATAATCATTAAATTCAAGTCCAAATGTTAAATTTATTACCTTAAACATCAATTCCCATTGGTTAAGAATGAAAAACAAGATTTAAAGTTCATCTAGACATTTTATCGAACACCTTCCGGACATAAAATATCCAAGTTCTAGATTTTGATTGATCAAGTCTAATCTAGCGTTAAATATACCTTAATCTTTAGAAACCATAAGAATCTAAGTCTAGACATCACAAATCATCTATCAAACATCCTAAATCTACTAAGCCCAAAAATCCATTAAGAGACTACTCACTAATCATGATGCAAATGACAATCATAATCATAATTAAAGACATAATCACAAAAAAAGGATAAAGATTAAGAAACTTCACTAGATTGACCAAATACAAAAGATCCAAACACAAATCATAAGAAAAGGGTTTGAAAGCTAAAATGAGTCAAGAGCATATCAAAAACTTAGGTTTTTCTTCTTCTAAAATTGCATTTATTAGTCCTCAAAACAGAACCGGGTCGACCCGATTTAGATCGGGTCGGATCTTTTAGTTGAGAGAAGACTGGATCAATTCCGGACCCCTGTCTTTCGAAACTAGGGGGTCAAAATTTCCTCTGTTCGAAAATGAAGATTTCATCTGCACATTCTGAAGCGCTTCCTATCGAAATTTGGGGTGTCGAAATTAGCTTTTCCGGGTTGTAATCTTTCTTCTACTCTCCATCTTTCCCTTTGCATTTTAACTCCATTGATTCTTCTTTTGTATCCTCTTCTTGGTCCAATTATGCTCTAACACCTCAAACTGACAGATCCGGGAAGTTTTGTGTTGGACTGTTTGATCTTCAAGGATAGATTTCCGCGATCTCTTTGTGATTTAAGCTCTGGTGTCAACCTGATGCCACGCTCTGTTGCTGTTGGTCTAGGAATGACCGATTTCCAGCCTACTAGAATCTCTCTTATCCTGGCTGATCGATCTGTTAGAATTCCAGAGGGTGTTCTAGAGGATGTCCCAATCAGAGTTGGAGACTGTTTGATTCCTACAGACTTTGTTGTTCTACAATACAACGAGGAGCCCAAAGACCCCCTTATTTTGGGTAGACCATTTTTAGCTACAGCGGGTGCAATGATCGATTGCAAAGGAGGTAGCATTACCTTGAGTGTGGGAGATTTGGAGATGAAATTCGAGATGGATAGGCTGATGAAGAGACCCACCATAGATGGCCAAACATTCTATGTCGACACGCTCACAGACATTGCCCAGGAAGTCTTCAATGAGACGCATCCCATCGATCCCTTGGAAAAGACTTTGGTTAACTCTGTGACCGTGGAGAGCCAGATTGATGAAGTTGCTAAAGGGTATGCTAAGCTGATGGATGTTGGGAGAAAAGTGAGGCAGTTGACTAGTAATGTCGAGTTGGTCGGATCCCTGAAAACCCATGTCGATCGACATGAGGTCCGTGTCGATCGACACGGGTCCGCAGACAGCGATTGGAGTGAACAAAAAGCTCCAACAATCGAACTCAAACCACTTCCAGCCGGGCTAAGGTATGCTTTTCTTGGTCCTAATTCAACATACCCAGTCATTGTTAATGCTTCCTTAAACAATGCAGAGCTCACCCTTTTGCTAAGCAAGCTGCGCAAGTTTCGCAAAACTCTTGGCTATTCACTTGATGATATTTCAGGGATTTCTCCAGACTTGTGTATGCACAGGATCCACTTAGAGGATGACACCAAGTCGTCAATTGAGCATCAGAGGAGGCTAAATCCGAACTTACAAGAAGTCGTCAAGAAAGAGATTCTGAAACTTCTAGAGGCTGGAATCATCTATCCCATTTCAGACAGTGTCTGGATCAGCCCAGTTCACGTGGTACCAAAGAAGGGAGGAGTCACAGTGGTAAAGAACGAGAGGAATGAGCTGATTCCTACGAGGACGGTGACTGGACACAGGATGTGTATTGACTATCGGAAGCTAAACGCGGCTACCAGGAAAGATCACTTCCCCCTGCCTTTCATTGACCAGATGTTGGAGCGACTGGCGAATCACCCCTATTACTGCTTTCTCGATGGCTACTCCGGCTTCTTCCAGATCCCCATTCATCCAGAGGACCAGGAGAAGACCACATTTACTTGTCCTTATGGCACTTTTGCATACCGCAGAATGCCCTTTGGACTATGTAATGCCCCAGCGACCTTCCAGAGATGCATGATGTCGATCTTCACAGACATGATTGAGGATTACATGGAGGTCTTCATGGATGACTTCTCGGTCCACGGTTCTTCATTCAAGGACTGTCTCGACAACCTAGAGAAGGTGCTGGCCAGATGTGTGGAGAAACATTTGGTTCTGAATTGGGAGAAATGCCACTTTATGGTGAAAGATGGCATCGTGCTTGGTCATAGGATTTCAGCTGATGGGATTGAAGTGGACCGTGCTAAGATCGAGGTCATGACAAGTCTGCAATCGCCCATTTCAGTAAAGGAAGTTCGTAGCTTCCTAGGACATGCTGGATTTTACCGGAGATTTATCAAGGACTTCTCCAAAATCGCCCGCCCACTCACCAATTTGCTCTGTAAGGATGTAAAATTTCTTTTTGATACTAACTGTTTAGCTGCTTTTGAACAGATCAAACAGGCTTTGGTGAGTGCTCCAATAGTGCAACCTCCGGACTGGGATTTGCCTTTCGAGGTGATGTGTGATGCCAGTGACTATGCAGTTGGGGCCGTTTTGGGTCAGAAGAAAGACAAGAAGCCGCATGCCATCTATTATGCTAGTAGGACACTAGACGAGGCTAAAAAAAACTATGCAACTACGGAAAAGGAACTGCTAGCAGTGGTTTTTGCTTTTGAGAAGTTTCGCCCCTACTTGATTGGAGCCAAGGTGATAGTGCACACAGATCATTCAGCACTCAAATACCTGATGCAGAAGAAGGATGCTAAGCCTAGACTGTTGAGATGGATTCTACTTCTCCAGGAGTTCGACATAGAGGTGAAAGACAAGAAAGGAGTTAAGAATGGTGTCGCGGATCATCTTTCGCGAATTCGGATAGAAGACCACGTCCCCATCGATGACTACTTCCCAGAGGAGAGTGTGCATTACATTGAGACTGGTTTGCAAGCAGGCACGGTGCTAGATCAACATGTTTCCGAACTGTCAGATGTCGTATCGATCGACATGAAGGAACCATGTCGATCGACACGGGACTTAACCATCACGCCTCAGATTTTAGCAACGGATATGTCGATCGACACGGACATGTGTGTCGATCGACATGACCTCGTATGTTCCATTTCTGGATCTAGCCGACCGTGGTACGCTGACATTGCAAACTTCCTAGCTGCAGAGGACGTACCTACTGATCTTAAGGGATACGAAAGGAAGAAATTCATGAGGGAACTGAGTAGGTATTATTGGGATGAGCCTTATCTCTACAAGAATTGTTCAGATGGAATCTACAGAAGGTGTATTGTGGGGAGTGAGATACGGGATGTGCTTTACCACTGCCATGGTTCAGAGTATGCTGGACATTTTGCCACTTTCAAGACGGTCTCAAAGGTTTTACAAGATGGGTTTTGGTGGCCTACTATGTTCAAGGATGCGCATGTCTTCATTGCGCAGTGTGATACTTGTCAAAGGCGGGGTAAGATTAGCAAGAGGAATGAGATGCCACAAAACTTCATCCTTGAGGTTGAGGTTTTTGATTGCTGGGGCATTGATTTCATGGGCCCGTTCCCGTCATCCTATGGGAACAAGTACATCTTGGTAGCTGTGGATTATGTCTCCAAATGGGTGGAGGCGATTGCTAGTCCTAAGAATGACGCTGTGGTGGTGGTTAAGCTGTTTAAAACCATCATTTTCCCTCGATTTGGAGTTCCCAGAGTTGTCATTAGTGATGGTGGGACACATTTTATTAACAGAGTTTTTGCTAAGCTTTTGCAGAAATACGGAGTGCACCATCGCGTGGCCAGTCCTTATCATCCTCAGACGAGTGGACAAGTGGAGGTGTCCAACAGACAAATCAAGGAAATCCTGGAGAAGACGGTAAATTCCACAAGGAAGGATTGGTCAGCCAAACTGGATGATGCACTTTGGGCTTACAGGACTGCCTACAAGACACCTCTGGGGACTACTCCATTTCATCTGCTTTATGGGAAAGCGTGTCATCTTCCAGTTGAATTGGAACACAGAGCAGCATGGGCAGTTAAGCATTTCAACTTCAACATCAAGCCTACTGTAGAGAGGCGTCTGATACAGCTGAATGAACTGGATGAAATAAGGCATCATGCTTATGAAAGCTCTAAGTTATACAAGGAGCGGACTAAAGCATATCATGACAAGAGGATCATCTCCAGGACATTCGAACCAAATGACCAGGTATTGCTTTACAACTCTCGTTTACAGCTTTTTCCTGGTAAATTGCGTTCTCATTGGTCAGGTCCTTTCACCATCAAGGAAATCAGACCACATGGAGCTGTTGTCCTCGTTAGCAAGGATGGAAAAGAGTTCACTGTTAACGGGCAAAGGGTGAAACACTATTGGGCAGAAGCCGAGATTCCGGAAGGACACATTGTGCCTCTGGATGATGCACCTGTTGCCTGAGTCCTGACACAGTCAAGCTAATGACTGAAAATAAGCGCTTAGTGGGAGGCAACCCACTGGTAAGTGTATATTATTCTAATTTTTAGTTTTCACTAACTTTAGTCTAGAGAAATCATGGATTTTGTGAAGGAATTTTTTCGGCAAAACGGAAGAAGAACGACCATGTCGATCGACACGGACCTGTGTGTCGATCGACACGGCCCACAGACAAGCCGGCCCAGCACACGATAACAGGTAAGTTTTCTTCTCCTTCCTCCTCATAAACCCTTCGACGGAATCATATCGCTCGACATCGCTCCATATCTTTTTTCAAATCTTCATCAAATTAAGCGATTTTTTGCTCTACTACTCGGTTTTTCATCCTCTTTGTGATTCTACACTCCATTTACTCGATCTACAAAGGTATGACACCCTATTTCTACTTTTTCAGTTCGACATTCATAGGGAAAAAGGGTGATTTCGGATTGTTTTGGTTCAAATTGGATGATTCGATTGCTTCGGATACACTTTTAGAGTGATTTTGGACCTGCTTCATGCGTTAACTACGTTAATTTTGGTAGGTTAGGTTCGAATTTGGGAATATTTGAGGTTTTAGGTTGTTAAAGAGGTGAAAACGAAATTGGTTTGTTTTGGGGTTGCTATTGTGTCACATTGGACTCCTGTGCCTGCTAGATATTGTGTAGAGGTGTTGTGTTGAATATGGCGAATGGAGACCTTGATTTGCAGCCATCGGAATTGTTTAGTTCTGTGTCGATCGACACGGTCCTTTGTGTCGATCGACATAGACGCCCAGAACACCCAACGTGTACTGATTTCAGATTTTTGGTTGTCTGTTTTTGTCTTTGGTTGCTCGCAGATGGCCACACAAGCTACCAAGCGTCAGCGAAAAGACAAGGCTGCTGCATCTGGTTCTGGTGCACAAGCAGAGTCCGTTGCCTCGCGTCATCCATGGCCACGACCTGAGGGGGAGAAGATCGCCATTCAGAGGCGATGGAGTGAGGTTCCTGCAAAAATTCTGATACGCGATGATGTGGTCAACAGAGAAATAACGGAGGACTGGGACGATTATGACTCGCTCCTGTATAACGAGTGGCTCAAGGTGAAACTCTCTCCGACCAGAGTTGCAAATCCAAGAACAGTCAGTGGTTTGGGTCTCAAGGCAGAGCTGTTGCGACTACTGCGGAATGCGGGACTGGGGACCATTGCCTCTCACAATTACGATATGTACCCTGATTTGGTCCGTCAGTTTTTTGCCTCAGTGCGACTTTGTTCTGTAGACAGCGGTGATGAGGACACTGATGAGGAGAGGCAGCGGTGTTTGAGCTTTAAGATCCGAGGAGTCCGTTACTCGCTCACTCTCCGGGATCTTTGCAGGGTATACGGCTTTGACGAGGATCGAGATTATTATGGACTCCCGGAGAACATCTCGGATATACAGGCCTTTTGGGCGCGATTTGGGACTGGAATATATGCTCCCGCTTCCTCTACGCACACTGATGTGCGGCATCCTGTCATCCGCTACCTGCTCCGCCTATTTTCTACCACAATCCTGTATAAGGTGGAGCCCGGGAAGATGCGACTTCAGGAGCTGGTCCTTTTATCATATGCTCTCCGGAAGGATATTCCAGACACGGCTTGGGAAGAGTCACAACCTTTAACCTGGATGGAGCCTCACCCTAACATGGGGGTCGTCTTAGCACGTCATTTGATCTCCCTGAAGAACACGCCACTTACTTTGAAGAAGAGCAACAAACCCTTTACAGCTGGTAGCCTTCTCACTCCTTTATTCACATTTTGTCAAGTTGATACATCCGTTTGCACTGTGGAGACGACGTGGTGTACTGTTGATATCGATTACCTGACGAGAGCCACCTGGCTCAAGCCAGACAAGCACTGGGTCTTCCATCCCGTTCCTGGAGAGCAACGGATGGTGAAGCTGCCCATTCCTGAGCTGATGAGGATCTCTGAGGACCCCACTTTGCTGGTTTTCAAGCCAGACCCGAGACTTGTACGCCCAGTTGGAGCTGGGCGCAAGCAGATTACTCGGGGCACTACTGCAGCTGGTCCCTCAGACGCAGGCACCTCCAGTGTTCCATATCGGATTCCTCCACTACCACCAGTGCCTGATCGCCCTATGGAGCAGCACGAGTTTCAGAGTTGGGTCGTTCAGAGTTTCCAGACGCTATTGACCGCCATGTCTACCTGGCCTCGCTGTGGATGCATCCGTCCTCGCCAACCTACTCCACGACCTTCATCATCATCTGAGGAGGATGATTAGATCACTTATCCTTTTTCCTGTTTCTCTTTATTTTCTTTTATTATCTAACTTTGAGTCTATTTTTCTGTTTTTCTTTGAGTCAGTTTGTTTTATGTTTCTTTAGGATTTCAGAACTGATGAACTAATGCGATTCGCCTATGTTTTCCTCTTAATCACGTCTTTTGAGTTGAGTTTTGCAGAATGATTAGCTTGAAATTTATTTCAACGATGGAAGATGCTGACCAAACTTGCGGAAATATCTAGAGAGACCGTGTCGATCGACATGGACCTGTATGTCGATCGACATGGTTCGACATTTTGTCTCCAATTCCGCACAACTCATGATCCGATTCGAATACCTATATCGATCGACACGGTTTTCCATGTCGATCGACAGGGGAAAACACTTGGTAACATTTCGTCTTCTCTTCTCAAGTTCGTTATCCTTTTGATTCTTTATGCCGAACTCAGCTTGATAACACTGGGGACAGTGTTGTTTAAGTCTGGGGGAGGTAGTTGCTAACTTTGTGTTCGTTTTTGAGAGTCAGTCCAAAACGTTTTTATTGAGTCAAAATAGTCAGTTGGAAACAATGATCCTTCTTTTGGTTTAGTGGATTGTTCTTTTCAGTTGTGTGACCATTTTTCCAGGATCGATTTCAGAATCAGACTAATGGGAAATCCTAAGGCTGACCAGTTAACTAGAGATGTCCGTTACTTCCAACATAATCCGCCAGGTTAGAGCTAATTATACGGTCTCCTCGGTGATTGATTTTCATAAAGCTTGATTCCTCATTCATACCTGAATAGTGCAAATTCCTGTTGAAACTAATGGTACCCCTCTCCCTAAATTATTAAAAAAAAATGATGAAGAATGGGGTGATATGATAGTTCTTGAGTACCAGATGAGGAAATACAATTCCAGTGAATCAGTACTCAAGAGGTGATCCCCCAGAGCTCAAAAACAGCAGTCTGAGTCCCTTAGAACGGATGTAGAGGACGAGCGATCTCACGACCTTGTCTCCTCACAAGGAACAACAGTAGTGAAAGCACTGCTTTTGAGTTTCAACATTCCATTCATTCTTTAAAAAAAAAAAAAAAAATTTCGAATTAAATAAGTCTGGGGGAGAAAGGGTACTGAAAGTTATATGGATTCACTAGTCATGGTATAGAATGGGAATGAGTCTAGAAGGCTTTTGGCGTCAAGATCTGGGACGAGACCTTGCAATGATAACTAACGGGTTATGTTGAGTAGTCGTGGATGAATTTGGAAGGCTGCGAATGTTTATGGAGAAGTACATGGTGGTCTGAATCTGGATTGGTTTTGCATTATGTGGATTACTAGTTGAAAGGGTCGGTTCATATTTTTAGTGTATGTTTTGCTTGAGGGCAAGCAAATGCTAAGTCTGGGGAGTTGATATATCATGGTTTTTACCCGTTTTCGACCATGATATAAGTCCTTTTCATAGAGTCTTTTTGGTATTTTTCGAGTGTTTTAGAGTCTTTGCAGGTTAAAGGACGATTGGAGCTTAATGGAAGCTTTTCTAAATTTTGGAGCATTGGGGAAAGAAGAGCTGAAATGATGAAGTCGAAGTCAATTTTATACGACCGTGTCGATCGACATGGACCTGTATGTCGATCGACATGGTCATATGTGACGAGAAGAGAAGTATTTTTCTTTTAAGCCCACGAAGCCCAGAAGTTTACAAAAGAAGCCCAATCCGAATTCTGAACAATATTTATAGTTTGTACTTAGAGTTTTAAGATTTTTATCCAGTTTTTAACTTTAGAACTTAAGAGAGGAGATTTGAGGAGCTGAGGAGATTTCATACGTCCAGACTCTGTCAATTCGAACTCTCTGTATCTTTTATCTTATCTCTTTTATGCAAACTATTTATTCATTGATTATGTTTACATCGTCCATGTCTGAGTAGTCTGTTTGTTAGGTTTAGGGTAGTTCTAGGGTTTGATGAGAAATTGAATGGATTAAAACCCTGTTAGGATTTATCTCTAGGTTCTTCATCTAGATTGGCATAACTCTGATTTTAGGATTGATCAACTAAAATTAGATATCATAGGTTGTTTAATAGATGCGAAAATATTATTGATAACCTGAAATAATCTTAGATGAGCAAAATTACTTATTCGCAAAGAAATTTGGTTTAGGAACTTTGTGAGCAATTAAACTTGAACTATAAAGCTTGATTTAATTCTCTAGGTTCGTAAAGAAATTTGGGATTTAGGAATCTAATCATAGATAGTCTCTGCAACGAAAGTTGATTGATTTTACAATCGTGTTTATGTTCTAGAACCGTTCTTAATAAGGTCCTAACCGTTTCCGTCTCTGTGTCGATCGACACATACATTTGTGTCGATCGACACGACCATATTTCAAGTCATCCCTGCGAATTACCCTTGGCCTAACTCTTTGTCTAATTGATTTCAAGAACTTTATCATCCTTCACTGTTTACTTTGCCGTCTATTTTACATTAATACATTTTTGCTTAGCATAATTTGAACTCACGAATTGGTTGTGTTATTCGATTCCCTGTGGATTCGATCCCTAAGTACTACATCGATCTCTTAATTTGAGAGAGTAGCTCAGGGTAAATTTGATCATATCAACTTATATAGTAGACATTTGTTTCTCTACATGAATCTTCTCTTGTAGACTTCTCTCGTAGACTTCTCCGGTAGACTTCTCTGCTAGACATCTGCTTCTGTACATTAATCTTCTCGTGTACGCTTCTCTTGTAGACTTCTCTAGTAGACTTCTCCGGTAGACTTCTCTAGTAGACATCTGCTTCTATACATGAATCTTCTCTAGTAGACTTCTCTGGTAGACATCTGCTTCTGTACATGAATCTTCTCGTGTACGCTTCTCTTGTAGACTTCTCCGGTAGACTTCTCTAGTAGACTTCTCTGGTAGACTTCTCTGGTAGACATCTGCTTCTGTACATGAATCTTCTCGTGTACGCTTCTCTTGTAGACTTCTCCGGTAGACTTCTCTAGTAGACTTCTCTGGTAGACTTCTCTAGTAGACATCTGCTTCTGTACATGAATCTTCTCGTGTACGCTTCTCTTGTAGACATCTCCGGTAGACTTCTCCGGTAGACTTCTCTAGTAGACTTCTACGGTAGACTTCTCTAGTAGACATCTGCTTATGTACATGAATCTTCTCGTGTACGCTTCTCTTGTAGACTTCTCCGGTAGACTTCTCTAGTAGATAAAACCAAATATCACGGTTTCTCTCTCCTTTATCTGAACAAAAAAAATCGTCAACAATTCCTTTATCTGAAAACCCTAGGTTCCGAACCAACGGAGCTCCTCACTTTCTCCTCTCTTGCGAAACAAAAACTTAAAATCTCAATCAATCACCTATAATGGCCTCTCCGTCATGATCCCCAAATCTGCAACCGGATTCTTCCTCTGCTACCTCTGAAACTCGATTCTCTAGACCCGAGAGGGTTGGATATACCATTAACTTCGACGTAGATCCATGTAAGTCTCTTCGACTTCCCTTGTTCAAGATCTATCTTTATGGTTCTGACTTACTTCTCAGTGTCTGACCCCTTTTCTCTTTCCCTTTCTCTACGAACCAACAACAACCACTGAAGCCCCTCAGGAGATCGCTGACTACACGATAATGGGAGGAAATCTCTTGTAAGTTCCATGAACCAACCCTGTTTCTCGCCATTATCAACCCTCATGGGGAGTTGATATATTCATATATTACCTCTTTACACTTGTTTCATCATGCTTTAAATCCGTTTTTCATATGCATTTAGGCATTTGTAGGTGCATTTGCATTGGCCTTGTCTTTGTAGGTGAGAATGGTGATGAATCTAGAAAAAAGAGGTGTTAGAGCATAATTGGACCAAGAAGAGGATACAAAAGAAGAATCAATGGAGTTAAAATGCAAAGGGAAAGATGGAGAGTAGAAGAAAGATTACAACCCGGAAAAGCTAATTTCGACACCCCAAATTTCGATAGGAAGCGCTTCAGAATGTGCAGATGAAATCTTCATTTTCGAACAGAGGAAATTTTGACCCCCTAGTTTCGAAAGACAGGGGTCCGGAATTGATCCAGTCTTCTCTCAACTAAAAGATCCGACCCGATCTAAATCGGGTCGACCCGGTTCTGTTTTGAGGACTAATAAATGCAATTTTAGAAGAAGAAAAACCTAAGTTTTTGATATGCTCTTGACTCCTTTTAGCTTTCAAACCCTTTTCTTATGATTTGTGTTTGGATCTTTTGTATTTGGTCAATCTAGTGAAGTTTCTTAATCTTTATCCTTTTTTTTGTGATTATGTCTTTAATTATGATTATGATTGTCATTTGCATCATGATTAGTGAGTAGTCTCTTAATGGATTTTTGGGCTTAGTAGATTTAGGATGTTTGATAGATGATTTGTGATGTCTAGACTTAGATTCTTATGGTTTCTAAAGATTAAGGTATATTTAACGCTAGATTAGACTTGATCAATCAAAATCTAGAACTTGGATATTTTATGCCCGGAAGGTGTTCGATAAAATGTCTAGATGAACTTTAAATCTTGTTTTTCATTCTTAACCAATGGGAATTGATGTTTAAGATAATTAGTTAACATTTGGACTTGAATTTAATGATTATTGATCTCTTAATTGCAATTTGAATATTAGCTTAATTAGATGATTAATAAATGGATTATTGTCATGGAAATGAATTAGTCGAATGTGAGTGATATTTGTCATAGAATTGAGTTTGAATTGATAGTCATAGCATCATTAGTTAGTCATTAAGCATCCCAAGTCAATTGTTTTGCCCAAAACCCATGCTTTCCCATATTTGATCAAGTTTTTAGTTGTTGACTTTACGGTTGATTTTTGTTGACTTTTTACATTTGATTTTGTTTATGCTTAATCATGATTTGCTTAGGTCTTTTTTAGTTTTTTTTTAGCATTTTAGTCTTGTTTATCATTATTTTGCATTCTCATTTGCTTGTTTCACTTTGTTGCATCGTTAGGACTTTTAAAAAAAACTAAAAACACTATTTAGCGTAGATTAATCAATTGTTTGCATTCTTAGTTTGGTATTCTAACTACTTGTGGATTGATACCTTGATTACTATTCGTTACTTACACTTGGGCTTAGTAATTTCGGATTTTAAAACTTTTTTCACAACAATTTGTTCGGTGATTTTAGGTGTCTTTAAAACAAATTTGTTTGCAAACAGCTCAACATTGGCTCTTAGCAATTCTGCTTAGAATATTCACCAGCGTGGTGTGGTCGGCCACACATGCATTCGAAATGGATGATTTCGAAATAAACATTTTCGATTCCGACTTATAGAGTGTGCCTCTCTTTCTTATTCTCTCTTTCTTTGTTTGAAAGCCTCAAGTGTTGATAAAAGATGAGTTTCTGGCTTTCTGAGTGTTATTTCTTTGAGAACTAAAAATATTATGATGTGTTTTCTGACAAAAAAAAAAACCAAGTTTATGATGTGTTTGTGACGTGGAGTACATATTACAGATCCGGGTCGGTCGAATCCAAACTACAACTGTTGGGATCCGAACATGTGACTTTTACATAATCGTCATATCCGGACTATATATACGGATTTAGAAGAATTCGTGATTTGAATAGACGGGTCTTAATTCAGATTTTCCCGATATCTGAACTTTTGAAGCTCATATATCATATCGAATTTGTATTCCGGATAATTATTTCACTCCTACATATACATAGTTTTATCATTACAATAACTAGAAGTATACTAAAAACTTTATAAATTAATACTCGATAAATTAATAAATTTATCCAGTTTCGAGTTGGTCCGATTTAAAATATAACACAATTCGATAAAATAACAATTTTTTTTTTCAAAAATTCTATACAAATATATTGTCCCACTTAATATTATAAAAATAATAATTACTATATATTTCTTCTTTTTCATAGTAAGTAATGTTTTAAGAGAAAACATTGTTTCAAATTATATTATATTTTCAATTTTCAATAGAAAATTAATTAATCTTTTGTTGTTTTTAACTAATTGTTTGTGCAAATTGTTTGGTTGAGTTGTATTTATAATAGCAGTTAAAAGTTTGTTTTGATGCATTTTAAAATTTTATGTATAAGTTAATAACTCTATAAATTAATAAACTACTATAGTTTCACTTTGGTCATTTTTTTAGATTTTAATCTATCGTATGCAACAATTGAGTAGTTAATGGAGTTAAATAAAAACAGAAAATACCTTTTCTTCTTAACTCCAAATAATGGACAAACAATACAAATTAACTTGTTTTTCATAAGAAATTGAAAATTAGTTCAATCATAGACAACCTACCACGTTATCTACCCAAAAATTTGGCTTGCCGTTTAATTTATAGAGTCGTCAAAATAAAATAAAATTATATGCTATATACTACTAACAAAAAGCCAATAATGAAGGTCCATCGAGATCCCTACAAATTTATAATGAAAAAAACCATTGACTAATTACAACTATTTTTCATTAATCATGTAGTTGATCAAGAAGAAATACTATTATAAACGTACAGCCATTGAAGGACTTGTTTAGCATTGCTAAACTAAAACCATAAAACTTATTCTCCCAATATTTTAGCGAAATGGATCTCTCACCAAGATGTCGTCTCTCCGACCCGGCTCATCCTCACACTCTTTGCCGTCGAGACAATCCTCCTTCGTCGTACTGCTTTACGTGCGGACCGGAAGGTGAGGCTTTTTACGACCGCCATTGGCATTACTACTGTGAAATCTGTAAGCTCGTGTTCCACAAAGACTGTCACCTGGTTGCGCAAGGTATGAGACATCCTTATCATCTCCATCACCCTCTAGTCTTCACCATTCGATTTTCCGAAACCGAAACCCAATCAATAAACAAAAATCTAAGTGAAATCCAACATTTACTCTGGGATGCACTCATGCTTGAGAATGTTGTTTTTGAATCCAACAATGCTTGTGATTGGTGTGGAAAAGAGCTCGGAGAGTTTTTTTTTCGCTGTCCTGTTTGTAGTTTCAGTTTGGACCGTTCTTGTATCTTGAAAGATCTCCCTTTAACTATCCCAAACCCAAAGAGCCATCAACATCCTCTCACCTTCTTTCCTAGACCACTTTTAGTAGCTTGTAGTGCTTGTGGATTGGACGACAAGGAGGATCCGGGCTATGCTTGTCTTCAATGCAACTATTTTGTCCACAAAAGTTGTATTGATCTCCCACGGATCATAAAGCTAACACGTCATCCACACCGTCTCTCTTTAACTTCTCATCTTCCACCAGCTGCGAAACGGTCATGTGGTGTTTGTCATAGAAACATTGACGTCAAGCATGGGCTATATTCTTGTAATAAGGATTGTTCTTATGCAGTTCACTCAAAATGTGCAACTCATAAGGATATATGGGATGGAAAAGAATTTGACGGAGTACCCGAAGAACCTATTGGAGATTTTGCGCCTTTCGAGGAAGTGGGTGACAATTTAATTAATCATTTCAGTCATAAACATCATCTTAGGTTCAAAGGCAATGGACTTGATCATGATGCATACAAGCAATGCCAAGCTTGTTGTAGACCTATTGGTTATGATGGTTTCTACGGTTGTATCTTGCATTGCGATTTCTTTCTCCATGTGTTATGTGCTAATCTTCCTAAAAAGAAAGATCATCCGGTACATAAGCACCCACTTATTCTAAAACCTAGGAGCGATTATGGAACCTACTGTGCCACTTGTAGAAGAGAGTTCAATGGTTTCAGCTACGCATGCTCCAGCGATTGTGATACTGCTGAATTCAAAATAGACGTTGGATGCGCTTTAGTTTGTGAACCCTTTCAACATAGTGTTCATCCTCATCCCTTGTTAATCTATTCTCACCAAGATGTCTTAACTATTTGTGGGGTTTGCGCAAAAGAGTGCTACTACGTCACTCTAGAGTGTGATGATTGCAAATTCGTTATGTGTTTTTCATGCGCCACTATACCCGTCGTGGTGCGTTACAAGTACGATGCGCATCCCCTAACCCTTTGTGTCGGTGAAGATTCTAGTGGTCCATACTGGTGCGAGATATGTGAGAGAAAAATAGATCCAAAAAAATGGTACTACACATGCAATGAATGTTGCACAACTCTCCACGTCGAGTGTCAATTTGGACCTTTCATGTATCTGAAGACTGGTCGTGACTTTGGTAATATAGAGTATGAGCTTAAAATCGCTTCCAACAATGGTAACACTCGACCAATATGTGATGAATGTGGTGCTCGCTGTCGCTATACCGGATTTTTCAAGGGAAGATATATGTGTATTTGTTCTCTCAAGTGTTTTTCAAAACTTCTTGCCTCTCGTACACACTACAAAAGTATCAAACCTCGCATGCAGTTGCAGAGCTAGCATGCAGTTTATTTGTATTTAAAGTCTTTTGCATTTGTTGGACTTGTATCAATCAAAACTCAAAAGGAACCATTTCTAATTTAATAAGTATTCGGATTTCTTATTTTTTGGAAATATAAATACATTAGATAAATTAAATATACTTCATCTAACTTTTTTTTAAGCAGCAAATTAGTTACATAGATCTGTAAAATTAAGTAGCTAAATAGTAAATACTAAAGCTTTTTAATATGGAAAACTTATATGAATATGCAAAATATTGTAGCTAAAATTACCTTATAGTGGTGTCGTAGATTAAGTTTTTTTCATGTTAGTTGAACATCAAGTTTGAATCGTTTTAGTGTGATTTCAAACATGATTTAAGATATTACCATATAGTACCAAATTAGACTTATGTTCATATCTTTATTATTAAACTAGGTAATATATTACCCGCGTATAACATATACGCGAGATCATATGATTAGCGAGTAAAATCAATATAGTTTTAGTTAAAAAATCAACTATAGCTATTGAAGAAATTATTATAAAGAATTCAAAATCTATTTTGTATATATAAATTTTAAAATTATTTTGTATAGAAATTTTTTTCACTGGTGAAATAATTAAAAACAACATTTTTAATTTTTTAGTCAATATATATCATTTAACATTGTAACTAGATTTTTGACACGCAACAAATGCGGAATTAGAATATTCAAAAATAAAAAATCATAATTTTAATAATATACGGGAGAAATTAGAAACAACAAAGATCAGATGGTATATCTTCCATATAGATAAATATATTTTATCTTACAAAATTTAATTTGCATGATACTTAGATTGAATGTAAGTATTTTTATGTAAATTGAATATAATTAAAATTATGGGTTCTCTCAAAATTATTTGAACTAACAAAATCCAAAAAAGTATCGCGTTAGTATGTAAAATTGTTTTATATAAAAAATTCAAGAGTTAAAAAATAAAAATGATGATTTTCGAAATTCAATCATTAATATTTGATTTGTAAATTTGTACGCGCCACTTTAATTAGAATAATATTGATACAATTAGGAAATATTTTTTAAAAAATTGTATGATCAATCACATATGGTATCCAAATGAACATACATACAATTTTTATAAAGTAACATTCATCGTTAAAATATTATGTTATACAACATTTTAAGGGAAAATTACAAAAAATGATCCCTAAATTAATTTGAAATACAAGTGTAACTCACATATCTCATATTTGAGAAAAATAACTCAAAGAGATAGTGAAATTACAACTACATCCTTTATGACCAAACAATAAAACAGAGACATAATGACTGATTTAAGCCTAGAGAAGTTTGCTGAGTAATATAGAAATTTACTAGTAGACTTCCGTTAGGAAATCAACGCGTAGACTCCATGAGAAGTCTAGTGGAGGGGGTTTAGTAGACTACCAATGTAGTCTACTGTATAATTATATTTTAAATTTAAATTTATAAAATAACAAAAAAATTTTGATAAAATTTTTTGATTGATGACTTTATTATAAACAATTGTGAAGTATGAAAAATAAAATTGTTACAAAATTTCACAAATTAAACCTACGTAGAAATTAGGTTATGAAGACTACTTTTGTGGTTTAGTAGACTACCACAACAGTCTACTATATAATTATCTTTTAAATTTAAATTTATAAATTAACAAAAAAACATTTTGATAAAAAATTTTGATTGATGACCCTAATATAAACAATTGTGAAGTATGAAAAATAAAATTTCACGAAATTAAACATACTTAGACAAATTAGGTTATGAATGAAATACATACTAAACAAATAGTTACCAAATAAGGTACATCATAGGTTGCAAACATGTTTTTACACTTAAGGTTAAAGTTAAGGTTTATCATTTTTATATTTAAAATGTCAAATTTGCATAAAAATGTTAACTTGTGAATATATTATACGTTTTGAATCTTTGGAATAAGTTTTGGTATAAGGTTTCGAATAATCATTGAAAATAATCGATTTCTGTGAAATAGACTTTAAGTAGAAGTCTTGAAGCAAACTTCTCTAACAGACTTCTCCAGCAGATTTCTCCCGTAAACTTCTCCTGTAGATTTCTCCAGTAGACTTCTTCACTAGATTTTTCTAGTAGACTTCTCCCGTAGACTTCTTTAGTAGACTTCTTCAATAGATTTCTGTAGTAGATTTCTCCAGTTGATTTCATGTGAAATCTACTAAATGAATTAAAATTAAAATTGAAATGAAAAATTTGAAATATATGGAGGTAAATTTGAATTTTTTAAAAATATTTTAAGAATTTGAATTTTTTTTAAAATATTTTAAGAATTTGATTTTTTTTTTTATAAATTAACCTAGCCTAATCGGCTTAACACCCTGGAGAGCTCAGATCTACTTGCCCATTTCTTCTTCTTCTTCTTCTTCAGAGATTGAGAGAGAAACCTCCAAAAATGGAAGAGATCGCTGATCAAACATTCTTCCGCTACTGCCTTCTAACCCTAATTTTCTCCGGCCCACCAACCGCCGTAGCTCTGAAATTCCTCCAAGCTCCTTACGGCTATATTATCTTCTTGATTTTTAGATGGCAAAAATGGATATATTATGGTAACCGCAAACGGAGTGATTAATCAACAAAGAGTTGCTGTATGTTTTTCTTCTCTTTATCCTTCAATTCGTTTATGAGATCTTCTCTATTGACTATAACTGTTGCGTTTATTTACATAGGTATGTAACATCGTTGTTGTAGCGCGATTGCTCAATGCGGTTCTCGTCATTCCCAAATTCATGCTAAGTGATGTTTGGACAGATGCAAGGTAACTATTGTGAGCTCCTCTTCCTCTATCTCTCTCCCTCTCTTATTCGAGTCAACATTTTTTATGCGAAAAATCGGAACTTTGTATTTGTAACGATGTGTTTGAACTTTGATACTTCATAGTCAGTTCGGAGATATCTATCAAGAGGAACATTTTATTAACTACTTGTTGCCCGATATTCGGATAGTAAAGGAATACCAAAAAATCTTCAATCTTTGGATCTTGAAGCAATCGGCAGCGTTGTGAGTTTACTAACTAACCGGTTCTTGATCCCATCTTTCTTCTCTTTTTGTTCATGTTTTGTCACTTTTATTTCTTAAGGTAACAGATACAGATGTGATGAAAGAAGCCAAACCATGTTTCTATATAAACCACATTCTTCCTATACTACTCAAGAACAGAGTAATCCATTTCGTTGGTTTCGGCAACCGCTTAGCCTTTGATCCAATGCCATTTGAGTTACAGGTAGACATTTTCTCAATCCTCTGCCATTTGGATCTCTGATTAGCTTATTTGATCTTAAACTTTTTTGGACGTAGAGGCTTCGGTGCAGATGTAACTTTCACGCGCTAAACTTCATCCCGCGAATACAAGAAGCAGGCGCGTTGCTCGTGAGGAGATTACAAAACAGTGGATCTTACCTTGTGCGGCCGCTTGATCAGCATCTCCTCGGTCCAAAATCCTCTTCATTAATCTTGGACAATAAGTCTGATACTCCTGCACAGAAGAAAGCGGCTTCTTCCTCTTCTACGTATCTTGCTCTCCATTTACGGTTTGAAATCGATATGGTGGCTCATTCTCTTTGTTACTTCGGAGGAGGAGAAACAGAACAGAAGGAATTGGACTCTTATCGCCAAAAACACTTCCCGTCTCTTTCAACTCTAACCAAAAAGAAAAAGTTTGTTCCTTCAAACTCAAGCTTCCTCTTTCCTTGTTTTTGATACTAAACCGAATTGCTCTGTTTTTGGTATGTTTAGATTCCCATCTCCTGATGCTTTGAGGACCGAAGGACTTTGTCCTTTAACACCCGAAGAAGCCATGCTTATGCTCGCGGCTCTTGGCTTTAACCGTGAAACTCGAGTTTTTGTAGCGGGTGCAAATATATACGGAGGATCAAAACGTTTAGCCGCGTTAACTAGCTTATATCCAAATCTAGTGAGCAAGGAGAAATTACTATCTCAAGCCGAGCTAGAACCATTCAAGAACTTCTCATCTCAGGTAATTAAAAAGCTTTCTATTCGATTTCGCTTTAATTGGTTCGTCTAAGACCTCAAATGTTTCAAACATCAATTCTCCGTTAAACAAACGCAAACAAAAGATTTTTTTTCTTTCGTTTGCGTTTGGTGTTTTTGTTTGCGATTGCAACTAACAAATACATTTGTTTAAAATGTAGCTAGCGGCTTTAGATTTCATTGCTTGTGCTGCGGCAAACGCTTTTGCGATGACGGATTCAGGTGACTTTCGGACATATTGTTGAAGAACAATACGATTGATTGGAAAGTGTTTGAGAAGAGAGTGAGAAAAGCGATTAGACAAACAAAACATGTCTTCGCTAGACCTATTGGACGCAGCGTTTACCGTTACCCAAGATATATAGAATGCATGTGTAATGATCAAAAGGAAGCTTGGGAAGTTTGAATATGATTATAGACAATGAGACTGGAAAAAACTCTGGAGCATCAGCTAATGGAGCTTGTTCTAAAAGGCATGTGTCTTCATGATTTTATAAAATCAAGATCTTGTTTGTTTAATAGACCTTTCATAATACCTTTTATAATTCGTGTTTGTATAAAAAATAAGTGCAAGATAACAAATGTCTTGAAAACATGGATCTAATCGTATCCGCAAACTTGTCCAGTTGTTTGTTATCTTGTGTTGTAGTGTGCGTGCAAAGTTGATCCTTTTTCATTTAGCAGAAGAGGTAGTTGTTACTCTAACCTAAATCTGTAGACTTATAAAGAATTCTACCAACAACAGCTAAGTACTAATCAAACAAGAAAATTGATTTATACAATAAATATTGCACCTAAATATGTCAAATTCACACAGAAGGAAACGCATTAGATAACACACATGTGGGAGCAAGAAAATCTAAAAAATTCATTATAAATAAGTTTTAAATGCATTTCTAAGAAAATTAAATCTGTAGACTTCTCTATGAAGTTTACTGGTAGACTTCTCTATGAAGTCTACTAGTATACTTCTCTATGAAGTGTACTGGTAGACTTCATAGAGAAGTCTACATAATGAGTTATTTTTGCAACTACGACAAACGCTAGTAGACTTCACCAGCAGTCTATTAGGTTACTTTTGCATTTGACCAAAATTTGACTTTTTTCATTAGACTTCTCTATGAAGTCTACTTAATAAAAAGGTTATTTTTGCAATTGACCAAAGTTTGACTTTTTCAGTAGACTTCTCTTGCAGTCTACTAGTAGAGAAGTATACTAGTAGACTGCAAGAGAAGTCTGCTGAAATGTGTAGACTCCATTCTGAAGTCTACTCAAAAGGTCAGGTTACATTTGCAATTGACCAAATTGTTGACTTTTCGAGTAGACTTCTCCAGAAGTCTAGTGTAAAAAAAGTTAGTTTTGTGTTTGACCAAACATTTATCAGTAGACTTCTTATGCAGTCTACTACTGATTTAAGAAGTCTACTGGTTTATTTAATAAGTAGTAGACTCCATAAGAAGTCTACTCATAAATGTTTTTCTTGGTCAATGTTTGAGATTTTGGTCAAACGCTAAACTAACCCGTCCGTACATAACAGACTTATGATGCAGTCTACTAAAAAAGTCAACAATCTGGTCAATGCCAGAAATAATCTCGTAGTAGACTCTATTTGCAGTCTACTGGAGAAGTCTATTGGAGAAGGCTGCTCTATAAAGTCAAAGTTTTGGTCAAATTCAAAACTAACCCATTTTCAAGTAGACTTCATGTACAGTCTACTAGTGTTTTTTTTTGTTATCAAACGAAAACAAGTAAACTTCACGAGCAGTTTACTCTGAATATTTTTAAAAATAGTCAATTGCAAATCTAACCTTTCGTTGACTAGTAGACTTCTGGTGTAGTCTACCAGATCGGAAAACACGGTTTTTAGCTCTATTCCCACCGTAGAGCTCGGTTTTCAGCTCCGTCAAGCACCTGAAACTTCTAATATGACCGTTAACAAAGAAGTCCAACCATCGTTTATGCAAGAACTATTGAAAATCGATAGATTATGAGAGAAAGAATTTTGAAAATCAAATTTAGATAGTTTTTTGGATGAAATTGGAGAGGAAATAGGTGAGGAAGAAGTTATGAGCTCACCAATGAAGCTCTAGTCCACGAAAAATCAGTTGGGGAATCATTTAGAGTTTGATTTTGGTTGTTCATGGTGGTTGGAAATATTGATGACAATGACATTTTCGTAAATAAGTTGATATATTTGGATGTTTATTTGATAGTTTTGAATGTCTGAATTTTAAAAAAATAAAAATAATTCAAATATAATGGCATTTCCGTAAATAAGTTGAATCTTATGGTTGGTTTGATAAAATTTTGAGGAGAGAGAAAGAGGAGGTTACATTTGCAATTGACCTCAAATTTGAGGTTATTTCAATAAGCATCCCACATTTTAACATTTTAAACTATTAAAATGTTATATTTTAGTTGGATTTAAATTTGTAACACATGTATCTGTGAGTTTCCAACATGACCTATATAATTAATTGAAATATTTTAATTGGTCAATTTAGTTGATGTGTCTTTTAAATTCCTCTTTGTTTGACACATACTTTATTTTGTGAATGTCTCATCTATTAATATATTGAGGATATTCAAAGATGTGATTTATAACTCAATTATATAAAATGAAAAATTGCAAATGCAAATTGAATCTTATAAGTTTAGGGTAATTATAAGAGTAATAGTATAATTTTGAAATTTTTTGAGAAATGTCACTTTTGAAATGTCATTTTTCAAATGCTACTTTTTTAAATTTTTGCAAAAATGTCACTTTTTCAAAATCTTTGCAAAAATGCCACTTTTTCAATATGATTTTTTCAAATTATCATTTATATTTGGGTTAACTATGTTGTATTAAAGTTTAGGTTTGCGGGTATAAGATTTGTTAGGGATCAAAACCATTTTTCAGGATTTAGAATTGTTAGATTTATGATTTAAAAATCTTTAGTAATTAGTCACTCCAACTAGCCTTTGACTCTCTTCTTAATGAAGCATGTCGTATATCTCAGCAAGCCTGGTCTAGGCTCATGTTCAGAATTTATCCCCCCATATTAGTAAAAATCTCATTCGACCACATTAAGAACTTAATCACCCTACAAGTTTTAGCATCTTCCAGTAATTCTTTCACATGATCACAATTGCATCTTTTAGCAGCGTGAGACTTAACATTAGCAAGATGCTCCTACAGTGTCTTCTTCTTCATGTAGTATGTAGAAAGATCAAGAGACCCCTGCTTCAAAGTGTATATGGACTGCTCCAATTGATACTTCTGCGACAAATTGCTGGCACGAAACCTTAGGAGCAAGTCATTCCATATTTTAGCAGCATCCTCATAATACAAAAATTATCATAAATCTTCTTAGTCACCGCATTGATCACCCAAGCTTTAACCATGCTATTGCATATACTCCCGATCGTAAGCGAAACATCATGAACATATGGTTTAGGTAAGGTTCCATCTACAAATGCTAGTTTATTCTTTGCATCGAGATTGATACGCATTGCAATGGACCGGTTATTATAATTCTTACTATAAATGAGTTCTGAAACAATAGTTAAACTTGGATGATTAGTTGAGTGTAAGAAGAACGGATTGTGAATGTTGTCATACGACTCCATTCCACCATGAATCAAACCAGTATTATCATGATTCGAAGCGAATTGTCGAGAAGCATGCAAAACCAGTAATATTAACCGAAACTCAGATTAAAGTTCAATCAAACAAACAATCGGTGAAATCAAAGGAAAATGGAAGAAATCGAACGAGAAATCAAAGATGTGAGCAGAAATTGCTTTAATACTATATTAGAATAAATATTTGTTCTTTCAAGTGTATGTCAAAACTTCCTGACTCTCCTGTAGAGCACACAAAATTTAAATTTCGCTTACGGTAGCTAGGGGAAAGCTATATTGCTCTGTATTTGTTTTTTCTTTTTCTTTTTTGAGTTGTATCAAAAGAAACTATTTGCAAGTTGATGTGGACAAAATTTATTTTATCTTATTTTACGACAACAACATATTTTTTTAATTAATGCTATTAGAAAATAAAACAATTGTACTGTATACGTTTTTGCCAAGAATAAAAATAAAACCCAAACTTTGGTGAGCTAGTGATAGATAGTGGGAGGTACTGGTATCCCAACCTAGTTCGTGTGGTTTTAAGACGGAAATGGATATTCCTCACATGTTTTAACTTCTAATGTTTGTTCCGGTCCAAGAAGGATTAGGACAACATAAACTTCTTGATTCAAAAAGGAAACATAAAATAAGTCTATGGGGCTTAAAAAATCTACTAAAATTAGGCTATGTTGGAACTGGAGTTGTCACAAATTCCGGTCCATAATAAACTCAGGAATAAAAGAGATCTAATATATGAAATAACGTGTTTCAAACTCGATTGCAGGCCCAAAAGGCATTTGAACAGCGAGTGTTGACTGATTCTTTGACTCAGTCAGTTCCGCGAGATTTCCGGATAACCACTTATAAACGTGCTCGAGATATTCGGAGCTAGCCAAGATATGCAGAGTTATACAATAGTGCTAGATCAAAGGTAATAAATACAAGAGATCTTCAAGGAATCCAACATCTTTTTCGGTATTAAAACACTAATGAAAACACATCTCTCTTGAGATTCTTTTGTATATTCGATTTATAAACAATAAAGTCCACTTCGCCCTACTTATCTCGATATACATTAAATTTAGGGAAAATTGGAAATAAAGGATGATTTTTTTGGAGTTTGTTCATCTATACCTTTATTACTTAAATTTGGTGATATATACTTTAATTTAGTTAAAATCCTATTATGCCCTTAATCATAACTATTATATTTAATCATATTTTAGGGAGTAATTAACAATAATATTCATTGGTTGAGTTGGTTGATGAGTTATAAATTTTTAAGTAATGTCACAAGTTCGAACCTTTCTTCTCTCTTTTGTTTTAATACTTTTTATTTAATTAATAATAATATTTTTTAATACAAAAATAACCAAACAACAACCTTATAAATAATAAAATCTAGTTTGTTACTGAATCGTTAAGAAACCAACACAAATTGTTTTTCAATTTGGATTTATTCCTTAATCGTCAAAAAACCAATACAAATTGGTGTTTTGATTGTTTAACATGTTTTTGTTAATGAATTACATAATTTGAATGCAATTACTCATACTTTTAATTCGAAACTGTGATAACAATTTTAATAATTTAGTCATATTTTTGAAGTTTCATGAATAATTTCTTTTAAAACATTTTCTAATTATTTATTAAGGCCCTTCTGAACTATTAAATCCTTTTAATAAATAGCTAATTATATTTACTCTACGTTTATTTACAAGTTTGCTTTTATACTGCAAATCTTTAATCACTTATACTTGGTATATTTACACTATGCATTAGTTACATACATCTGATCATGTTCAAGTTCTAAACACATGAAAATAAAAAAATTCATCAAAAAAACGTTAGGTTATATAGAAGGAAAATGGATAATTTACTGAATTCTGAAAAAAATAGAATATGTATTCTAAATTCTTCATAATGTAATCTTACAATATATTTGATTTCTTAAACTGATAGATTCATTTAAAGATTTGGAATATTTAGTTTCCTTAATTTTCGGGATTCTACGTATAAAAGAATACATATTCTAAGTTTTGAAGAACATATAGCAAATAGAAGAATACGTATTCTAAATTTTGAAGAACATAGAGCAAATAGAAGAATACGTATTCTAAATTTTGAAGAAGATAGAGCAAAGTCCAGTTGACGTATTCTGAAATTGTCTTCCAAAGTTTGTAGAACGTTAGTGTATTCTAAACTTTTTAGAACATGTACAATGTTCATATTACGTAATCTGAATGTTTTAGAACATGTATAAATTTCAGAAAATGTCTTCTAAACAAACAAGAACGAATTTATAAGTGTAAAATTTAACCTCTTGGTTATCAAATAACAATTTCTCATTTGATAAAAAGTCTTATTCAATTGTTTCTCATATATTTAACAAAAAAAATTTGGAAAAAATTAATTATTTATACAAAAATGGTAATTTATGCGTAAATGAGATATTTCAAATAAAGGTATAGATGGACAAAGTCTATAGAAAATGTCATTTATTTTCAATTTTCCCTTAAATATATATATCTAGGGAAAATTGAAAATAAAGAACATCTTCAATAGAATTTGTCCATCTATACCTTTATTTGAAATATCCCATTTATGCCTAATTTACCCTTTTTGTATAAATAATTGATTTTTTCAAATTTTTTTTGTTAAAAATGTGAGAAACAATTGAATAAGACTTTTTATCAAAGGAGCAATTGTTATTTGATAATCAAAGAGGTTAAATTTTAGACTTATAAATTCGTTCTAGATTGTGTAGAAGACATTTTCTGAAATTTGTACATGTTTTAAAACCCGCAGATTACGTATTCTGAACATTGTACATGTTCTAAAAAGTTTAAAGTACACTAACGTTCTACAAAGTTTGGAAGATAATTTCAGAATACGTCAACTGGACTTTGCTCTATGTTCTTCATAATTTAGAATACGTATTCTTCTATTTGCTCTATGTTCTTCAAAATTTAGAATACGTATTCTTCTATTTACTATATGTTCTTCAAAATTTAGAATACGTATTCTTCAAAATTTAGAATCCCAAAAATTAAGGAATTTAAATATTCAAATCTTTAAATGAATATGTCGGTTTCGAAATCAAATATATTGTGCATTCTGAAAAATTCAGAATACATATTCTGTTTTTTTCAGAATTCAGTAAATTGTCAATTTTTCTTCTATATAACCTAACGTTTTTCTGATGAATTTTCTTTATTTTCATGTGATTAGAATTTGAACATGATCAGATGTATGTAACTAATGCATAGTGTACATATACCAAGTATGAGTGATTAAAAATTTGCAGTATAAAAGCAAACTTGTAAATAAACGTAGAGTAAATATAATTAGTTATTTCTTAAAAGGATTTAATGGTTCATAAGGGCCTTCATAAATAATTAGAAAATGTTTTAAAAGAAATTATTCGTGAAACTTCAAAAATATGACTAAATTATTAAGATTGTTATCACAGTTTCGAATTAAAAGCATGAATAATTGCATTTAAATTCTGTAATTCATTAACAAAAACATGTTAAACAATCAGAACACCAATTTGTATTGGTTTTTTGACGATTCAAGAATAAATCCAAATTGAAAAACAATTTGTGTTGGTTTCTTAACGATTCGGTAACAAACTAGATTTTATTATTTATAAGGTTGTTGTTTGGTTATTTTTATATTAAAAAAATATTATTATTGATTAAATAAAAAGTATTAAAACAAAAGAGAGAAGGAATGTTCGAACTTGAGACATCACTTAAAATTTTATAACTCATCAACCAACTCAACCAATAAATATTATTGTAAATTACTCCCTAAAATATGATTAAATATAATATTTATGATTAAGGGCATAATAGGATTTTAACTAAATTAAAATATATATCACCAAATTTAAATAATAAAGGTATAGATGAACAAACTACAATAAAACCATCTTTTATTTCCAATTTTCCCTTATATCTATTTCTTTACCCTAATTTTTTCCCCACGTGTTAGACATGTGCATGTATTTAGGGTACATTATCTATATTTAGTCATACGTATCTAATGTAGTTGCATCCACATTTGGTGTCGTCTGAAGATAATCTTCTATATACTATAGGAGAAACATTTTGGGCTATTTTTGATGATGTGTCACTCCCACAAATTTTCTCATTTTTTTTTAATTTATTTAATTTTCTTATACTCGTTACCAAATAGATTTATTTCCAAATCTACTTATTTTGATTACTCTTAATCTAATTGCCAAACACATGGAAAAAGTCATAACTTGCCAAAAATAATTATTTCGAAAATTCTAATATTAAATCATAAATATCATTAAATGAACAAAAAAATTAATATATGTGGAAGGCCTCTTAGTCCAGTGGTTTGATTAAAAGGTTAATTAATGCATTTACACCTACAGGTTTGGAATTCGGGTCTCGGAGAATACAAATTAATGGAGAAAAAATTAATATGAGATATTCAGCGTGGTGCAAAAAGAGTCGTTCGGAATAGTCCCGCATATCAAGGTTAAAATTATCCGTTGTATAATCGTTCGTATAATAGTTCTCATAATTTGTAATAATTCATAAATTCAGACGATTAAAACCAAAATTCAAATATATTCCAAACAGTTACTATTTTAAAAATAAAATACCAAAATAAATGTTTTTTATATTAATATGTGAGCATGTAAAATAATTATTTCACATACTTATTTTACGATATAATTAGTCACATTTTTTACCCAAAAATAAAAGAAAGTTAGACACATTTAAGATCAATTCATTATTGTTTTTTTCTTTTAAACATTTGTGTGGGAAAAATATTATAATATATCTTAACAACAAACCTAACAATATATCTAGTATTTTTTGTGAAAAAATCTTTAGTAAATTTTGGTTAATTTAGCATTATATAATTTAGTTTGAGTTTAGATTTGTTGAATTTAATTTAGTTCGGTTGGGTTTTGATATTTTGTCTATCCCTTGATAAACACACATTTTTATACAAAATAATCACAAATTTAATAGGAATGAAAAGTTTTCTAATTATATACATAATAGGACAGAAATTTTTCTCATCTCATTTAATAATTGATATAATTATATTTATTGTTAGTTTCAACAATTGTTCAACCATATCATCTACTATTCGAGTTAAAACTACTATGTCAATGTTAGTTATTTAGCTTATTTTATTGGGACAATTACACAAATACCATTTTTGGTGTGTTTATTTTTGAAAATGCCACTATGGGTTGCCATTTGCAAAAATACCACTAATTATGGATTTTTAAAACCAAAATCTTAAAATACTAAAACCCTAAAAAATATTTTGATCCCTAACAAACCCTAAATCCTCAAAACTAAACCTTAATACAACATAGTTATCACAAATATAAATGATATAATGAGTAAATAATTTTGACAAATTGGCATTTTTGAAAATTGGTACTTCAAAACTGGTATTTTTGAAAAGTGACATTTGAAAAGTAGCATTTCTCAAAATTTATCTATTTTATAATATTTGTGATGATAAATTTTCTATTAGCTATAAATAAATATATTTATATATGCCCACATATATGTCTATAAGATATACGGTGGTCCACTGCCCGGCTAGAAAACTTTATTATCACAAGAAAACAAAGCGAAATCCTACGGTATTTTTGACTGATTACACCCGTCGAAATTTTTTTGATGTATTTCCGACGTGTTTCTGACACCCAACATCGTAGGAAAGCCGTCGGAACTTTCCGATGACTTACCGATCGCAGAAATTCTGTTAGAGTTTCCGACGTATATCTGACGGATATCTAACGTACGTTCACCAACCATTTTCCGTTGGAAAACAGTCAGAAATTAACCGATGGATTTTTGATGTATTTGATCTGCGGACATAATTTAAAATCCTTCGGAAATTCGTCTGTTACTTTTAGTATAACAAAACAATCGATCTATAAAGCATCTTCTTCCATTCATTCTTCTGCAAAAACATAAGGTTAAAAGGGTGAAATATGGCTTCTTCTTCTTCAAATCTGTTTAATTACTTTTGCTCATGGATGGACAAACCGATGCGAGATCAAGAGAGCGGATTGGTAACTGAAGAGTATGAGGTTGGGATTAAGGAATTTGTGGAATTTTTTTTGCAAAATATGCAAATCATGGAAAATGGTAATGATCCTTCTCCTTGTACGAATTGTATGAATCATAGGAGATGAACATATAGAGGTGTATATGGCATTTGTATAATCATGGATTTTTGTCGGGTTACAAAAGTTGGTATTCACATGGAGAAATGGAAGAAATGATAGAATATGGTAGTTCTAGTGCGCTTTATGGAAGTGATATGACAGAAGAAACAATAACGGAACCGAATAACATAAGTATGGTGCAAATGGTCAATGATGTGTTTCAGGAAAATTTATCAAGAATTGGGGAGAATATTGAAAGGGTACAAATGCCTAATTTAGATGATAGAAGGTTATTTGATATGTTGGATGCTGCTAAACAACCGTTATACGAAGGTTGTAAAGAGGGTGATTCTCCATTGTCAACCACGACTAAGTTGATAACCATAAAGTCAAATTACAATCTGAGTGAGGAGGTTGTGGATGTAATTGCGGATTTCGTCAAAGGTCTTTTGCAGGAGGATAACCTTGCACCAGCTTCTTATTATGAAATAGAAAAATTGGTAGCTGGTCTTGATCTGCCATTTCAGATAATAGACGTTTGCGAGGAGAATTGCATGTTGTATTGGAAAGAGACTGAGGGGCTTCTATCTTGTCGATTTTGTGGTCATCCTCGGTATAAGGATACAGGTGGAAGAGTTCCAGTCCCGTTTAAGCGGATGTGGTATTTACCTTTAACAGTGAGGTTAAAGAGGTTATACCAATCTGAGCGAACTGCAACCGCAATGAGATGGCATCCACAATATAGAAGGGAAGAGTAAATAACGCATCCATCAGATGCAAAAGCGTGGAAATTTTTTAACTCAATAAATCCCATGTTTGCAGCAGAACGAAGGAATGTTTACCTTGGATTGAGTACTGATGGTTTCAACCCTTTTGGGAAGCATGGGAGGCAATATTCACTATGGCCTATAATCGTGACACCTTACAATTTGCCACCATCTCTTTGCATGAAGCGAGAGTTTTTGTTCTTGAGTATCTTAGTCCCCGGGCCATCTCATCCTAAGAAATCACTTGATATTTTCCTACAACCATAGATAGAGGAGTTGCAGATGTTGTGGCACCACGGTGTTCAGACGTGGAATATCTCACTGAAAGAGAATTTTGAGATGTGTGCAGTTTTAATGTGGACGATAAGCGATTTTTCTGCTTACAGAATGCTTTCTGTACGGTCAACCAATGGTAAATTGGCGTGTCCGTTATGTGGAGATAAGACTGATGCATTTCAACTGAAGCACGAAAGGAAGACTTGTTGGTTTGATTGCCATAGGCGGTTTCTCCCTCTTGACCATCCCTATCATCATAGCACTACTCTGTTCAAGAAGGATGTACAAGTATTCTATAATCCACCTCTTGTTTTAGATGCACAGTTTATGTTGGATCAATTACGAGATTTTGGGGCTGATCGGACTATCGATTGTGGTGGTAATGGACATGTCCGCGTAGATGGTGCTGGGGAGTACCACAAATGGAACAAGCAAAGTATCTTTTGGGATTTACCTTATTGGAAGGATCATCTTTTGAGGCATAATCTGGATGTTATGCACATTGAGAAGAATTTTTTTTTTATAATATCATGAACACCATCCTTAATGTGCAAAAAAAAAAACGAAGGACAATTTGAGTCAAAGTTGGACCTTGAGGAGCATTGTTCTCGAAGTATGCTTCACGTTAATGCTAGAGGAAAATCTCATATTCCTGCTTTTCGGTTGAACGGGCCTGCAAAACATGAGTTCTTTGAGTAGATATTGAAAAGCGTAAAATATCCGGATGGATATGTGTCAAATTTGCGGCACTGTGTTGATAAAAAGGAAGGTAAGTTCATAGGGATGAAGAGTCACCATTGCCATGTTGTTATGCAACACCTCTTGCCATTTGCTTTTCAAGGCCTTTTAGCCCGACTAGTACACATAGCCATTGCAAGTATGATTTATTCTTTTGTATGTTCTGTCTATGTTCTTTAATATTTTCGAATCATTTGATAAAAAAACAACAATTTTTTTTGGCCAGCGATTGCTTCGTTCTTTCGAGATTTAAGTATTCGATCACTTACAGAAGAAGATATTCAAAATTTGGAAGAGAAGATACCTAGGATCCTTTGCAATTTGGAGAAAGTATTCCATCCTCTTTCTTCGATGTTATGGAGCATCTCCCAATTCATCTCCCTCGGGAAGCAACACTTGGTAGCCCGGTTCAATATCGATGGATGTATCCATTTGAGCGGTATATGTTCCATCTAAAGAAGAAGGTGAAGAATTTAAGTAGTGGAGGGTTCTATCATTGCGTAAAACATCAATGAAGAAAGCGCTAATTTCGCCGGATTTTACTTCTCACCTAAGAGACAAACAAAGAGTCGTAAACGCCCGATTTTTACCGGATCCGGCGCCGTTGATCTTATTTCATCTCCAATCTAACGCCTCTAATCACCATGTCAGCTTTCCTTCGTCTATGCTAATTCTTCTCACATCGTTTAGGAATTTTGTTATAGGCATTATTCATTGACTTAGGTGGTTAATTTTAGGGATTTGTAGTGAAATCTCTGTTTTAAGACTTGTGAATTAGGTTCGTATTGAAATCTTTGTAGTTAGGCTTGTGAGTTTGGTTGGATAACCGTGTTTATGAAATTCCATAGATTTAGTGTACATAAAACGTTTTTAGTACATAATTTTTATGTACATAAATTTTTTGTTTAAGTTTAGGACTGAATTTTTAGTATATTAATAAAATGGTTTAAATTTTTGTTTACGGTTATGTAAAAACGTTTTGCACATTAATTTTTTGTTTATGTATATGTAAAACGTGTTGCACATAAAAACATCCATAAAAAATTACACAAACAAGTTTATTGATCCACATGAAATAAATTATGGGTAATTAGCATGTATATTAGGCTTTGTAGCCGTAATTAAACATCTAACAATCACTAAATCAAAATTAGGTAAATAACACATAACCTAGTTAAAATCTCAAAAATACCCTTCTGCAATTACCCTAATCTTCTTCTTCCTCTATCTTTAAAATCTCAAAAATACCCTTCTGCAATTACTACATATTATATATACCAGTATTGTAACATCCCAGTTTCTGAAATATGTGGTACATGCGGAGAGGGTTAAGAGAATTGATTTGACTACCTATATCACCAAAGTGCACTTATCTTTTCCGTCACACATCCAGAGAGAACTCCAGAGTTAAGCGTGCTTGAGCTTGAGCAATTTAAGGATGGGTGACCTACTGGGAAGTCATTTCCAGTACCGTATGAGTGAGGACAAATCACGGGGAAAGATCACGTGGTGATTTGTATGGTTAGTAAACAAGTCTTTCGAGCCTCCCGGACTAACGCACTGACCGTCGGAGAGGGGTGGGCCCACGGGCCGAGAGTGGACGTGGGGCCCATTAGGAGATGAGGATTTCTCCTGTATGTTATTGAGAGATGAGGATTTCTCTCGAGGGGATGAGGATTTCTCTCGAGGGGATGAGGATTTCCCCTTCATACTGATAGCTCGACGGCGGTCGAGGCGTTACAAGTGGTATCAGAGCGAACCCTGACGAGTGTGTGAGTCACACTATTGGGGGTAACGATCCTGGTGCGCAACGAGGACGTTGCGATCAGTTAGTGGGGGTGATTGTAACATCCCAGTTTTTGAAATATGTGGTGCATGCGGAGAGGGTTAAGAGAATTGATTTGACTAACTATATCACCAAAGTGCACTTATTTTTTCCGTCACACATCCAAGAACTCCAGAGTTAAGCGTGCTTGGGCTGGAGCAATTTAAGGATGGGTGACCTACTGGGAAGTCATTTCCAGTACCGTGTGAGTGAGGACAAAACACGGGGAAAGATCACGTGGTGATTTGTAGGGTTAGTAAACAAGTCTTTCAAGCCTCCTAGACTAACGCACCGACCGTCGGAGAGGGGTGGGCCCACGGGCCGAGAGTGGGCGTGGGGCCCATTAGGAGATGAGGATTTCTCCTGTATGTTATTGAGAGATGAGGATTTCTCTCGAGGGGATGAGGATTTCTCTCGAGGGGATGAGGATTTCCCCTGCATACTGATAGCTCGACGGCGGTCGAGGCGTTACAAGTGGTATCAGAGCGAACCCTGACGAGTGTGTGAGTCACACTGTTGGGGGTAACGATCCTGGTGCGCAACGAGGACGTTGCGATCAGTTAGTGGGGGTGATTGTAACATCCCAGTTTTTGAAATATGTGGTGCATGCGGAGAGGGTTAAGAGAATTGATTTGACTAACTATATCACCAAAGTGCACTTATTTTTTCCGTCACACATCCAAGAACTCCAGAGTTAAGCGTGCTTGGGCTGGAGCAATTTAAGGATGGGTGACCTACTGGGAAGTCATTTCCAGTACCGTGTGAGTGAGGACAAAACACGGGGAAAGATCACGTGGTGATTTGTAGGGTTAGTAAACAAGTCTTTCAAGCCTCCCAGACTAACGCACCGACCGTCGGAGAGGGGTGGGCCCACGGGCCGAGAGTGGGCATGGGGCCCATTGGGAGATGAGGATTTCTCCTGTATGTTATTGAGAGATGAGGATTTCTCTCGAAGGGATGAGGATTTCCCCTGCATACTGATAGCTCGACGGCGGTCGAGGCGTTACAAGTATAGTCGACTACTATAATCCAATATAGTTGACTACTATGTATATATACTATAATATATATCAGATCTAATGAGTTTTGTATATACCAGTATAGTTGACTACTATAATATATCTGTATAGTTGACTACTATAATGCATACCAGATCTCTAGTGGTTTTTAGGGATTTTAAATGATTGACAATAAATATTTGATATGATTTTTCTTACTATTTTTCTTTGTCAAATTTCGCAGGGGCAAATTAGTTCAGTTTTTTCTTCTCTCTCCTAGATACCTAAATTTCAATATGCACATGGTAGTTACCTAATTATTTACCCCAAAACTAATATTAAGCTAATTAACCCATAAATTATTTTAAAAATTGTAGGCTTTCTTTATACTAAAGTTTCTATCAACTATTATTATTTACATATTTTTATTCATGGTCATATTTATTTGTAGGTCTTCTTCTCCATCATCTGTGCCGGAGACACAGACTTCCGCTAACCGCCGCCAATTGTTGCTAGAGGAGCTTCTCCAACAGCATTGCACTCCTTTGCATCCTACTCGGGTTGGTGGACGACACATATGGTAAGTATAACAAATTCAAAATTGATTACTATGTTTTACTAAATATTATAATTTGTTAGTTTTTGATGTTTTTATTTTTTGTTTTTCAGGTTTAGATGTGATCCTGAGATGTTAATTAGTAAGGCCATTCTCCAAATTTTCAAGACACAACTCGAGTATCCGTATGAGAAGGCTTCCAAGATCGCACAGACCGAAAAGGACAACTGGCTACGTACTTTCACAGTGAGTGTTATTTTTCAAACCATTTGTATTTATGTGTTTCTTTATTTGTTTAATTTAATAAGTTTTTCATTTTTAGCAAGATTTCACGTGGTAGGAGCATTTAACTAGCATGGTTGGAAAGGGTTTCAACCTCCAAGTGGCTGCCTCATACAAGAGCCATATGTTTGAGTGGAAGAAAAAGTGGCGTAACAACGCGGACGACAAGCCAGCAGACTTAGCCCCGTATGTTTGGACGGGCCTCAAACAGAATTCGATGAAACCCGAGACAACGAACATCAAAGACAAACTCAAAGAACCGGATGAGCGAAAGAGGTGGAAAAGGATTCGCTACTTAGAACGGTGGGCCGAAGTCGATCGAAACCCGAGAGCGGGAAATGGTAATATTTATTATTCCATATATGTTTTATTTTCAACTTATCATTTAAATTTAAATAATTTTAACATATGTTTTTATCTTTTGCAGACAATCGCTAATAATGGTGTGAGACCACATTATGGAGTCTTGTTGAGGGAAATAGGCCTGGGCGCGGATCGGATATCCGGAGAAAATGCAGTATTTGTGATTCGATTTGTTTTTGACGGATATCCAATTTTCCGATTTGCTTTGCTTCGAAAAATTTGATATTTGCGGATATCCGGATCTTCGCAGATATCTGTTTTAAAAAAAAATCACCATGATATTTATAAAAAAAAAAATTAATATAAGATTTAAACTAATTAATCAATAAATATATGAAATGGGTAATTTATTCTATAAATTGTATAAAAAATAAAAAGTAAAAGATTAAAACGGTGAAAAATGAAATATCTATTTTTTATTTATGAAATATATATTTTTTATTTAAGAAATATATTTCAAATAAAGTTAGTATCTATTTATTTTTACTATAAATATATTCGTCAAATATATTTAAAAGTAAAAAAAAATGTAAATATACTTTATAAAATTACCATATTATATGTATGTATAAGTAATATACGGATCAGATCGGATATTCGGATTTTTAACACTAGTATTTGTGATTTGCTTCGGTTTAAACAGATACTAAATTTTACTATTTGCTTTGCTTTGATTCAAAACGGATATCCGGATTTTTCGGATCGGATCGAAACGAATACCGAATCGGATCGAATTTAATGGATAATTTGCCCAGCCCTAGAGGGAAACGCGCACAAACAAAAAACACAAAAATTGTTCAAGATAAGGTGGCTGAGGAGTGTCACCTGGCGATAGAGGAAGACCATCAGACCCAACTTACTCAGCTATCTCAGGTTGGGTCAAACGTGGAGGACTTATCCCGCGATGACATGAACCTTATCGTGCTTAACGTAAGTGTTTAATTTTTTTTAATTTTTTCTCTTTCTAAATTTCTGAAAACTAATAACTCTTTTTAATTTTATAGCATGTTCCAACAAAAAAAATACGTAAGTACGGGGTTGGTCGTCTTCCAGATCTAGACCAAGCAACGTCTTCTTGTTCATCTTAGGACTCTACGCATCTTGTAGAAGAAATTGAAAGATTGAACAAGCGACTCAGCGAGGAGAGAGTAGAGCGAGAGAGGAAGGACAAGGAAAATAAAGACTTCCGAGCACGGATAAAGGCGTTTCTCGAGACGGCTTATCCGGGATAAACTTTTTAGACGTTCGTTTAATTAACCAGCTATGTTTTTATATTTGTAAAACTGGATTTTATTATGTTTAAAAAAAAAAGTTTAAATGTTTTAACTATTTTAATCTGAATTGTAGTTTTAAATTTAAAATTCAAATCAAAACCTATTGTAAAGAATAAATAGTATATATATTAATTATTCGATTCCGTCAGAAATCCGTTGGAAATACCCGTCGGAGTGGCGTCGGATACCGCCGATTTGGACTCTGTTGGTTTTCCATCGGTTAATTTCTGACAGTCTACAGCCGTTGGATAACCGTCGAATTGTTTCCGACTATATTTCGGTTGGTCATACGTCGGAATAAATCTATTGTAAATCCGTCGGTAGTTTCCGACGAATAATAAGTGTCAATAATCCGTTGGAAATACTGATGGAGTTCCAACCGATTTTCAATTTTTGACCAATCCGATCCAACCGATAATTCGTGTCACATGTCCGACGGTTATCCGACGATTTTGGTCGTCTGTTCGGGCTTGTTTTCTTGTAGTGAGTGTATAGCATATTTACACAAACATATCTCGGATTTGTATAATAATATTCGCATTAATTAAATATTTTTTAACTAAAACTCTCGAATTTCATATAACAATCCCAACATTAACTAAAAACCTTGTTTGTAATTAAAACTAAATTAATTTTACATCATAAATATTTTATTTTGAGATTAGTAGATTCATCTATATTCTTACTTAATGCTGGTGAGTTGTAGATTCCCTAGTTTGGAATTGATTTTAGCTTCAAAATTATATCACACAGATTCAAACAAAAATTGAACCAAACACCCTTTTCAGGAAGCAATTCAGATACCTAACTCTACTAATTTCGAATTGATTGGTCAATTTTGAATTGATGTCGTTCCTTCTAAAGTTTGAACAAATCAAATTTTTTTGTGGTACACTATAGTCCAATTTTTTTTTTTAATAATAAAGCCACGCAGAAGTTTTTTTTTTTCCTTAAATTTCATAGATGAAGCTGCGAAATGGGAGAAGATAACTTATTTGGGTGCTGAAGTTGCACTGCACTAGCCACCTATATTTTATCCAAGGGTCATCATCACGGTGAGGACCCTCCTGTAAGCTACACTTCCATTGGATATGTCTTTTTAACTTTAGATTTGGAGTCTTTAATCTTCTTTATCTTTTGAGAAACAATGGTGATATAGCCAGTGAAAACGGAATATACATATGATGAAGTTGTTACGACAGAGAGTGTCTCTTTCTATCATGTTTTCTCTTGAAAACCTTTTGAGCTCATCAAGGATTATCAATAACTTTGTTCTTTCAGATGCGTTAGCGAGTTTCTGATGCTTTCAATTTTGCCAATTCTCAGGTCTAGATGGTCTGTTCGAAATGAAGCAGAAAGAAGGGCATTGAGTTATCACGCTTTCCATTTCGGATGCTTTTTACCAGTACAGGGCTGAGAAAGGAGTACTCTATAGCAAACTTGAGAAGATGATGAGCATTGTGATAGCTGAAGGAGGTATGATCATTACAGGGTCTTTAGAAATCTTCATAGTAGTGTTTGGTGACGAACCCTTAGATCAAGTCGAGCATTTTCATGGTGGATCTGGTGCTGGAGCTCTTTTCTTTGTGGCCTTCTGCGGTGGTGGCAATCAAGATTCTGAAAGCTAATCATGAAGATTGTTCTTTCTTTGTTTTCATGGTTTCTTTATGATCTGTTTCCTCTTTAGAACCAAAATTTTAACCCATGAAAAAAATCAAATTAAAGGACTGTGGCTAGCAGAGAATAAAAAAATCACAGAAAGGTTTTTTTTGTTTCTCTTATTGTCTTTTATTTTCTTGGGAATTTGCAGTCAGTAGCAACCGATTATAGCATAATTGGTTATTTGGTTTTTGCATTATTCACGCAACAACTTGAGTTGATTTATGGCGATATTGCCCCTATGTATGTGTATAGCATATGATGTGATATTGTAGTGTGTTTGTAATTGAGCCCCTATTTTCGTGTCAGAGAATATCAAAAACAAATCTACTACTATACATACAAAACAACTCTCTCTCTCTCTCTCTCTCTCTCTCTCTCTTTTTCCTCTCTTCTCTCTTCTCTCTCTCGTTTCTTTTTCCTAAAATCTTGTCTTCTTCTTCCCCTATAACTTTAATGGTTGAAATCCTATAACCCTCCCTCATCGGAAAAATTCCTTAAGATCTATGAAGATAATCTTCCCTCATTGGAGAAATCGCTTGAGATCTAAAGATGCAAATATCTCTCTCTCTCTCTCTCTCTCTCTCTCTCTCTCTCTCTCTCTCTCTCTCTCTCTCTCTCTCTCTCTCTCTCTCTCTCTCTCTCTCTCTCTCTCTCTCTCTCTCTCTCTCTCTCTCTCTCTCTCTCTCGTTTCTTCTTCTTCCTAGAGTATTTTCTTCTTTAACCCTTTGAGATCTACAAAAGTCGGAAAGTCGAAACTGATTTTTTTTCACACAAAGAATTAATTAGATGGTGGAAGAGATTAGAGGAGAGTTCCGAGACGAGTGGTACGGACTAGATTTGTCGACAGTCCGGCAAAAACTCCAACGGTAGGCCTACTAAGTCGTTGTTGTTTAACCGGTAAGTAGAATCGATGAGTTTTTGCGATTTGTATCAGAAATTTTCCCCAAATTTTATTTTAGCCACCAAACATAATTTTAACCTACTAACATGTAGTGTAAAAGGTTGTACAAAGCGTAAGAAACATTTTTATTATCAATCTAACTAATCTACTTTCTGCCAAGTAAAAAATTAGCCGTCTAACATTTACGATGAATGCTAATTTGTATTTGTTTAATATATTAGCCATATAGCTAATTTATTATCCTCAATACTTTTTTCAATGAATAACAAATTTACAATCTATATCATAAGATAAACGACTTAATCAGATTCCATATATTTAACTATTACAAAATTATGATATAGATTTTTGTTTAGGGTTTTGATTTAATGATTAGTGTTGGGTTAACTATTATAAAATTAGGGTATAGATTTTTAGGTAGGGTTTGGGGTTTAGGGTTTGGGCTTCTAGGCCCATTAAAAATGTAACAATACATATTACGAACAAATAAATTATTATCCGCTACTACATATGCTGATGGGATAACATTGAGTTTAGAGGGCTAATTCTATTACTAAATATACTAAATACATATCAGTTGATACAATATACTTCTGTTTCTCCATAGATTCAAGAACTGCTTCCAGTATCCGTCGCTACTTCCACTGGATCCGTCTATGCTTCTATCGGATATATCGCTGCTTTCACTGATCACCACGCGCCACCGGATCCGTCAATGCTTCCATTGACCGCTATGCACCACCAGATCCATCGCTGCTTCGATTGGATCTGTCGCTACTTCCAATAACCGCCACACACCACCGGATCTGCTGCTCTCGTCACCACCACTTCCATGAGATTATCATTTTCTGGTTTGTCTGATGAGAGAGAGAGAGAGAGAGAGAGAGAGAGAGAGAGAGAGAGAGAGAGAGAGAGAAAAGGAGAGCGAGAGAGAGATCTTGCATTGATTTTGTAAATATATGCTTATAACGTTGTAGAAGATTAAATGGTAATAAACCACAAAACCAACTATTTTCTCACTGCTATTTATTTTAGTTTTCAAATTTTCATTGTTATTCTGCTAAATATGTAAGAATATATTGTGTACTACGTAATTGACCCTATTTTCTTTCCAATATACAAAATTTGCTAATTTTTGCATTAAACTCTACAAATAAATTAAACATTGAGGTGCATTTTATTAGTGTTAAAAGCTATACTTAAAAGGGAAATTTACATCATTATGTAAAAAGCTTTTTTGTAAAAAATCACATTTATAAATTATGGGAGGCTTATTGAAATAACCTCAAATTTGAGGTCAATTGTAACCCCCTCTTTCTCTCTTCTCAAAATTTTATCAAACCAACCATAAGATTCAACTTATTTACGGAATTTGAATTATTTTTTTTTTTTTTAAATCAGACATTCAAAACTATCAAATAAACACCCAAATATATCAACTTATTTACGAAAATACCATTATCATCAATATTTCTAACCACCATGAACAACCAAATCAAGCTCTAAATGCTTCCCCAACTGATTTTTCGTGGATAAGAGTTTCATTTGTGAGCTCATAACTTCTTCCTTACCCATTTCCTCTCCAATTTCATCCAAAAAACTATCTGAATTTGGTTTTCAAAATTCTTTCTCTCATAATCAATCAATTTTCAATGGTTCTTGCATAAACGACGGATGGGCTTCTTTGTTAACAGTTATATTAGAAGTTTCAAGTGCTTGAAAGAGCTGAAAACCGAGCTCTACTACCGAAACGGAGATAAAAACCGTGTTTTACGATCTGGTAGACTGCACCAGAAGTCTACTAGTCAACAAAGTGTTAGATTTGCAATTGACTATTTTTAAAAATATTCAAAGTAGACTACTCGTGAAGTCTACTTGTTTTCCTTTGATAACAAAAAAATATTCGTAGACTGCACATGAAGTCTACTTGAAAATGGGTTAGTTTTGCATTTGACCAAAACTTTGACTTTATAGAGCAGACTTCTGGTGGAGACGCTGACAGTAGACTGCAGATAGAGTCTACTCCGAGGTTATTTCTGGCATTGACCAGATTGTTGACTTTTTGAGTAGACTGCATCAGAAGTCTGTTATGTACGAACGAGTTAGTTTTGCGTTTAACCAAAATCTCAAAAATTGACTAAGAAAAACATTTATCGGTAGACTGCATAAGAAGTCTACCGATAAATGTTTGGTCAAATACAAAACTAATTTTTTTTCAGAGTAGACTTCTGGAGAAGTCTACTCAAAAAGTCAACAATTTGGTCAATTGCAAATGTAACCCGGCCTTTTGCATAGACTTCAGAATGGAGTCTACACATTTCAGCAGACTTCTCTTGCAGTCTACTGGTTTTATGCATATTTAGTATACTGCAAGAGAAGTCTCCTGAAAAAGTCAAACTTTGGTCAATTGCAAAGATAACCTTTTTATTTAGCAGATTTCATAGAGAAGTCTACTAAAAAAAATTCAAATTCTGGTCAGATGCAAAAGTAACCTAATAGACTGCTGATGAAGTCTACTAGCGTTTGTCGTAATTGCAAAAATAACCCATTATGTAGACTTCTCTTGCAGTCTACTGGTTTTCTACGTATTTAGTAGACTGCAAGAGAAATCTACTGAAAAAAGTCAAACTTTGGTCAATTGCAAAGATAACCTTTTTATTTAGCACATTTCATAGAGAAGTCTAATGAAAAAGTCAAATTCTGGTCAAATGCAAAAGTAACCTAATAGACTGCTGATGAAGTCTACTAGCGTTTGTCGTAATTGCAAAAATAACCCATTATGTAGATTTTTTTTATGAAGTCTACAGATTTAATTTTCGTAGAAATACATTTAAAACTTATTTATAATGAATTTTTTAGATTTTTTTGCTCCCACATGTTTGTTATCTAATGTGTTTCCTTCTGTGTGAATTTGACATATTTAGGTGCAATATTTATTGTATAAATCAATTTTTTTGTTTGAGTAGTACTTAGATGTTGTTGGTAGACGTTTGACTTAAGTCTACTAGTAGACTTCTCTATGAAATCTACAGATTTAATTTTCTTAGAAATGCATTTAAAACTTATTTATAATGAATTTTTTAGATTTTCTTGCTCCCACATGTGTGTTATCTACTCTATTTCTTTATGTGTGAATTTGACATATTTAGGTGCAATATTTATTGTATAAATCAATTTTTTTGTTTGAGTAGTACTTAGCTGTTGTTGGTAGACGTCTGATTTAAGTGTACTAGTAGACTATATTTGAAGTCTGTATTGTAGTTTTTAATTAAAAAATCATTTTAAAATTATGTATAATGAATTTTTCAGATTTTCTTGATCTAAAATGTGTGTTAATTATTTTCTTCCTTATGGCTGAGTTTCATATCTTCTGTTATAATCCAACTAATTTTCATGATTAATTAGTATTTCGCACATTTTAGTAGACTGTTTATGAAGCCTACGCGCAGACTACTAATGAAGTCTATATTTTAAATTTGATTGAAAATATGTCTAAGTACATGTCTAAAGTTCAACATATATTTTCTAAAATTCTACTCACATAATTTCTAAAATTCTAACAACCTTATTTGGTCTTTGGTTTTTTATAAAACATTTTGGAGTAAATGTATGTTTCTAGTTTCAAGTATAGGATTTGGTTTATCGAGTCATATAACAAGGACAAAGTGTTGTTTCTAGTTTGAAGTATAGGATTTGGATTATCGAGTCCTATAACAAGAACAAATTGTTTGCTTACGTTGATGAGTGATGTTTTGTTGAATGATGTTTTATTATGATGAATTTTTTTATCACATTGAATCACAAGAGATTTGAGCAACACAAAATTGTAACAAATGAGATTATAACAAAACAAAGCGAGAACTGTAAATAATCTATATCAATATGAATAACAATTTGAAAAATGTGCAACTAAAACCAAATTAAAGCCTCTCTCTTAAATTTAAGCTGTCGAGGTCTTAAGTTTAAGCTGTCGAGGTTTCGGAGCACAGCTTTGGATGATTCATCTGAGTGTGGTGGGTCTTTACTTCTCGAGGAATCGCCAGAAGCGCTAAATTTTTTGGCCTCGATTTCATCTTCCATCAGTCTAATTTTAGCAGCGACATAATTAGCACGAGGATCCCGAATCCGCCCACCACACGATTCGGAGAGGTGATCTTTCATAACAGACAAGCCTACACCACCACTTTCTTTCCCTAGTGCAACTTTATCAAACTCATCTTCCTCTTCCTGCATTAAGAAACAAGAAAAAAATTCAAGCCGTAAGGAAAAGTTTCAATGGATTCATAATGAGAGAAAATGCCTACCACCAAAAGTACCATCAACCAAAAAAAAAAGACAAAGCAACAATTACGTTATATGCTCCAAATAACCTAACATTGTAAGCAATAAACATTCAAATTCAAGAATGTTGACGATTCACATACAAAACTCTGTTCTCGTTCAACACCAATATGTTTGTATAAATCGAATTCAATCCTCTTCCATTTCTAGAACTTACGACATGAAACTAATTAATCCAAGAGATAATGACCAACAATGTTCCCTAATTCGTTACTTCCCCCAGTGATAAAAATAATCGTTAACAGACCAAACGAAATTTGATTTTACCTCGTCGTCGAGAGTGCGATCAAGACCCATTGAGGGTCTGATACTCCAATCATCATCGAAACCGTCATTAGCACCTTCCACTCGATCATCCTCGCCGCAATCAAGATCTTTGAGATCACCGTCGAACGGCTTCGGACCATTGCTCAAGATCCTCTGTTGTCTCAACAACTCGTCGAACATCCACACCTTTCCCATCGGTTTCTGATTTTATCGATGTGACAAAGTCCTCGGTTTTGTAATTTATACAAACATCAGTCCTCAGTTTTCCTCATTCCCTGTTAGATAAAAGGAAATTGGAACATTATCAATCAATAACTGCGCTGCCAAAAATGGATGTGTAAAGAAGTGCTATGACATCATTTGTGGAAAGGCTCTGAATACCTCAAGAAGCAAAAGTCCAGCAACCCCAAGAAGCAAACCTCCTACTCTCACTAGTCCAATAGACTCACCAAATAAGAAAGATGCTAATACAGCTACAGTCAATGGCTGAGAATCAATTATAACCTGCAACAAGTTACAGCAAATAGATTAGCAACCCGAAAACATCGCGGTAAAGAAGAGGAACAAAGTCTTAAAACTTTTGGTCATATTGAGACGAGAGTACAATGCAAGAGAGAGAAAGCTTCCTTACACTTCTTAAACCAGTAGAAGTTCTCTGTAATCCTTGAGCAAGAAATCCCTGTCACCATCACCATCATCATTACCATTGTCAATCAGACGAATCTATAAACTCAACACTTAGAGCTCAGGTCAAGTAATCAGACCTGGAAACTGTAACGCCTCGACCGCCGTCGAGCTATCAGTATGCAGGGGAAATCCTCATCCCCTCGAGAGAAATCTTCATCTCTCAATAACATACATGGGAAATCCTCATCCCCTCAGGAGAAATCCTCATCTCATAATGGGCCCCACGCCCACTCTCGGCCCGTGGGCCCACCCCTCTCCAACGGTCGGTGCGTTAGTCCGGGGGGCTCGAAAGACTTGTTTACTAATCCTGCAAATCACCACGTGATCTTTCCCCGTGTTTTGTCCTCACTCACACGGTACTGGAAATGACTTCCCAGTAGGTCACCCATCCTTAAATTGCTCCAGCCTAAGCACGCTTAACTCTGGAGTTCTCTCTGGATGTGTGACGGAAAAGATAAGTGCACTTTGGTGATATAGGTAGTCAAATCAATTTTCTTAACCCTCTCCGCATGCACCACATATTTCAGAAACTGGGACGTTACAGAAACAAGTAGCATCAACAAGAGCAAAGAGATCAATAGAGAACTAAGCATTGATTCCTTTAGGCATAGGTCTGCCTCTATAAACCGCAACCGCAACAAGCAACAAACCAGCCAGAATTAACCGAAATGCAGCAACAAAGAGAGGACTGGTTACCGGCAATACTTCTTTCATCACCACCATCGCCGTTCCCCAGGAAAAAAACGGAGAAATCAAAACCGTCCATTCAAGCAACGATCCTTCTCCGCCGTTTAAGATACCAGAGCTCTGGTTCTCCTAATCTTCACCGTTATAGACACATTCAACGTGAAAGTGAAAAGGAGAGAAAGGGAGACCAAACTATCCAAATCGAAAGTGAAAAGGAGAGAAAGGGAGACCAAATCCAAGTCCGATTTAACAAGAAGAGGAGAGGGAGACAGAGAGAAGATGAGATCCGAGAGGAGAGGAGAGGAGAGGGAGATGAAGAGAGAAGGAGTATTTTTTTTTTCTTTTCGTAAAATGAGAAAAAAACTTTTAAGAAATTGAATCTTTTGTATTCTGGTCTAAAACTTGGGTGCAAAGTGAATTTTTTGGGGAAATAGTTTTGATTTGGCGCTTGTTTCTTGTAGTGTTGGTTGAAAAAAATTCAATTTTTAAAATGTTTTTAAAAAATTCAAATTTGCCTCCATATGTTTCAATTTTTTTTTTCAATTTTAGTTTTAATTCGTTTAGTAGACTTCTAAATGCACCCCAAATCATTCACTTTTTTTTCCTCATCTTATACTCAAGAACTATCATATCACCCCAAATCATTCACTTTTTTTTTTTTTTTAGATCGAAGGACAGGAGTATCATTCTTTTCAACAGAGATTGCACTTGTCAGGTATGAATGAGAAGTCAAGCTCTACGAATACCAATCACCGAGGAGACCGCATAATTAGCTCGAACTTGGCGGATTATGCTGGAAGTAACAGATGTCTCCAGTTAACTGGTTAGCCTTAGGATTTCCCATTAGTCTGATTCTGAAATCGATCCTGGAAAAAATGGTCACACAACTAAAAGAGACGATCCACTAAATCAAAAGAAAGATCATTGTTTCCAACTGACTATTTTGACTCAATAAAACCTTTTTGACTGACTCTCAAAAACAAACACAAAGTTAGTAACTACCTCCCCCAGACCTAAACAACACTGTCCCCAGTGTTATCAAGCCTAGAGTTGGTGAAAGAACATAAAAGAAAAAGAAAAATTAAATTGAAAAAAACGAGAACTTACCTGTTGCAGGGTGTGTCGATCGACACGAGTAGGTGTGTCGATCGACACACTATTGTTTTCTTGTCTCGTCTTTTTTTTTTCATTATTTGAAACACTTTAAAACCAAAACTAAAAGTTAGTAAACAAAGGAACTAGTAAGTATCAAAACAAAAATAAAAAACTTAGACAAAATTCTAGTATCAATAATCGATTGGTAAAATAAACTCCCCGGCAACGGCGCCAAAATTTGATATGCTCAAATTTGCCCTGGGCTACTCTCTCAAATTAAGAGATCAATGTAGTACTTAGGGATCGAATCCACATGAAATCTAAACACACAATCGATTAGTGAATTCAAATTATGCTAAGTAAGAATGTATTAATGTAAAATAGAAAGCTAAAGTAAACAGTGAATGATGTCAAGGATCTAGAAATCAATTAGATAAAACAGTTAGGCTATGGGTAATTCGCAGGAATGATTCGAAATACGATCGTGTCGATCGACACAAGGGTCTGTGTCGATCGACACAGGGATAAAAGACGTTAGGATTTTATTAAGCACGGTTCTAGAACTCAAAAACGAATGTAAAACCAATCAACTTTCGTTGCAAAGATTATCTATGACTAAATCCCTAAATTCCAAATTTCTTTGCAAATTCAGTGAATAAAGACAAACATTAAGTTTAGGTTCAATTGTTCACAAAATTACTAAGCCAAATTTCTTTGCGAATAGATAATTTTGCTCATCTAAGATTATGTCCGGTTGTTAATAATACTTTCGCATCTATTAAAGCAACCTAGGATATCCAATTTCAGTTGATCAATCCTAAAATCAGAGTTAAATCAATCTAGATGAAGAACATAAAAATAAATCCTAACTGGTTTTCAATCCTATCAATTTCTCATCAAACCATTGAATCACCCTAAACCTAACAAGCAAACTACTCAGACATAGATGCAGTAAATATTATGAATGAAATAAATTGCATAAAAGAGATAGATTAAGTGATACAGAGATTCGAAAACGATGAAATTCGGAAGTCTGAAATCTCCTAAAAGCTCTGCAAATCTCTTCTCCCTCAAGTCTTAATTAAAAACTAAGATCCCCCTAAAACAATGGCTAAAAACTAGAATAAATAGGTCTAGTCACGTTTTTGGTTCAATCTCTATGACAAAACCAAATCAAAATAGGAAAAATGGAATTTCCTTTTTTTCCAGCGAACCGATCGGTTAAGGGCAGGCTGACATGTCGTCATTAAAACTTGCATAACTTTCGATCCAACCGTTGGAATAACCTCAAATAACTTCGTAACAGAATCTAACTCAAGACCTTTCTGCAGTCTTGTTCTCTTCAGACATGTGTGTGTCGATTGACACAGTCTATTGATATAATGCGTTTTTGGCGCATTCTAACCCTTGTTTTGTAGGTTTTTATCGAGTCTTTCACTCTCTTTCTAGTCATTCTAGGTACTAAAGTGGCTGGAAGCAAGGATTTGAAGTTTGCAATTGGATTTGGCAAAAAAGAAGGAAGAAAAGATCTTTTTGATGATTCTGCCCAGAAGGAGCACATGCGCTGGAGTTAGGTGCTCCCGCTCCCAGCAGAGTCATTAATGGACCTTTTGCAAAACCCTAATTTTGCAACCCTAATTTTGGGCCAGCCGTCGTGGGCCTTTAAATAGATTTTTCTCTGATTCTTTTGAGGAGAATCACGCCACAACACAGCAGCAGAGAGAGAACACAACGAGAGAGAGAGAGAGAGAGAGAGATATACACTTGTTTTGAGAGAGTTTGTAAGCTTGAAGATTTGTCTTCCACATACTTATCGAAGTTTTCTTAAACCCTACTCTTTTATATATCGATTTCATGCAGTTTATCATGTCTCTTGCTGCTGTTGATTGTTTGATCATGAGCGAGTAATCCACTTGTTAGGTTAAGGGTTTTCGATGGGATTTGATTCATGAACTAAGCATAGATAGTTTTTTAAATAATCATTCGATAGTCTCCATCTATTGTCGATCATATTGCCTAGGTTAGATTGATCGCCTAGTCTTTGATTTTAGGTTGAATTTACTTATCAAAAGTTTGTAAATTGCTGGAATTGACATAGGTGGGCGATTTGATCCATAGCCAACGAAAGTTGAAGTTAGGGCATCTCGTGAACATATCAACCCTAATCGCCTAATGCTTGATAATCCTTGTAACCTCAACGACAGTTAGGGTGTTAGATTGATTGTTAAAGTTGTAGATGCCACGAAAGTGGATCTCCTTATATTTATGGTTGAGTTCGAGACTTGGTCGTAATCGCGTACCTGAATAATTGCTTGGTTCCTGATATTCGAATCCCTGAGAAGTATCCCTGACCTAACACTTTCCATCATTTGTTTACAACCGAAATTTACACTTGTTTGCTTATTTGAATTGTGACATTTAAACCTTCTTTTGATCGCTTAGCTGAAGTTGTATTTCATAGAATTAGAGTGTATTGCTGGTCCCTTAACGAACCTCACTATTCTACTTTGATTAGTAATTCTAGGTTTTAACCTTGAAACCGGATAAAAGGACTGTTTTTTATTCTCATCAAATTGGCGCCGTTGCGACGGGGACCAACTCGATACCTCTACTTCTCGACTACGATTTTAGACTAAGCACTAATCTCGTTCTTTTGTTTTTCTTTACGTGTGTTTCAGGTGCATGAACTCAAGGACAACAAGGAGAAATCTTCAAACTCCCCTCATCACTTTGAGTAATCCTGAACTCGCGAGACTAGAACGAGAAAACAGACGACAAAGGCCTAATCCCGCTGATATGGGCGATCAAGGCGACAACGATATGGCAGTTGAGTTGCAAAGGTTGCAAGAGCAGATGGCTCAAATGCAACAGCAGCACGCACGTGAACTGCAGCAACAACGTGCGCGTGAGCAACAACGAACCATAGGGGATATGGACAATCCCCATGCATATTACCGAAACCGAGCTGCCATAGTTCCTCCCGCTGTTGAAAGGAATGACTATGAGATCAAACCACAGATGATATCGCTGGTTAAGCATCACTTGTTCCACGGATTGCGTGCTAAAATTTCGATGGACCATATAGAGAATTTCGAGGAGATTTGCTCCACGACAAGCTCTAATGGGATGAACCCGGATTTCGTAAAATGCAAGCTGTTTCCGTTTTCACTCGCAGACAAAGCTTCTCGTTGGCTTAAGTCTTTACCTGCTGGATCCATTACGACTTGGGCGCAATGCAGAGCTGCGTTTTTGGACCATTTCTACACAAAATCCAAAACCGCGAGTTTAAGGAACAAGATATCCTCCTTCCACCAACATTCCGGAGAGTCCTTCTGTGAGGCTTGGGAAAGGTTTAAGGAGTACAAGAGAGAGTGCCCACACCATGGGTTCACTGATGAAAACCAGCTGGGGATTTTCTACGATGGTGTGGACTGGGATTATAGGAACGCGCTCAATGCTGCTAGCGATGGTGATTTCATGACCAAAACCAAAGAGGGAGCGTATAAGTTGATTGAGAACTTGGCTGCAAATTCAAGTAACAAGTCCCAGGAGTATGACAGGACTACAAAATCCAATGGAACGGATTCTGCTAAGATCGATGACCTTAAGGCCAAGATAAATTTGTTACTTAAGGCAAACCAAAGGATGGTTCATTTTGCTGATGAGAATGGCGAGCAACTTGCTGAAGAGATGGGTGAGGAAGGAGACAATGATCAGCAGGAGGTTAGTTATGTTAATGGGCAGGGTTTTGTGCGAAACCGAGGGTTCAACCAGAACTACAGAAATCATCCGAATTTCTTCTATCGAAGCACAAATGTTGAAAACCCCCAGGACCAAGTGTACCCACAACAAAAGGATCAGAGTTTCCAGAAATCATTCCCCCAAAATTTCCAAGGAAAGACATTCGTCCCTTTTCAAGGGCAGAAACCGCAGTTTTCGAACTTTCAGGCTTCTGCAAGCTCTGGAAGTGGTTCTCAAGATGAGTTGAAGGATATGGTGCAGCAGATATTGACAAACCAGCAGAATTTCGCCACTGAGATCAACACAAAGGTGGATGGTATGTACTTAGACCTTAATGGTCGGCTTGAGGCGGTTTGCAACCATGTAAAGAAACACGACACTCAGGTTGCTCAAACGGCTGATGCAATAAAAAGGCCGCAAGGAGTGCTGCCTAGTAAGCCGGATACAAACCCCAAAGAATTTGTGAATGCCATAGAGCTGAGAAGTGGAAGAACTTTACCTGGAGTCGTAAGAACAGAAACTGCAAACTGGGCAGAAGGAGCACCTGCTCCGCCAGAAAGAGCACCTGCACCAACAGAGGAAGCACCTGCTCCAGAAACAGAAAACGATGAAGAACCCACTGAGCCAACTTCTAAGGTATTAAGACCAAATGAGATTATTGATAAAGTTCGCTCTCGTGTTTACAGGCCCCCTATCCCTTACCCAATATCTCCAAGGAAGTCGCAAAAGGATTTGGAGGAGGCGAAATGTAAGGAGATGTTACAAGATTTGACGGTTAAGCTGACGTTGGCAGACGCGATTCAGATGATGCCGTCTATGAAAAAGTATGTCAAGGGCCTGGTTACTGGACGGATTCCTTCAGAGCAGAGTGCCATGGTTGTGAGTAAAAATTGTAGCACTGTGCTACAAAACAAAGCCATTAAGAAGCAAGAGGACCCAGGTAAGTTCGTTCTTTCTGTTGATATTGGTCCTGTGCGATTTGCTTGTTCCTTGTGTGATCTAGGTTCCAGCGTGAATCTCATGTCCTATTCGGTTGCAAGGAAACTCGGGTACACAAAATTTAAACCTATACGGATTTCATTAGTGTTTGCTGACAGATCTATTAAGTTGCCTATAAGAATTTTGGAAGATTTGCAGGTCAAGATTGGGAATATTTTCATCCCAGCAGATTTCGTGGTGTTGGAATTGGACGATGAACCAAAGGATCCCTTGATTTTGGGACGTCCTTTCTTGCGCACAGCTGGTGCGATCATTGATGTAAAGAACGGAACGATTGGTCTCCACCAGGGAGACATTATTATGGAGTTCGAGATGGATCGGATGTTGAAGAAACCGACCATTGGTGGGCAAAGTTTTGCCATTGAGGATAATCTCAAAATCTCAGAGAGAGAGATTGAAGAGATTCTTGCTGATGATCCCTTGGATGTTGCATTGACAAAAGCTGAAAGCGAACATGTTTATTTGAGCGAAGATACCATTGGGTTCGCAAGGATGTTGGATTCTGGGCAGATGGAGAAATCGACAGACTTTTTGAGACTCGACGAAGAGGAAGAAGACAGCGCGCCTGCTTCTGCTCTTCGGAACTCTGCTAATGACCCTTGGAGCGAGCTGAAAGCTCCAAAACTTGAGTTCAAAACCTTACCAGCTGGGCTAAGGTACGCGTTTCTCAGTCCCAACTCTACATATCCTGTTATTATTAATGCTGATCTGAATAATGTAGAATCCGCCTTACTTTTATGCGAGCTTAGGAAGTATAGGAAAGCTTTAGGATATTCGCTAGATGCCATCCCTGGAATCTCACCTGATTTATGCATGCATAGGATACCTTTAGAGGATGAATCTAGAACTTCTGTAGAACACCAAAGGAGGCTGAATCCGAATTTGAAAGATGTTGTTAAGAAAGAAATTATGAAACTATTAGAAGCTGGTGTTATTTATGCAATATCTTATAGTAACTGGGTTAGTCCTGTACACGTAGTACCTAAGAAGGGCGGAATCACTGTGATCGCCAATGATAGGAACGAACTGATACCTACCAGGACTGTCACAGGACATAGGATGTGCATAAATTATAGAAAGTTAAATGCAGCAACTAGGAAGGATCATTTTCCCTTACCTTTCATTGATCAAATGCTCGAAAAACTCGCTAACCACCCTTACTACTGCTTTTTAGACGGTTATTCAGGTTTCTTTCAGATTTCCATTCACCCGGATGATCAGGAGAAGACAACCTTCACCTGTTCGTATGGCACCTTTGCGTACCGCAGGATGCCATTCGGGCTATGCAACGCCCCTGCAACTTTTCAAAGGTGCATGATGTCTATCTTTACTGATTTGATTGAGGATATTATGGAAGTTTTCATGGATGACTTCTCCGTCTATGGGAGCTCTTTTTTCGTGTGTCTGTCTAATCTGTGCAGGGTTTTGGAGCGCTGTGAAGAGAAACACCTAGTGCTGAATTGGGAAAAGTGTCATTTCATGGTGAGGGATGGTATAGTTTTGGGTCATCACATATCAGAGAAGGGTATTGAGGTTGACCGAGCAAAGGTTGAGGTGATGATGAGCCTGCAACCGCCGGATTCAGTCAGAGGGATAAGGAGTTTCCTTGGTCACGCGGGTTTCTACAGACGTTTCATCAAGGATTTTTCGAAAATAGCGAGGCCGCTTACCCAACTCTTGTGTAAGGAAACCAAGTTTGAGTTTGATGGAGCTTGCCTTGAGGCATTTCACACGATAAAAGGAGCATTGGTAAGCGCACCTATTGTTCAACCACCGGATTGGGATCTGCCATTTGAGGTCATGACGGACGCAAGTGACTACGCCGTAGGGGCTGTTTTGGGGCAAAGGAAGGATAAAAGGCTTCACGTAATCTTTTATGCGAGTCGCACTTTGGATGAAGCTCAGTGCAGATATGCTACGACTGAGAAAGAGCTACTAGCTGTGGTGTTCGCCTTTGAAAAATTTAGATCATATCTTGTGGGTTCGAAGGTCATCGTTCATACAGATCACGCATCATTGAAGTACTTGCTCACAAAGAAAGATGCGAAACCAAGGCTTTTGAGATTGATCTTGTTGCTTCAAGAGTTTGATCTTCAAATTGTTGATAAGAAGGGTACCGAAAATAGAGTTGCTGACCACCTATCTAGGATGAAAGTTGATGAAACAGTACCACTTGATGATGCATTGCCGGATGAAAAAGTGTACGCTATTGGAATCTGTGTACGAGAGCACCCAGTACAGTCTGGAGCACTTGTCCTACCTGAGGGAACACCTGCTCCAGAGGCATTTTGTGCGGCTATCTCCAAGGAAAATTCGCCAAGTTTTATGTGGTTTGGTGAGATCGCGAACTACCTAGCTGCTGACCGGGAACCGGCTGACTTCGTGGGAGACAAGAAGAGGAAATTCTTGCGCAACGTAAGGAGGTACTTTTGGGACGAGCCATACCTTTACAAACAATGCTCCGACGGTCTTTTCCGGAGATGTGTTCCTGAAGAGGAAATCCCGGGAATCTGGTTTCACTGCCACAGTTCAAGTTACGCTGGACACTTCGCGATATTGGTGGATATTGGTGGCCCAAAATGTGCTGGATATTGGTGGCCCAAAATGTTCCGTGATACACATGCGTTTATTGCAAGATGTGATAAATGTCAGAAGCAAGGAAACATCTCGCGACGGAACGAGATGCCTCAGCACTTCATCTTGGAAGTTGAAGTGTTCGATGTGTGGGGAATTGACTTTATGGGACCGTTTCCTTCATCTTATGGCAACAAGTACATTTTAGTGGCTGTCGACTATGTGTCTAAGTGGATTGAGGCCATTGCCTCTCCAACAAACAACGCAGCTGTGGTTTTGAAGATATTTAAGACAATCATATTTCCCCGTTTTGGTGTTCCGCGGGTGGTGATTATTGATGGAGGGACACACTTCATCAATAGGGTTTTTGAGAACCTTTTGAGAAAGAACGGCGTAAAGCATAAGGTTGCAACGCCATATCACCCGCAGACTAGTGGCCAAGTTGAGGTTAGTAATCGGCAGATGAAGGACATTTTGCAAAAGACCGTAGGCACCACAAGGAAAGATTGGGCCGCCAAGTTGGACAACGCAGTTTGGGCCTACCGTACCGCATACAAAACGCCATTGGGGACAACGCCCTTTCATTTGGTGTATGGTAAGTCGTGCCACCTTCCGGTAGAGCTTGAGTATAAGGCGGCATGGGCAGTTAAGTTAATGAACTACGACATCAAACCCGCCTTGGAAAGGCGATCCATGCAACTTAACGAGTTAGAGGAGATTAGGCACCTGGCCTACGAGAGTTCAAAATTGTACAAGGAACGAACCAAGATGTACCACGACAAGAGAATTCTTAACCGAAACTTCCAACCCAATGACATGGTACTTCTCTTTAACTCTCGCCTTAAACTTTTTCCTAGAAAATTGCGATCTAGGTGGTCCAGTCCTTTCCTCGTCAAAGAAGTTCGATCATATGGAGCTCTGGTGTTGCTAGACGCCAAAGGAAAGGAGTTCGTGGTCAATGGACAGCGCTGCAAACCGTACCTAGCCGATGCACACCCAACTGAAGGTGGAGTTATCACCTTAGGTGACGCGCCCAAAGCCTAAAAGGCTAATCAAGTCAAGCTAACGACTTTAACCAAGCGCTTGGTGGGAGGCAACCCACCGGTATGTTTTCTAACCTTTTCAATTTTGACTTCTTTTGCTACTAACTTTGTTTTCGATCTTTGAAAAAAAAAAAAAGGTGTTGTGGAACACGCAAGGAGGATCGATCGATCCCCTTGGATAGATCGATCGATCCATGAGGATGAGGTCCTGAGACAAACCACCGGTCGGTCTAAAGATCGACCTCCAGTCGATCCGCTGCAAGGTTCAAATCGGAGGGAGCACCTGCTACCCAGAACAGAGCACCTACTACAAAGGGTAAAATTTGACATTTAAATTCAATCCCGCCATAAGGTTAGTCACGAGGATAAGGAAAGTGGGCCCGAGAAATATGGGATTATTTTCTAATTTTAATAAGGAAATACAGTTATGTGGGACCCCTAAAAACTCTAATTTCTCGCGCCCATAACTCCTTCTTCTTCTCCTTCCTTCTCCTTTCGATTTTTCCTCCATAAAAATTCTCAAGGTTTTTGCTCAAAACTCAACTTCTTCAATTTTCAACCGATCTGAGTGATTTTTTGGTTGATTTCAATCGAAATTTCATCCTCTTTCTGAATCTGCAATCCTTTTCTCAAGATAATCAAGGTACCCACTCGAAATCTCATTTTTCTACTCATTTTTCTCGAAGCCAAGGGGTAAAAATCGCTCGTTAACTTATTGATTTGTGGCTTTGCGGTTTGTTGAGTGACCATATGCTTGTCTATTGTCGATTACGCATGGGTAGGATTGTGAATTTTGGCTTGAAATTTTGATAAAAACTTAAACCCTAGTTTATGGAAAAAATTGGAAATCTAGGGGAATGGAGATGTGGCAGCACTTATGATTCTTTGATTTATTATCTTGGGCTGTTAGGATTGGTCAAAATTATCTGATAAAGGGCATGAACTTTGTCTCATCTTTTCACAAAAACAGGGGAATTATATTTCGATGTTTGTGTGGATATTTGGACATGAATTTATGCTGGATTTGGTTTGTGTGTGCTGCTGTCATTGCAGGATGTCAGGACCACGAACGTCAGTTGGTAACCCATCACGCTCACGCAAAGGGAAAAGAGCCTCCACCTCCTCCCAAATCGCAACAACGCATTGGCCACGTGATGAGGGACAATGGTTCGACTTGAGCAACTCTAACCTTCCTCTCGATTCAAACAAAGAATGGGACCAGAATGACGCATACTACTACAATAACTAGCTCGACATTACCATTGAGCCGACTCGCTTCTTGTGTGGGCAAATGCTAAAGGATCTAGGGCTGCTCTATGATGTGGGCAACATACTTGAAGCTTGCCAATTGACTGATCTGATCACCCAACCCGATGATATACCCCGATCTGGTGAGGCAGTGTTTGGCATCCGCCAAACTGACCTATTCGGACCCGCGCAAACCGGTGGCTTCACAGGGAGTTCTCTCTTTCTTTGCTGGAGGAAAGAGATATGAGGTGACTGTCACGGACTTCTGTCACCTCTACGGTTTCGACTCCACGGAGGAGAACGTAGCCTTCCCCACACGTCTCTCGGTTGCACACAGGTTTTGGGACTTCATCGCAAGTGGGGATTACTTCTCTCGATCCGCGGCCCAATCCACCATTCGGAACCCTGCTCTTCGGGTCGGTGTCAAAGCCATCAGCAATATCTTCTTCTCACGAAATAATGCAAGCAAAGTGCGAACCGATGAATTGATCATGCTTTACAATGTCGTGAGAGATACCATTAGCAATGAAGCCGGTTTGAGCTGCGAGTTCGAGGGAAGCGTCAACATGGGAGCACTTTTTACCTCATGCATTGCGGACAAGAGGACTAAAGTGGCAAAGGGAAACGTGGCATCACATAGCGAGAGGATCGGGAGTTTGTTGACCAGGCTGTTCATCCACGTCAAACTTGACCTAGGATCTTACACTTGCAACTCCGCGACGGAGTTTATGGATAACTCCTACCTTATTTCTTGTGAGATCTTGGCCGACACTAACGTTTACAGGTTCATAGCGAGAGACAAGACCACCCTGTTCTGCCGATTGCCGCAACCATCATTGACGGACCTGGAAGTTGCAGCCAACGTTGGATTCACACCGGGAACGGAGTACTTGTATTCTGCCCCTGGAGCACCAACTGACGGAGCAACGACTGGGAGAGCACCAAAGCCCAGGAGGAGCACTTCCTCCAACCGACCTGCTCCTGCCACCGCTTCAGTCCTGGATGCCCCTTTGAGCCACGACGAGCTGGCAGCCGCTACGCAGAGAACTCGGCAGTCCAGAGCTCACTACCGCATGCCCTATGCGAGTGAACTGACACTTGATGACATCTCCGATGCTCCCGAGGCTGCCGAATATCGCCGTTGGATGGTTGCTTCCACCAAGAAGAACAACGGGCTGCTCCGCCGCATTCTCCACATGCTTCAGAAGGGTTGCAGCAGCTCTCAAGCCACCGACACCATTCCCTCCACGGCCCCTGCTCCGCCACCTGTTTCTCGACCTTCCACATTCGCTCATCCGTCCACTCGTTCCTCCAAACGCAAGAAGCTGATCACCAGTGAGGATTCTGACGATACCACCAGCGATTAGACATCGCCCCTCCTAGCCTATCTCTACGTATTCCATGAACACTTTTATTTTATGCATTTTCATTTTCTTTTATTTCACTTCTCACTCTCTCTTTTCTTATTCTCACACCGAGACGGTGTGAAGTAAGTCTGGGGGGAGTTGCTACTAATCACGTTTATTTTGGATGTTTTTCTATTTTCTTATGTCCTACTTTGAGTCTTTCTTTTGGTTTGTTTCATTGAGTCAAGACTTTGTAGGGAATTAGGACCTTATCTCATGATGATATTTGAACTATTTGTGTTTAACTTTCTATCTAGTGACCATTTCTTCAGAGCACGAGTACAAGGAACAGCTGGAACACTTCGATACACCATCTTCCAGGTTCCATATTGACCAAAAATTTATCTCGCTATTGGCACTAGATTAGGAAAACGAATCACATTCAGGACCCCTTATTCCTTTTATCACTCTTGTTGTTCCTGAATAGCTAGCTCATTTTTAGTTAGTACCTTCCTTAACCCTAACCTCTTTTCAAGCCCCTTGCATTCTTGTTACTTCATTGTCATATGTGCAGCATATGCGCAAAAGGGCCGGAGAGAATTGGGTCGACACTGCCTTTAAATCACTCTTTCTGAAGAACGAGAGCACTGGTTTCCAGAAGGAGCACCTGCTCCTATTTTCGGGAGATGGTTTTACAACGAGGTGGAACAAAATTCCACGAAGGAATAACGATATTGATGAGCTCCACTTGGGTATGTACAGTAACTCTAATTTCTTTTCGTGCTTGAGAGACATACATTTGTAATAAAACCCTCTTCATCATCATCTACCATGTCTAAATAAAAAATTAAAAAAAAAAAAAAAATCAAATCAGATGATGAAGAGTGGTAAATATGTAAAATGTCTCTCTGCACAGCGAGTATACCAAAGGAAGACGATTGCAACATGAGTCGGTTGGAAGATTTGGAGAAGAAAGAGTGGTTTAGAGAATGTGGATATCAACGTACCCGTTCTCTCCTGCAATTTTGTGCAATATCCTGCATCCACTACGAAACATCGGGTAACCCTTAAACACTTTGAACTCCACCTCTAAATGGCCAAACACCCTTAGCGTCGTCTACCCTAAATGGTGCCTTTAGCGAGACCCTCACGCAACTTTAATGCGTTGAGTTTGTGTTTGGGAAATGGAACTTGGTTGAGAAATGTGTTGAGGATGTTTTGGTAAAGCTTTGTTATTCGTAATTTGGATTATGTGGTCTGCAGATTGAGGGTTTTAAACTCGGTTCACTGAGGATAAAAGAGTTCCCGCGTTTTCAAACCTTTCTCCTTTACTTGGTCTTGAATTTGTTTGAGGACAAACAAAGATCTAAGTCTGGGAGAATTGATATAATGCGTTTTTGGCGCATTCTAACCCTTGTTTTGTAGGTTTTTATCGAGTTTTTCACTCTCTTTCGAGTCATTCTAGGTACTAAAGTGGCTGGAAGCAAGGATTTGAAGTTTGCAATTGGATTTGGCGAAAAAGAAGGAAGAAAAGATCTTTTTGATGATTCTGCCCAGAAGGAGCACCTGCGCTGGAGTTAGGTGCTCCCGCTCCCAGCAGAGTCATTAATGGGCCTTTTGCAAAACCCTAATTTTGCAACCCTAATTTTGGGACAGCCATCGTGGGCCTTTAAATAGATTTTTCTCTGATTCTTTTGAGGAGAATCACGCCACAACACAGCAGCAGAGAGAGAACACGACGAGAGAGAGAGAGAGAGAGAGAGAGAGAGAGAGATATACACTTGTTTTGAGAGAATTTGTAAGCTTGGAGATTTGTCTTCCACATACTTATCAAAGTTTTCTTAAACCCTACTCTTTTATATATCGATTTCATGCAGTTTATCATGTCTCTTGTTGCTGTTGATTGTTTGATCATGAGCGAGTAATCCACTTGTTAGGTTAAGGGTTTTCGATGGGATTTGATTCATGAACTAAGCATAGATAGGTTTTTAAATAATCATTCGATAGTCTCCATCTATTGTCGATCATAGTGCCTAGGTTAGATTGATCGTCTAGCCTTTGATTTTAGGTTGAATTTACTTATCAAAAGTTTGTAAATTGCTGGAATTGACATAGGTGGACGATTTGATCCATAGCCAACGAAAGTTGAAGTTAGGGCATCTCGTGAACATATCAACCCTAATCGCCTAATGCTTGATAATCCTTGTAACCTCAACAACAGTTAGGGTGTTAGATTAATTGTTAAAGTTGTAGATGCCACGAAAGTGGATCTCCTTATATTTATGGTTGAGTTCGAGACTTGGTCGTAATCGCGTACCTGAATAATTGCTTGGTTCCTGATATTCGAATCCCTGAGAATTATCCCTGACCTAACACTTTCCATCATTTGTTTACAACCGAAATTTACACTTGTTTGCTTATTTGAATTGTGACATTTAAACCTTCTTTTGATCGCTTAGCTGAAGTTGTATTCCATAGAATTAGAGTGTATAGCTGGTCCCTTAACGAACCTCACTATTCTACTTTGATTAGTAATTCTAGGTTTTAACCTTGAAACCGGATAAAAGAACTGTTTTTGATTCTCATCATCTATTGTGTCGATCGACACAAGGCAAAACATGTTAAATCCGATTTGAACGCTTTGGCTTCTCTTTTCACAATGCTCCAAAATCTTCCAAAAGCTCTCATTATGCTCCAATCGATCATTTACCTACAAAGACTCTAAAACAATAGGAAAACACCAAAAAGACTTCATAAAAACGGACCTATATCATGGTCAAAAATGGGTAAAAACCATGATATACCAGTAGACTTCTAAATGCAGTTTACTTTCTACATATTAAATCACAACTTTAGAATTTTTAAGGTATATTTATATCCCCAATTAATCTGAATTTGAGTTTAAAACTTCGATTTAAAAAAAATAATCTGAATTTGAGTTTAAGACTTAAATTTAGTCTACGGGACAAGTCTACGAGAGAAGTCTACGGAAGAAGTCTACGGGAGAAATCTACGGGAGAAATCTACGGGAGAAGTCTACGGGAGAAGTCTGCTAGAGAAGTCTACGGAAGAAGTCTGTTGGAGAAGTCTACGGAAGAAGTCTGCTAGAGAAGTCTACGGGAGAAGTCTGCTGGAGAAGTCTACGGGAGAAGTCTGCTGTATCCAAAACCAAACCAAAACTTATTCGAAACCCTATACCAAAACTTATTCCAAACATTCAAAACGTATAATATATTCACAAATTAACAATTTTATGCAAATTTGATATTTTAAATATAAAAATGATAAACCCAAACTTAACCCTAAGTGTAAAAAAATGTTTGCAACCTATGATGTACCTTATTTGGTAACTCTTTGTTTAGTATAGTATGTATTTCATTCATAACCTAATTTGTCTAAGTAGGTTTAATTTTGTAAAATTTTATTTTTCATACTTCACAATTGTTTATAGTATGATCATCAATCAAAAATTTTATCAAAATATTTTTTGTTAATTTATAAATTTAAATTTAAAATATAATTATATAGTAGACTGTTTTGGTAGTCTACTAAACTACAAAAGTAGCCTTCATAACCTAATTTGTCTAAGTAGGTTTAATTTGTGAAATTTTGTGAAATTTTATTTATCATACTTCACAATTGTTTATAGTAAGGTTATCAATAAAAAAATATTATCAAAATATTTTTTGTTTATTTATAAATTTAAATTTTAAATATAATTATATAGTAGACTACTTTGGTAGTCTACTAAACCACAAAAATAGACTTCACATATAGTCTACGCGTTGATTTCCTGACGGAAGTCTACTGGTAGACTTTTATATTACGTAGTAGACTTTGCTAGGGTTAAAACAGTCATTATGGGCTCTATTTTGTTGTTTGGTCATAAAGGATGTAGTTGTAATTTCACTACCCCTTTGGGTTATTTTTCTCAAACATGAGATAGGTGGGTTACACTTGTATTTCAAATCAATTTAAGGGTCATTTTTAATAACTTTCCCATAAATTATTCATCTAAATCAGATAAACTCTAACTTGTTCATAACTTGTCCACCATGTTATCATCAATTGATTAGAAATCAATTACAAGGTTTTGGTCATTGTTTATGATTATAATCTATATAATTGTTAAGTAGTATTCCCTCCTTTGGAAAAACAAAAAATAGTTTTACACATATTAACAGAAATAATTAATGTTCTATAAGAAAATGTATTAATTTTAGTAATAAGCGCCTTTTAAAAACTTCTAACCAATAGTATTTAAATATATTTTTAAAAAATTTACGAAAAATATAAGAAAACATAAAAAAATAATCTATCTTCAGGGATTATCCCCTTTACCATCTTAGAGATTATCTCTTCGGGTCCTTTCCTTCCATCATGTTCTCGCCATACATGGTAAACCGTGGCATGGAAAGCTAAGTGGACTAAAACATAGAAAATGCCAGTGAAAGATTTGGACGAGAGATGTCTTACAATGTCAGTGCAATCAGGAGTGATGATCCCAGAAGCGAGCCACATGAATTAGACTAGACCGTGGAGAAGTAAGGGCATGCGAAGAAGAGATTATCTCCTATTTCAATGAGTTCTCCACATAGAATACAAGACTAAGGCAGACCCCATCCTCTTGTGTGAAAACCTCTCGCTAGCCTATTTCCGAAACAACCAGACAATGAAGGACTGCCGTGGGACAGCTTGAGCAAACCATACACTCGACCGTTTTCTTATGGGAAATATTATGATCATAGGCATTTGAGGCCATCTTTTATTGAGATTTTGCGGCGCATTGTTTCTTGCATACTGGTTTTTTGTTCCATAGGTGAATGCTTGTAAATGAGTAAGCTTCTATTTATCAAGATTCACACTAATATTGTAGTTATCAATATGTGTAAAACATTATTCCATATGTGGAAACTAACCATAACGTTGTGTTTATGGTCTCCATCTTTACAAGACCTTAAGCATGTACAAATAAGCATGGGAGGGTAGGCCGTAACTTTCACTTACAATATCTCTTACGACTTCGCTTTGCTTACACCCAAGAGTAACAACAGACATATTTCTCCAAACACCTCTATCAATCTACTTTTTTCCTCCTACTGTATGATCAAAAAGAGCATTATGTTTGTTGCTGGTAGATGCTTAACTCCGCATGTGTTTCCTTGTAACGTTGGGTGAGGTATGTCGAACATTTGATCGCTGGATATCTATACATGAAGCAAAAGCATAAACACTTTTTAGATCACTGTTTACCACTCAAAGGTCTTAGTAACACAAGCTAAAGTCTTACTTAGGAAGGTTGCTTTCGGACTTGCAGGTTGGGAGACACTCCACCAGACAGTCATGATTTGGTTCCACGAAGAATGGAATCTGCGTGGAGAACACATTAGATGCAACATCAAATGTTATATATATCATTTTGCCAGACCTGGTTCTCAAACACAAAACTAAGACTGATTTGAGAATATAAATGTAAGCAAGCATTGATCATATGGCTGAAAACAATCTCCCTAATAACTATTACAAATACGTCAACAAGGATTGTAATGGTAGACACAGTGGGATTAGTAAAGAGCCTTACCGAATATCGTTCCTGACCATTCCCAAGAACACGGTGCAAGGTGGATCTGCAAGGTCAAAATGAATGTGAGAAATATGTCAGCTAGAAAAAAAGGACTTCCAAAAATCACAATCACAGGTTAGTTTGTAGTATTACTTGAAAAAGCCATTGCTCCAACGTTCTAGCATATCGCCAAGATTCACGATAAATGCTCTGTAGACAGAAAATAAATAAATCCACCGAATTGACAAACACAAATATGGATCAGATGTTCAGACTGATTAACCATATTTGCTTAAGCTAGTTGCTATATCATTTAAGGTTAATGGTTGATAGACCCAATGAACATGAAAAAAGAAAACGGTTTTCGTTATACCCTTTAACTGGCGGTACATAATCCCACTTTTGAGGCTTTGCGTTCTTATCTTTGCATATCTGCCATCAAGTTTTAGCAATTTCCTATAACTAACACAGTCGTTCCAAAAGATAAATGAATAGCAAAAACCGCTCTGATTAATACCTGGAGTCCCGTAACAGCATCGGTGGCTAACAGAGTCAACATTCCGTAATCAGAATGTGCTCCACATGCATATATTCCTTTTGAAGGATCAGAAATCCCTAAAGGAGGCAACAAAAGAAGCCATATAACATCCTCCACACAATGGTTAAGAAATTCAAATTCTCTGTGATATTCATAAGAAAATATATCACCTTCATAGTGCAGCAATCGCATAGTTGCGATAGGCTTACCAAGCATCTCCGGCCTATCAAAGTAATCAACATCCAAGTCGAGGGCTAACGCCAATAGTCTTGCAATAGCCTTAGAAACCCTCCTGCCCAATATTAATAAAAAGAGGGTTATATCATAGGCTAAACTGTCAGTGAAGTGATTTGTTCCTAAAGCTATCTTTCTTCAGATAGTCAAGAACACATGTGAAAAATTATTCAACTAAACCTGTCCAACAAAAGATGAGACTTACAATGCTTCTTGATGATATTTCTCCATGGTCTCTCGCCAACCGGGTAAAACATCTACGAAAACACAATTGTTTGGTTTGGATTTAGCACCGGATTTACCGAATTTCGGTTTAACAAAAACAACAACTCACCAGCATCAGGCCAGGGGTTAGGGCCATAGAATGGCATATCCCAATCAGGATCATCTTTAGGAACTTCAATTCCGATGTAATAACCCTCCTTGTGATCTCCTAAAACCCAATTAAATTTTACTGAGACCAATCAACAACAACAAGTTTGATTTGAATTTGATTAGAGCCACACGAACCAACCTTGGAGTTGATTCTCCGGATCTAGGATTTCATCAAGAACAGGTGTATAACCACGGTGCTTTTCGTTTCTCAAAACTTTCATCTTTTCCTCTAAAGGAAGAGCGAAAAACTTGTTGCTTTGCTCGAAAACATGGTCCATGAAGTCTTCGTTTATTCCGTGATTGATCACATAGAAAAATCCAGAATCCAGACATGCCTGAACGAATCAATCAATTTGTTTTAAAACCATGTTGTTGTTCACATTATAATCGAAATTGAGAGCAAACTGAAAAAGAGAAACCTGTTTGAGCAAAACAACGGAATGATGAAGATCATTGTTGGCGAGATCGATGCAATTCAAGGAAGAAACTTTGATGGTTGAGTCTGGTTTCTCCATCTCTCTCTCGATTCTTGTTTTTTTCACCTAAAGATTTTCTCTTTTTTATTTATACAAGAGAATGAAATTATGCACATCAATATTTACATCACACCATGACGAAAGATTGGATCTTGTTGTATACAACAATGTTCGACATGTAAAACTTTTTTTTTTTTTCTTTTGTTCAAGTTTATTCAGGTCAATTATCGAGTTGTTCGGTTATAGTGTTTTGATTTTGTTGTTTCTAAAATAACCGAGATTTTACTTTCTTTCGGTTTATTCGGTTCATAAATGCAATTGACCTCTTTTCTTTTATGTGGACCGGACCAAAAACTTATTACAGGTACAACCCGAAAATTACAAATCAAATTATTTTTTGAATCGTTTAGATTTATGAATTACTATAAAATGATCTACGTTAATACGCGGATAAATACTATAAAATTAATAAAATAAATATTTAAATTTTAATTAATAATCCATTAAATTTTATAATACCATTTAAAATAAATCATAAAACTAGTATAAGTCAATTTATATTATAATTCTCATGTTCTAATACATATCATGCAATCCAAAAATATATATATTATCAGAATTTAAATCATATTCTTATTAGCAAAAAATATATATATTTTAATCTATTATAATTATTTTATGATTATGTGATTGAAAATAAAAACAACTAAAATACTATATAGTTCAATTAGAAAAGAGTAAATTTTATGTTATTATCCTCATAAAAACTATAAATAATATTGTGAACTATCACATAAGTACATGATTAATAATTGTATTTTATTAATATCATCGTTTTATTTCTGATAGAGATTTATACTCGCAAAACTTTATACAATATTAACTTAATAGTAAATATAATATTATTGTTTTTTAACTTAAATAATTTTCAATATATACACTTGAAAAATATCAATAGCGTCATAGATCGAAAATTTTCATTTTTTTGTGATATCATGTAACTCTATATTGATAAAATAAGTAATCTTATAGATTTTATTTTTATTTTATTTTTACATGGTTGTGTATATTTTTAAGCTTTTAAATTGAGGTTTCTATAACCTTTCTAACTTTTGTTTTTTCAATTTATATACTTTTTTATCATTCTTATTTTTATTTATTTTATTTAAGTTTTTTATTTTATGTGTATTATTTTTTATTTAATGGCTTATATCATATCTATATTTCATCTTAAACTTTTTTTTTAATTACTATTGATAATATTAGAAATTTTACTTTTTATTATTTGATTAGTAACTTGACAATTACTTTCCATTTTAAATTTTATTTTTCTTAATTAATTTTAAATTTTAACCCATTCTTTATCTGATTAATATTAGATATATGTCGCGATCTCATAAGTTATAGTTTTGCTTACGTGTCATGCTAATATAAAAACGCATTGCAGTAAATATTTTTGATTTTAAATTTATAATGCATATAATTTGAAAATGTAATTAGATTCTAAATTATGACTCGCACAAATATTTAATATTTATTTTAATATTGTATTTTATTTTATTTTATTAAATAGTCAAAGTTTTATATTTATTTCATACTAAAATTTTCTAATACACGTTATTATATTAACAAAATCATACTTATAAATATGATATTTTCTTTTATCTTTAACTATTTAGATAATTCCTAATGGAAATAATGTATTTTGTAATATAAAAATTTAAAAATATTACATATTTTAGTAGAATAATTATTTTTATTTTTTTTAATTAGTCCATAATCCTTGTTTATAATATATTTTTATTTTCTTTTTAATATTTTTGTTAATATTGACACATGTCACAATCTAAATTAACAATTACATGTGTCATGATCTCGTGAATAAGAATTTAGAATATATTTTTTATTTTCTTTTTAATATTTTTTGTTAATATTGACACATGTCACAATCTAAATTAACAATTACACATGTCACGATCTTGTGAATAAAAATTTTGCTAACATGTCGTGTTCTCATCGTGCGCATCCTCTTTTATATAATAAAATTACAAATTATATGAGAACAACTACACGAACGATTATTCAACGGACAACGACTCTCTTTGCACTACGCTGAAAATCTTTTATAAATTTTGCCTAAATTAATTTGTACTCTCCGGGATTCAAACTCCAGAAGCATTAATTAACCCTTTATCAAACTACATGACTAAGGGGCTTCCACAATTATAAATCAATTTAAAACTAGAGTTTATTATTGTTTTAGTTTGAGTTAAAGATCTAATTCAATAATAATTCAATTGGTATCAAATAAATATTTTATAATTTGAATTTGAGTTAGAATGAGTTATAATTGATTTACCATTTTGAGTTATGCACTTTGTAAAATTGTTAACTTAAAAGTTAATCCAACATCAAAGAAAATATGATTAATTAGAGGTGAGTTAAAAAAAAAAAAAAAGAGTAGGGATTGTAACTTCCAACGTTTTTTATTTTGTTCTTTGACTAAATTGTTTTTCTTATTAATTCCATTGTAATAACTATTTGTACTTTCACCGGTTCTGTTGTTTATAATATTAGTCAAAAAAAAAATTTGGAACTTACTTGTTTTTATTTGAGTAATTCAAACAAAATTGTTCCTTTAGTTCATTTGTGCACCTTTAAATATTATAGTATGTTTTTTAATAATTACTATGTTACGAAAAATATATATTTTAATTTACTATGTTTAAGTTAGTATTATTTTATTTAATCTATTTTATCATTTAAATTCATAACAAATATTCTTTATTATTAATAATTTCTAGTTTAATTTATTTTAATAAAATACACTACAACTTACACATTAAAAAGTTACCAGTAAGTTGTTTTGATAATAATGTTTACTCATATTTTTATAGTAAATTTATCACATAAAACTACAGTTTCTACCACATATTTTTTACTGCAAATTACATCGAATTACGACTCAATTTTGATACCACATGCTATTAGTTGGAACCTATATATTAGAAACCCAACCCAAAAAATTACAAACCTATTAAGAAAAATAATAACGGTTCCACTCAATACTGGCATGTTGCCTCACGTAGGAGGCTTATACGACATGCGGTCAAACGTTGTTCATTTATCTGACACACAGATGTCTACGATCAAAAGTTGTGGTCAAACATATTCGGCTGCAAAACAAATAACAATTGCATCGTCTGGTTGCAGGTTTGCAACCGCAACCGTATGCGACATGCAAACAAGCAAACTATAACATGGAGCGGAGACGGTGGTAGCAGCTTGCGAGTATACTGACAAAGACAACAATGGCTCGATGAAAACTGATAAAAAACGGTTGCTCGACGGAAACAGTTAGATTATAGCAGTGAAACCGAAGAAACATAAAAAAGAGAACATATAAGTGGTAACTTGCGGACCATCTAATTTTGGTCATCGAAACCCAATTATGAAGTGAAACCTGTGAAATCTGAAAAAAAAATATTTTAAATCCCAATAATATTCTTAGTATATTTTTTTTATAGATTAAGATTAAGAAAATTAACATTATCATGGTGTTATCATTATGTAATATTATATACCACTATATATATGTATCTTATTATCTCATATCAAACACAAGTCAATTCGGTATTCGATTCTATAAAATTTATATCATGGTATGAGAGAGGTCGATCCAAAACCTAGTGTGTCAAAATTAAATATTCTACATCAAAAGTCTTGAGAAGATATCGTCAAGACAATAACTATTGGTGAAGACAGTGAATCCGATGATGATAGTGAGTGAAGAATGAGAAGGAAAAAAAACATGTTAAAGAAGAATGAGTGAAGACAAAGAAGAAAGTACGTGGACCGGTTTTAAACCAAACCGAACAAAAATTCAAACACTATTTTAATTTTTGTCTAGAAACGAAACCTAAATTGAATGGGCGGGCGATATATTTCCCTCTCAAAACTATTATATAGCATCATATCTACCCAAACTTTGAACTCACTCTATTTCTCCATCAAAATAAACTTCTAAATCTTGCGGGAGTCCCTGATCTCATATGGATTGGCGAGGATGGCCTAAAAAAATTGGGTTCATTCATCATGCAGAACTAACCCGACATACGTAGAACTGTCATGGCGATTTGGACTAGCCAGTAAACATGAAGGATCATCAAGGAAATTAGGATATTCTTTTACGCACAAAAACCCTAGACTCCCTGAGTTAGCTGTAAACACGTCTCACTTGAGATCATTACGTATTGATCTAAATCAATATAAATCTAGTTCGACAGACTCATATCATTGTTTATCAGGTTTATAGATATTTCTAAATCCTAAAGTATTCGTCCCCAAATTCACATATAAATTCTTAGTGCGGAATTCAACTTTCGCAATCATCTATATCACTTTTTTTACTATTATTAATGCCACTACAGTAACTAATTTGATATGTTAACGTCCAAAATCATAGGTTTTCATATATTGTTAACAAATCTCATTCATTCATTGTTATTTACTATTTTTAGATTTCCTTTAGAAGAAAATGTTTAAAACATACAAACAAAACACGATAGCCATCTTTGTTTCTCGATATGGCCATAATGCAAATAAAACGCATGAGTTTTCTTACGTCGTTGTTGTTATTAGCACTCCTTACATTTCAATTGGCAAACGCGATTCCAAACATTGAAAACCTATGCAAGACCACGCCTGATCCAGCCTTCTGCCTCAAATTCCTCAAGTCGGATCCAAAAACATCATCCGCGCAACCTCAGTGACGTGCTTCAATTGCGGTAATTTTGTTATATATGCATGGGTATAGGATATATAATATATATAAATATACTTTAATTTTAGGGTTTTCTAGCGTTTATAATTTTACCTTCCAGGTTAATTAAATGCAGGTCAACCCCTGAAGTAAGAGTTAACTCGCAATATAACCTTTCGGTTCTGAAACATTGAAGAGCTTTTACACCTACAAGCCTTAGAGTTCCTAAATTTTAAAAATAGATTTGGCCATTTGGGATTTTCATTTCAAGGTCTTCGATTTGTTATGTAAATTTTGTGATTTGACAAATTTAGAAAGGTTATATTGCGGGTTGAGTCTTACTTTGAAGGTTGACCTGCATTTAATTGACCTAGGGGTAAAATCGTAAATCCTAACCACTTGAAAGGTTTATTTGCAAAAAAACTCTTAATTTTATAGAACACAATTTTAAATAAGCATAAGTTTAGGGTAAAACAAATATTAAATAGCAAAGAGAAGGTTTGGTACCGTTTAGACGAAAATAGAAAAATGTTGAGAAATTGTAGCTTGCTCTCAAACTAGAGAATGTATCAACTTTATTTGTTTATGATTTGGAATATCAGATAAGACAGTCAAAATTGCAAGTCGACGCCGCATTAGCGCATTTGAACAAAGTTACTCCACAGTACAGTGGTCCGAACGGGAAGAGAAAACTTGCAGCACTGCATACAGAAACCCTTTGAATAGGTTCAACGGTGCTCGAAAACTTTTTTCTTAAAAACATTTCCGTTGATCTCTGAATTTACAGTTGATCAGGCTACGGACGTTATGTATGCCTTCGAACACGGATGGATCAGGGGTGGTCCGATACAAAAGTCTCCTTTCACTTTGTATACCACGAATGTTCTCATCATGTCTAAACTCATTATGGCTCTTGTCAAAATGCTATGATATACGTAAATAATATTTTCAAATCAATGTATATACCTACTCGTTTTTCTTTGATTGATGTTTAGAAAAAAAAATTGTTTCTAAACGGTCATTGTTTTTACATTTTTTATATAGGTTTTATGAAATAATAATGATGAATTGTAAATTTCAAAACATATTAATTAATTTTAATGAACTATTATTGGTTTAGAATTATGGAAATTGTTTAGTGCAAAAAAATTGGTCCGAACTAGGTAGAAAGGGTGTTGTATCCTTGACTTGCCGATCTTTTACGGTAAAGCTCCGTTCCTCGAACCAAAGTACCAAGCCTCTGTCCCTCGGGGACGATGCCTTAAAGAGAAGCTAGTTGATTCCGTATTTTATTGAGTATGTTGCTCTATCTAAAATGATTTATTGTAGCTGGATAGAGAAGTTATTATCTCTAGGGGGTGTGGAGAAAGATCATATATTGGAAAAATGAGAAATATTTGACTAATATATAAGGAATACGAGTCTCTCCATTTATTGCCAATTGATTTTTGATAAATTTTAAGAAATGCTATTTTTGAAATATCATCTTTTAAAAATGTCACATTTTCAAAATCTTTGCAAAAATACTATTTTTAAAAAATTATTTATTCATTATATTATTTATGTTTGGGTTATATATGTTGTATTAGAATTTAGTTTTGAGGGTTTAAAATTTTTTAGGGGTCAAAATATTTTATAGGGTTTAGAATTTTAATATTAATTAGGCTTTGAAAGTCCATAATTTGGATTTTTGCAAATGAACTATCCATTAGAATATTTTGAAAAGTGGTACATCAAAAATAATGTTTTTACAATTGTCCAGTGTTTTTTAGATAAGTCATAAAACTTAACAATATAACTAGTTTTTTTATAACCCAGCGTTTTATAATTCATAACTCGAGTATGAATTAACAACAACATGTTTTTGGTTAATAATATTTAATCAATTTTAGCCCACAAATATTGAAATGGCAAAGAATGGTACGAACGCTATGATGAAAATATTGTGTCCATCTGTCCATAGAGATCTAATATAATATAGTAAGGTTTTTCCAAACCAAAATTATGAGAAGCTGCCATGTGTCACCTATTCTTTTGACATGTGTTTTTTAAATTTATTTATTTAAGAAAAAAAAAATTTATATCTATTTTTCTCTTTCTAATAACTTTGACAATCAATTCCAATAATTTAATAGCTAATTCTAATATTAATTAATTTCAATAAGTTGTAATATATATTAGCCATTGTTTTTTCTTTTTTTTGGTACCCATAAAAAATATGATTCCAAATTGAATGTGTTATTGTAAAATTTTAAAGGGTTTGGAAAATATATATTTTATTTATTGAACCAAACAATATACTACATCAACAAAATTTAATAGGACATAAAAAAAAATTGTGCAATTATTAAATTAAAACCCAACAATATACTACACCAAAAAAAACTTAATAACACATAAAAAAAAAAAAATTAGTGCAATTAAAAAAAGAGAAATTTCAAAAAATGTCACTTTACAAAAATGCCACATTTTTGAAATCTTTGCAAAAATACCACTTTTTGAAAATTATTTTTTCTTTATATTATTTATGTTTGGGTTAACTATGTTCTATTATGGTTTAGTTTTGAAGGATTAGGGGAGTTTAGGGCTCAAAACATTTTTTAGGGTTTAGAATTTTAAGATATAGGCTTTTTAAATCTATAATTAGTGGCATTTTTGCAAATGAACATTCTTAAGTGGCATTCTTGCAAATGTGCACACAAAAAGTGGCATTTTTGTAACTGTCCCTTAAAAATTTTCTACTAGAGAAAGAATTAACCAAGAACTTTTGAAAGAAAAATCTATTCCACCACAAATGTGAATCAATAAAAACTCTTTTTTATTTTTATTATTCCTTCCACACTATAATCACGACTATAAAAACATAATACAATTCACCAATAAGTCGATGTGAAAGAAAAAAATTACATCAAAACGATCAAAAGAGAGACAAAAATACAATCAAGCAATAATTATTCTTTTTTTACGATTGAAAGTTCTAATGAAATAAACATAGAGATAAGTGTTAAATTTATTTATTTAAGAGAAAAATAAAAATTTATATCTATTTTTCTCTTTCTAATAACTTTGACAATCAATTCCAACAATTTAATAGCTAATTCTAATGTTAATTAATTTCAATAAGTTGTAATATATATTAGCCATTGTTTTTTCTTTTTTTTGGTACCCATAAAAAATATGATTCCAAATTGAATGTATTATTGTAAAATTTTAAACGGTTTGGAAAATATATATTTTATTTATTGAACCAAACAATATACTACATCAACAAAATTTAATAGCACATAAAAAAAATTTTGCAATTATTAAATTAAAACCCAACAATATACTACACCAAAAAAAACTTAATAACACATAAAAAAATAATTAGTGCAATTAAAAAAATTTATTCCACCACAAATGTGAATCCATAAAAACTCTTTTTTATTTTTATTATTCCTTCCACACTGTAATCACGACTATTAAAACATAATACAATTCACCAATGAGTCGATGTGAAAGACAAAAATTACATCAAAACGATCAAAAGAGAGACAAAAATACAATCAAGCAATAATTATTCATTTTTTACAATTGAAAATTCTAATGAAATAAACATAGAAACAAGTTCCAACATCTCTATTGAGATGATGCATATGTTTAAGTAAAGGCGCCAAGAATACTACAACTTGTCGGATCAATAAATTTCTTTTTACGAACATGATGCAAGAAAAAAGAAGACCAAACATATTTCTTAACTCTACTTTACATTTTTATTAACTTATATAATAAATATCTCCTACAAGTTTATGTTAATTCATATACAATTTTTTATTAATGAACAATCTCTTTCTTTTATATATAACATTGTATCAATAATTTTTTAGTATAAACATCAAAGTTTATAATATTAAATTCATAAATAATTAATAATTTAAAATATTATTGCATATTTTACAATTTTAATTTTTAAACCCACGCATCGCGTGGGCAATCTCTAGTATATTATATAGCCAAGAAAAGAGTCCATTTTTGTAGGGTAAAGATGATATTTTATTGAAAACCAATTTCATCTTGAGAATTATCATTTCTCTTCCTTGAGAAGGATTCAAAGAAGTTACAAATCATGCGATGAACTAGCAAAGAACGAATCAACCGATGACTGTGCGTGAAAATCTCTACGGTTAAATAAATAAAAAAAACCATCATCTATATCCTATTTTGGTCACTACTGTAGTGCCAGTACTGTAACTTTTTAATGTGCTAACGTGTAAAATCATAGGTTCTCCTATATTATTATTTACTATGTTTAGATTTCGCTTTAAAAGTAAATAAAATGTTTAAAACATACAAACAAATTAAAAACGATGGTCACAATGCAAATTAAACGCATGAGTTTTCCTACGTCGTTGATGTTAGTGCTCTTTACATTTCAATTGGCAAACGCATTTCCAAAAAGAGATATTGAAAACCTTTGCAAGGAAACGGTTGATGCGGGCTTCTGTGTCAGATCCACGAATATCAGCCGCACGCGACCTCAGTGACGTGCTTGCAATTGCGGTAACAATGTTGTATATATTTTTCAAAAGAAAAAGAAAAACATTGTCATATGTGCATGGGGTATATAGGGTATATAATATAATATATATTATAAGTTTCTATCTCTAATACACTTTAATTTAATAGGATATTAATTGGTTCAATATCCATATTTAATGTTTGACAAGCTCCAAAACATATCATAAATAGCATAATGAGAATGTTTGGTACAGTTATCCAACGAAATTCTGAAAATGTTGAGAAATTGTACTTTGCTCTCAAACTAAGAGAATGTATCCTTTTTTCGTTTCTGATTTGGTAAATCTATCAGATATCATTGTCAAAAAATGCAAGTGGACGACGCAATGACGCATTTGAAGAAAGTTAGACCACAATTTTAATGGTCCGAACGGGAAGGTACGGATCGAATTTTGCAAGACGAATTACGGATACGCTTCGACTGCGTTTCAGAATGCTTGGGAACTTTTTCAGAAAAAAATATTTCTGCAAGCAAACGAAAGGGAAAAGAGTGGTACGAAAGCTGTGATGGAGTGCGAAAAGGGATGGGCAAAAAATGGTCCGATACCAAAGTCTCCTCTCATTTCCTATAACCTGAATGTTTCCAAAATGTCTGGAATCATTCTTCTTCTTGTCCAAAAGCTTTCGCCCCCCAGAATATGATGTACTTAGATATCAATTAATATAAATAATAAAAACTAGATTTGAGAAAACTATGTTTTATTAATTTTCCGTATTGTCAGGAAGCTTGTGGCCAAGCTGTACCACACACTACCAGCATTGACCGAAACTTTAATTTGCTTATGGTATTAACGGTTTATCTTATTCACTACATTCCTGATTAACCTGATTTTTCTGTGCGTGAATGAATAGATTTTTCTTGAAGTTTTTAATAACTTAGGATCATAATAAGTGCATGAAAAACATGGAGTCTGTGTTTCAACTTTCAACACAATTAGAAGACAGAGCTGAATAAGATTTGCAAACAAAAAAACCAATTATATTAAGTCAGGAGATCAAAGGATGCAAATATCGTTGTAGACTTCTCTGTTGTTCGAAATTTTCTGAGGAGACCTGAGAAAACCTAGGAATTAAAACAATAAATGAACAGAAACATGTAAAATTATAGAAAAAACTTGTGTACTTGGTTAGATGTTATTTGTTATATAGTATGATGCTAATGAATTTAAATGTATCTTGTTCAGACAATGTAGGTTTGAAAAAAACCGGAATTATGTTGTACTTTGGGATTATTTGTTGAACTAAACTTTATTAGAAGTTATTTCTACCAAGTGAAGGATGATGGGTTTAGTTTCGTTTTATTATGCTGATTGCTGATGTTGTAGTGATACAATTTCATATTTTAGTGAATATGTTATAAGTTCTAAAAAAAACAATTCTTCACAATATAGTGTATAATATGGTGTAGTGTGAGTGCGATTAACTGAAAAATAGATATTATTAAGAAAATGCAATTTGGCAAAATTTGAGAAATTGTAGTTTGGATAAACATATGTGTTTATAAAAATGCTACAAAATGCGAGTGAAAATTCTCAAACAAATAAAAATATATCAATGGATAACAACTTTGATGTTGTAGATTCCGACGCAAAAACCTCCAACGGAGTTATGACGAAGACGTCGTCCGTCAGAAAGCGGTCAAAATTTAAATTGCAATATTTTCTTGTTGTGTTGGTTACATTAGTACTGATTGTACAAACCTTATCACCCATGTTAATTGATACCAATCAGAGCACTAAAATAAAATAAAAACTTGGTCAAAAGTTTTTCGAGGTGTCTACCTCAGAGGTTTGATGCACAATATGTTGCGATAGGAGTTGTCCTTGACACAGACAACATAGCTTCCGGTGATGTTATTGATATGTTACATGCATATGAGATGCAGCTACCTTCCGATGAGATTTTGCCATGGACAGTGATCAACCCCGATTAGCTAATCGATATTAGATATTGACCATCTCATAGCTGAATGCGATCGAAAAACGCAAACGAGGAGAGGTATTGACTAACTTTAAGACTACCTAACTTTTTGGAGAGGTATTAACTAAGCTGATTGGGTGGTAAAGGAAATTAATACTTCCTAACTCTTTGGATCGAATCTTATCTAGTCAACTAATTATACAAGACAAAAAATAAATTGGACCGACCTCATTAAAGAATCCAACCAACACACCCAACTAATAACATGGGTTTATTAATAACAACACGTTAAGTCCAAACCAACAAACAAGATCTTAGATAAGAACACACACTTGTGTGTCTGAATCAAATCAATGGAGGAAGAAATCATAAGAGTAATAAAAATAACAGTGTTTGGAGTAATCTCATGGGCTCTCATTTTTATCCTCGTCAGACGAATCTTCTCAAACTACTCTTTTGATTTCAGCACTCGTATTGTCTCCACGCTCCACGCCACAGTCGCTGTAGCTTTAGCAACTCTCTCGATTCAAGATTGGTCTTGTCCAATTTGTCCCAATGCTTCCAAATCATCTCTCCAACAGATGGAAACGTTGTCGTTTTCGTTGTCCTACATGATCTACGATCTCATTTGTAGCCATTTTGATAAAGTCATTAGCATTGATAATGCGGTTCATCATTTTGTCTGCATTCTTGGTTTTGTAGCTGGACTCTCCTACCAAAAGGTAACATAATGCGTAATCTAGTACTTGATATTATATGTTATGGGATTTAGGAGAAATAAGCTACTTTTTTTTGGGGTGAAATTAAGTGTGGATCCGAGATGGTGGCAGCAATTTGGATAACAGAGATATCGAGTCCGTTTCTTCACCTCAGAGAGATTCTTAAAGAGATCGGTTACAGAGACACTGACCTCAATCTTGCGGCCGATGTGAGTATTTTTATATACCTTCATAAATGATAATCTTAGTTAATTGTGATTAGTATGATTAACAATCCTTAGCAGAAATCTCTAATGAATTAGAATTGGCATTGTCGTTAACTTCAAATAATATGTATGGTTAGAGATAAAATTTTCATGATTTAGCATGTGGAATAAATTCAATCGTTTTTCAGGAATATAATTATCAAAACATACACCTATACATAGTCAAACTGTCAAATCTTGCAAGTTTTAAGAAAATCTCGAAGATGTTGATATGAGGATACCTAGCCTGTCAAAGTTAAACACAATACTTGTGGATACTCTAAAAACAAATCGTGTATATAATAAACATCACCAAATCATGTAATTGATATGAGGATACTCTAAATTTGGTGATATGAGGATACTCTAAATTCATGAGATGTTGATATGAGGATACTCTAAATTTGGTGATGTTTATATACACGATTTGTTTTTATGAATTTCCCTAAAAATATTATTAAAAGCCTATGTTGCCATTTAATATCAAACCATAGTTATATTATATAACTTTAAAATTGATCTAATTAAGTAATAACTGATATAGGTATGTTTTGCAACAATCTTCTCATTGGCAAGAATGGTGGGTGGACCTTACCTCGTTTATGTAACAGTATCAGCTGATAATCCCATCCTCATTAAGGTATCTTAATCATTTTATGCTACATTTCGTTTCAGCCTTTTTTTTGTTTACTTCTATCGTTTCGTCAAATTCTCCATATAATACTTCTTATAAACATTGGAAAGTATTCAAACGCCAAACTGTATTCCTTGAAATCATTAAGAAAAGTTTATGTACATTCCGTTTCACTCTTTTTTTTTACACTTTATTTTATTAAATCTTAATTTGATTTAAGACATTACATCGTAGAAGAAGTTCGATAGATGAAATGCAAAGATAATCTAATGGTCTTTTCCGCATCGGAAATAAAGTGAAGACAAACATCTTTGATGACATATTATCGATACCAAACAGTCTTGTTTTGAGTCCAAGATAAACAATTAGGTGTTTGCGTATCTACAATAGTAGTCGAACTTCGAGTCTTTAGAATGGAGATTTTGTTAAGGAAAGTTTATATACTAGCCGACATTATGCTGATTAATCTCATTATATATCACAAATTTCAATTGAAATACGATAATTAATTATTGAGCTATTATATTGTATTTGGACTCTTATTGTTATATTCTCTAGGGTTATATTTAAGTCTGTTTCTATGTATGTAAATATATACTCGAGATTGTATATGGAATAAGTTAGACTTCCGCAAACTCTGACATGGTATCAGAGACTTGAGTTTTTCTTTTCACATAGCCGCCGTTTCTTTTTCGATAAGTTTGTGTTAGAGTTTCTTCTTTGGTTGAGAGTTTCTTCTTCTTTTTGAAAGCTTCTTTGTGAAAGCTTCTTTGTTCTCTCTATTCGTGTGAACAGTTGGTGTATTTCCTTATCAATGGTTGAGTCTGAGGTATCAAAAACGACAAAGTCTTCTCCTAAAGACTTCAATCTCTTGTCTGGTTTTTATCTTTATCCGTCGGCTGATCCGGGACAAGTTATACGTACGCTTCAATTGAACGGCAACAATTATGAGCGTTGGTCAAAGCTTATGCGCAATGCATTTAAGGCAAAGAATAAATTGGGTTTTATTGATGGTACGGTTACAAAACCGATACGAGGGAACGATGAACTCAAGCTATGGGGAAATGTTAACAGTATGATGGTGGCATGGATTCTCAATAGCATCGAGCCTGGACTTTGGAAATTCGATTTCTTGTGATGATACTGCTATCCAATTGTGGGAAAGCCTTCGCCAAATAATGAGTCTAGTGTGTATGAATTGAGTGCTTCAGTGGTGACGTTTAAGTAAGATAATTTGTTAATTCAAGCATACTATGGAAAACTTAAGCTCATGTGGGATGACTTATTGGAATATGAATCGAGTCCTGAGTGTTGTTGTGGAGATCCAAATTGCAAAATCATCTAGGCTGCTGAAGCTAAACGATATCGTGAGCAAAAATATCAATTCCTTATAGGTCTTGATAACAATCGTTTTGCTGCAATAAGGTCTAACATCCTTTGTATGCAGCCTCCGTTGAGTTTCGCTACTTTGTTTTCTATGGTTCTCCAAGAAGAAAGATACCAAACCATTACTCTTGTTTCTGATGTACGAAATGATGCAGTGGATTTCTCTATTAAGGCATCGAATGTATCAAGCCCTATGGGTCGAGGGAAGACAGTGATTACTTGTTCTCATTGTGGGAGAACATGTCATATGGTTCACAATTGCTATAAGCTTCATGGTTTCCCTGAACAACGAATTGAGAGTGGACTGAACAGTGGACGTGGAGGAGCTGGCTCAAACTCGTTTGCTGGTAGAGGTACATGGACTACTACAAGACGTGGACGATGTGAGTATGAAGAGGCACAGCATACAACATCCACCTTAGACCAGGAGATCAAACCAACAATGCTTTAATCGGTCCAAGGGGAGCTTATGATGTGCGTGCTCCTCTTACTCCTGCAGATGGTGCCAACTTGACATTGAATTCAGAACAGTTGACTACTCTGGTTCAGCTCCTTGACTCTCAAAAGAATGCAGCTTCTGGTGGTCGACTTTCTGGTATAGTAATTAATTCGGGTGCCTCTCATCATCTCACAGGGCATCTTGCTTTCTTGTTTGATATATGTGATATTGTTCTATGTCCCATCAGGTTGCCGAATGGAGATGTCACGATAGCTACGAAACGTGGTAAATTTCAACTTAGAGAATCTGTTACGAAACGTGGCAAATTTCAACTTGGAGAATCTGTTACACTGTCTCATGTGTTTTATGTTCCACATTTAACTAACACGCTCTTGTCTGTTGCTCGTTTGCTACCATGTATTGTCATTCTCAGTGACAAGTTTTGTTACTTGCAGAACCGTATAACAAAGAATTTGATTGAAGCGGGTGATGAGTGTGATGGAATTTATTATTTTTGCGAAGTGTTTTCATCGTCTTTGAATGCTACGGGTCGTCTTTGTGGTCGAGAACTTTGGCATTGTCGGTTGACACATCCAGCAAAGTCTGTGCTTTCTAGTTTATCTAGTTATGTTGTTTTAGGGAGAGTTGATAATACTTTACACGACCCTTGTGATATTTGTGTTTGGGCTAAGCACCCACGTTTATCTTTTACCGAAAGTAATAATAAAGCAGAATCAGATTTTTCACTTATCCATTGTGATGTTTGGGGACCATATCAAACTTCTTCGACTTGTGGTTCTGTTTATTTCCTCACCGTTGTAGATGATTGTTTTCGTGGTATTTTGATGAAAAATAAAAGTGAAGTTTCGTCATTGTTACAAAAATTTTGCGCCATGGTTGAGCGACAGTTCCAACAAGTTATTCCCACCGTAAGAAGTGACAATGATCCAAATTTATGTGCCTAAAATTCTTCTTTGCATCTCGTGGTATTCTCCATCAGACATCTTTTGTTGGCACGCCTCAACAAAATGTCGAGTCCAAAGAAAACATAGACACATACTCAATGTTGCTTGTGCCTTACATTTTAAAGCATCTTTACCGATTGAGTTCTGGGGCGATTACATTCTTGTTGCTGGTCATTTAATCAATCGCACCCCCATCTTCGACTTTGCAAGAAAAGACACCATATGAAGTTCTCTTTGGGAAACCACCAAGTTACGTCGATCTCCGCATATTTGGTTATCTTTGTTACGCTCACAAAGGCACTCGTCTTCGTGATAAATTTGATGAACGAGCATCTCGATGTGTATTTCTTGGATACTCTTTCTCTCAGAAAGGATGGCGTGTGTATGATCTTGAGCACAAATAATACTTTGTCTCACGTGATGTTGTGTTCAATGAGGATGTTTTTCCCTATGCAATATCTCCTTCTTCATTTTCTTGCAATAAGGATGTTGTTGACGCAGTTGAGACGACACTGGTTTCTTCTCCATTTATTGATGATGATGAAGATGACTCTTCTCGTGTTGAGATGATTCCTATCCCTCCATTTTCGCAACCTGGCTTGCCCCATGTTCAGGATGTTTCTCCTTCACATGTTGTCCCAATTGTGCCCTCTCATGCATTAAGTGCTACAGCTACAAGTACAACTACTGAGATAGCTACTACTGCTACAAGTGCTAGTACAGACACTACTACAGTTTCTACTAGCTCCTACTACAGCTTCTACTACAGCTCCTACTACAGCTACTACTACGTAACCAGAATTGTTGGGTTGCGGTCATCGTGAAAAATGGACCTCTGTTTTATTGGAGTTGTATGTTACGTATTCGGCTGTCCTCCTTCCTGATCCCACACACTCCTCACCTCTATCATCTTCTTCCTCAGGTCCTCTAGGTACTTCCTTTCGTATTGCCAATTACATGACTTGAATTGGTTTTTCTCCCACATACAGCATCTACCTTGCTAATATCACGGTTATCAAAGAACCAAAGAATTTTAAAGAGCCATGGAGTATGATGTATGGCGTGATGCCATGGGGACAGAGATGACGTCTCTTGAAGATACTCATACATGGGATATAGTGGACTTGCCTCATGGTAAGAAGGTTACTGGAAGTAAATGGGTTTATAAGGTTAACCTTAAGTTAGATGGATCTCTTGAACATTACAAAGCTCAGTTACTCGTTCTTGGTAATTGTCAAGAAGAAGGCTTCGATTACAATGAGACATTTGCACCAGTCTCTAAGAAGACTACCATTCGATGTTTTTTCAAGGTTGTTGTTGTTCGAAATTGGGAACTTTACCAGATGGATATCCATAATGCATTTCTTCATGGTGACTAAGAAGAAGAGATTTATATGCGTCCTCCACCGGGTTTTCGTCCGTCTGATCCTCGCAAGGTTTGTAAGCTTTGCAAATCTCTTTATGGTTTACGTCAAGCTCCACGATGTTGTTTGCTACTTTTCGTACGGCTTTACTGCGTTATGGTTTCAAATAGTCTATCTCCGATACAACTCTTTTTCTCTGGTTACTCCCACGGTTGATCTCTATGTGCGGGTTTTCGTTGACGATTTGGTTATTGGAGGCAATGATTCAGCTACAATTGCCAAGTTCAAGGAATATTTACATTCATGTTTACATATGAAGGATCTTGGGGTGTTGCGCTATTTTTTGGGTATTGAAATCGCTCGTACAGCTGAAGGTATTTTTCTTTGTCAACGAAAGTACTCTCTCGATATTGTTTCTGAATGTGGCTTGCTTGGTTCTCATCCTTCTCATGTTCCCATTGAACAGAATCATCGTCTTGCTACAGCGTCTAATGCTCTTTACTCCGATCCAGCAAGGTATAGGTGTGTTGTTGGATGTCTGATTTATCTCTCCATTACTCGCCTACATCTTGCCTATTCTGTCCATATTCTTTCACAATTCATGGATAAACCAACGTTGTCACATTGGGATGCTGCTATGAAAACCGTCCGTTACCTAAAAGGCACCCCGGACCAAGGAATTATGCTTCATTCGACTGGTGGTTTGACTCTCACAGATTCTTGTGATTCTGACTAGGCTGCTTGTCCTCTAATACGACGTTCATTGACGGGATATGTTTTCGCACTTGGCATATCCCCGCTTTCCTAGAAGACACAGAAACAACAAACCGTTTCTCGTTCCTCGGCTGAAGTAAAGTATCGATCAATGGCTGATGCAATTAGTGAAGCTAAATGGTTGTGGGGACTTCTCGATTTATTCGGCGCTAAGCAACCAATGCCTCTCAAGCTCTATTGCGATAGTAAGTCGGTGATACATATTGCTCATAATCTTGTCATGCATCAACGCACGAAGCATATTGAAAATGAATGTCACTTCGTTCGTGATGAAGCTATTGCTGGACGTATCCTTCCGACTTACATCTCCACAAAAGATCAACCAGCTGACGTTCTTACTAAAGCTCTTGGTCGTGTCCAATTTGATTCATTTCTCTCCAAGTTGGGCATTCGAAATCTTCATACTCCAACTTGAGGGATAGTATTGGGCTATTATATTGTATTTGGGCTCTTATTGTTATATTCTCTAGGGTTATACTTAAACTTATTTTTATGTATGTATGTATATATACTCAGAATTATATATGGAATAAGACAGACTTCCGCAAACTCTGACACTAATCTAAAAATATTTTATTGTTTGTAGGCTATGGCATGTGGATTACAGCTCGTGAGCGCATTCTGGTTCTATAAAATCCTCAAAATGATAAGATACAAATTCATCAAAAGGTCAAAGTCCGAACGAAAATCTATGTGATGTTAATTTGCTATTAAATTGGTTATAGACTAGAAATTGTTCCACAGATGTGATGTTCGGATAACTTTGTAAGGGTTTTCTTTTTACTTTAATTTTTGTTTCTAATTATTTAAAAAGAGATTTGTTAAATTAAGACACATTAAAGTTGATTATGTCTCAATACATATTTATCTCTATAAGTATGTCCCATTAGGATTTAGTTTCAAAACATCTCATTTTTAACTTTGATTTATATTAACAAACGGTTTTTGTTGAATTTTAAAAAATAAATAAAAGAAAACAAAAAAGGAAAAACGTGAATATACAATAAGTTTAAAACTAGTAGATTTAATTATTCTTTCTTTTTCTTTTCTTTTAATATTGTATTTCTATTCACCCTTAACAATATGCTTTCACCGTAAACAAACCAATCTATCCTCTGAGTGGAACTAGGTTGAATTTATTGTTCTCATGTAAATAAAAGTTTGCAAGAATTATTATGAAAACCAAAAAATTTAAGTTAGCCCGATCTATACAGCAAGGTGATCGAAATGGCTGGCTGGTGTGCACAATGAAATATGAAATTAACAGGGACATTAGTTCGATCAGGATCCCAACGCGCCCGATCAGGCCAAAGCAAAATAAATTCTTTTTTTGTAATTTTGGTTTATTTCATTAAAACCAAACCAAGTGATCATTCCCTTTACTCGTACAATATCCATTCACCATATATCATATAGATTTACAACATATCAATCAAAATAAAGAAACTATATGCAAAAAGATTCAAGAAATGAAGAAATAAGACTAAAAAATATGAAGAAACGAAGAAGAGGAGAGGAAGCGAAGATGAAGAATGAAGAAGAAGACTAGAAACCGTAATCTCAAAACATATTTTTTAACACTCCATTTTAAAAAAATAGAATATTTTGATTCTAGATTTAGGGAATTTTAAAATTAACTTTGCAGAATAATGCGGTAGAATTTATATTCAGGATATGGTAAAAGATATAGAGAATCGTAAAATGCGTATTCTAGATTTGGTAGATTTTTGTACAAATGGTAGAAGAAATATTCTGCGGAAATGTAGAACACAGAGCATGTAGTAGACACAAATTCTACACTTGGTAGATATAGTTGAAATCGGCAGAACGAGTAATCTACCAATCCGTAGAAGCAACTTAGTCGTAGAACGTAAATTCTGCAAGGTTAAATATATCAGAATAAAGTGAAACTTTAGGGGTAAGTAGTTAACTCACTGATCTAGTTATAGTCGAAAGAAGTTTGTCATTCGGAGTAATATACTGAAAGTTATTGATGTTTTATTGGGACTGATCTGTGAATAACGAGTTTGCGACCAGCTGACTTCGTGGAAGGTTTTTGGCCAAATTTGAAGGAACCAGAGTACGATTTGGATGTTTTTGGAAAGAGCTCGCTTAGAAGTTTATGAAACAGTTCTGTGATCCTAAATCCAAGGTAAGATCAATTGGAAAATTGATCTCAAAGTTGAACCACAATCATTGTTTCTGAACCCATAATGTTTTAAGTATATTGAATTTGTTCTAGTTTCAAGCTAGGGTTTTTTAGAATTATTTTGCTGACATCAGAGCAGCGACGGCCAATGTGTTGGCTTGATAATACAGAGGATATGTCGCTTATTAAAAGCAAGCATCGACAATGCGTTTTGTTCTTCCCTTCTCCGGCGAGGCTCAAGGCAGCGACACTCCTCCTAATTGGAACTGAAGTTTGATTGTGTGTTTAGATGGTAGATTTAATTATATAAGTAAAGGTTTAAATGAAACTATTCATGAATGTTGGTAGATTTATTTCTGGGTTGATTGTAATTTAAATATATTTGTAATGTTATGGTAGATTTATTTATGTTGCTGATTGTAGATTTATTTTTGGTGATGGTAGATTTATTTCTGCTGATGGTATATTAATTCTGTTGATAGTGATTTATTTGAAAGTTTAAGACTTATATGACCGTTTTTTGTAGTGTAATGATTTGACTAATTTTTTGTACTCTACAAACATGGTCCGTACTATAGTATTGTTTTGTTTTAAAATACAAGTATCAATTCATATGGAAAAGATACACACTACTAGAAACATATATTTAAGCTTCGCAAGTCATACGATTATGGTTGTGTTGAAAACATTTAGAACACTTGTGCTCTTTCCTAGGCCGTTTCCGCTCCATGGCAGTCTTCAGTGCACCTTTTATCTGTGACAGTTTTGGTCTACCAAGTAGTTTACGAACCACATGCGGATTACAAACTTTCGACGCCACATCTTCCGATGTGGGAAACGCAACATCTCTTGGCATAACACTTTTGGAGTAACCGTTGTACAAGTAGCTCTAATAAAAGAATGAATGGGCATGGGCGATTCGTGAATTCTTCGTTGTTTCGGCTGCTGCAATGGAAGACAGAAGGTATTTTATCCAAGTCAAAGTTTTGGCAAGTACACATTCTGCTATCAAATTCACGACATGCAATGATGACATGCATGCTACTTGTATGTGATTGTCATCTATCTCCTGGACCGTCCATAGCTTAGCATTTTCGACCCTATCATGTTTACAATGTATGGAGAGATGATAAAACCATAGGTTATATAACAAAAATACGTGAAAAAATAGGAGTAATAAATCTACTGTTCTAAATAAATCTACCACTTCAGCGCTTAAAAATCTACCAATCTGGACAAATAAATCTACTGGGCAATAACAAAACTAATGCAACACGTTCAAATAAATCTACCAATATCTCGAGCAGCTTCTCCACCCCACTGGTAAGGAATATCGTCATTAGACTTGTGTTTTTTTCTTGTAGCGAACCACCATGTTAACATCGACCTTATTGTATCCAAAAATTGCACTATTGAATATCCTCGGGTAGGAGAGGGCACCTTATTTATCGATTTTGTTATGTTGCTAGTCGTGAAGTTGTGTCTATGACCCGGGAAATGAACACAAGTTCACAAACAAAAGTGGGTTCATTTTAAATACCTACAAAGAGCATAATACAAAGCCTCAATCCGCTCAATGCTTCTTGCAAAAATCTTGTGCACTGTCATCGAACAAGTCTACCATTATCATATATAAGAACACAAGTCTATCATCATTAGTGTATAAAAGAATACAAGTATATCGTCATTCAATATAGCCAAAGAAGTCTACCAAACACATCAAAAACGAAACAAGTTTATCATCATAACACAAAGCGTATCATCATTCAATATAGCCAAACAAGTCTACCATCCAAATCGAAACAAGTCTATCGTCATTCAATAGAAAGAAACAAATCTATCATCATAACATAAAGTTCATCGTAACTCAATATAGCCAAAAAAGTCTACCAAATTCATTGAAAACGCAACAAGTCTACCAATGTCAACAAGTCTACCAACTGAAGGTTGTGTTAGTAAGGAACTTAAAAGATTGAATAACTCTACCACGACTATAAATAAGTCTACCACATATTATAAATCTACCACTACTATAAATAAGTCTACGATTGCGCGAACTATCAATAAGTCTATCGATCAAAAAATTAACTCTGCCACTACTATAAATAAGTCTACGATAGCGAACCATCAATAAGTCTACCAATCACAAAATTAAGTCTACCAATCAGGAATTTATGTCTACCATCTAGGAATTTAAATCTACCAAGAGTAATTAGTCTACCATCATATATAAATAAATCTACCACTTAATAATAATTCTACCAAGGTAAATTTACCATTCAACTACTAAGTCTATCACTCAAAAACAAATCTACCACTATTAGCGTTAAATTTACCACTCCAAAACATCTCTACCACTATATAAAAATAAGTCAACACAATAAGTCTACCATTCAAATATTAACTCTACCGTTCGTCGATTAAGTCTACGGACTTGAATTAAGACTATCAACCACTTAATAAATCTACCGATCGTAAAATAAATCTACCATCACATGAACGATAGACTTACTCGTTTTTCGTAAATATGTTTTTTTGTCTTCAAAGCAAATAAGGGTAAAACGGGTACCGAAGGTTGTTTGAGTAATATTCAAAGATGAACATCATTTTAATCAAAAAACAACGTTTCAAGGTTATTTTAGTAAACCTCCCAAATGTCTAGCAATAACATTTGAAAAATGTGGGGAATCAATTACATAACATAATTCGGAATTTTGTGGTGGAAAATATCAATGGATTTAAGAGTGGTAATAGATAATGGTAATGTAAGCGGTTGAGATTTCAAAAATAATTCTAATTGATCATATGGGTGTAAATGGTAGCCGCTGAATTACTGTTGAATTGCTGAATTTGCTGAATTTTTAATCATTTTTTGTGGAACTTGCTGAATAATATCAAACTTAAATGGTAAAAGCGGAATTTGCTGAATTTGCTGAATTTTTTTTAAAAAAGTCATTAATTAAATAAATTAATAGATAGATAAAACAAATTAATATGCATAATTTATGATATAATAGTTTGCTAATAAAATTGAATTATTTTTTTGTAACCCTAGTTTTTAAAATATTACAATTTTTTCTAGGATAAAATTTTTTATGAATTAATCTATATTCCCTCCGTTTCAAAATGTAACATGTTTTAGTTAAAATCACAGATATTAATAAACTAATTTTCTTCTAAAAGTATCATTTAATATATCTAATAAAAATAATTTGACCAATCACAAAAAGACTGCAAAATGCTAATACTCACACAATATTCAATAAAGTTAAAAAGTACATAGTATTGCCAAAGCATCTTACATTTTCAAACAAAAAAAACCTTCAAAACATCTTATATTTTGAAACGGAGGGAGTAGTAATTAGAACTGGGTCGGATCCGGATCCGGATCCAAAAAATAATAATAAAAAATAATTAAAAATAGAAAAACCAATTTTTTAAAACTATTTACAAAAGTTTTGAATGATATTTAAAAAAATATCTTACTATAAAAGAAATTAAAATCAATTTATATATTTATATTTATATAAAAATAACTAAATATATGTAAAACATAAATATTTTTAATATATATAATGTCTCCAGATCCGGATCGAGATATCTAGATTTTAAAATTTTATCCGGATCGAGATATCTAGATTTTAAAATTTTACTATTCTTATCCAGATCCGTTTTTCAATGATCCAAAATTTTAATATTCTTATCCGAGATTTCTAGATATCTATATGAACTTATAAGATCTTAAATCTAACTATCTTTAGGTTCATTTATGTTTCGGATACCTTTTCGGTTCAGCTCGGTTACGGGTTTGTTTCTTCAGTTTTAGATATTTAAAATCCATTCGGATATTTTTGAAAACCGTGTTTGATTCAATTCGAATAATTTCAAATAGGGTTCGGTTCGGTTTCGAAAAAAAAAAAATTTCACATCTTTTATTTTTTTTGTCCAACTTTTTCAATAATTTGATACTTAGTGAAAATTCATCAAATTCTTCGAGTTTTGGCACTAAAGAATTTGAAGAATTTATGTTAGGTATTAAATGGTAACTAAAGAATTTGAATAATTTGAAGAATCGAAGAATCTATGTTACCAAACCTATAGTGGTTTGAATATTAAATTATCTGAAAAATATTAAAATATATAAAATATTTTTGCAAGTGATGTGTGGTCGTCAACATAGACGGGTATATGGCTATATGCAAGCAAACACCCTCTTTGTCCGTAGTAAATAAAGAATAACCAGACAAAAACTGTTCAACCCGGTTTAACAACAAAGTTGTGGATAGTATGCTCTTGAAACACATTTGCCCAAAATGAAATTGAAAGATTCGTTTGAAATTGTAGAGCTCTCGCAATATTGAGAATGTGTCGATGTTTTATCACAACTCTCTTATTCTCTGTCGAGTTTCCACACATGATGTCTCTCACGTATGATTTCATGTTTCTGAAATAGTTCTGTCAACCACAAAAATCCTGACCCATTATATAGTTCATTCTTTTTTGCTAAATGGTAAATATTTCATTAAAAATGAATACATTTCGGTTTACACACGAGGTTATAAACCAAGTAAATGATTCCACGGCAAAAAAAGATAAAAACATGGAGATCATAAAACAATAACGTTTTCAATCCACCGCTCAACGTTTTCCAGAAGATAACGGGGCAAGGCGGAATGATGACGATGTTTGGAGTTCATCCAAGATCAATTGGAATAAAGAAGATCAAAAGCCAGCCCTAAAAACCGCGAAGAACCCAACCCCGAAGCTAAAGAAGCCGTTCAAAGAGGACCAAACAAGTAGGTGTCAACGGAAGGACCTTCAAAGTGCTCGATCACTAACTCCCCGGGAGCCTAGTGAGAGCGACAAGAAGCGTGAATCCATGAGCTAACTCCAGGAAGAGTCCTCGCACCCAGTAACGCCAAGGTCTTACTATTTCCTCTAAAGTTAAAGTCAAGACCTGCGGTTCTCAGCACTAACTAACAACCCTTCTAACAAACCATCCTCAAGAGAACGACACACCCAAACAACAGGTCATGCCCTACCAACAACAACAGAAGTACAATGAAGCAGTCCAAAGAACAGCTAAGAAGCAACCACCGGAAGCTAAGCTGAAACTAAAACTACAACATCGCAAGAACCAGAGGAGGCAAATCGAGTTCAACTAAAAACAAAATCTCACACTTGAGATGCAACCTTAGCCACCAACATGCCTGACCTAACCGCAGTCTACAGGAAGATCGAAAACACGAGAGAGGCCAAATCTCGGGCCTTAATGACATAGGAGAACCGAAACACCAATCTGTGGAAGCAAAGCCCAACAACAACCTCTTGGACAGGCGGAGCAAGTGATCGGGGCCCCAAGGAAAGAGATAATCACCTCGGAAGAAGCTGAACCACCACCACCTGGGAATCACTGAGCTACGAACTGAGAAGAAGATAGGGAGAAATCGTGGATGAGACAGAGCCCGAAGCCTTCACCAGCCTCACCCTTCCTCACGGGAGAGACTGTAAGTGGAGAAATCGGACCATCCACCGAACCCCAGACACGACGGAACCACCGAACCGGAGTCGGGTTTTTGCAAGACGAAAGAAGATGCGATTTGATTAATCACGGCCACCGGACATCGCTCCTAGCCGGATGAATCAGTCGACATCAATCGAATCGCCAGACCGGAAAGATCTACAGAAGAGATCGGACGGTCGAAATCGCGAGGCGAGCTATGGGCGTGAGCTCCTCACCGGACAACATCTCCTTGCCTTCGACAAGCACGGGGACGTCGACGGCGATACCCAAAGCTCAGACGCGGCCGTCGCGACGCGTCTTTTCCGGTCACTCGCCGTGAGTTGCAGAACAGATCTGTTGACGGAAGTGAGCACGATCCAGAACCCAAGTGACAGAAGGAGACGAGCGGGGGCCCTCTCACGGCACCAGCCGAAGCCGGCCACCGGAGAGGCGAACTAATTGATCGGAGAAGAAGACTTTTTTGGCGGTTTTGGAGGGTTGAATCGCCGCGCGTGAACGTAACGTTGGAGCAAATAATTTTACAAGTGAGTTGGCTCTTCACTCTTATCGTTTAACAAATAAAGCCATACACCTCTTGAATAGCCATCCACAATCATTAAAAATAGCGGGCTCTAAAGTGTCATGGCGTCCGATACGGCTCCCAAAAGATCAACATGTATAAGCTCGAAAATCTTAAAAGTTCTATTCTATTAATTAGAAAGAAAGCTCTTATTTGCTTTGCGTGGAGACAACATCACTTGTTTTATTCAAATTTATTCAAGAATAGAAACACATGGAAGCAATCCTATCGCAGAAAGATGACCCATTAGATTGTGTCATAACTAAAATGATTTATCCTCTTTAGTTGTGACTAGGCTTGGGCAAATTATCCGTTAGATATAATCCGATTCGGTATCCGCTTTGATTTTATCTGAAAAATTCGGATATCCGTTATGAATCAAACCGAAGAAAATACTAAATTTTAATATCCTCAAAAGCGAAGCAAATTATAAATATTAATTTTAAAAATCTGAATATCCGATCTGATTCGTACGTTACTTATAACTACATATAATATTGTAGATTTATAACGTATATGTTTCAATTTTCACCATTTTAATCTTCAATTTTTTATTTTTCTTTAAATATATCGAATAAAATTAAATAATTGCATACATTTATTCATTAGTTAGTTGAAATATTATATTAAAATATTCTTTTTGAAAACAATATAGGGTTTTAATTATTATTTTTGGTTTAAAATAGATACCCGTGAAATCCGGATATCCGCACATATCTAGAAAAAATCAGAATATCCGAATTTTTTTGAAGCAAAACAAATTAGAAAATTAGATATCCGGCAAAAACAAATCGAATCACAATTACTATATTTTTTCCTATGATCCGTTCCGCGTCCAGGTCTAGTTGTGATTGATGATGTGGTCTCCGTACTAAGAATGTGAAAGGTTCCACCGACTCTTTAACCTACTCCAATCACCATCATCAAAATACGGTCCTCAACAATAAAAAATTGATCAGCCATTTGAACTATACAAAGCCATTGTTGTTCGGTTAGCCACTTACACCGTCATGATCTTGGTCTGTGAGCACATAAATTCCTTGCACATTTGTTTAGTTTTCAACATATGGGACATACAGGGGCGGCTCTTGAAATGTGCACGAAGAGCAAATGCCACGGCCCAATATTTTTGGAAAAATTTTAAGCTAAATTTTTTTAGTTAAATGGCCAATTTTTTATAAAAAAATGTGAATAAAGTTATGAATACATAGGGCCAAATTTTTCAAAAATTATGGAAAAATGACCAATTTTTTTTAGATTTACACAAAGCCTCTAAATTTATTAAGCATTATTGAGCTCCTGAAGGGGACATAGACCTCTTTCTCCACTCGAGCTAACTCCACCACGACCTTTTCCTTACAGTTTTCAACTCCTTGGTCTACCACCCCACCATTCGGGATAACCAATCACGACATAGCAAATGCCGAGAAATGCCCATTTCGATTACAATTTTTTTGCACAAATTCATTTTTTTCTTTTCACTGTTTCGGTATCGCGGTCTTGTCTACGGTCATTTCAGGTCCCTTAACACGAAGATCTTCCTTCTGTCTCACAATATTATAAACCTCCTCCAAAAGGGCACAGGAGCCACAAGACTCGAACAAACAACTCTGAATTGGTCATAAAATCCAACACAAAATTAATGGAATTTATCTTCTTCATGATCGGCTTCTTAGACAGTTTCGACATCACAAGTGCAATGCCCACATTTGCAGGTTCTTAATGGCCGAAAGTTTGCAAGGCTGTTCCAGATTCGAGTCAATTTTCCATAGTACGGTTCGATAGCGAGACCTCTGTTTGCACCAAGCAAGTTTGGTATGCTGAATTTGATGACCACTCACCACACAAAAACGTTTCTTCAAGTCTTGTGAATTATGGTGGAGCATCGGATCGATTATCATCTTGATCTATAATACGAGAAAAGCTTATATTGTTCACCAGTCTTTAAAGTTAGGAGATCTTTCATCTGGTTTGGTAATCGTCCCATCAAAGAAACTGAATTGCTAGCGAGAGGTCAGCGCCGTCTTCATCAGAAGTGGGTGAGGGTGAGAAATCACCACACCTCAATTATCAGCATAAACACAAAGCATAAACCAAGTTGTGTTTATGCCGATAATCGTTCCAGATCTTTCAGTTGGAATCGAGTTTGTTGTGTTTGACATGATCAATTTCAAAAATCTTTTCGATATTAAAATTCAGCCTTAGTTTCTCAAAATCAGAGGATGAGAAATTATGTGTATTGAATATTGATTATAATTCAAGTGTCTACATTTCTAGCATCTGAAACAGTGGAGTACTCTGTAAAACCTAAGCAGACTCATAACCAAAATTGCCAAGACATGAACCTGTGTAAATAAACATCACTTGAGGAATGGCAAATCATTAATAAGAGAGAAGAAAGCTGAGTTCAGTACAATGGCATAAGCCACAATGTAACCAATCAGAAGAGGAAAAACAAAAAAAAAGACAGATAAAATCCAATAGCATCCACGATTAAGAAAAGCAAACAAGGACAAGAATAGACGGCCTTAGAAGCTTCGAGGATAGCAGAAGGAAGATTAGAAAAACAAACACAAACTTCTCCAAGCAAATATCATAATAATAATAATAATAATAATAATTTGGATTCCTTGAATAACAAAGTAGCCACACAGACTTAGGTCTCCTTCTGTTCTTCAGCAGGCTTTGGTGCTGCTGCTTCTTTGATCTCCTCCGTTCCTTCGTCCTGAATCGGAAATTCACACAACCAAATCAAATCAAAACAATGAACAACATGATGTTACATTTTCATAAACCATTTTATTTCAAAAGATATCAACAATGTGAGTGGAAAATTCCATGATCAGCAGTTTCTAGTTTTGAATGAAACACAGAAATTGAAACAAAGAAAGGTTTCAAAAGCTAGTCTTTAGCATGCATATGGGATATATGAGTAGACAATTCAAGGATCTGCATTTGATAAGCAAGTAAAAGTCGGAAGATTAGTGTTTACCTGCATGTCAGAAGTCCAGAGAGTAAGGTTGTCACGGAGAAGCTGCATGATCAAAGTGCTGTCCTTGTATGACTCTTCACCTAGAGTGTCCAACTCGGCAATTGCTTCATCGAATGCCTATTCAAATCCCAATATCAATACACAGAAATCATGTAATGGACTCCACACCAATATAATGATAGATGAGGAAGTTTTCTTCACCTGCTTAGCGAGATTGCAGGCACGGTCTGGAGAGTTGAGAATCTCATAGTAAAAGACAGAGAAGTTCAAAGCCAGACCAAGACGGATCGGGTGAGTTGGAGCAAGCTCGGAATTAGCAATGTCCTACAAAAGAAAACAGATCCGATATCATGATTTGACCCTAGAAACCTAGTCGGAAACCATAGATCTCACAAAATCAAGTCAACGTATAGATTCCAAAGACAGATCGGAGGAAACCTGAGCGGCTTTGTAAGCGGTAAGAGTATGCTCAGCGGCGTCTTTCCTCTCTTGACCAGTCTTAAACTCAGCCAAGTACCTATGGTAATCTCCCTTCATCTTAAGGTAGAAAACCTTGGAATCTCCAGCAGCAGAAGCCGGAATAAGCCTGGTATCGAGAAGCTTAAGAATGCCATCGCAGATTTTGGAGAGCTCGGTTTCGATCTTGCTTCTGTATTCACGGATCGTGGTAACATGGTCATCGTTGCCACGGCTCTCTTCCTTCTGTTCAATGGAGGAGATGATTCGCCATGACGCACGACGAGCACCGATTACGTTTTTGTAAGCGACGGAGAGGAGGTTTCGTTCTTCGACGGTGAGTTCGTCTTTGTCAACAGCTTCAGCGACTTTCTCCATGAATTCAACCATCTCCTCGTAACGTTCCGCCTGCTCAGCAAGCTTCGCTAGGTAAACGAACTCTTCCCTCGCCGATGATGATGCCGCCATTTTTCTCTTTGTCGTTGTTAGATCGGAGACGAAAAGCTTGAAGAAGAAGAAGAAGAAGATTTCAGATCTGAAGGAGAGAGAGAGATTTGTGTTTTCGAATTTCAATTTTCTCTTTTTTTCTGTGGGCTATTCTAAAAAAGATATTTTTGTTTTTTGTTTTAATTGGGGTGAGTGGGGAGCGACGATTGCGAAAGGAGATTGAAGGAGAGCCGTTGGATTGAATGTATGAGAAAAGCACACGGGAATTTTCACAGATCTCTGCCTTTTCTGATACTTTTGGGTCACTTTTGATATTTTTTCAAATTTTTTTTTTCTTTTTAAGACTACTTTTATAAATTTTTAATGGGCCTTTGGTCCATGCTGGCACTTATTAAAAATTTCTTTTGACCTAGTAATTTTGTTTATTTTAAATTTAATTGAATATATTTCTTAGAAAGCATATTCATTTTGCCTCCCGGATTTCATTCATTTCAATCTTATTATTAAGCTTCATAGAACTTCTTCTCATAGATTCCATGCAAATCTTGGTGTAAAAGCGGGGAAAAGACGAGAAAAAAAAGCTAAAATGAAATATGGAACATAGGTTAGGGGATTACTAGTGATCAAGGAAAGGGAAAAGTTGTGTCGCGAGCGTTTTTGCACCTTTCACTTGGTTTTGAAGAGTGTCAGAAACCGTTAGTGCAGGATGATGCAAACAAACGATTTGATCAAGGCCATGTTTGCGTATCCGGTATCCCTTATGGGAGCTCGGTCTCCATATTTCCATTTTCCCCATGCTATAGTGGCTCCGAATAGTTACCTCTTTTGAAAAAGAGTAGTGCTTTAACTGTTCGTTTGTTACCAACCAAACGATCATTTGAAACAGGCGGTTGGAAAAAAAAATTACAAACGAGCGATTGATAGAAAATGTCGTTTGAACTAGGCATGTACATTCGGATAACCATTCAAGTTTCAGGTCGGTTAATTCTGTTATCGAATCTTCGGTTTTAGGAATATAATACTCATTCATGTATTTTGATATTTTGGTTCGGTTTTGATTCGGTTTTAATCGGGTTCGGTTTCAGTTACCCGAAATATTAAAAAGTTACTCGTCGATTTAATTCTTTTGAACTCGAATTATCCTAAAATAATAAAAAAAAAATTAAAAATTTATACCTAATTAAATTTGTTATTTTTATCCAATATATCAACAATACCCAAATTAACCGAAAACAGAAAAAATCCTAAACTATATGAATATACCAGATTTTAAATCTAAGTATTTTTTTACGTTAATTTATGTTTAAAGTATTTCAAGTACCCGTTCAGTTTTTGGCTTGGCTCGGTTTGGGGATTGTTGTTTTTGTTTTTAGAACTTTAGAGCTCATTCGGATATTTTATAATTAGGTTTAGTTCGGGTAATGAAGATAATACCAATTTGATAGAAGAGTATGAAGCAACGACTGATGGAGCATACATGACAACAATTCGTAACAAATTGCAGATATGCTATGGACGGATCGTATATGATTATTTAAATTTCTAAAACAAGTACAAGGATAGTTGCTTAATATTTTAAAAATGAATAGTTATACTATATGTTTACTAATAATTCATATTATTAATTTTAAAATATTTTTCAATGTATTATATTACATCATCTTATCTAATTATACTATTCAACCGCTACAATGCTACCAATCAAGTTTATATTTGAATTGTTCTCTATTATCCAACCGATTTTTCTAACTGCCTTGTTTCAAATGACCCTCTGTTCAACCGCTCAAAAAAATTTAACCGCTCTCTTCAAACGTGGTTACCAATCGGACCCACTATAATTATATGTCTTGGATCCATGATCGATCGGTTTATTTCAATGTATCGAAAATATTAGGTTATTTTCTTTGTGTATTTAAATATTTCAAAACATTAGTATATTTTCTTTGCGGGTATAATGAACTGCACATTAATATTTAAGTGTTGCGGATTCAATTCTTACTCCTGCCATTTTGTTTAATTTTTTTTTAATTTCGGTAATAAGTGGCCCAAATTTTTTGTTTTGGCTTGTGGCCTTCGGATTTTCAGGACCGGGCTTGGTTATGAGCATTGCCTAAGACAATCCCAAGTATGTTGGGTGGAGAAATCCGAAGCAACCTGTTTTCTATGTTCTACCTATAGCTTAAGAATCTTTTCAATTGATATTAGAGCACTTTTATCTTTCTTTTTCACAATCAACAAACTTTAATTCAAACCATTTCGTTGTGGTATGGAGGTGTAGGAAGCAACAAAGAACGCATTAATGATATTAAGACCAACTTCCTCTGTGAAGTGCATGATGAAATTTAAATAAAGTTGTACGATGGATAATTCAGGAGTCTCCCGGAGAGCCGGGACCATGAATCATTTGGTGAAACTGGTGAAGGAACCAAATCAGCTGGCTAAACAAATCGTGGAGATGGCCACCGATCTGCAAATTCCAACATAACCTCGAAGAGTGATGACTTCATCACTCAAACGATTGAGAACTTCACCACCAAACATAGATGAGCTCGAGCAGTTTTGATTAGGCTCCAATATCACACTCTTCTGAGTCATAAAACTAGGAAAACATAGCCAATTAACACATTTAATATTAGATTTCGACCTAGCTATATGCAATCTCAGAAACATGTTGGTAAAGCTTGTTCCAACATGAAACGATGGAAACGTTAGTCCATTGAGAGAATGTGGTAGATTACCGGCGAGACAAGTTCAATGGAGACGAAGAAAACCATGTACTCTTTGCTATAATAACTGAAGGAGGAGGAAAACAGTACAGACCAAGAAAATGAAGCAGAATATTACACAAACAAAGAAGAGGAATAAGCGGCACGAAAATACCAAAGTGTTAGTGCATGGCAAGGATTTCCACCAGTCGAGGCAACCTAGAAAGATGCATGAGCTTTCTTAAGAACCTTGAGGACAAGGTTCACGTTGAATGTGGAGTATTGATGCTAACTAAAAGGTTTGATCAAGAAAACCAAAACCCAAATACATCCGTGCAAATGCAACCGGATAGACTCGTTTAATTTTAAGAAGAAACGAAGACCATACTTCCATATCACTTAGTCATATGAGCTCCATCTCCATGTCTTTGTTTTTTCAATTTGCATAATGATATTTCCGTATTTCTAGGATCCATGATTCGATCAATTTATTTTCTTTGTGTTTTTACTTTTTAAAGACCTTATTGTCTAATGATTAGGGTAGACTTGAAAACTTAGAAATGTTATCTAGCTTTGCTTTGGGATCTTATTATCACATGGTAGGTTTATTATATACTCATATCGTGGGCAGAAGCAGGACAAGTATGGATTTTGGCCTTTAAAACATATATTATTATTTTTTTGGGATAAAATGTGAATATTATTACCAAAAGGAAAGTTTAGTACAAGAGCTGATTAGCACATAACTTCTTTGACCCAAAAAAAGAGAGTAAAAAGCCAAGAAGAAGTTAATTATAGGAGCTTAATTGCAACAGGGGAGCCTTTAGCTAACAGAAGACCATTGAGAAAGAAGACCCGTACAACCTTTGCGAAAATGCCTAGCTAGAAGAGTATCTCTCATGGTTCTATCAATCTGTTGGAAGATGCTGTCCGGTGGGAGAGAGATGGAGTTATGGATTCGACTGTTTCGTTCTTTCCATAGGTGTACACTGTTGCTTGGGCAGCAAGCCTTTTCAGAAGTGATAATTTGCTATTTCTAGATGGAGACAATAACCAGATCATCATAGCATTCCAAGAGTGGAAGGGAGTTTGAGAAGAACCCAACCGTGTGAACACCCTAAGTCATACCGTAACTGAAAATTCACATTGCAGAAGCAAGTGGTCTCTTGTTTCCTATTGAAGGGAGCAAAAAGAACACTTGGGATCAATATTCATTCCCCAGTTGGTCAGCCTCATTTTAACCGGTAGTCTATCAAGATTTGAAGTCTAGAACTTTAAGGAGTGTTTATGAACACCAAGTTCGAACCAAACAGCCTTAAACCACGATTTAGTCGGCTGTGAACGCCTAACAGTGTCCCAGGTATTCTTTGTAGAGAAATTCGGGGAGGCTTGAGATTGATGACCCCACAAATAGATGTCTGAACCCCTGGTAATGTCAGGAGGTTGAGAATCTCTTAGAACTTCACAGACCTTACGAATTTCACCATTTCTAGATCTTGAAAGAACTTGCCAATCATTCAAGAAAAGTGCCTGCCACATGTCGGGATTCCCATCAGTCTCAGGCCAGAATCACCAACATAATCAATAAGAAGCTTGTTGTTTTACCATCTTTCACTTTACTGCTGAGAAGGTTTTTTTAGCCATACGTCTTAATGAAATAAGAAACTTCCAAATCCAAGAGTCACAATTCTTTGTTTCCGTGGACCAAAAACTTGTCCTCTTGAGTTTATGCTCTTTTAAACACGCAATCCACAGAGAGTTGCTGCATGAGAAAATTAGCCAAACCAATCTGAGATTGAGTACTATGTTCCAAACTAGGAAATTCCTTAAACTTCAGCCATACCTTTCTCTCTATATCACCACCAGACCATAAGAACCGAATACACAACTTCTCAATGGTTTTAAGGCATCCTTTGGGAAAAGAGATATATTATTTGTTAGTGGTAAGAGTCTTTAAATTCTCCGAGGGTTGAAGCCTCTGGTAAAAGTATTTATTATTTCTGTATCATAATAGTTGATTTTACAATCTTTGAGATTCTTGTGGATTTAGATCATTGATTTGACTATTTGGATTGAAAAAAGTGTTCCCCTTTACGCCAGAATCATAATCTCTACAATGTGATTTCGTGTTTACTGACTTATGAAAACAAGTTTTTTTAAATGTAATAAATACAAGTTGTAGTGGTTGTTGTTATCAACGAATTTAATGAGAACTATGACTTTTTGTTGTTGCAGAAGCTTGTAGTTCATCTTGACTTTTTGTTGGAGCTTATTGAAGCTGTGTAGCTCTTTATAACTGGGGGCTATGCAATCAACGATTTGCTGCTCGTGAAGAAGGAGGCGAGGAATCGAGAATCGAGATATATACAAATATATCTTTGTTATAAGGTTGCGTTTTTCAGACATGTCGCGGTTCGAATGCAGTGGTTATGATATCTCAAGTTGTATTGTTCATCTCGCTGAATGGCATCCTTTGGAATAGAGAAGTTTTCACCTTTGCCTTTTCTTATTATCCACCGTGTTATGAGGCATTAATTCTAGAAAATCTTATTCCTTTTGGTTTATGTACAGGAATTCTGGAATGGGCAATGGACTTCATAGCCTTCAGGTTTTTCTTCCTATGAGGGGTAAGCATTTCTTATATAGGAACCAAGACCATGAAATCACTCGTAGAGTTACCAGCCTGTCTTAAACATGTATGATTGGTCTTGTATAGGTTTATCTCTGTTGAAAGTTGGTGGGAAAAAGTTCATGAAATCACTCGTAGAGTATCACCAATGAAATCACTTGTAGAGTATTATCACTAATGGACATAGAAATATTAGGAAAAAATTAGTGAGTCTCAATCCATTCCATTCATCTCCCCCCAGACTATAGTGAACCCAATCAATAATGAATTCAAGTTCTTCGAAAACCAACGCCTGAATTCAAGTAAATAAACAATGGAGAGATGAGAAAAGATTTATAGTGAGTTGTTATCCGCCAACATAAATGAGGTTTGATTTCATATTGAGCCGTTCATCATGTGTTTGTAACATTCCATTTGTTTTCTTAATTCTCTTCATTGTTAACTTCGTATGGCTCATATATGGCATCAGATGTTTGGAAGAACTGAAGTACCTTTGGCAACAAAAAAATTGAACCTTTTTATAGTGATATATGTGACTCAAGCAGTGTCGGCTCAACTAGGAGGACAAGAGGTGCGACGGCCCGGGCCCCATCCCGTGTCTCCCAAATTAAGGGGCTCCGAAATTTTTATTTTTTTTTAATTTTTTAATAAAAGAAACTAAATGGTTTAAAAATACTTTAGAAAAAGGCCTATAATTTTTTTTTAAATGTATAATTTTGGCTTTCATAATACAATTTTCTTTCACTAGCTTTCATAATACAATTTATAAACTAAATTAAAACAAAATTTATATTTGTTTGTTTGGCAAAAAAAAAAAAACATTTTAGGGCCCAAATTATTTTTTTGCCCTAGGGCCCCTAAATATATTGAGCTGGCCCTGGACTCAAGCTCAGGTTAATTAATTGTTCCTCTGTTGGCCAGACTTCAGCTTCACTTCTTGTACTTTTATTTTTTTGTTCGCCTTCACCTCTGTGTCTTGTTATATTGGCTTTTGTTCGACAAGCCTTTTGGTCACTTCTCCGACATCTTTGCTTATCTCTGTTACGTGAATTCTTAGTGACATGAAAACACTTCCTTTCCTTCAACCACTCTTGGTTTGTATAATCTTTCAAACCTCCAAACAAATATATATGAAAGAAGAAGGAATCTTCTCCATATTCTTAACTGGTCATCGCACAAGGAAGTGGCACGTGTCCCTAACAAAATTTATAGCTTAACTTTATCATCAATTAATACAAAACGTTTCAGCTTTCTCTTTCAAGACCATCATAAGACCATCATTATCCATGAGATTTGGTGGGTATCATTAGATATAAAATTATTAAAACACACATTCTCTCTTCCTTTTACTCAACTTTATACATTCTCTTTCATATTTTTATTCAACTTTTATTAATTTTATATTTAAACACATGCAACTAAAGTTTAAAGTCTCTCCAAAAGTATCAACCCATTGATACAAAAACACTCTCTCTCCAAAAGTATCAACTCATCTCCTCTTTTTACTCAACTTTTATTAATTTTATATTTCAATACACTCTATTATTTCAACCAAAAACACTCTCTTTCTTCCTTTTACTCAAATTTTAATAATTTTATATCTAATGATACCCACCAAATCTCATGGATAATGATGCTCTTATTCATCCCATTAAAAATGGTACCATGTTTGTGCTCTATAGTTTTACATAGAGATTTGATGCTTAGGACACAAATGAGCTGCTTTATAATATAGCCAAAATGGAGTGCTTTGAATTGAAACATTGTCTCAATGTCAATCTCGAATCATAGCCCATACAACGAAAGCTAACACAATTATTTTTATCTTTTTCTGTCAAGCCATACCATTTTTTCACTATTCTGTGAGGGATTTCAGAATGCATAGAGGTAAGCATTTCATTGCCAAACTGCATGCACCTTATAATCATTATTTTCCTTTCCACCTTAGTCAACACGTTAGTGCATTCTTTTTTCAAAAAAAAAAAAAAAAAAAAAACACGTTAGTGCATTTACATCCTCCACTTTGCACTTATAGCCACACTATTCTGGAAGAGATTCCAGAATGCAGATTGGAAAGAGCTAAGCATTCTAAAAATCTCTTTAAATAATTTTAGGATGCGTAATTGATCCTACAAATTCAGTTACAAGTTTGGTAGGTTTTTTAGGATGCGTAATCTCTTTTAGTAATTTTGTACCCAACTGATTCAACAATCGAAAAGCTCTGACATACATCAAACTCAAACCTAGCGTCCGTTTTTTCCCAGCCTCGACGAAAACCCTATCAAACCCAACCACTTGCTTCATATGCGTTCCCACGATTCCAACCGGTGGCTTAAAGTAAGCCATGACGACCTCTTCGCCATCTCTTTTCCCTATGTTCTTAACCGCAACGTTAACCGCTTCTTTTTCCTTGCCTTGCAAGTCATTCACCAAAACCGCAGGAGAAGCAACTACAGTATCGTCTTGTGGGTCTGTGTAGTTGATGTGGTGACAAAATTGTCTCTTCCCGAGCTTGATGTTCACTGGGATGACACATGACCCGATGAAGACGCCTTGTACTTGAACTGAGTGTAGCTAAGTTCGTACCCAAAAGGAAAAACGGTCGTTCCATTGAAGAACTTGTATGTTTTCCTGGATAACCAAACTTCTCGTCAGCTTGGAGTTTCAACGAAGTCATCGGGATCTGGTTCGCATAGTTAGCTTCGTATCATGTTAGTGGTAATCTCCCAGTTGAATAAACGTAAGATTGTATATGCATGAAGTTTTGTAGTTGTAGCAACATTCTTTTGAGGGTTTGTTTTATAAAAGGTGCTTACCGGGTTGTATTTTCCCAAGATAAGATCTGCGATGGCGTCGCCACCTTCTTGATGTTAGAACTTAATTTTAACAAGTGATTTTCATCACTTTTCCGGTGGCTTTTCCGGCAAGGACATTGCCCGGAATTACCGGATTATGAGTTCGTTGGAAAGCTTGTAGTTTGGACTACAACTTGGAACACTCATAAATGAAAATTGAAGTAATGGTGAATGAGAAATGTGAGGTCAAAGTGTAGTGTGTGTGACAATTAAAGTCAACTCACTTACTAAAGTCTCGCATTGGTTAGAAAGGAAAAAGTGGAGTGGTATATATACTACCCTCTTCTATCATGTTTACAAATAACAAGCATGATGCATGATGCATGATGCATGTGAGAAATGGGAACCACACAAGCGCGTGCCGCCGCTCGGCTCGGGCTTGGGCTTGGGCTTGGGCCAAAGGTCCATCAAGACTATTCTTTTTGGAGAAAGTTCGGCCCAATTTTTCTGGCCCAGTTAGCAATTTTCGGCCCAATAAACCGAACAATTGCGACCCATAATTGGTAACCAAACCGGACAGTTGCGACCCAATTTGGTAACCGAACCGACGAACAATTGCGAATCAAAATTGGTAACCGAACCATTGAACCATTGCAATTGTTCCAATTGGTAACCGCCAATTTCCGGTTCTATAAAAACCAAGTCTGCATCTTCTTCTTCCTTAATCGTTTTCCTGCAAATTTTCAACCCAGAAAATTTCTTCCCCCAAACGTAAGTGTCTCGAGAGTTACATAGTTCTTTCGTTCATTATACTTCGATTTCCAGTGTTTCGAATCGTTGTAGTCACGGTTTCATCCTGGGATTCGGAATCGCATCAATCCGTCACACTACGGGCGATTTTCAGAATTAAGGAAAGAGATTTATCTCGACTCCGTGTCCGGTTTTAAGATCTTATTCTTAATTTCTTATCGTTTTCAATTCGTATTTTTCAATTCGGTTTTCCGGTTCCTACACTTGACCAGGAACCATGACCATCAGTTCTGATTCTTGCCTTGTTCAAGAAAGACCTGTGGAATGCACCTGCATTTTAAGAAAACCATTTTTCAAAACGCAGAGAAAACAAAAGAGGAAGGGAGTTGTTTTTTAAAGAGGGAGATTGGTTATGCAGTAGTACTGTACAAGTCTTCTATTATGGCCTGATTTTCTATAGCAGAATGTGGGACAACCAAATGCTCTAAAACATATATATGCAAACCCAAAAGAAAAAAACAGAACATAAAGCAATATATGTGCCTTTATTCTAATCTCAAGCATACTTAGAAGAAAGTGAAGTAAATAATCAGCCTTAACATTATTTTGCTTCTTCTAATCTCAAACATAGTTAGAAGAAGTGAAATTAGCCTTTAACATTGTTTTTTTCTTCTAATCTCCCATCGTATTTCTTCCTTTTCCTCAGTTTCCCTTTCATTAACTTTCTCGGATTAAAAACCCTAACTCCATTATCTTCCCTTGAAACCAACAAACCTGAGAAAATTCAATTGACCAAACCGGTCTACAATATTCAAGCACGCCATATTTTACCATCATCATAACAGAGTCAAATCTAATTATTTACCTATGTGGAGATTAGCATGAAATTCTTTGTTTTTGTCCGTTCGATATTTCTTTGCCTTGCCATTAAACATGTTTCTCTAACTCATATGCTTTGCTCCTCGTGATTTCCAATTCAAACGCGCTTAATGGTTTTTTCAAACTAAGGAAACCATTCGCAAACTATAAATCATCGATCATGTCCCAACTAATATCCCTAGCTTCCCCATCTTATTCCCATTTGAAGATCTTGGGAAAACTTTTGTGTTATGATAAAGGTTTTCGGAAAACTTGCTCCCCTTACAAGTTTCAGCCGCCCAAGTGAACACTACGCTTCCCTTTCCTTGGTTGAGTCACTTGGGTGTAAGATGGGAGTTGAAAAGCGTCTACTCGCAAGCATAACCTAGAGCATCATTATCCATGAGATTTGGTGGGTATCATTAGATATAAAATTATTAAAATTTGAGTAAAAGGAAGAAAGAGAGTGTTTTTGGTTGAAATAATAGAGTGTATTGAAATATAAAATTAATAAAAGTTGAGTAAAAAGAGGAGATGAGTTGATACTTTTGGAGAGAGAGTGTTTTTGTATCAATGGGTTGATACTTTTGGAGAGAGTTTAAACTTTAGTTGGATGTGTTTAAATATAAAATTAATAAAAGTTGAATAAAAATATGAAAGAGAATGTATAAAGTTGAGTAAAAGGAAGAGAGAATGTGTGTGTTTTAATAATTTTATATCTAATGATACCCACCAAATCTCATGGATAATGATGGTCTAAGTATTATACCCCGAAAAATACAATTTGAGTGAATTCCAAAATAACACATGATTTATATATATTTATTTGTCAAAAATGTTACGTAAATATTATATGTGTATTTGCTGCCAGTTGGTTCAAAAGCAATCTTCATTTTTCAGAATCTTATAGTAAATGCGTAAAGTTTTATTTATTTATTGTAGTGCATGCTCTCGATGTGAGCCGAGAATCAGACTATAAAGAAATGTGCGCTTTTCACTTACGGGTTAGAAGACCAAATGTGAAAATGTGAAAATATGTGAGAAAAGATTGAAAGATTTTTTATAAAACTTCTATACATAGTGTCAGAGGTTCTTCATAGTTATGCATGATAGATTCGAAGGAAAATTTAATAGTTTTTGCTCAAACAAATGTATCTCAAATTAAAGAGGCAACTGGGGAAAAACAAAGTAAAAATAAAATTAAGATCATATCTTTAGTCTCTAAAAACATAACTCAAACAGAAATCAAATAAATTTTTATACTGTATATGACAATAAAGTAGAAAAAATTAAAACAATTTGTATATAAAATCCATGTATATGTGCGGATATTGACCTAGTATATATATGAATTAAAAATAATCTCGTATCTAGTGTATGCTACTAAAAACTAATAGATTATTCCGGATCAAACAAAGCCAGAAGCAAATATTTCCACCCATTTACTCCTTTCGCATTATAACTTCCACCAGTCGTTGCATCCACAAGCAACTCTCCAGCATAACCAGGATATGAACCTTTCCCATAAATCCCATTACAAGCCGATCCAGCCTCAAGCGGTGCCGTTTTAGGCCCTTGGTAAAACCCATCTCCGAACGGGTTCGTTGCGGTTCCAGCCAAAAGACTCGCCAAGTTAATCACCATCCCATCTAAACCCACATCATTGTTTGGTGCAGTAAGTGGCGGTCCTCGTGGTCCGTAAACCGGCGCGTGGAAAGGCCACGCACATTGTCCTGGACATTGTGTCTCTGAGTTCCCAATCCAAATATAAGCGAATTTCTTGCCTGACGACCCGAAACCCGACCCGTGCGATCCGCATCGGTTCATGCAAAAGCCTTGGACCGCCACGTCAGCCGAAGTTAAGATGACGTTGACCGCATAGCTTTGACCTCCTGTTGCGGCTAAGGCTTTGATGTTTTTCTCCGTTAAGGTTTTTCCCAATGTGTATCCTTCGTCGAGGATATGTTCTCCGAGTGCGAGAGTAAGTATTCCACGTGTCGTCTTCTTGTTGACTTGGTGATGATACTTCTCGACCGTCTTCCACCACGTGGCGACTGAGGGGTTTTTGGACACGGTGGTGGTTCTCCGGGAAGACGAGAGGGAAGCAACGAAGTCAGTGATGATCGCACGCTGCGACGGCTTGAACTTGCCGTACCATATTAGGTTGATGGAGATGTCGCCGGTGAGGAGAGCTCCTTTGTGGTACTGAAACGACGTATAATCTTGCGTTTTGTCCATTGACCTTGCGTCAAGACACACCAAAGCAACTGCGGAAAACCAGAAGAAGACACCGAGATTGTAACAAAACACAAAAGACGCCATTTTAAAAAAAATGTAGAAGCAGCAAAACAAAGAGACCAAGAAAAGAAAGCTTTGAGACGAGAGAATTAGTGTGTATGAGTTGAGTTTGATGTGTTTGTGTTGAGTGTGTGTTAATAAAAGGGAAAAATCAAAAGAGATAGAAACCTAACAAAGATTGGTTGCAACTTGCCAGGTAGGCAAAGAGCGCGTTAGAGATTTACAGTAAGAAAATAGCTAAGTGTTTTTGGGAAACAGAACTAAAGACAAAATTGAAAGCCGTGGGAAGAAAGTTAGCAAGGTTCGGTTGGACTAAATTTTGAATAAAAATGACTAGTTTTCTGGAAAAAAAAAAAGAGAAAATTACTGAAATAGCATAGAAAAGTTGTTATATTACTAGAATAGCATACATCTTTTGGAAATTACTCAAAAGTTTTTAAAGCCTAGTAAATTACAATAAACACCCTTGGTTATTTTTTTTTAATTGATGTTATTTATAATTAAAAAATGATTAACTAATCCACATCACTAATCACTGTTCCATGTCACTAATTAGGTTAACCGTCTTAACAAGTCAGAGAAGGAAACTCAAAGGACGGAAAATTAAAAACTTCGTGTGTTGTCGTAGAAACTTCTACTGTTTTCTCTCTAGTCGATTTCTGAGAAACATTCACCGCCGGTTTAATCGAAACGTCTGCTCTGCATTTTCACAGTCGGATTTTAGTCGAAGGTGAGTATAAACAGAGGAGTGGGGATTCTTCATCTTCCTTCGTTTTATTTTGAGTTTTCAGATTTATTTTGAGTATAATCTGAGGAATCGAAGGTGTTTGTCGCTTGTTAACGGTATTGTGGCTGATTTATTATTCTGTGGCGGCTTGTTTATCGTTGCTAGTGGCTGTTTAAGTTATTTATTGCGGCTGATTTATTGTTATGCTATGGCTGATTTGTGTTGTGTTGCGACTGATTTACATGTGCAATGCTATTGTGGCTGAGTTTGTGTTATGTTAAATCAAACATAACACAAACTCGTTTATTTGTTTGTTGTGGCTGAGTTTGTGTTTGGTTGCGGCTGGTTTATTTGTTAGTTGTGGCTGAGTGTGATTTTTTTTTGCGGCTGATTTATCATTAATATGTTATGTCTTTTATGTTCAGATGTCTGAATATCATGCAATTCCTGAAGATCAAGCAATTCCTGAAGATCAAGTAAGGGATTACCCTCCAAGACTATGCGCTGAAGGGGCTTCTAAGCTGGAAAATAAAAAAATTAATCACAATGTCCATTTGGGAGAGTTCCCTAGAGTCAGAGACGTAATAGGACATGATGTGTGGGAACACATCAAGCAGTTTCCTGTTGGAGTAGTTGCTAAGCTAGCTGATAGCCAATTGGTGTGGTCTGGGAAGACTGTACACTATCTACTATGTAGACAGCTACGAGTACATGACAAGGAGATTTGGTCTCTCGTTGTTGATCAACCTATCAGGTTTAGCTTAATCGAATTTGGTGCGCTCACGGGTCTAAACACAGATCCACTACCAACAGAAAGTTTTGAACCTGAGCAATACGAAACTTTCTGGGAGGAGTTGAAGGTGCCGCTTGGGGTAGGACCCAAGTTAGATGAACTGAGGGCAGCATTAGATGGCTGTCGAGGCTGGAGTTTTGAAAAGAGGAAATGGTTAGGGCTGTTGCTTTTTCAAGCCATGGGACTTTATGGCTTGCATCATAATTCTAGAATACCCTTTGAAAGCGCTAAAAGAGTATTCGACGATGAAGCCTTGAGGACTTATCCGTGGGGTCGGACTGCATTCGAAGTTCTGGTTGGTTCAGTTAAGATGTTGAATCCAGAAGGAAAGTCGTACACCATTAGCGGCATGAAGGACGTGTTGCTGGTTTGGGCGTATGAATCTGTGACCTGCTTCGGAGAGCGGTTTGGAAGAGTAGTCAATAAGAACGAAATTCCTCTTTTGCGATGGGGTGGAACCCGTACACGTAAAAGTCTTACTACAGCCATAGCTGAGGAGATCAGAGACCATGGTGAGGTAAGAAGGTTGACTTGGCTGAGTTATGGATCTTTTTATTCTGTCTGACTTATGTGTTACTTGATGGCTGAGTTATGAATCATTTGATGTCTGACTTATAAGTTACTTGATGGCTGAGTTATGAATCATTTGATGTCTGACTTATGAGTTTATGGCTGATTTACTATGCAGGTGCGTGTGAAGAAAATGGTCATGAAGGAGGCTGTAGAAGAGTTGTTTCCGCAGTGGGCGAGTGAAGAAAATGACCCAGAAGTTGTAAATCTGGTAACAGACATACATGCGGGTAGGTTTGTTAGAGGTTTTTGGGATGTGAAGAGCGATGGGAAGAAGAAAAAAATGAAGGCTGCAGTTTCGTTAGATTCTGATCAACCCCCCGCCAAAAAACAGAAGTAAGCAACAGTGAGATTGTGTTGCAGCATAGTAGCTACAAGGATATGGGGAAAGAGACGGATTTAACGACGGTAGTCAATGTCCTGGAAAACCTTGTCAGAAGATTTGACAAGTTTGACAACTTTGGTAGTAGAATAGACAGTGTTGAGGCGCAGTTAAACGCGTATAACACAAAATTTGGAGAGTTGTCAGATTTGAAGAAGATGATTGGTGATACAGTCCGAGATGCTGTGGAAGAAAGAGTTGCATCTATTGAGAATGATCGGATGCAAATGAGAGAGCGTCTGAATGCTCTCGAGGCACGAAACAGTACTCAAAAGGATGATAAACAATCAAAAGTGAACAACTTCCCGCAGAAATCCGTTAATAGTCCAAAGGTACGTTACAGTTGAGTTATGTTTATTTTTGACGACTGAGTTATCCTTATTATTCGACGACTGAGTTGTGTTTATATGTTAATACAGCCGCAGAAGGACGAGTTTAAAAGTCCTGAACCGGATAAAAGTCGTGAACCAGTCAACAACCCCCTGCATAATGTACGTTACAGTTGATTTATGTTTATTTTTTACGGCTGAGTTATGGTTACATTTGACGGCTGAGTTATAACCTATATTTGACGACTGATTTATTACCTATTTGACGGCTGAGTTATAGTTACATAACGACAGATTTATTCTTTTTATTATGGCTGAGTTATGTTTATATGTTAATACAGCTTAAAAGTACTGAACCAGTTCGTAAGACCAAATTGAAATTGGCTGAGGAGTTTGGTAATGACGAAGAAGAAACAGTTGATTTCGTTACTGTTTCTCCTGCTAAGAAATTGGTTGAGGCAAAAAAGCAGGAGGCTGAGGTTAAAAAGCAGAAGGAGGCCGATGCTTTAAAGAAGAAGGAGGCCGCTGCTTTAAAGAGGAAGGAGACCGCTATTTTAAAGAAGGAGGCCGATGTTTTAAAGAAGGCGGCCGCTGCTTTAAAGAAGAAGGAGGCCGATGCTTTAAAGAAGGAAGCTGATGCTTTAAAAAAGGAGGGGCAAGTAAGAAGGAGGACAGCGAGGAATCGTAAATGCAACGACGATCCGAAACCTCCGGAAGTGACTATCCCAGCAAAGAAGAAACAGATTTTAAACAACGACAGTGAGATTGTGGATGTTACCAGCAAATTTGTCGCAGAATATAACGAAGTGTTGCCGGAGTCTGATGAGGAGGAAGAGGACAGGATTAGGTCAGAGAGAATTAAGGCTTATCGGGAGTCAAGGGTGAAATTATCTCCTGATGGGTCTTCAGGGAGGCTAGAAAATGATCCTCAAGCACAAGTTTTTCCTTATATTGGAGACAATGGAATGACGTGCATGAGGAAAAATTATGAACCTTCACCGGCAATCTATGATCCTGTCGCACCTGCTGATCCGGTTAAAGTGGCTAAACTTTTGGATCACCTAAAACCATTCGAGTATGACCCTTTAGAGCATATGTTAATACGGCTATTAGCAATATTTGCCTAAACTAACTTGTGTTTAATTGTTTTAGGGATGTTCCATTTACAAAGGGTACAGAGGATATCGAGTTCTACAGAGTTCTCATGTCTGAGAGAAAGTATTGGCCAAGGATAGATTATGGATGGCTGACTGATGATGTAAGTATACTGTTGGAGCTGAGTTATATATACGTAATGTCTGAGTTATTAATTATATATCTGTGTTATGTAGGCTTAAGTATGCTTTATGTCTGAGTTATAGATTATATGGGGCTGAGTTAAATATACGTAATGTCTGAGTTATTTATTATATATCTGAGTTATGTAGGCTTAAGTATGCTTTATGTTTGAGTTATAGATTATATGGGGCTGAGTTAAATATACGTAATGTCTGAGTTATTTATTATATGTCTGAGTTATGTAGGCTTAAGTATGCTTTATGTTTGAGTTATAGATTATATGGGGCTGAGTTAAATATACGTAATGTCTGAGTTATTTATTATATGTCTGAGTTATGTAGGCTTAAGTATGCTTTATGTCTGAGTTATATATTATATGGGGCTGAGTTAAGTATAATTTTTCTTTGTACAGCATATTTCCGCGTATATGAGAATCCTCACAAAAAAATCCATGCTAGATCCCTCCCCATTCTACTCCAAGCGAATTGGATTTATGGACATTTGGTTTACTGCAGTATGGTCTATGGATTACATACAGTTCAAGATCAAACCAAAGACGTTTAAGTTCACAGCTGGGTATGAGAATTTAGTAAACGGCAAAACTCCTAATGACTTGCAAACAAACAAGAAGTGGTTAGAAGATGTGGATCACTTGTACGGAGTTCTACAAACTGGAGGAGATCATTGGGTGGCATATCACGTGGACCTTGTTAATGAGAAGATCGACGTTTACGATCCCATCATTGGACAGGTGACACCCGAAAGTGAAAAGAAAATCCGTGATTCCTTTAGGCCGTTTTCGCACATGATCCCATTTATGATTAACGAATTAGTTCCTGCCAATCTCCGAAAACCTAGATTGAAGCAGTTTTCGTTCCGAAGGAGGAGCGGCAAATACATCCCACAAAATGTCCAAATTGGCGACTGTGGGGTGTATGCATTGAAGTTTGTCGAGTGTCTAGCGCTTGGCACTACTTTCCATGGGATAAATGATGCGAATATTCAGGGTTTACGGGTGAAGATGGCATCAGAGATCTTAGATGAAGGAACTTATAATGTGTTAGGGCAGTTCACATAGGGTTTTGTGAAACACTAAAACAGTAAAGAGATTGTATTGTATTTTATTGATTTAAAAAAAAATTAATAGCAACTCTTCGGTTACTGAGTAAAGGCTGGCTGACTTATGTGTTAGTCAGCGTTTACTCTCCTTAATAGCGACTGACTGAAGCGGCTGACTTAAGAGTGACGAATTCATGTTTCGGCTGAGTTATATAATGCTTTGTGCAAAATAAGCGGCTGACTTAAGAGTGACGAATTCATGTTTCGGCTGAGTTATGACTTAAGAGTGACGAATTCACGTTTCGGCTGATAATATAAGAAGCGTCTCGAGAGTATTAATTAATTTCAATATAATTATGTATTCAGAAAACCCTAAGTTAGCAACCAATGGGGCTCCTCACTTTCTCTTCTCTTGCGAAGTAAAAACTTAAAATCTCAATCAATCACCTATAATGGCCTCTCCGTCACGATCCCCAAATCTGCAACCGAATTCTTCCTCTGCTACCTCTGAAACTTGGTTCCCTAGACTCGAGAGGGTTGGATATATCATTAACTTCGACGTAGATCCATGTAAGTCTCCTCGACTTCCCCTGTTCAAGATCTTCATGGTTCTGACTTACTTCTCAGTGTCTGACCCCTTTTCTGTTTCCCTTTATGTACGAACCAACAACAACCACTGAAGCCCCTCAGGAGATCGCTGAGTACACGATAATGGGAGGAAATCTCTTGTAAGTTCCATGAACCAACCCTGTTTCTCGCCATTACAAACTTACATACTTCTAACTGCATACATGGCAATTCAAATACCAATCTCAAATTTTGCAGCACTAATCTGAAATCTGTTTCTTTATTGCGAGATGACCAATCGACGGAGCCATCGACAACTATGCCCGAAAGATGTCACGAAACGGAGAAAACTTTTTGTCGTATGAGGCAATTCTCGAAAGAGTTTTCAGGTAAACTCTTAGTCAACATGTGTATTGTATTGAATGTCGAATTCTGTCATTATGTGTATTCAGCATCTATGAAATGTCGAATTCTTTGCAAGTAAAATTTTCGTTGTTTTCAACCTGGTGAAATTAATACTGTCAAACTGTGATGTTCCTTGTATTTTGTTTGTTTCTCGTTGTGCAGGTACTACCAGAACTTTCTTGCTCAAAGGAACAGAGATCGGTTCGAAGAGGAGACAACGAAAGTTGGAGATGAAGGCGAATCATCTCGCCGGAGTCCAAGTCAACCACCAAATCCGAAGAAACACAGAGCCGATACCTCGCTGTAGCAAATCGGCACGCCAATTCGACTTCTATCTCAAGCTTTCTGTAAAAGATTGAACTTTTTTAGTTTTGTATGAGAAGTCTGCTACTATATCTTATGTTTTGTATGATAAGTTTGCAACTATATCTCCAAACTGAAGACTTCCCTATCTCGTCTACGAAATTATACACATACACTTTGTTCTTAAACCCTAAACCCTAAACCATAATTACTAGAGGTATAGCAAAACATATACATTGTTCTTACAAAACCTTAAACCCTAAACCCTTAAACCCTAAACCCTAAACCATAATTCCTATAGGTATAGCAAAACATACACATTGTTCTTACAAAACCTTAAACCCTAAACCCTTAAACCCTAAACCCTAAACCTTAATTCGTAGAGGTATAGCAAAACATACACATTATTCTCACAAAACTCTAAACGAAACCCTAAACCTTAATTCGTAGATCTATAGCAAAAGATAGACATTGTTTTTACAAAACCTTAAACCCTAAACACTAAACCTTAATTCCTAGAGGTATAGCAAAACATACACATTGTTCTCACAAAACCCTAAACCCTAAACAAAACCCTAAACCCTAAACCATAATTCCTATAGGTATAGCAAAACATACACATTGTTCTTACAAAACCTTAAACCCTAAACCCTTAAACCCTAAACCCTAAACCTTAATTCGTAGAGGTTTAGCAAAACATACACATTATTCTCACAAAACTCTAAACGAAACCCTAAACCTTAATTCGTAGATCTATAGCAACAGATAGACATTGTTTTTACAAAACCTTAAACCCTAAACACTAAACCTTAATTCCTAGAAGTATAGCAAAACATACACATTATTCTCACAAAACTCTAAACGAAACCCTAAACCTTAATTCGTAGATCTATAGCAAAAGATAGACATTGTTTTTACAAAACCTTAAACCCTAAACACTAAACCTTAATTCCTAGAGGTATAGCAAAACATACACATTGTTCTCACAAAACCCTAAACCCTAAACAAAACCCTAAACCCTAGACCATAATTCCTATAGGTATAGCAAAACATACACATTGTTCTTACAAAACCTTAAACCCTAAACCCTAAACCTTAATTCCTAGAGGTATAGCAAAACATACACATTGTTCTCACAAAACCCTAAACCCTAAACCCTAAACCCTAATATAATCATATAAATAATAAATCATCTATTCTCTATTATATAAATATGGCGTGTGAATATATGTACATAATCATTACGCACGCGTTTGGTAGTGTCGATACGCTAAGCATATTAAACTTTTCTATGCTATTTGAGTAATTTTCTCTTTTTTTATAATATTTTGGCAACTACGCAGTAACCCAACAGTTTTCGGTATTTTCTATAAATACCAAGTGAACACTCAGTAACCGAACATTCGTTTTTATTAACTTTGAACTTTGAACTTGTTTTCTCCTTTTGCAATCTCAAATACAAGTTAGCTTTTCATTGTTCTCCTAGTATATGTAATTCACGTTTTTGCAACTTGATTTGTTTATATGTTTAGAAGCTATATTAACATCCTATTTTTGATATACATGCAGCATCAATGGCAGAATCGAAGAAGATGATGAAGCGTCCAATGGAGGATGACCATCGACGAAATGCTATTAAAAAGGCCAAAAGGGAAAACGAGGACCATTACAAGACGTTGATCCTCTCGCTCAAGGAACAGATTAATACAAAAGTTGAATTGCATGATGCTTTTGTGGAAGTCATGTTTATTTCTGCGAAAATGGATTTGCTTGAAGAATTTATCGGGAAGAAAAAGGTTGAGTTCCTTGCTGAGTTGGACAAACTTGCAGCAGAACTCGTTGAAGCCAAAGAAAAGATGTATAACGCCAGCGTTGAAGAACTTGATTGGATGAAGTTTCATGAAAAATAGGGATATATGTTTATCTAATGCTTATGCTTTAGTAGTCTTATGTTTATGTTTATGTTTATCTAACTTTATCTAACATATGTTTATATGTTGATATAACTCAGCCGAAACTCAGCCTATAACTCAGCCTAAAATTTGATATAACTCAGCCGAAACTCAGCCTATAACTCAGCCTAAAATTTGATATAACTCAGCCTAACATTTGATATAATTCAGCCGAAACTCAGCCTATAACTCAGCCTAACATTTGATATAACTCAGCCTAACTCTAAACCCAAATTTATGACATTCCCAAACCATGCCATAAGTCAGCCATTAGGTTCATATAAGTCAGCCGAAACGTACTAAAAAATCTCACGACGTTTCGTATTTTCGGCGGGGAAAAAAAAAAATTAACCAACATTCATATTTCTATATATCTGTATATATATACCTTCTCGTAAACCTTGCCTCCCACTATCACATTATATCCTACACTGTTTTCTCTCTTCTCTGTAATCTATCTGTTTCATATTCATTTTCGACATGTCGGTTGTCCCACACTATAGTTCCAAGTTATTCAGCAGTGTCGATGCCATATTATACTCTGCTGATCGGGATCACCTCCCCGTTCTAAACCCTGGTTTTGGTATTATTGATAAGACAACCATCACGTGGTTCAAATTTTTACACGAGCTCTCGAAGGCGATCCCGGAGATTCTTCGAGAAGGATGGGTTCATGAGTGGCCGACATACAGATTCTTTCCAGATTATTTTAAGGAACAATGGTTTCTTAAACTCGCTGTAAGCCAACACTAATATCTTTCTTTCCCGATCATTTTATCAACAACAATAATATTTCTCTTTTTTTTTTTTTTGGGTAGCGGAAATACAGATGGGAACCGAGACACACTTTGACGATTTGGACACATTTTAATCTGTTGGCTAGAACGTTATTTCGAACTCAAATGCGCACGTTAAGGAGGATATGGGCGCATGGTGGCGAGAAGCCAGATTGGATAAACACTATAGTTTGGACGAATCTGGTCGATATGTTTGAAGAGTTTGGCCCTGATAATTTTGGTTTTTGAATGTAATTTAGTTATGATACACTTTAGTTATTTGTGTTTCATCTCTTTAAACCAGCCGTATCTTTTGTGTGTTTGCATGAATAAATCAGCCGCATCTTTTGAGTTTTGGATGTATATATAAATCAGCCGTGTCGATGCTTTAAACTGACGAGTTATTTGCGTTTTGAATATTTAAACCAATAAATCAGCCGCTTCTTTTCCACAAAGCAATCATAACTCAGCCGAAACACGAATTCGTCAATATTAAGTCAGCCGCTTCTCTTGTAGACAGAAGGCTGAATTAATTGATTTACAAGTCCGAAATTACTATGGCTTCATTTATTATGTGATGGTCAAAAACGCATCAAAATTTACTTTTTTGGTTGATCAGTCAAGTCAGCATTTACTCAAAATATACGAACAATTGTTTATCTACTCAGTTACCGAAGAGTCGCTTTTGATATAACTTAGTCGAAACTCAGCCTATAACTCAGACTAACATTTGATACGTCAGTCGTGAAGTTAACCTTAAATTACACATTTTTAAATTTAAATAATATATAATATATGATTTATTGTGGCGTCTGAATACGTAATCATAACCAAAATTAATACTCTCGAGATGCTAATCTGACGAGCTATATGGCGCTTCCTATATTATAGGTGTAATGATATCTCTTGGGAACTAGGAGTTAGAGCATGTACAACGGATAGAGACTTGATGAATCTCTAAAAAATAGTATTATATTCATTTTCATTATTTGTTTAAATTTTAAATTAATAGAAAAACGTGGATCCAATAGAAAATGAACATATGTTCGTGGAGGGTATGGCTAAAACTGTTTCTCAAATGAGAAACTTAAGAACCTCAATTCCCTTCTCTCTCCAACTTTTTATTATTTTATACTTTTTTATTTGATGAGAATAACTCAGTCAGCCTTAACACGTTTACGTCACTAATAACTCAGTCATAACTATTCAGTAACCGAACAGTTTCAGTAACCCAACAGTTTTCCGTATTTTCTATAAATACCAAGTTTACACTCAGTAACCGAACATTCGTTTTTATTAACTTTGAACTTGTTTTCTCCTTTTGCAATCTCAATGGCAGAATCGAAGAAGATGATGAAGCGTCCAATGGAGGATGACCATGGAGCAAACGATGTTAAAAAGGCCAGAAGGGAAACCGAGGAGCATTACAAGTCGTTGCTCCTCTTGGTCAAGGAACAGATGAAAGCTAAATCTGAATTGCAAGATGCTATGATGGAAGTGACATCTATTAATGCAAAAATGGATTTGCTTGAAGAAATTATGGGGAAAGAAAAGTTTGACTTATTTGCTGAGTTGGATGAACTTGCTCATAAAATCGTTGAAGCCGAAGAAAAGATGTCCAAAGTCGAAGTTCCAGAAATTGATTGGATGAAGCTTGGTGCACAATATATGGCTGACTAAATGTTTATCTAATGCTAATGCTTATGTTTATGTAATGCTTATTACTCAAATTTTTATGTATTTTTAGAACTCTGATGTTTATGTATTTTTCGAACTCTAATATAGAATTTGTTTACTTTTTCATAACTCAGCCTAAACTTCATTTATAAGTCAGCCTAACCTTTGACATAACTCAGCCGTATGAGACCCTTTAGTTAGTTTGTAACTCAGCCGAAACACTAAGTCAGCCGCTTCTTTTGCAACGCTGTCATAACTCAGCCGAAACACTAAGTCAGCCTTTACTCAAAATATACGAACAATTGTTTTTTCTACTCGGTTACCGAACAGTTGCTTTTCGTAACTACTCAGTAACCGAAGAGTCGCTATTTTTCTTTTTTTTTAATATATAAATACCATTTAAACACTCATCAACCAGCCATAAACCCTACTTGTTTTTCTACTCAGTTACCGACCAGTTGTTTAGATTAAAGGCTGACTAACACATAAGTCAGCCTTTACCATCTGTTTAGATTTTCATAAACTTTATATCTCTAGAGAAATCCACTTTGTAATGGAAGTATTCCCTCTTACAGCCCTACTTGAAGAAATCCAAGCCTTAGTGGTCGAACGTGTGGCCGCTAACTCTATTGCAGATCTATATAGATTGAGAGCAACATGCAGGTATATGAAGGAACTAACAGACCGGCCCGGAGTGTCCGCATCTATAGATGTGTTTACCTTCCCTTCGTACACACATATATCTAGCTTGGTGATGCAAGTTTTCTACGCTAATGGAAACCCGAGTACACTGTTCTTAGAGGGTGTACAAAAGTTCTTCACGTTCGACCTCCAAGATGAAGGAATTGCTTTGATTAAGAGAGCAGCAGATGCAGGATTCGAGCGTGCTTTGTACACATATGCAATGACGCGCAAGGTATTTTGGAATACTAAGGAGTATTTATCTCTTTTCACAAGGGAATCTGTTCAGAGGATAGGCAAGATTGTTAGATCTCTAGACTGGAGTTGGGGAACGTATCACACTGATGCGTTTCTAACGAAGAAGTATGATTTCATGTCAACGGAAAAAACCTTGTTCTATAATTGCACATGTACTCCATTGATGGACCGAGATTGGGATCTTTGGTTCATTGAAGACAGTAAGGATAACAATTTATGTGACCGATGCTTTTGGATCAAATAGTTAGGTCTTTTTTACCGTGATTTTAAGCCGATTATATATTGGCCGGATTGGCTTTGGATGTTGTAATATAAACTATTGTTTCCTCCTTTGTTTCTTTGTTTATGACTTCATGTTAAATATAATTCAGCCGTGTATAGTAAATATAAGTCAGCCGTGTTGTATATATAAGTCAACCGTATTTTAAATATAATTCAACCACTTATGTTTATGTAATAAGTCAGTCTAAACTTCGTTTATGACTAAGGCTAACCTGTAACATAACTCAGCCTAAACTTCGTTTTTAACTCAGCCTAACCTTTAACATAACTCAGCCTAACCTTTAACATAACTCAGCCTAACCGTTAACATAACTCAACCTAACTTTTGACACGCATGAGATAAGTCAGCCGTTTTTAAAATATAAGTCAGACGTTTAGTTTCTATAAGTTTAGCCGTGTATTTAAAATAAGTTTGCCGTGTAGTTAGTACGTAATCGTATTACGCACGCGTTTAGTATTCTCGAGACGCTATACTGACAGTTATATGGCTCCCTATACTAGGAGTAATGATTAATCTTTTGAGAACTCTAATCTTTTTTAAATATTCTACTAAAAAACTTAAATGCCTTGTCGTTAGTTTTCAATGTTTTTGAACACAACTTACAATGTTTAGTCAACTAACATTTATTAGTGTAATCTTTCTGTATGAACCATGTAAATAAGAGGAGGATTACGAACAACACTCATAAACTTAGGGTTTTCTTATCTTTGAAACTCCTTTTCCAACTTCCATAATGGCGGATCAAGTATGTAAATCTCCTACAAACTCACATTTTTTTCAACCTCTTCTTCACGGCTTCTACTCCCACCTCGTATGTAATCTCCCTTCTTCCCTCCATCTCTCTCTCTCTCTCTCTCTCTCTATATATATATATATATATATATATATATCTCAATATCTAGGTTGCAGAGCATTCGGGAAAAGTTCTTCTCAAAATACATAGAAGGAAGAAACGAAAAAAATATGATGGAGCTTAAGTCGGACGCGTCTGAAAAAACATGGAAGGTGAAGATGGAAGGTCGGAGACTAACCTTTGGATGGAAAGAGTTCGCATTTGCTCATGATTTCCGAGTCGGAGACTTCGTCATTTTCAGACACGAAGGAGAATTTTTGTTCCACGTCACTGGTCTTGGACCTAATTGCTGTGAGATTCAATATTTGCAGTCTAGCAACAACGTCGATGATGATGATGATGTGGAGGGGGAGGAGGAGGAGGAGGAGGACAAAGAGAAGAAGAGAGAAACCGGTGAGAGTAGTCAAAGTGACAACCGATTTGTGACAATAACTGTCACACCAGCTAGTCTCAAAGATTCTAGACTTGTAAGTTTAAGTAAACTCTCTTGAAGGAATTTTGTTATTCAATTTTTGTCGTTATTGATGCTTTGTCAAGAGCTTATTGTCTCTTTCTTATGCAGCATATTCCACTGAGCTTCACTAGGGCTCACCAGATGAAAAAAGCAGGAGGGAAGGAGATTACTCTTTTGGACCAGCATGGAGTAGAGTGGCCAGTGTATCTATGCGTGCCAGACATACGGATGAGGTTGCGCTTTGGTTCAGGGATTAGAGAATTCTTCAAGGCTATTGGTGTTAAGGCGTACGAATCTTTTGTGCTGAAGTTGGTTTGGGAAGACAAAGCATCTCCTCCTATGCTCAAGTTCTGCTCCAAGATCGAGGCATGATGCTCAAGTTATGGAACTTTGTGTGTGTGTTTTTTTTTTTGATGAAACTATATTGCTTGTTTTTTTTTCTTTTGGATGAAACTAAAGCTTTTTTTTCTTCAGCCGTATAAAGTATTAAAAGTGCCATACCCTAAACTCGAGATAAATAATTTTGAGGTATAGGTTCTCTTTCAATATATAAGTCATATTGAACGTGCCTTAAGTCGGCCATTAGGTGCATATAAGTCAGCCGGTTTATCTCGCGACGATTCGTATTTCGGCGGGAAAAAAAAATATTTATTTATTCAATTTTATCTCGCGACGTTAAGTGCATATAAGTCAGCCGAAACGTGTAATTTATCTCGCGTAGATTCGTATTTCGGCGGAAAAAAAAAACATTACTTATTCGATTTTAACATGCGATGTTTCGTATTCTCGAGATGCTATACTGACATATATATGGCTCCATATACTAGGAGTAATGATTAATCTTTTGGGAACTCTAATTTCTTTTGGGAACTCTAATTTTTTTTAAAAATATTACGCATTTGGACGAGTTACCATCTTCGTCTTCTTAAATTTCGAAAGAAAATGTCTTCCTCATCTAACCCAATCTCATTGTCGTTTATTGACAATCAGCTGTATTGTAATCATAAGTCAGTCATTTATTGACAATAATTTAATCTTTACGGCTGATTTATCGCATTAACAAAAACACAAATCCATACATATCCAAACAACACTTTTAAATCGGACAAGTTTTTGCATTATGCCCAGGCTGTTTACAACGAGAACATGCGTGTCGTTTCCTATGACGTTTGTTCTCAAGGGCAACTTCTAAAGCAGATTTCATCCTACTTTTCTTAGGCCTTCCTGGTTGTTGACGAACAAGCGGGGGCAAGCACGGTTGGTTAGCAACGTTATTTGGAACTTGGAGCTCTGAATCTATGGGCATGATCGACTCAGCGTATGCGTTTACCAAATAACTGCTGTAGTAGTAAGGACTGCACAAGGATATACGACAAATTTTCCTGTCCTCGGCAGCTGCGATTGCATGCACGCATGGTAATTTCTCGTGTTCAAAACGCCGACATGTGCATTTTCTTGTTTCCAAATTCACAATATGCAAAGACGATCCATATGTAACTTCCGTGTGATAAGGATCAATCCTTTGTACCGTCATAAGTCTGGCGGCAATGACACGGTCCTATTTATAATACATAAAAAATTATTAAAACATTACTGCTGGGTTATGGAACAATAACGACTGACTTATGAACTACAATGGCTGACTTATCATAAAGGCTGGATTATGGAACAATAACGACTGACTTATGAACTGCAATGGCTGACTTACATGTAGTAGTTTCTCGACACCACGCGAAAGCGTGGTTGGCTGCGATTTCGCATCCTCTCTCCGTTCTTCAAACCATCTGGTCATCATAACCCGTATCGATTCTAATAGTTGAACAATGTGAAGACTTCTAGCATTTGACAGTGCTCTGTTCATTGATTCCGCTATGTTCGTAATCATCAAATTGTACCTTTGGCCCGGGAAATGAACACGTGCCCACAGTCGGACATCAGCTCTTTGGAGGTAGTCATGAAGTTCAGGATTAATCGCTTCAATCTCCTCGAACCTTGTATTAAAGTCAGAAACCCTAAAACATTTTGCCGCTTTCTTCACCAGATGAAAGACATCTTTTCCCTTGTACTGTTGCAAAATGTTCTTATATAAATGGTAAGTGCAAATTCCACGAGAAGCCAACGGAAACACATTTCCAATTGCTTTTCCTATCGAATTATGCCTGTCCGAGATAATCGCAAGAGCCTCATCGTCAGGAATCAAAATTTTTAGTTGCGTAAAAAACCAGTGCCATGAATCATCATTTTCAGTGTCAACCACACCGAAGGCTATTGGGAAAATCTGAAAGTTACCATCCTGAGCTAGTGCTGTGAGAAGTGTCCCTTTGTATTTACCGTTAAGAAACGTACCGTCGACAATGATAACTTTGCGCATGAAAGGAAACCCATTTATGCTCGCACCAAACGCAAGGAACACATACATGAATCTTCCAAACTCATCAATTTGAAGACGCGTAACCGTACCCGGATTTGCCCTTCTTATCATATATAGGTAAGGAGGCAAGTCTTCAAACCCACTCTCAGGAGTTCCCATATCGATTTCCCTTGCAAATTTTAGCGTCCTATGTGATTTCCAATAATCCATCTGTCCACACGGAAAACGTAAAGTACAAGTAAGTAAATCAGGTGTAATAAACAAATAAATCAGCCGCAATGTACAGATAAATCAGCTGTAATATACAAATAAGTCAGCCAAAACGTACTAAAAAATCAGCTGAAATAGAAGTCAGTCGCAACGTACTAATAAATCAGCTGTACTATACAAATAAGTCAGCTGCAACGTAATAGAAATTACCTTTACACCAAAATGCTTATTGATAGTTATTCCAACACTCTTAGGTCGAACAGACGGACCAACGTCGCCGAGATACTCCCTGTACAACTGACCTAAAATATCTGGTGTTGCTTGTCGAGATCGATTAGAACGCTCAGTTACAGAACATGTATGCTCCGAATCGTAAATACGAACATAAAATGCCGGTAATTCCCCTTGTGTAGAAGCACGAACTCTCCAGAGACATCCATCAACCCAACACTTAACAATGAGTGTGTCCGAATTGGATACGTCTACATCAAAATCAAATTGATCTCTCACCGTAAGAAGTTTCAGTCGTTTCTCCAAATCGGCTTTACTCTCGTATCGTTGCCCTACCACGAGGTTTAGCGAAGACATCTCCAACCTTAGAACCTCTGGATTCCTTTCCGATCCGCTCACCGACATGTTGTGAGCTCTCTTCTTAGGCGGTAGGGTCGGTGAATCTTCGTCTTGTGTTGGAGACTCACCGTATGAACTGAAGTTATCATCTTCAGATGAAGCACCATCCGAGTCGTCGAACATATCAAATCGGCTTTCAAATTCATCATCTTCTTCGTCTTGTTCGCCTACTTCGGATTCTCCGCCTACTTCGGATTCTCCGCCTACTTCGTATTCTTCACCTTCCATTTTACTTGCGCAATCCATGTCTTCATCGTCGCGTTTATCTTCGTATTTTGTTTCACCACCAGGACAATTATCATTACTGAAACCACCGTAACTGAATAACCTTTTCTTCTGCTCTCTCACTTCGTCATTCCGACTAATTTGGCTCTCCTTTTTCTCCGTAATCTCTACACAGAGACGTATATGTTCGAATTTCCTTAGGCTTAGAAAACCTCTCATCTGTCGAGTATTGGAGACGTAAACTGGTGGAGTATCGTGCGCCATTGTTTTCAAAGTTTTATTCGAGAACATGTAGCTCAGCTGAATCTGATGGCTCGACTCGTTCAATCCGTAATCATCGAGTACAGACTTCACAAGTTCGTCGTGTGTTGTTTCATCATTTAAATACAGAACTCTACACCCTCTACCGTCGGCGTTGAATACGTATCTGTTTTTCTTGACCCACTTACCGGAAACAATAATTACCGGATCCATAAGATATCGAACAAAGATCAATGAAAAAAAATAATGTGGAAGAAGACGATTAAGTTTCTGGGTATCAGATGATAAAGAAGATAAATAGATGAAGAAGAAGAAGAAGAAGACACAGCGTCACAACATAAAACTCTAACAATGACATGGAAAATGACATGGAAAATAGGAGCTGATGACATGGAAAATAGGAGCTGATGACATTAATTTTTTGCTTATATGGCAAGTGAGCCACAAAATGAAAACGTAAATCAGCCTAACTAAATCAGTCATCAAATGCATATGTAAGTCAGTTGCTACGTGAATACTATTTCAGTAATAAAAACAACAAAAATCGGGTTCGAAAAGAGGCCATAAAAGGGCGTAGATCAGCTGGAAAATATTATGTCAGCTGTATCCTCCAATAAATCAGCCGTCAAATGAATGCTATTGTAGTAAGTAATCTTTCGCTAATAAATCAGACGTAATATGGCCGAGTTTACTATTAATCAAGCTAAACACGGCTGATTTACGTTAATTATACTTAAATCAGCCGTAACAATCTTTCATAGGTCAACCGTCCGTTTAGTAACACAGCCAGTCGATGATCATTCCGTCATCGTGAGAAACATATCTCAACCAGCCGATGTACAAATCAGCCGTCATATATGTACGTAAGTCAGCCATTAGCTCATAAATCAGGCAGATTTTTTTAAACTCAGTCGTCGCATAAACCTTAAGTCAGCCAGAAGATCTTAAATCAGCCACGTTTTGTAAGTCAGCCGTATCGTTTGGCTTATTTGTATATGTAAATCAGTCAATTTTTTTAAGTCAGCCACATCGTATATATAACTCAGCCGTCAATACCGCCGTAATGCTTTACGGCTGAGTTCATTAATACACGTCAGCGATTTCCTATGTGGCGCCGGGTTTTATCTGACGTGGCACTCAAAAGTAATGGCATTCTTGTAATTAGGTTTTTTGTCATAACGTAATTACAAGGGCACGCTGGGCATTTAAAATAAATCAGTAATAAAAAAAAGTTTTGTATACTTCTAGTAATATTACCTAATTTATGTGCTGTTTAAGTTAAGTTCCCAAAAAAAAATCTCTAAGTGGTTAGGGCTTACAATTTTATTTTTCACATTAATTAAATGTAGATCAATCTGCAAAGTGTAAGTCAACCTGCAATATAACCCTTTACATTAACAAACGTTATATCAATCATAAAAGTCAAAACACACCGTTTTTATTAGGGTTTTCTGCAAATAAACTCGTAAAGTGGTTAGCGTTTGCGAATTTACCTTCCATGTCAATTAAATGTAGGTCAACTTTTGAGGTAAGAGTTAACCTGCAATATAACCATCGATCGTGTATAGATTTTTTAATCTGTATATTGCTGTGTATAACCTTTCAAAACTACGTCGTTTAAATAAAAATTTTAAAGACCAAAAATTTAAAATGAGGAAACGAACACCTAACCTCAGATTTAAAACGCTAGAAGCCTACCATTTTCTCTCGCTCGGTTTTAATAAAATTACAAACATATATATATTTTTTAATACATTGAAGAGAATCGCTTTCTCCTCCCCCATATCTTTCTCTCTCCCTTGTTACTTATGGAGACAACAGAGATTGCAAAGGATCAAAAATATGTGTTCTAAATTCGTTATGAATCTACATTCAATTCAACACCACTAAACTCCTAAAACCATTACAATTATAGTTAAAGGCACAAATACTTAACTGAAATCCATAATCGTTTTAAAAATCTAAATCTAAATCCAAAACCACAAATGCACCATGTAAGCGAACATTTGCAACTCCAATCATCAAACCAGAAGTTAAGAGAATTTGTGGATGTCGGGTGAAAATCCATAACCATGGATTGAATTCCAAAATCTTTTTTTTTCTGGGTTTTTTTGGGAAAAAATAATTTGATTTTTGGGTTTCATGTTTGTTTGGAAAAATCGAATATTTATACTTATGGTTTGATTAGTGCTGGTCGCCGGCGGAGATCGAGATGTAATCGGAGGAAGGAGAAACAATGTTGGTGTTTTGTCATAAATTCATATCAGTGAACTAGCTATATATATAATTTGTTTGTATGTTAATTAAAAGTTGTCGTAGTAGGATTGGTACACGATTTCATCATTGAGAACACGAGTTTGATTCCACATTTTGTGAACCTATTTTTTATTAAAGTTATCAAAACGACATAGTTTCGAGAGGTTATACATAGCAATTTACATATTGAAAAATCTATATATGGCCAAAAATTATATTGCAGGTTGATTCTTACTTTAAACGTTGATTTACATTTAATTGACCTGCATTTAATTGACTTAGAAGGTAAACTTGTAAACCCTAATCATTTGACGGATTTATTTACAGAAAATCCTTTTTATTATAGAAACTACATGCCATTTTTTTTAAAAGAAAAATAAAACCATCGTCTTCTTCTTTCTCTGCACAATTAACCTTTTCTCAAATATTTGATGACAATTGACTCATTCCCAATCGAAATCTTTCACATGAATTCATTATCTTCTTATTTCTAACACGAGTTATGCATCCACCACCCGAATTTGATATTCTCTAAGTTGAATCCAAAAAAATGTGAAAAACACTTAGATCTGTCAAAACATCACCGTGTCAACAGATCTCACCGAGAATTCAAAGCCCAAAAAGTAAAGATTACATGGAAAATTCATAGGAGAAAGAAGAAGAAGAAGCCATCAATGCTTTAACAGCCAACAAACAGAAACTTCAAGTTAGCTCCTAGGATTGGATTCTAAACTCGAGAAAATTCTTCTTATCCCCTTTAGAGAAATCAAGGTTTTGATTTCATCAATTTTTCACAAATTAGTTAACAAGTCATCATCATCGCCGCTAAAATTCCTAAGCACGGCGTATACGTTAACAGTCACATGAAATTTGACATCACTGGAATCAAATTTCAGGAATTGAATCGATAAAAATATTTGCGATCCGGTAGATCTGAGGAAAATTCGTAGCTTGATCTTCCGATTCAGAGTTATCAATCCTTCCGATGAGAACAAATTTCTTATCGACAAAACATCGCCGAGAAAGCGACGGTTGTTTACTGTGAAACATATTTCTATTCGACAAAGAGGAAGGAAGAAGAAAAGTTTTTGTTTCTTCTAAAATATTTCATGTATTTAATTAAAATAGGGAAATTGTGTGCTGTTTCTAAGTTGTATATGAAAAATGGTTGCTGTTTTTAATTCGCATAAACGTTTTGTTAACGTCATCAGTTTTTAGCCATCTCATCGATATACACAAAGGTTATATTGCGGGTTGACTTCCACTTTGCGGATGGATCTGCATTTAACTGACGTGGAGGGTAAAATGCAAACCCTAACCATTTAAAGGTTTTTTTTTAGAAAAACTATATACAAAAAAATATTAATATTATGATTATGATTTTTTTTATCTGAAACTGGATACAACTGGAGAAAGGGTAGAGTTTTATGAGGCCAAGAGCTGGAGTTGATAGAATTAGTCCAGCAACTAGACTCTACTTTATTAACAAATTTATGCGAGTTAATAATCAAGATATTTTAAGTTCTAACCTGATTTTCTCCATTATTATCTTCTTTTTCATAATTTGGATTATATATAGTATAGGGGTTTATGCTATTTTTTTTTTTTTGGTTACAGTGGATTATATATATCGACTCAAATTTTAATTTGGATTATATATAGTCCAGTGGTTTATGCTAATATATGCATTTCTTATCACATGAGCCGGTGTATGAAACATACTAGATAATTCGGAGTTGGGCATTATACTTGTTATCCATCCGTTGTTGGAATAAGACTGCCAAGTTTGTGGTTTGGAGAGAATTCTGGCAAACTTTGCTGTTCTTCACTATATTGTTTAATATGTTCAAAGTCTAGTTGGTTGAACTTTTTGTTTAATTGGCACACTGATATATCATGGTTTTTACCCGTTTTCAACCATGATATAAGTCCTTTTTCATAGAGTCTTTTTGGTATTTTTCTATTGTTTTAGAGTCTTTGTAGGGTGAATGACGATTGGAGCTTAATGGGAGCGATTGGAGCATTTTGGAGCATCGAGGAAAGAAGAGCTAAAGTGATCAAGTCAAAGTCGATTTTACATGTCTGTGTCGATCGACACGGGCCTGTGTGTCGATCGACATGATCGTGTCTGACGAGAAGATTGAAGAAATTCCTTTTAGGCCCAAAAAGTCCAGAAGTTTACACCAAGGCCCAATCCGATTTTTAGACAATATAAATAGTTTTTCCTTAGATTTTCATGTTTTTATCTTGGATTTTATATTGAGACTTGGAGAAGGAGAGATTTGGGGGAGCTTCAGACTTTCAGAGATTTCTAAACCCTTTTGTATCTCTAACTCTATCTTTTTAATGCAATTTATTTCATTCATGATGTTTGTTTCAATCACCATGTCTGAGTAGTTTGCTTGTTAGGTTTTGGGAAGTTCTAGGGTTTGATGAGAAATTGATAGGATTAAAACCCTGTTAGGATTTATCTTTATGTTCTTCATCTAGATTGATTTAACTCTGATTTTAGGATTGATCAACTGAAATTGGATATCCTAGGTTGCTTTAATAGATGCGAAAGTATTATTAACAACCTGATATAATCTTAGATGAGCAAAATTATCTATTCGCAAAGAAATTTGGCTTAGTAATTTTGTGAACAATTGAACCTGAATTTAATGCTTGATTTTATTTACTAAGTTTGCAAAGAAATTTGGAATTTAGGGATTTAGTCATAGATTATCTCTGAAACGAAAGTTGATTGGTTTTATATTCGTGTTTGAGTTCTAGAACCGTGCTTAATAAAATCCTAACGTTTTTATCTCTGTGTCGATCGACACGATCGATTTTGATTCATTCCTGTGAACAACCCAATGCCTAACTCTTTTGTCTCATTGAATTTTAAGAACCTTAATCATTCACTTGTTTACTTGCTGTTTTTATTGCACTAATACATATTCACTTAACATAATTTGAATTCACTAATTGATTGTGTGATTTGATTCCCTGTGGATTCGATCCCTAAGTACTACATCGATCTCTTAATTTAGGAGAGTAGTTCAGAGTAAATTTGAGCATATCAAATTTTGGCGCCGTTGCCGGGATAAATTTAAGCATATCAAATTTTGTTTAATTGGCACACAAAGGTAGCAATTATACTCGACGATAGAAATTTTTTAAATAAATGACTGGCCTAGTAAGTAAATAAAAACTAAAAAGATAACGGTACAATTAGCATTTCTTCCAAATTCGGAAATTATTAGAAACCACATTTTAATTCAGAGTAAATAAATGGTCTATAGAAGCCCAAATTTGCGTCCGCAAATGAATTGAAATAGATGCCCAAATTTAAAAGAACAAAGTCTCAGAGACAGACGAATTAGAGGCCTGCTCATCAAACAAACCAGTCGGATAAGGCCCATGACCAGGTCCAAAAGCCTTGACATGGTCCTTGAGTGAGCGTTTGTGTTTAAAATCGGAACCGCAAACGCAAACCCAACGTTTCCCACAGTTCTTCTCGTGGGTTCGCCAATCGCCCTTCACAGCCAAAAGCTTACCGCAAATGCGACACGCGTAGGGCTTGTGACCGTGTTTGCGTTTGTAGTGCGTTTGGAGCGTTCGAAAGTCTTTGAGCGGCTTGGATCGAGGATGGTCTATGTGGTTCCTACAACCTTCAACGCAGCAGTAACAAGGGATCCCTAACATGGCTCGTGGCTGAGTCCCTTTAAGCGACTCTGGTCCTTTTCTGTATTGTGAACCATGACCCCACATGTGCATCTGCATTTGTATTATATTAGGAGTCAACAAGGTCTCATAGCTAATAAAATAGTTCCTTCAAATCATGTTCTTGATCGATCATAGTGTTTCATTCAAGAAAGATGTGAGTTTAATTTGGATTAAATGTTTTGAATACAATTAAACGAAAAACTAAGTATAAGTAAAGCTTTTATTTTATTTTTTAGCAACAAGTAAAGCTATTAAAACGATCAAATTTCAGCAAATAGTTTTATTACATATTTTTTTTGTTTATTTTATCTAGTCAAATATTAGTTCTTCAACTTTTGGCAAGTTAATTTATATATATAGATATGAATATAGTCGTAACATTAGATACGGAGTTATAAGTTGTATATGAATTTATCTAGTTAATTATGCATGGACAAGCAATGCGTTTGAGATATATTGACTCGTACCTGAAGGTTGTTGTAGCGATTGAATGTCTTGAAGCATACATGGCAAGAAAAATGAGTGAAGCCTATTAGAATTTGCTCCGCCGCTGGAATCCAGTATGCCTTGCCGGAAACTTCATTCTCGATTTCTTTTCCGGCATCATTAGCGACGATCTCCTTCCCATTCTTCTTCTTCGGCTGTTTATCACCATTGCTCGAATTACCGTAGCCAGGAAGACCAATGCGTAAGCTCACATCCACATCGACGTCCTCTTCATCTTCTTCTTCCTCTGCTTCCACATACGAGGACTTAGGGTTTAGGTTTAGGTTTGGGTTTGGATTTAAGTTTATTCGATCGATAAGAGGTAAAGGCTCGATGAGGGTATTGTTGTTGGTGAGGTTAGGGTTTTTGGTGAGGTTAGGGAAGAGATTGAGGGATTGGAAGTAGTCTCTAGGTTTTTCAGAAGAAGAGCTTGAGGAGATTTCATATTGTGGTGACTCCATTGAATAGTGGTTGGAGAGTGATGAAAAAAATTGTGATTGTTTCTCTAGGGATTTCATTTTTTTTTTCCAGCTTTCGACTAGATATATAATTATAATTTAAGGTTGGCTTCCTATATAATGATTGCTCTCTATCAAAGTAATTTAATGTTTGCAATAACTTTTAAAACTAATAATCATGCAGGTACGTAAGTAGATCTCACGTATCAATCGTCTCCTTTAAACTGCGATTATTAAGAGAGAAAAATATCGAATATACTGTATATAATATAAGATCATCTATAGAAACCGAGTGTGAACAAAACGAATAAATTTGTAATTATATTAAAGATTACGTACCAAATAGAGGAGAGTATAAGTAAATGAGAATCTCGGGGAATGTGAGGAGCAGACACTTGAGAATGCATGTGGTTGAGTGAAAACAACCTTTGTTAAGAAGTAATTTAATCTCCTCTGTTTCATCTCTTTGCCTATAAATAGAGTGGGAAAAGAAAAACCTTAAATTTTGTGGACCAACCTCTTCAAGATTTGGCAATTTTTTCATTGCAGGGTTTTGACAATCTTTGGAATTTACGTAAGCTTTTAGATTTTCTACCATATAATTGTATTAATTCAGTATATGAATTTTCGGTTTTGGGTAATGAAGTAAATGCTAATTTTGAATTTACTTTATTATTATTTAATTATGGAAGATGCACTATTATTATCATTATTATTCATTTTGTGTTTTGTATGTATGTAAGTTGTTTAATTCTCTCTAACGGTCAACAACTCTAGTTTGGTAAACACTAGATTTGATATACCATTAAAAGAAAAGTTAAAATTAAATAGTGGGCTACGTGAATTCAAGATTTGAGATAAATTTGTTTCTATAGAACTTGTGTTTAGCTAAACTCAATTGCTTTCCAAAATAATATTGTGAGGTTGTTAACTCATTACCATTTTTTTTGTGGTTATATATTAACTCATTACTTATCTTTAAAATTTTCAACTTAGTCAAATGATACAATTAGATCGCGTCTCCACAATTTATAACTATACATGCATGTGTGAAGAATACTTTTCTTTTACTTATTTTCATTTAAATTTTATATATAATATTTTTTTTGAAAAAGAATTTTATATATAATATTTCTAAAATTGTTGTAAGAATGATAAAATAAAAAAAACAGTTTAACATGTATGGCAGAAATCGAGTGCAAAGGGCTTTGATTCCTCTTAGACTATAGATGTTGTGACTGGCCTTGCTAGAGTAAAGCAACTCTTCTCCATGCCACTAGTAGGATTCGACAAATGAGCTTTTTCTCTTGAATCTGCTGGATTTTATGGATTTCGAGAAACCAAAAGGTCTTTAACAACAAAAATTTTACGGTGGAGAAAATCATCCACAGAGCTATTCAAGATGCTCGGGAATGGCTCTTGGCTCAGTCGATCCTCCCTCCTTTGATTGCCAAACTCAATCGATCCAACATAAAAATCCTCGATCTACTACGGATGGATTAATCAATTGCTTCACGATGCGGCTTCGATGGCCAATTCGGGCATGGCTGGGAGAAGATGGACTTTCGAGTCCATCTCCGCCCCCATATTGGAACATTCCAGATCAAAATGTAACGTCGCCTCTACTCTTGTTATCGAAGCGATAGCATGCAATCCACAATTCTACAGGCTTCGACCCTGGAGTACAAATCAGTGATCTTCAATTCAGACTCTCATATGTTGATTCAAGTCCTCAATCGCGACTCTCCGATATCGGAAATTCATGGTATGTTAGCCGACATTTGATTGTGTTCAGCACAATTTAACGTAGTTAAGTTTAAGAACATCCCTAACTCTACTAATCATAAAGTAGATAATTTAGCCAAATTGGGTCTTAATCATGTAATGGGCTAACATTTGGTTTGATGAAACAAGTTTGAAAAAAAAACTCTTAATTGACTCTATATATGACTGCTATATTATGGTCATGCTAATTAGATTTTCATAATTAAAATATTGCATTTGAATATGTATTTTTTTTTTAAAATTTATATCAACTTAGTCATTGTCTAATGGATTTAAACCTCTTTTAGTTCCATACATGGAACTTTAAATCAAGTCAAGATAGGAACTACAAAATGGTCTAAAGACACCTTCAGGTGGAGAGCGTGCTAAGAAATGCCTCGAGGTCAACTAGATATCATGGTGCGATGTCATCATGCAACATCCTATGATAGACATACCCGATCCAACCAAACTCCTCAGTGAAGATGGTTGAAGATCTGATTGTGCACATTGTGTGTGTTTTAATTTGATTGTTCTCATGCTTTGCTAGTGGTCTCTGAAACCCAAATAAATATTGTTGCCATAAACTTTGTCATATGAACTTAAAGTACTGATTTTACAAAATGTCATCTATACAAAGTTTATCCCCGTACACTCAGAATGTGTTGTCAATATTGAAGAATATTATCTTTCGAAATGCATATATTTTGTTTTTAGTATGTTATGATTTGATTATAGAGACCCTCCAAAATATCGAGGAACTATTTATTTTCTTTTGTCAATCAAAGAACTAAATTTAATATTGAGGTTGTTTAAAATGATTAAAAATTGAACTAGAAACTTATATTAAATAAAAAATTTGGTTAACCAATTTGGAATAACAAAGTTTATATACCAAACAAAAAAAAGAACATGAAGTAGCATTACAAACCAAACAAGCTGCCACACCATTCAAATTGCGTGGAAGGTATAAAATATAAAAAGAACGAAAAAGAATATTTAAACTTTAACTGCGAGCAGTGAGAAAAAAACAACATGATTTTGACTAGTTCAAAGCAATAAAGAGTTAACCAACTCATTGTACAACATTATGCAGTCCATTAACCATATCAACGTTTCCAACTCTATGTGTAAACAGGGTTAAACTTCGTCGATGTCCCTTTGCATTCTTAAAGTAGGCCCTCCATTCTCATTGACCAAACACCACCTTAGTTATCAGAGCAATTATTATCTCTTTTACGATTCATCTATCTAGCAAATTAATCTAAGGGTGAATGAGGAGACTTGTTGTATCGGGTAAAAAATGATCCCTCGTGCTTCTCCCATAGATTATGTTTCCCTTATGACATTTCTATTATTGGATCAAGATCATATTGTACGAGAAGATATCCGAGAGTGCTAATTTTAATTTTTATATAAGACTGTAGACATTCAACAGTGCGATCCCAAGTTATGCTTAATTTACTGAAGACTAATCAATGAAGATTTGAGGAGAGGCTAACCCGTAGCATGAAGATCGATCAATCAATATCTATACCAACGCTGAGTCGATCAAGCAAACAATGTTTTAGCTGAGAACAAGATTTCAAGCCCGATCGATCGATCAGCCTCAAGCGATATTCGTAAAGACTAAAGACACTAGAAAAATACCAGATGCTGTGGGAATTGCCGACATGCCCATGTCTGAAATGTGGGAGGACATTCAAAAAGTGCATGATTTATTGTTTCTTCCGTCCCACAGGGTGCGCATAGTGTATCACATTTGATTCTTCTGCTATGCAAATTGGCATTCACAAAAAGACATCTCATACATCTCATGATAACTTGCCACAAGAAATGGCGTAATTTTTGCGGAGAATAAATTTTCCACAATTTTTTTTTGAATTGAATGTCAAATTAGTTCAAACAAAAAAAATCGATTTTACATCAAGTGTTTCATTGAACTGAGATCATCTTAGACACTACTTTTACATTACGGTAAAAAATTCGCCTAGAAGCAAACCATGCTTCCATTCCACCATCGAATCGACCGTCACCCGTACTTCGAATTGTGGATAGTCTATTGCAAATTTGCTTGTCAATGAATTGGATTACTTGGGGGAGCCGTGAGGAATGTTTCCCCATGTCGTCTGTTATTATGCTCTCATCATATAAAATGAAGAGTGGTTTGGAACGCACATCTCAATAGAAATTATGTTGTTTTGTCAAGAGTATCATCCACCAATAACTCTACAAGATTATCCCAATTTGTTGTATACCTCTGAGAAAGGAGATTTCAAACAAAATTCCTCCATATTTCCTCCGAGTATCTGCATTTGAAATGGAGATGATTCCGAGTCTCCAGCTTATGAAGGCAGTAGATGCAATCAATGTTAGCATTAGCATTCCACTTGAGTATTCTATCCCCTGTAGATTACCGATCATGGAGAGCAAGCCACGCATGGAAAGCATATTTAGGTGTATTGTACGGGAACCACATGCCCTTCCACCACACCTTCATAGGCTTCTTGATACGAATATGTTCCCAAGTCGCTTTTGAATTAAATTGTGGCCAAACTTGTTTGACTTTCCCCTCCATAATACCACATCGTCTTCGTATTGGGGACCCTTTCTCTTTTGTTCTTCAATGACGTGCTCTACCTCGTTATAAGTTTCAAGTCTATGGTTTTATCGCGTGTGAGTTCGAAGTACCTTCTCCACGGACATGTGCCTGGGAATTCCTAGATCAATGCAACCTCTTATTCCCACATAATCCAACAACCGACCTTTCGGTGTCCACACGTCAAATTAGAATGAAGTGTTAGCTCTATTTTTAACATCTATTTTTACGAACTCCTTTGTTTTCTTTCGATACTTAAGAAGTTTCCTCCACATCCAAGAATTTTCCACGATTGTGCTTGCAAAGACCGTATTGTTGGGCCGAAGATAAAGTTAGGATTTAAAATTTGGATTCCTCAATGTATTTTTTATAATTTTAATATAATCTTTCAGAACAGAAAAAAAGAAAATTCAATACTCTCTTCTTCTTTCCCTACTCCACTTGATGAAACATCTTGTTGGTTGAGTAATAAATTTTAATTTTAATTTTTTTTTTATGAATACTCTTTGTTGATTACTTACTTTTAAAAATTAAGCACCAATTTTACTGTTAAAAAAAGAAATGAAATCCGGTTTAGATATTTGTAAAAGAAGAAAAAAAAAGTTTGCTTTGTTCCTACGAGCAACCCAGTGCTCAAGCAGCAACCACAACCGCTTCTTCTCCTCATTTTTTTCATTGATATCCTCAGATACCTCTCTTTCTCGTTCTCTCCCCCCCATCATAAAATTCCATTGGACCTCAATCAAAATCTCTGCAAACAAACGCCATTGATTCCATTCGATTCGACTTCTCAGCTTTTCTGGCTTGTCGGCAACAAAATCAATAAGCCCGTTTGTTTCTTCATCATTTCATTTCTTTTTCTGGGTTCTTTGATTCTCGTTGGGGAGAGAGCTTCTGTGTTTCATTAGTTTTTCGTTAATGGAGAAAGAGATCTCGTTGTTGCTGTTTTTCATGGTGTTTGCGAATCTAACGCTCACAATCACGGCCGTCGTCTCATCTCCCGACGCCGCCATCTCCGTTAGGGTTCCGTTTTGTCCTACGAGGTCTGCTAAAGATTACACCTTAGGGTTTCGAGATCAGAGTTGTCCCGTTTCTCGTGATGAATTAGCCGAGCTTCCTCATTTTGTTGCCGTCACCGAGGTACGTCGAAGGAAAAATTCCATCTTTACGCTTCGGAATTACGCAATTAGCTGGAAAAGAGAGCTTTCAGTTTTTGAATTTATTGGGTTTTTTCCTTTGATTCAAACATTATCAGCTGAATCTTGTGTTTTGTTGTTGTTTTGGATTTTCTGGATTTGAATGTTTTTGTTTATTGATTTTGGTATTTGTCTTGTTTGTGAAGGGTGATGAGCGTTGGTTGCAAATTTCTTTGGATATGATTCATAAGGGAAAATGTGGATATGTTGCTTTTCTCTTCTATGCATCATGGTGTCCATTCTCAAGATCATTTAGACCAAGTTTTGATGTCATTGCTTCTCTCTACTCTTCCATTCCTCACTTTGCAATTAAGGAATCATCCGTCAAGCCGAGGTTGGTTAATAAAGAGCCACAATCTTTAACCTGAACCTGATGTGAAACTAGCTGCTCTATTTTGTCTCTTCTGATGACCTTTGATTCACTTGTTCTTGTGCAGCACCCTCTCAAAATATGGAGTTCATGGGTTTCCTACTCTCTTAGTTTTGAATTCCACTATGCGTGCACGATACCGAGGGACCAGAACACTTGATTCTCTTGTTACTTTCTACAGCGATGTTACCGGTAAGGCATTTTGTTCTTACAGATGTTCCAGTAGATATATTCTTTTATCCATAGTCTCTTTCTTTTCTGCTTTTGCTTGCCTTGATGTGGATAGTGATTGTTTTCGGGGGATGAGGATAGGAGATAAGTTACAAAAGAATTAATTTTGTATGCATAGGGATAAACATTGTTGCTATTATGCTTGTTTTTGATCTTTTTTGAACAGCTAAACCAGTGGAACTAACAAGGAAATTTGTAGGCATCGAGAAGCTGGATAAAACTTCTCTCGAGAGAAGCGTTTCAGTTCCTCATCTTGGGAACCAATACAACACTGAGCCAGAGAATTGCCCCTTCACATGGGCAAGATCACCTGAGAATATGCTTCGCCAAGAGACCTATCTCACTCTTGCCATTGTATTCGTCTTGCTGAGATTGCTTCACTTGATTTTCCCTACACTGGTTGTGTTTATGAAATTCATTTGGAGAGGGATTGCTCAGAACATGAGACTGGAAAGCCTGCTAGAGCACACGGTTGGGTTTCTGAGCCGAGCTGTACAATTATGCATGCATCTTAAAGAGCCTTGCAAGAGGAGCAATCTGCAAGGAGGAGCCATGAACGCCAGAGCATGGGCCTCCAAGTCTTTGGCCACTGTCTCAATCGGGGATTCAAGCTCATCAAACAGAAGGAGTTCAGCTTCTCAATGACTTTAATATACTAAAACATAGCAAATGTGGTCAGCTAAATGTTTGGCTGTTTCAGCCACCTGTTGCAGCTTTTCAGGTTAAAGTTTTGCCTCTTTCCTGTATAATCAGCAGTTCCTCTGGACCAACAAATTTGCAGAGGGCTTAATTCATATTTAGTAGCTGCAGTGTATATGCATGGTATCAGATGACAAGATTATAAGTCAATTTATAATTTTTTAGTCAATATTATATCAGAATTGATCTTTGCCTGAACTTGTTTTCTCAAGCAGCTTCACATATAACATTGACTAATCAAGGCAATCCTACAAAATACACGAGTCAAAGACTTGCACCAATCTGTTTGACTAGTCTCCAAGGGTAAATCTTCCACTAGTCAATATCTACAACTGAGACATCATTCTTCAGGATCTGCATTTTACACAAGCCAAATCTTAGTCAAAGCTAAATAAGATGATATGAAAAATCCCACAAAGAAATGTATATTCTTCATGTAGTACCTGTGAGATATAATCTTTTACTTTCTGGCTAACTTGAGGATCTAATGCTCTCTCAGCAAGATCATAAAACAGAGTACTACCCTCTGGGCCATTTACTTTCTCCTTCTGCAAGAACCTATCCAAAATGACCAAAGCATTTTGATGAAAACCAAGATCTTCGCCTTAAGTCTTTTGCTCCTTACAGAGTTTAAAGAAAGGCTCACCTTTGTTGGACTAAGGTCTCCAGGACCTGCTTGTTGTTTCCAAACACAGGATTATGCTCATCATTTTCGTGCATTCCCATTCGTTTCAAATGATGCCAAAGGGTTTCTAAGCGTAGATGCAAGAGGAAAGATGTCAACAAACAAATTCTTGAAACAACAGAGACTCTCGAAGAAGGTCTCTTACTAAGTCAGCAATTGATTAAATTCCTCTTAGATAGAACCAACGCAGGACGAGCAGATCAGAAGCATAGAACAGCGATGCATCAAAACCAAAAAGATTTGTCTTAAGAGATGGGATAATACATACCTTCAGGCATTTTACCTCCTGCAAGTTGAACAATAGCAAGAACTGCAAATGTGAATCCAGTCATAGGCGTGGTGGTTTCTTCAACGACGTGTTTCCTAAACACTTCGATTGGCAATTGACTTACGAGCACATATGATTTAGAGTCAACCGAACCTAAATCAATGCAACAACAACAAGAATTTAAGCGTAATCTAAGCACCGTTACATACAAACTTAAGGCATTTAATCAAACAATGTCTTACTCTGTGACTGAGGAAGACTTGTTTGACCAGTAGAAGAAGACCTAGAGCGTTGAAGCTCTTTCAAATCATAACCAAATACGTTCGAGAGCTTGCTTTTAGCTTCGTTGATCACGTAGGTAGCGAGGTTTCGCTGGCGATAGTTCTTAGTAACAATCTGAGTCAAATCTTCTCGTTTAATTGGGCATCCTGAGTTCTGATGCGACTTGAAAAGTACGAATCTAATCACCTCTGAAACAAGCTTATCCGTTTCCTAATCATCCAGATCAAATCCTTCAACAAAAATAAAAAAACCCATGAAATATATAGAATCGAAAATCAAAATCCCCAAACTTTACCTCCTTCGATATGTCAAATTGAGTGAGAGCATCATCTTCATCAGCCATTTCTGAGAAGTCGTAAAGCTCCTAAACCCTAATTTATGAGAGAAAAATAAGATTCGTGACCTGGAGGAAGAAATTGGGAGATTGCTGATGGTGATAAACACAGAGCGGAGAAGATGAAGAGCTCGTAAACCCTAATTTATCATTATATATATATCAAATGGCGGGAGCAGAAAAAGAAGAAGCTAAAAGCTTCTGAGAGAAAGAGAGGGTTTGAACAAGTGTGTTTTGTTCGCACGACGACGACTTTAATGAAAAAAGGCGTGGGGCACACAAGAGTCTAATCCAACGGTTGAGATTTGGTCATCGTAAGTAATTGAGGGTTTCCACTATCATACGATTATTCTCAGCCGTTGATTTTTTTTGTCTTCTCCTTTCTCTGAAACCCCAACCGCCAAAATTTTTCTTCTACATCGTGACTTGCAGTTTTTTCTCGATCAGAAACGAAAGATCGAAGAGAGAGATGGAGAATGAGAGAGAGAAGCTAGTGTACTTGGCGAGACTAAACGAACAAGCTGAGAGATACGATGGTAATAAAAAGATTTGGGTTTCTCTTTCTTTTCTTGGTTTAGATTTTTCTATGTAATCGTCCAACTAATAGATTTTGGTTACTCAATAGTGTTATTGGTTTCGATTTGTCTGTAAATGGGTTTGGTTATTGGAATCATCTACTGTGTCTCTCCCAATTTGGAAGTTTTCCTTTTAGGGATTTGCGATTTTTTTTTTTTGTAATATTTTTCCTGCCTATATAATCTGATCTTATTCGTTAAGTGTTTAATGTAACATCTACTTGTGCTTGATTATTTCAATATATGCTTTATTGTGTGTGTTGTTTGTTATTGTGATCAGAGATGGTTGAAGCAATGAAGAAAGTTGCAGCTCTTGATGTGGAACTCACAATTGATGAGAGGAACTTGTTATCTGTTGGGTACAAGAATGTGATTGGTGCTAGGAGAGCGTCGTGGAGGATCCTCTCTTCGATCGAGCAGAAAGAAGAATCGAGGGGAAACGAACAGAACGCAAAGAGGATTAAGGATTACAGGACAAAGGTTGAAGTTGAGCTCTCCAAGATCTGCTACGACATTTTAGCTGTCATCGATAAGCACCTTGTCCCGTCCGCAACTTCAGGAGAATCCACTGTTTTCTACTACAAGATGTCGGTCCACGTTCTGAATTAAAATGTCGAACTATGAGTATATTTGGCTGATTAATCGGTTTTTTGGATATTTGTGTGACAGGAAAGGAGACTATTTGAGGTACTTGGCTGAGTTTAAATCTGGTGCTGACCGAGATGAAGCTGCTGATCAGTCACTAAAGGCTTATGAAGTATGTTTAACGTTTTTTCTCTGGATCAATTTAGCTTAATGCTAGGATATAAAGTTGAGAATTCTCATTTGCTTTGTGTTTTCGATATAGGCTGCAACGACTACAGCTAGCTCTGAATTGGGTCCCACACATCCAATCAGACTCGGCTTGGCTCTCAACTTCTCAGTCTTCTACTACGAGATCTTAAACTCTCCAGAACGGTATTGTCTCTCGCTTGGATCGAGTAGCTTGACTTTGAAGAGTTCTGGACGTTTTTGTATTTGACATTTCTTGAATCCATCTCCTCAGAGCGTGTCATTTGGCGAAGAAAGCGTTTGATGAAGCTATCGCTGAGCTTGACAGTCTGAATGAAGACTCTTACAAAGACAGCACACTTATCATGCAGCTTCTCAGGGATAATCTCTCTTTATGGACTTCTGATCTTGAGGAAGGAGGTAATAACAACACACACGAGACACAACACAACACAACACAACACAACAACCTGTCTTTAAACTATATTGTAGAACTACTTTTACATTCATTGAATGCTTTTAAAACCTCTTTGTCTTGCAGGTGAACAATCTAAAGGAGACAAGTCAGAAGATGAGGTAAGCTAAATCTGGGAAAAATCTTTACACTTTTCCTAAAAGTTTTTTCTTCTTTGTATAACATTTATATAGTATTGAACTCTGCAGGACTAATCAAGTGGAGAAGTAAGAGAAGCCAAGGATTTGATTGCCTTAAAGTTTAAACCACTTCTTCTTTTATCGTTTCTACACTCTTTTTTCTTGTGAATTTTTTGTTTTCTTCTGACATTGAAATGAATACTTATGTGTCGTTACCTATTTGTCTTCACATTGAAACATCTCTTCTTACACATTTTACGTACACTGTCGTTTACTAATTGAAACATCTCTTCTTTGGTACAAGAGACAGTGATAACTCATACTGTTTAGTGAAATAATTGATCACTACTAGGGGTGGGCAATCGGTTTCGGTTCGGTTTTTCGGTTTTTGATAAATTGAGTCCATATGAAACCGAAATTGTTTCGGTTCGGTTTCGGTTCGGTTTTCTTCGGTTTCGGTTCGGTATCACGAAAATGAAGTCCATTATATACCGAAATCCGACTTTGGTTCGGTTTTCGGTTTCGGTTTCGGTTTTAAACCGAAAAACCGAATTCAAACACATACAACCCAAACATATCGATCGATTTAGACTAAAGGATCGGTCGATCCATGCTCTTTTGGTTAGATTAGTTTTTCGGTTTTGATTTCGATTTTTCGGTTTAACCGGAACCGATCCGAAACAATCGATTTTTCGGTTTCGGTTTCGGTTCGGTTTTTTGGTTTTTCGGTTTTTGAAAAATTGAGTCCATTCGGTTTAATCCAACTAACCGAAATCGAAACCATACCGTTTTTTCGGTTCGGTTCGGTTCGGTATTTCGGTTTTGGGTTGATTTGCCCACCCCTAATCACTACAATTGATATGTTACAGTAAGTACAACATTCTAAAAGCTTGACATTAGAAAGAAAAAAATGTGTTTGATGGATAATAATTGATGTAACTAGGAAATTTTGCTTTTTGCATATCTATAATTCTTTCTTAGGGATGTAGGATTGGATTTACAACGTCTAATAATTCAATTTTGGTAGTTTTCAAATTCAATGGATATAACCTGTCAATTTTTCTAGTTCAATCAATCCTCTCTACTAGTTACTACCACACCACAAGAAGGGGTAAAATTTTAACAACTTTAAGTACATTATATTACAAGAAAAAGACCAAAACTTTGGAAATAAATACTTCCATGATAAAGACTGTAAAAAAAATAGAGACCAGAAGAAGCACTCAAAGCTTATATACACTCTTCCCCACTTGTAGTAATCTTCTCAGATCAAAGCAGAGGATACGTTGTTTTTATACATCAAATCATATGATTCACTTTCACAAACCACAAATCAAACCAATCAAATTACCAAACATCCGGAAAATCCATCAACCATTTTACACCGGAAAAAAAAAAACTTTTTTTTATCATCTTCTACTTGTCAAACTTGTTTATTCGGTTTTTTTCTTCTTCCATTTCTACTCGTTTTACCCTTTTTCTTGGCGGTTTCAAATGATCTTTTATGACCTTAATCTGACCACAATGCAAGAGATGTCATCTTTGCTTTCTCTTCTTAGAGCTTCAGTAGTTAGTTCTTTTGCTGCTTTCAATGGATCTTTGATTCTTCTCGCGATATCAACCGCCTCTTGGTTAGCCATTACCTATACCATTACACATCAAAACCGTATTAACCAAAATTGCCAATCAATTTCCTTTACATAAACTCATTTTGAGATGCAAAACACCATTTTATTCACCTTCCATAGACCGTCACTAGCAAGAACAAGAACATCTGTGTGGTCATCTATCGATGAATCTTTAACGTCTGGATCTGACCGTAGATGTGTTTTGAGGCTTTTGTCCCCAAAAGCACGGGAAACAGCTAGCTGGCCGTTGACCCGAGGGACATCTCCTGTGAGGAACAAAAAAAAAATGTTTTGAGATCCGATGTTTGTCTAACGTTGGTTTGAATTGATGTGTTTGGTATCATTATCTAACCTGGCATGTTCGATACAAATCCTCCTCTGTCCTCTATGCTCAATCTTTCAGTGTGCGGCTCGTGATCAACAGTCATCTGTATTGCCTGACCACCTTGAGATAGAACCCCCCGGGAATCACCCACATTTGCCACCCACAAACGTCGTCCATTCAACAGAATAGCAGTCACAGCGGTTGAGCCACCACGGCCTAAGTCAGAAGAATGTGACAGAATGGCTTGGTCTGTCTTCTCATACGCATCAATCAATGACTTGTGAGGATCTAACCAAAACTGCTCCTGTAAACGCATACACAAGCACACCGGTTTAGATCCTTAAAGAAAATGTTAAAAAAAGGAACAAACACAAGAGGAGCCTGTATCTTTTGCAGACCTCTTTGAGAATATTGGAGAACAAATGCTTCTGTAGATAAGCAGGAACGCGTTCACCCAAATGACCATCGTAGATAGCAAACAAACCGACCTCTTTACCGTCTATTTTCACGAATTTGGAGACATGATAATCCTCCATTGGATGATTAGCTTTCCCTTTCACTAAACTGTAACCGAATTTGATCTCGCCTTCGCTGTTTCTCCCTTTCCCAGAACTAGTTGACGCCCTTCCAACCACAAGCTACACAAGACCCACAACAGCCAAATAAAGGCATAATCATATCACAAACTGTAAACAAGACCACCAGAGAAAAAACATCCAACTCCATGACAGAGCAGAAGACACTTAAAGAAATGGTCCAAATTCCCAAAGGGTTACACATTGACTCACAAAATTGATTCAATTTCTGTTTAAAAGTAGCTTCACCATCGATCACAAGAAGAATCAAATCTATCATAAGTGATGAAATTAGAAAAAGAGGAAGAGGAAAGAGAAAAACAAGATGGATGATTTTGAGTTTGCTTACATCGTAGTCTGAAGAACCGAAGCAACATAACTTCGCCATGAGAGCAAGATGTTTGGTTTAAATTCGACACCTTTCAAGTTTCCAAACACCTGCAAACATCGAATACCTAAATCAAGAACCCTAATCCCCAAAAAAAAAAAAGGAGACCCTTATATAAAAGACTCGGAATCAGACAAGAACAGAGTCGAGAATTACCTCAAAATCGGAGAACCCAGAATCCAAAAACCATAAAGAAAGGAGATTTTGGAGTCTACGAGTACGCGGCTTGGAGTAATACCGTGACGAAAGGGTTATTGACAGTCTGCAAATGTACTTCTCAAAAGTCTTCGATAAAACCACGGAATTAGTGGAAGACGACGACGAGTAGACTTAAATTTTATTTTTATTTAGTTTTAATGGAAATCATCTCTTTCCTTGTATTGGGCTTCGCTGGTTGACTTTTCTTGCCGTGTCTTAAAAGCAGAGTCTCTGTGGCTTTTTCTTCTGTTTTTTTTTGGTATCTTCCATTTTCTTGTCTGAAATTATAATAAGTTGAGCTGTGCTATAATCTAATCCGATTTTGTCTTCGCCAGAAAAAAAATATCCATATATAAAATATTTATCTCTGAAGGAGTAATTAGTCATCATTACTTATAAACAGATTATAGTTGTCATTTTCCATGTATATTAGAAAAACATATTAAAAATTTATTTTATTTCTAGCTAATACAATGTTTTATTTAATATAAATAATTAATAAATTTAAAAATAAAAATAAAAAAATTAATCATAAATATGCATTAAAATTGCAGAATGATAATTAATTTGAAAAAAAAAAAAATTAGAAGGACAAGTATTATGAAATAGAGAAAATAGTTCATAAACGGATATTCTATATTTTTATGTATTTGTAATCCGTATGGACTTTATACATAATAAATATTTCGTGACAAAAAAAACATAATAGATATTGTTGGAGTTGAATTTACCTATTCCAAAACTGAAAGCATCTCCATTTATAATATTTAGATGGATCTTTTAAAATAGATTAAAATATAAATAATAGTATAAAATTTTTTTTTACTGTGCAGAAATAGCCGTTTCCTCGGGCGGATGACATACCTCTTACCCAGAAATTCTATCCACCGAAGACGCGTCTCTCATCCCTTATAGAACAAAACTTCTACCCGGTGCTCCCATGACTATTCATGGAAGGCATTTTAATCTATACCGCCTTAGATCTACGATCCATGTACAATTGACTCGAAATCTACTTTAAACAATTAGCGATAAAAGAAGGCGGGAAGAATATGCTCCACCAAATTAAAGATGTTCTAGGATAAAGAGGGAGAAACTCTTTGGGGCAAGAAAAATGATGGACTTACCTAGCAACCATCTAGTCGAACAGGGGCTTTCTAGAAAAAAAAAACAAGGATACTCTTCGTACAACCAGTCATCGCCACCCTCAGAGGCATTCGACTGGTTATTGTTAGATTGGTATGAAGAGATAATTCTTATTGATGATGAAGACTCTGTTTATATACACAGAGAAGGAGCGTGCTTTACAAAGGGGAATTAGCTAACTTTAAGGAGAGAATATACATAAAATATATAGACGTTAATAGACGATCAATTAGGGATATGGTTGATCTCTTGAATATTGTTTCCATATTCTATCACACCCCCTCAAGACGGACGATGGTGAGAGAGTCCGATCTTGACTGCAAGTGTGTTGAACCGAGTTCTTGGGAGTGGTTTGGTGCGGGCGTTGGCCAACTGATCAGCAAAGGTTATGTGTGATATACGGAGCTGGCCACTCTGAACAAATTGTCGAACGAAGTGATAATCTAAAGCAATGTGCTTCATTCTTGAGTGAAAGACCGGATTTGCAGCGAGATAGGTTGCCCCAACGTTGTCACAGTAGAGAACTAGTTTGGTGGTTATGGACAACCCGAGTTCCATTAAGAGAGATGATATCCACCAGAGTTCCGAAGTAGTTGAGGCAATGGCACGGTACTCTGCCTCGGTAGATGAACGCGCAACACCTGTTTGCTTCTTGGATGACCAGGCTATAGGATGACCTCCTAAGTAAACAATGTAGGCACTGGTGGAAGTATAATCATCTTTGTTACCAGCCCAGTCAGTGTCGGTGAAGGCATGTAAGGCAGAGTTGTTGTTGGCGCTTAATTAGATGCCACGGTTCTGTGTTCCAGAGAGGTATCGGAGTATACGTTTCACAGCAGACTAGTGCTCAATTGTTGGTCGATGCATGAACTGGGATAACTTGTTGACATCATAGGATATGTCCGGACGGGTGAGAGACAGATATTGCAAGCTACCCACGATCTTTCTGTATTCTGTTGCATCGTCCAAAGGTGTGCCTGAGAGTAGTGTAAGTGAGGAATTGGACTCCATTGGCGTGGCTACTGGTTTGGCATTCTCCATCTTCGCCTTATGTAGTAATTCTGCAATATAAGGAGTTTGTGTTAAGTGAACTCCAGCCGATGTTTGATTTACCTCAATGCCTAAAAAGAAAGATAAGTCACCCAAGTCTTTTAAAGAAAAACGAGTAGATAAGGATTGAATAAACCATGAAATTTCAGAAGCATTGTTGTCGGTAATGATGATATCATCGACATAGACCAGCATGTAGAGAAGGGCATTATGACGATGATAGATAAATAGAGATGCATCAGCAACGGAGTTCTTGAATTCAGATTGAAGCAGAAACGTTCTAAGCTCATTATACCACGCCCTTGGTGCCTGTTTTAAACCATAAATTGCTCTACGAAGCTGGCATATGGCGTGTGGGTTGTCTTTGTCTTGGAAACCTTGTGGCTGCATCATATAGACCTCCTCGTTGAGATGGCCTTGGAGGAATGTATTGTTGACATCAAGCTGCTGCATAAGCCATTTACGGGTTACTATTGTACTAAGAACAATACGGATAGTGGCGGGCTTCACAACTGGACTGAATGTGTCTTGGTAGTCGATTCTTGGTCTTTGTGTGTAGCCTTTCGCAATTAGCAGTGCCTTGTATCGTTCAATTGTGCCATCAGGTTGGCATTTGATTGTGAAGACCCATCGAATAATTACGAATCTGGCAATTAGCAGTGCCTTGTGATATGCACAAATTTGCCCTGAGCTACTCTCTCAAATTAAGAGATCGATGTAGTACTTAGGGATCGAATCCACATGGAATCAAATCACACAACCAATTAGTGAATTCCAATTATACTAAGTGAATATGTATTAGTGCAATAAAAACAGCAAGTAAACAAGTGAATGATTATGGTTCTTAAAATTCAATGAGACAAAAGAGTTAGGCATTGGGTTGTTCACAGGAATGAATCAAAATCGATCGTGTCGATCGACACAGAGATAAAAATGTTAGGATTTTATTAAGCACGGTTCTAGAACTCAAACACGAATATAAAACCAATCAACTTTCGTTGCAGAGATTATCTATGACTAAATCCCTAAATTCCAAATTTCTTTGCAAACTTAGTGAATAAAATCAAGCATTAAATTCAGGTTCAATTGTTCACAAAATTACTAAGCCAAATTTCTTTGCGAATAGATAATTTTGCTCATCTAAGATTATATCAGGTTGTTAATAATACTTTCGCATCTATTAAAGCAACCTAGGATATCCAATTTCAGTTGATCAATCCTAAAATCAGAGTTAAATCAATCTAGATGAAGAACATAAAGATAAATCCTAACAGGGTTTTAATCCTATCAATTTCTCATCAAACCCTAGAACTTCCCAAAACCTAACAAGTAAACTACTCAGACATGGTGATTGAAACAAACATCATGAATGAAATAAATTGCATTAAAAAGATAGAGTTAGAGATACAAAAGGGTTTCGAAATCTCTGAAAGTCTGAAGCTCTCCCCAAATCTCTCCTCCTCAAAGTCTCAATATAAATTCTCAGATAAAAATATGAAAACCTAAGGAAAAACTATTTATATTGTCTAAAAATCGGATTGGGCCTTGGCGTAAACTTCTGGGCTTTTTGGGCCAAACTGGAATTTCTTCAAAACTTGAAGTCTTCACGTGTCAGACGGGCATGTCGATCGACACACAGGTCCGTGTCGATCGACACAGCCTTGAAAACTCGACTCCGACTTGATCACTTTAGCTCTTCTTTCCTTGATGCTCCCAAAATGCTCCAAAAGCTCCCATAAAGCTCCAATCGTACAATAACCTGCAAAGACTCAAAACAACTCGAAAAATACCAAAAAGACTCTATGAAAAAGACTTATATCATGGTCGAAAATAGGTAAAAACCATGATATATCACCTTGTATCGTTCAATTGTACAACATTAGCAGCAGTAGTTGTGTTAGTCAAATCCCAAGTATAATTACGAATCTGAGAGTTTATTTCTTCGAGCATTGCTTTTCTCCATATTTCGCTTTTTAGGGCCTCTGCTACGGTTCTTGGAATCTGTTCAGATGATGGGGATATTTGTGTGTGGAGATTAAGCTTCTGAACAGGCTTTCTTCTACGATTGCTTTCTTCTACGAAAGATGAGAATCAGAGCATCTTTCGGGTATCGGGTGTTGAAGTTCCCATTGCTAGCTGAATCAAGGGCCATCTGATACCTCCAGTCAATCCCTCTGAAAAAGATGCCCAACAGCTGGACGTCACTAAACCCGTGGTGAGGACAATCTCTCTGGTAGGACTTGAATCTTCTCCAGGAAGCCTTGAATGCTTCAGTAGGACCCTGTTTGAAAGTAGAGATCTTAGTCCTTAGATCCTCAGATCTCGCCTCATCGAAGAAGTTGATGAGGAAGGCATTCTTGGTGTCCTCCCAAGTAGTCAGCGAGCCCGGCTTCAGCTGCTTCAGCCAGTAAGCTGCTTCTCCACTGAGAGAGTATGGGAACAACTTGCAGTAGAGATAGTCGCTAGAGACTCCATTTGCCTTGATGCTGGATGCTAGATCCTCGAATCTCTCAATGTGGTCCATGGGATGCTCAGATGACAGACCGTGGAAGGGGTGCTGAGCCACAAGAGAGAAGTATGCAGGCTTTAGCTCGAAGTCGTTCCTCTGGAAAGCAGGAGGGTGAATCGCTGCCCTGTTGGCATAGAATTCGTCTGGCCTGTTGTACTATCCTAGAGTGCGCCCACGCCCAGCTGGCTCATGGCGCTGTACAACCTGCTGTTCCTCTAAAATCACAGCCCCATTCTCATCCAACCTCTGACCCTGAGCATTACGTCTACGACCCTCAGTGTCCTGCAGGAACCCATCTTCACCCCTGATCAGAACTAATGGATTCATTCTGGCTGTCCTTGTCGCTGCTCGGTTTGCTCGTTCTAGCTTTCCAATCTCTGGGTTGAGATCAACTAGCTCTTCGTTTCGGTTGTGTCTGGTAACGCGAGGATGCATAAACCTGAAACACACGAAACAAAAAGAAAAGAAATAGTAAGTAAAATTAACAAAAATAAAAACTTAGACAAAATTCTAATATCACAAATCGATTGGTTAAATCGAGTCCCCGGCAACGGCGCCAAAATTTGATATGCTCAAATTTGCCCTGAGCTACTCTCTCAAATTAAGAGATCGATGTAATACTTAGGGATCGAATCCACATGGAATCAAATCACACAACCAATTAGTGAATTCCAATTATGCTAAGTGAATATGTATTAGTGCAATAAAAACAGCAAGTAAACAAGTGAATGATTATGGTTCTTAAAATTCAATGAGACAAAAGAGTTAGGCATTGGGTTGTTCACAGGAATGAATCAAAATCGATCGTGTCGATCGACACAGAGATAAAAATGTTAGGATTTTATTAAGCACGGTTCTAGAACTCAAACACGAATATAAAACCAATCAACTTTCGTTGCAGAGATTATCTATGACTAAATCCCTAAATTCCAAATTTCTTTGCAAACTTAGTGAATAAAATCAAGCATTAAATTCAGGTTCAATTGTTCACAAAATTACTAAGCCAAATTTCTTTGCGAATAGATAATTTTGCCCATCTAAGATTATATCAGGTTGTTATTAATACTTTCGCATCTATTAAAGCAACCTAGGATATCCAATTTCAGTTGATCAATCCTAAAATCAGAGTTAAATCAATCTAGATGAAGAACATAAAGATAAATCCTAACAGGGTTTTAATCCTATCAATTTCTCATCAAACCCTAGAACTTCCCAAAACCTAACAAGCAAACTACTCAGACATGGTGATTGAAACAAACATCATGAATGAAATAAATTGCATTAAAAAGATAGAGTTAGAGATACAAAAGGGTTTCGAAATCTCTGAAAGTCTGAAGCTCTCCCCAAATCTCTCATCCTCAAAGTCTCAATATAAATTCCCAAATAAAAATATGAAAACCTAAGGAAAAACTATTTATATTGTCTAAAAATCGGATTGGGCCTTGGTGTAAACTTCTGGGCTTTTTGGGCCAAACTGGAATTTCTTCAAAACTTGAAGTCTTCACGTGTCAGACGGGCATGTCGATCGACACACACGTCCGTGTCGATCGACACAGCCTTGAAAACTCGACTCCGACTTGATCACTTTAGCTCTTCTTTCCTTGATGCTCCCAAAATGCTCCAAAAGCTCCCATAAAGCTCCAATCGTACAATAACCTGCAAAGACTCAAAACAACTCGAAAAATACCAAAAAGACTCTATGAAAAAGACTTATATCATGGTCGAAAACGGGTAAAAACCATGATATATCAACTCCCCCAGACTTAGCATTTGCTTGCTCTCAAGCAAAACATAAACCAAGAATGTGAAAGAGGTTTGAAAACACAGAAACTTACCTTCCCTTGGAGCAATGAACTGACCCTTCCAATCTAGTGAACCACATAATACAGAACCAACCCAGAATCAGACCACCATGTACTTCTCCGCAGACTTTCGCAGCTTCCCAAATTCATCCATCACTTCACAGCATAATCCGTTAGTCCTCATCGCTTAGTCTCAATGGTCTCAATGCCAAGAACCTTCTAGACTCATTCCCATACTATACCATGACTAGTGAATCCATATAACTTTCGGTACTCTTTCTCTCCCCCAGACTTATTCGATTCAAAAACTCCCTTTTTTTTTAGAGTTTGAGACCCAAAAGCAGTGCTTTCACTACTGTTGTTCCTTGTGAGGAGACAAGATCGTGAGATCGCTCGTCTTCTACATCCGTTCTAAGGGACTCAGACTGCTGCTTTTGAGCTCAAGGTGATCACCTCCTGAGTATTGACTCACTGGAAATTTATTTCCTCATCTTATACTCAAGAACTATCATATCACCCCAAATCATTCATATATATATATTTTTTAGATCGAAGGAGAGGAGTACCATTCTTTTCAACAGAGATTGCACTTGTCAGGTATGAATGAGGAGTCAAGCTCTATGAATACCAATCACCGAGGAGACCGCATAATTAGCTCGAACCCGGGGCGGATTATGCTGGAAGTAACAGACGTTTCTAGTCAACTGGTCAGTCTTAGAATTTCCCATTAGTCTGACTCTGAAATCGATCCTGGAAAAATGGTCACACAGATGAAAAGAAACAATCCAATAATCCAAAAGAGAATTCATAGTTTCCAACTGTTTTGACTCAATAATTTTTTTTTTTTTTTTTTGACTCAAAATAAACCAAAACAGAAAGAAACACGTTAGTAGTTTCCTCCCCCAGACTTAACCAACACTGTCCCCAGTGTTGTTAAAACATGAGCTTGGAAAGAAAAGAAATCAAAGGTAAATTGAACTTGAATGAAACGAACAAGATTTACCACTGTGGGGACCCTATCGATCGACACAGACTTTCCATGTCGATCGACACGGGTTCTGAAAGATCGGACCGTTATGTGTTGGAGAAATTTGAAAAAATACTGTCCATGTCGATCGACACAGAGAAGATGTGTCGATCGACACAGACCTCTTTGTTTCAGACCGCAAACCTGCATTACTCAACAAATACTATCAAATAGAAAAACACAAGGCAAATCCCATTAAGTTGTTCAAGTTCAAAACTCCTAAGAATCATAGACAAACTGACTCAAAGTTAGAAAATGAAAGATAAAAGAGAAAACAGAAAAACTTACAAGTGGGTTGCCTCCCACTAAGCGCTTGTTTTCAGTCATTAGCTTGACTGTGTCGGAGCTCAGGTCTTTGGTGGAACGGTGCAGGGAAAAGCACCTGGAAAGAGCTTCGCAGTATTTTGCAGCATCTCCTGGATCACTTCCTCTCCTTTCTCTCTCAACTATAAGGGGATGATGATCCTGAACTTAGAGAAAGGTTTGGAAGTCTTTTTGCGCTTGGACTTCGCTGGTTTGGTGACTCTATCAGATCGCTGGGAGATAGGAGTTGAAGGCGGAACTCTTGGGATCTTCTCCACGTCATCTCCAAGGTTTAAGCATTGTTGTCCTCCATCATTGACGGTCATACAAGAATTCTCCTTGACATGAACTGCAGGGTAGAAGACATTCTTATTGATCTCTGAGAAGGAGATTTGCCGGTTTGGAAAGTCCACTATCGCACCCACAGTGGCAAGGAAGACTTGCCCAAAAATCAATGGGTCATCGTTGTCCTCCTTCATCTCCATCACATGAAAGTCAGTAGGAACAAGGCAATCTCCCACTTGAAGCATTAGATCCGGAATGAAACCTTTCGAACTTGTAGAAGAAGAGTCTGCAAACTTGAGAGATGCCTTTGGAGGTTCCAAATCTGAAATTCCTAGCTTCTTCGCCACAACCATAGACATGACATTTACATTAGCACCTGTATCACACAGAGAGTCCTTTAGTTCTATACCAGTGACTAAACATGGAACAACAAACCTCCCTGGAGTTGCTAGTTTAATCAGCTTCCTCAACGATGGTTGAACAGGTTTCTCCAGAGTCATGTCTTGAATAGCTGAATTGAGCTCTACAGAAAGCATTGCACGACATTGCTCAGAACTCAAGTTTAGACTAGACATCTTCTTCACACAACTTCTGACCACATGAGAAATCTTCTCAGTATCAATCAATGGAAAGTCCACAACAAACTTATCCATGATAGCTTTGTATCTAGCATCCTCCAGCTCTTGCTTAGACCTCCTAGGATATGGCATCTTAGGCTTGTAAACTCTCTCTTCTACTTTGGCTGAAGTCTGAGATGAAGTTGGGCAGTCCTGGGTAGCGTGTTGATCGACACACTTGATCTTATGTCGATCGACACGAGACTTTCTGGTGAATCCAAAATCGATATTCAGGGCTTGTGTCGATCGACATTGCCCATCCGTGTCGATCGACACGGAGCTGTCTGTCTCCAAATTCGCATCTTCTTCAAGCTCCATGACCTTTTCCTTCTCTAGACCCTTCTCACCCCCCACAGTAACTGCATTGACGTGAAGTCTTGGGTTGGTGTCAGTCTTACTCGGAAGAAAACCTTCTTGCCTCTTAATAGACTCTGCTGTTTGGGCAACTTGGATATCCAGCTTTTTGACATGGGCGTTCAAAGCTTCGAATTTCCCATTCAGATCCTGATACATCGCATCCATTTTCCCGTTAAAACTCACGGTAATCTTCTGTTGCCCTTCCAAGATCTGCTCTAGCATGGTTTTCATCTCGCTGCTCTCTGCTGTCTGAGGAGAAGGTGCATGATAGGAGGAAGAACCGTAGTTCCTTTGGTAGTTCCCGTTGAAGCCTCTGTTACCCTGCTGATTCCCAAACTTCTGATTCTGAAAACCAGTCCCACTGATGAAGTTGACATCCTTTTCATCCTGTGTCGATCGACATGATACTTCCTTGTCGATCGACATGGGGTCGGGTGTGAAGGTTTCTACCTCCTGAGCAAACTGAACCGTCTTTTTTCCTACCAGAAGATTGTGTACAGTATCCAGCTTAGCTTTAACCTTTGCGATTTGGCTTCCATCCATGTTACCACCCAGCTTCTTCCTCTCGAAATCTGCATTCTTGGTGCTATTGCTGGAGGCCAAGTTGTCGATGAGAATCAGAGCATCTTTCGGGTATCGGGTGTTGAAGTTCCCATTGCTAGCTGAATCAAGGGCCATCTGATACCTCCAGTCAATCCCTCTGAAAAAGATGCCCAACAGCTGGACGTCACTAAACCCGTGGTGAGGACAATCTCTCTGGTAGGACTTGAATCTTCTCCAGGAAGCCTTGAATGCTTCAGTAGGACCCTGTTTGAAAGTAGAGATCTTAGTCCTTAGATCCTCAGATCTCGCCTCATCGAAGAAGTTGATGAGGAAGGCATTCTTGGTGTCCTCCCAAGTAGTCAGCGAGCCCGGCTTCAGCTGCTTCAGCCAGTAAGCTGCTTCTCCACTGAGAGAGTATGGGAACAACTTGCAGTAGAGATAGTCGCTAGAGACTCCATTTGCCTTGATGCTGGATGCTAGATCCTCGAATCTCTCAATGTGGTCCATGGGATGCTCAGATGACAGACCGTGGAAGGGGTGCTGAGCCACAAGAGAGAAGTATGCAGGCTTTAGCTCGAAGTCGTTCCTCTGGAAAGCAGGAGGGTGAATCGCTGCCCTGTTGGCATAGAATTCGTCTGGCCTGTTGTACTATCCTAGAGTGCGCCCACGCCCAGCTGGCTCATGGCGCTGTACAACCTGCTGTTCCTCTAAAATCACAGCCCCATTCTCATCCAACCTCTGACCCTGAGCATTACGTCTACGACCCTCAGTGTCCTGCAGGAACCCATCTTCACCCCTGATCAGAACTAATGGATTCATTCTGGCTGTCCTTGTCGCTGCTCGGTTTGCTCGTTCTAGCTTTCCAATCTCTGGGTTGAGATCAACTAGCTCTTCGTTTCGGTTGTGTCTGGTAACGCGAGGATGCATAAACCTGAAACACACGAAACAAAAAGAAAAGAAATAGTAAGTAAAATTAACAAAAATAAAAACTTAGACAAAATTCTAATATCACAAATCGATTGGTTAAATCGAGTCCCCGGCAACGGCGCCAAAATTTGATATGCTCAAATTTGCCCTGAGCTACTCTCTCAAATTAAGAGATCGATGTAATACTTAGGGATCGAATCCACATGGAATCAAATCACACAACCAATTAGTGAATTCCAATTATGCTAAGTGAATATGTATTAGTGCAATAAAAACAGCAAGTAAACAAGTGAATGATTATGGTTCTTAAAATTCAATGAGACAAAAGAGTTAGGCATTGGGTTGTTCACAGGAATGAATCAAAATCGATCGTGTCGATCGACACAGAGATAAAAATGTTAGGATTTTATTAAGCACGGTTCTAGAACTCAAACACGAATATAAAACCAATCAACTTTCGTTGCAGAGATTATCTATGACTAAATCCCTAAATTCCAAATTTCTTTGCAAACTTAGTGAATAAAATCAAGCATTAAATTCAGGTTCAATTGTTCACAAAATTACTAAGCCAAATTTCTTTGCGAATAGATAATTTTGCCCATCTAAGATTATATCAGGTTGTTATTAATACTTTCGCATCTATTAAAGCAACCTAGGATATCCAATTTCAGTTGATCAATCCTAAAATCAGAGTTAAATCAATCTAGATGAAGAACATAAAGATAAATCCTAACAGGGTTTTAATCCTATCAATTTCTCATCAAACCCTAGAACTTCCCAAAACCTAACAAGCAAACTACTCAGACATGGTGATTGAAACAAACATCATGAATGAAATAAATTGCATTAAAAAGATAGAGTTAGAGATACAAAAGGGTTTCGAAATCTCTGAAAGTCTGAAGCTCTCCCCAAATCTCTCATCCTCAAAGTCTCAATATAAATTCCCAAATAAAAATATGAAAACCTAAGGAAAAACTATTTATATTGTCTAAAAATCGGATTGGGCCTTGGTGTAAACTTCTGGGCTTTTTGGGCCAAACTGGAATTTCTTCAAAACTTGAAGTCTTCACGTGTCAGACGGGCATGTCGATCGACACACACGTCCGTGTCGATCGACACAGCCTTGAAAACTCGACTCCGACTTGATCACTTTAGCTCTTCTTTCCTTGATGCTCCCAAAATGCTCCAAAAGCTCCCATAAAGCTCCAATCGTACAATAACCTGCAAAGACTCAAAACAACTCGAAAAATACCAAAAAGACTCTATGAAAAAGACTTATATCATGGTCGAAAATAGGTAAAAACCATGATATATCACCTTGTATCGTTCAATTGTACAACATTAGCAGCAGTAGTTGTGTTAGTCAAATCCCAAGTATAATTACGAATCTGAGAGTTTATTTCTTCGAGCATTGCTTTTCTCCATATTTCGCTTTTTAGGGCCTCTGCTACGGTTCTTGGAATCTGTTCAGATGATGGGGATATTTGTGTGTGGAGATTAAGCTTCTGAACAGGCTTTCTTCTACGATTGCTTGTTCGTAATGGTTGTGGTGGAGGCTATTGGGGCGCAGGTTATTGAGGCATCGGTAGAGATTGTGGCAAAGCGTCAGGTTGTGGTGGTAATGTTGTAGGAGATCCTGTATCAGTGTCTGGTGGAGCTGGTGGAACAGAAGCAGTTGGCTGAGACGTTGAGGTTGCACTCTATTGTGGTTGCGGTGTTGTTACAGGCTAAGATGAATCCACCGTAGGTGGCTGACGAACATGAAACTGACGTATAAGAGTAGCCAATGGATATGGAGCAGAGCTGCCATTATCTTCTGTATCTGAGGTTTCCTGCATTGTTAGAGGTGATAAAATAGAAAAAGGAAAAACAATTTCATGAAACACTACATGACGAGATGTGTAAATACGGCTAGTTAAGCGATCTAAACAGAAATAGGCAATCTGCGAAGGAGAATAACCAAGAAACACACAAGGTGTAGATCGAGCTCCTAATTTATTCGATGTATAAGGCTTTAACCAGGGAAAACAAAGACACCCAAAAACTCTTAATTTTTCGAAATTCGGAGAAGAACCATATAGACTTTGGAAAGGATTGTTGAAATTCAAGGTGGGTGTTGGCATCCTGTTTATAAGATACACAACCACACCAAATGCATAGGTCCAGTAGGACTTTGGCCTAAAAGCATGAGAAAGAAGAGCTAAGCCCATCTCAACAATATGTCGATGACGTCTTTCGGCAATTCCATTATGCTCAGGTGTATGAGGTGGACTGGTCATATGCAAAATACCATGACTAGAGAGAAAGGACCTAAGACCAATAAATTCACCCCCATTATTGGTATACAGAGTTCGCAACTTGCATTGAAATTGATTTTCAACCAAGCTTTTAAACTTTGTAAAAACATCAAAGACTTGTGATTTAGTTTTCAAAGGATATAACCAAGTGTATCGAGTAAAATGATAAAAAAAAAATAACATAATACTTGAAACCATCTACTGAAACAAGCGGTGAGTCCAGACATCTGAGAAAACAACATCTAATGGCTGAGACGATTGCAAAGACGAAGTAGTAAAAGGTAACTTATGCATTTTATTCATAGAGCAAGCAGTGCAAGGCTGAGCCATTAAAGCATTCGAAGAAATAAGTAAATGAAATTGAGAAACTATTTTATTAAGAACAGATAAAGCAGGATGGCCTAAACGAGAGTGCCAATCGGTTAAGGTAGCCTTTACTATCGATGCAAAAGCTAGTGATGGTGGTGTAGACGACTGCAGTTTTGGCCATTCATAAGTTCCAGCTTTAGTTTTACCCTCCAAACGAAGAGCTCCCGTTTGTAAATCCCTGACTTGAAAGTATGTCGGTGTAAAAGTGACAGCAACCCCATTAGTTGTGCACAATTGGAAAACAGAAATTAGATTTTTATCAAGTGACGGAACACACAAAACATTATTAAAGAAGAAAGGTTTAGTAAGAGAAGGAATACAGAAAGAACCAGAGTGCGTAATTGGTAAGGCAGAGCCATCACCAAGAAGCACGTCATCACTGCCACCATATGGATTATGCACAGAGAGGTTTCCGAGGTCGGATGTCATATGGTGTGAGGCACCGGAGTCTAGAAGCCACGTAGAGGAATCAGACATCATTGCAGCATTCGCACGAGGTCTCCATGGCTGAAAGGGTGTGGGCTGTTGCCAAGTCTGAGAGTTGGGCATCTGCTGCTGAGTGTTTTATGGCCACGCGTACCATTCTGAATTCTGGGCAAAATTTGGCACTATGACCTTGCACACCACATGCTTGACACCTACCAAGATACGGCTTAGAAAAGCGGTTTGTAGAGAAGTTGTTATTACCATAACGACGGTCCTGAGATGAATAGTTATTGTTGTTGTTTGAGCAATTTGGTGTGAAGTTGTTGTTCCGGTTCTGGTTTCAAGGACGATTATCAGCCACGTTTGCAACAATCGGAGTCACAGCAGAATTTTCACTGCAAAGTATCATTGCTTCTCGATTAACCAGTCTTTCGTACAATTCAGTGAATGGGATTGGAGTGTCTCTTCCATGAATGGCATCAATCTCCGGCTTGTAATCTTCACTGAGGCCTGCAAGAATCCTTTCAGTGAGGTCCTCATGGTCCATGGGTTTTCCGAGAAGCGCAAGATCATCTGCCTTGGATTTGATCAACCGGAGATACTCGCTGATGGTCTTTGTTCCTTTGACACAACGCTCAATCTGAAGCTTTAACTGCCTGATGTGACCACGAGAAGCATTCCCAAAGGTAGTGGCGAGAGTGAACCAGACATATTTCGTGGTGTAAGCACTTGAGACCACTGTCTGAATGGGTAAAGAAATAGATCCAATCATCGAGCTATAAAGGAGACGATCCTGGCGGCGCCATGGAGCATAGGCCAGATTCAGAGTGGGGACTCCATCAGTCATGATTGTTAATGGTGGTGCCGTGTTGGTGTCGTCGATGAAGTGTTGGAGCTCGTGACCTTCAAGCAGTGCCTATACCTGCCTACTCCACATCAAATAATTGAGATTGGTAAGCTTAGTGACACTCGACATGTTGACAGAGAGGAGAGTGCTTTGTGGATCCTGGGTATTGAACACGGAAGTTCTTTCAGCAGTTGATTTAGACATGATTATGAATCCAGAAATAAACAAAAAATAGAAGAAACAGAGTAAAGGAGTTTGTCGCAGAAAAAGAATGGAGAAAAAAGAAGAAGAAAACGATTTGGGAGGGAATAAAACTCTAGGGCTCTAATACCATGTTAAATTGGTATGAAGAGATAATTCTTATTGATGATGAAGACTGTTTATATACACAGAGAAGGAGCGTGCTTTACAAAGGGGAATCAGCTAACTTTAAGGAGAGAATATACAGAAAATATATAGACGTTAATAGACGATCAATTAGGGATATGGTTGATCTCTTGAATATTGTTTCCATATTCTATCAGTTACATGGCCCTGCGTGCATTGAGACACTCGGTAGTGGTCACACTCATAGGATAATTCCTGGCAGATGATCTGGGGGGGGGGGGGGGGAGGGGGATCTCATATGACGAGATTGAAAGAGCCCATAATTTTGGACTAGACGAGATTGGTGTTTATGAGGTTTTCTTTTCTTTGGATTTGTGTGGGAAAGTCCCTCCCTTAATCGCAAGATTCTTTGGTATTTGCCTTGGCCAGTTTACCCCTACTGAATGGAGGATATTAATTGCTATCCAAATCCTTGGCGAGTTCTCAAAAGTGGATGTTGGAATGAAGGAGATCTTTTATCATACTTCAATAGGGCTCTTCCAAATGATTCCAGCAAATGTATGATAAATACTCGGACTGTAAACTTCCCTCCTCTTGTCTATGATTCCCACAGAGACAACATAAGACACTTCTTTTATGAAAAGGAGTTGGGAAGCAAATTTTGTTTTTATGAGAGTGGGTTTTAGTCCTTGTTTTCCGGTTGATTTTTTTTTATAGGTAGAAACACACTTCCTCTTGAATTTTATTCTTATTCCTTTGCTAACATCATGTGTTTTTGTCGTTGCAGATTTCAGCTATCTATGAAGTGACAAGTGAGAAGGCGACGCTCTTATATTGATCGGTCACTTTAAAACATTCAAATTGAGCAGACAACTCACGAAGAGGAAAAAGAAGGCTAGGTCAAATTTGACCAAGGACAAAGAATATTGACCATTAAAATAGGCTCAATGTTTTTCAAGAAAGAATTGGAAAAGAAAGCTTAATCACAATGATAATTGTGGGAGCCAAGACTATCACAATTAGATTTGTAAGGGTTTCGAGAGGAAGCGGAGATTTCTAGGTTAAGTACGAAAGAGAACGATGAGTAAAGAGATGTATGTTATTGCTGTATATGGTTTTGTGAACAAAGTTGCGGATACCCTTCTAAGGGTTTGTACATTGATATATATATAGCCCCCTAAGTCGGTTAAGCCTTTCCATAAGATATAATGCTAATTTTCCTAAGTTTTAGCGGATTCCCTTTTCTTTATGTCGGTTGTGTCGAAGTGGGCTTCGTAACCGGACCGGGATTTTGACGCAGGGAACCTTCTGGCCTTTGTCGTTATCCTGGCAGGTCTTCAGTCGCCAATGTCATCACTGGCAGCGATGACATCGCTGGCAGAGATGACATCGCTGGCAGAGATGACATTGCTGGCAGAGATGACATCGCTTGCAGAGATGACATCGATGGCAGAGATGACATCGCTGGCAAAGATGACATCGCTGGCAGAGATGACGTCGCTGGCAGCGTGACATCTCTAGCGCTGTGACCTCGCTGGCATTGTGACTTCTCTGGCACTGCATTCATGATTTCTGCTGCGAGTAGAGAGGACTCAGAAGGCTCCCTTCTTGTATGGAAATGACTTAGAAATGGAGAGCTGCTTCATCTTTTTGTTGGGAAACGACTTAGGGGAGTCACATGATATCCTGTATGTTAATGCGATTCTGCATCCACGCGCTGTGCACTCATAATTTTGGACTTCAACGTTGAGCGGGTGAAATCCGACCCCAACAGTTAGCCCCCAGCTCGGTAGTGTTAGTGATAACAATATTGAGTTAAAGGTTTCTAGATATCGGCGTTGCTGTCCAAGATCATTACGCTATCGTTAGCGCGGCGCCTCTGGCTCGGGCTGCCAACACTGCAGTGGAGGATGGTTTTAACGATGGAGGTTTTAAGAATTCGTATATACTTTTTTTTTATTGAAGATTTTAAGACTTCGTGCTTCGCTTGCTGGAGCTAACTGCGTTGCTGCTGAAACGACGACGATTTTTTTTTTTTTTGCGTTCCGATCATCGGTGTCAATGATCATCCGGAGTAATAATGTCATTCACGAGTTCGGGGCCCATTGATGAGATGGGGAAGAGAGAAGGCTTTCACCTTTCCGAAGGATAAGATTTTAAAGGATAAAGTTTCCTCTCCTTTCCCTCTCTTCCTCCTTTACTCATTTTCTAGGGTTTTTTTTCTTTCTCCTCTTCTCTCTTCTCTCCTCCTTTCTCGTCGCCGCGAAAAGAGACTGTCGCCGTCACGTCTCCAAGCCGCCGCCGTCGCGTCTCCAAGCCGCCGCCCTCTTCTTTGTTTTTTTTTGGGTGAGTTCCTCTAGATTCTCACAACTTTTGAACTCTCCAAGTTTGTAGATCTAGATTTTCATGGAGAACAAGCTTTGTGTGTTGGATAACAAGTATTTGTTGTTGATTGTTAAGGGGAATCCTTGCTTGTTTTTGATCAATCAAGCTTTGATTGTTGATGGAGTAGGTTTTGGGTTGTGTTAATTTTAGATCTATGGAAGATGAACAAGTCTTATTGTTGACCATTGTTTGACCTTTGATCTCTAAACTTGATGTTTGTAGATCAATTTGTGGATATGGAAGATCAATCTGACGTGGGTGGTCGCGACTCCAAAGTACTCGAGGATACGAGGAACCCTTCTCACGACTCCGAAGGCGCGAAGACTTCTCCTCGCGGCCCGATCACTCTCCTCGTGGACCCGATGGTAATGAGAGAGATGAAAACCCGAGGATACCTTCCAGCAACGCTGAAGACTCGAGGATTCCTTCCTGCAATGCTGACAACCCGAGGATACCTTCCCGTGACGCCGAGGACTCGGAGATTCCTTCCCGCGATACCGACGACCCGAGGATACCTTCCCGTGATGCCGAAGACTCGGGGATTCCTTCCCACGACGCCAAAGACTCGGGGATTTCATCCCGTGACTCCGATGACCCGAAGACTTTGACCCGCATCGCCGAAGACTCAGGGATCCCTTCCCGTGACAACAATGACTCGAGGATTTCAACCCGCGGCACCGAAGACTCGAGGGTTACTCATCGCGAAACCGAAAGCTCTTGGTTCATTGATGACTTGGACCCACAACTTCCACCTGACGCTGTCGATGCGTTGTTATTGTCGCCCTCTTCTTCTTCGTTCAGCTCACGAACTTATAGTATGGAGAGATGACGGAGCTACACTCGTTGAAGTTGAGCAAGCGATAACGACTAAGAGGAAGTGAAAAGCGATGACTCGACCAGACCCTCCTAGGTCTTCTCTTTCAGATACGGAGTCGCTGCGACTTCTCTGGGGGAGGTGCGGGATCTCGGAGGAGATTGTGTTGGTCGCCCTGACTCCGTTGACAGAGCCGATGCCCCACCTCCAGGGTACTTCACTCTTTGTGAGAATTATTTCGATCAGTGCTTGCTCCGGTTTCCAATGCCCGGGTGCCTTCTTTGTTTTCTAGCGGCAAACAATGTTTTCCTTGCTTAGGTTAACCCGAGGGGTCTCAGACATCTCATTGGCGTCTATGTGCTGAGCAGAGAGTGCGGCGTTGAGATTATCACTGAGCACTTGTCCTGCTTGTTGGACTTCAGGACTCGCGGTCAGAAAGAGGAGCTCAAGTACAGTATCACTCCCATGGCGAGCCGGAGACTCATCGACGGGTTTCCCAGCAAAGACGAGCACTTTGAGGACCATTTCTTTGCTGAGATTTCAGAGAAAACCGCTGAAGCTGTCTGTGTCGCCCTTGTTAAGGCGAATGGGAGATAAAAGGTAACCAACACTTAGTTTTTTTCTTTTCTTTATTAACACGTGTTTCCTCGCATCTTAACTCACGGATAACTGTCTTTCGCACTGAAGCGTGTTCCCCGTGATCGATGCCAGCGTCGTTGCTGCCATGCATGGGGCTCTCGCTTCCGGGAAGGGTCATTGGCTTGGATCGTTCAGTCGCCAGAGGATCGAGAGAGCACTTTCCACCACGTTTATCCCGGGAAAGACTCTCGGCCGAGGCGAAAAAAAGATTGTCGACTCGCCAGAGAGCAGAGTTGGCGAAAGCGTCGACTGCCTTCGAATCGAGGACTGTGGCACCGACATCTACAGCACCGATGACATCGTCTTCGCGGGCGAGGGTTCTGACGGGTGCAGCACCAAGAACATCCGCCGCATCGGTCATGCGTCCTTATTTTTCCTCCCTCATTCCTGACGAGGTTGCGATACAGCGTGAACAATCACGAAAGAGAGATCTTCTCTCTTGTGGCAAGGGTGGAAGTGTCCCCGAGGGAACTCCCTCGAAGAGACAGAGAGTGGGTACATCCCCTCCAGCCGTTGCCGAGAAGGCAGCTCCGGTGAGCAATAATGCAGCAGCCTCTGTCAGGCTTTCGACTCATGGAGCTATCTCCCCCCCCCCAGCCGGTGGGTTGCTTCACGGGGAGGCCTACGCACTTCTGAGGTTCAAGGCTTCTGAGGTTTCGATTCTCTTCCCACTTAATGTCTTTCTTATGTCTTAGCCTTTTTTGTTTTGATACTACATCTCCTTTTCCGCTTTTTTTTATTTTTCTTATACAGCTTTTTCTCCATCTGAACCAACTGGTCGGAGACTATGATAAGGACGTTCACGCCAGAGATAGTGAGCTTAGCGAGACCAGAGAAGCCAACATCGCCATGCAGTCTAGACTAGACGAGCTCGTCGAGTAGAACAAGGTTCTTGAGTGAGACGCTCGTTCTGCGAAGAGGAGCAAAAAGGAGTTGGATACTAAGTTGATGGAGATTGAGTCGGAGCGTGCCAAGGATAGGAAGAAGATAGCCTTGATGAAGAATCAGCTAAAGGCCGTTGCCAAGGCAAGAGATGAGATGACCCGCAATTTTGACGGACGGGCGAGAGACCTCTCCAAGTTACTTGCAGAGATTGACGGAAAGGACAAAAACGACATGTTGGACCTTGCCGAGATCGACGCGAACCTGGAACTCATCGAGCTTCTTCAGTAACCAGAGGCACCAGCTCTGAAGGATGAGATCGAGGAGCTGCACCGGCGACAGGCCTCGATTTACGATGCCCGCAATGTGTTTCTGGATCTCGTTGCTAGAGACTGATAATGCTTCCGCTTCTGCCGACGACGACGTCGACTTAGCCTATGCTTTTTGCTTATGACTTTCATTGGATTTTCAGACGTTGTTACCCATGATTTTCGGTAATGGCGTTGGATGGTTTGTATCCACGCTATGATTGTGTTTACCTTGCATTGTAGCGAGTGCAGGATGATAATGAATACGGCTTTTGTTTCTTGCCTTTCTTTTGAATTAAGCTCGTTCTGTTCTTTGATAGATCATAAGAACTCCAAGAGTAATAGTACTCGCATTGTTGACTAAATCTTTTCGCATCTTAGAGTGCTCTACATCGTGGGTGCAAAGTAGCGAATCACGAATGCGTTTACACTCTGCTTCTACCAACGTTGCTGTTGGGCTTGTGGAATGGTGTTGCCTTTTGAACACGTATGTCTGAGAGCGAACACACCTTTGGTTTTTACCAACGTGTTGCTGGATTTTCAGAATGATTAGTCGGTCTACAAACCGACTAACCATTGGTACCTGCTTTTTACCAACGATGCTGTTGGGTTTCCAAATGATCAGCTGGGTTCGTCCGCCCTAATGCTGAACATTAGTACATATATAGCGCGCTAGAGATCCGATGATGGATGTGTTTGAATTCACACATCGTCGCTGTGGCCAGCAGCTACGGTTGTGGAATGAACTTGCTGGCGTCAACATTTTACAGCTCGTGTAAGATGTCGCTAACGAAGTCGGTGAGACTGTTGTCAGGTGTCTGACGTTTCCAGCAGAGAATTTGTTAAAGATAGGAGTATACGTACCCCACTCCCCCCCTTTTTTCCGGAGAGGGCAACTGAACCCGTCCGGAGACAGGCTGCCTACGTATCCTTTTTGGGGATCAAGTCGCTTCGTAGTTCGTTGTGAAAGCCTGTAAAGAAGACTAGTGATAGTACTTCTTCAAGTACTTCGCGTTCCAGGAATGGAGGATTAGTGTGCCCGTCACGGTGGTGAGTTCATAGACGCCAGGGCGGACGACAGCGGTGATTTTGTAAGGCCCTTCCCAGTTAGCTTCGAGCATGCATGTGTTCCGTTCTGCTGTATTCTGGAAGACTTCGCGCAAGACTAAGTCACCCTCACGAAACCGTCTTTCCCAGACCTTGGAGTTGTAGTATCTGGAGGCCGCGTTTTGATAGTTGGCTATCCTGATGAGTGCTTGATCGCGTCTTTTTTTAATGAAATCCAATTCATCTAGGACTAGCGAGTGATTGAGCTCCTCATTTTCGGGTAAGAGATGATGTCGCACTCAGGAGAACGGACCTCTGACGGGATTACGCATTCGGTGCCATAGACAAAGGTGAATGGAATCTAGCCCGTTGCTCGGTGGGGGGTGGTGCGGTGTGACCACAATACTCCTTCTAGCTCGTCGGCCCAGTGACCTTTTGTTTTCATCCAAGCGTTTTTAAGACCATCGAGAATTGTCTTGTTGATTGCCTCCGCCTGACCATTGCCTTGAGGGTAGCGGGGCGTAGACTTGCTAAGTCAAATTTTCCACTTCGCACAGAAGGTCTCGAACCGGTTGGAGACGAACTGGGTGCCGTTGTCTATAACGATTTTCGTAAGGTACCCCATGACGACATATGATGTTTCTCCAGACAAAACTCTCAACTTGGGCATCCTTGATACTGGCATAAGCTTCAACTTCCACCCACTTTGAAAAGTAGTCCGTTAGAACAAGTAAGAAGCGCTTCTGTTTTGAGGGATGCAACGGTCCGACGATATCCATGGTCCATCTCATGAACGGATAGGGAGAAGTGACAAACGAGAGCATTTTGTGGAATATTTTTTATTTGGTGTAGAAAATGAAATAATACATTGGAGCAAAATTCAATCGCATAGGAGTTATTCCATTTTGAAATAAAAAATAGAGTGATGAATTGGAGATGCTCTTATGACATTTTCAACCCCACTCTAAATCTCACTCCAAAATGGGATTCCGAGTAAAATTTTCTCCAATCCCACTCCAAATCTTATTCAAAATGAAGAAACTCATTTTTACTCCATATTTGGAGTAAACCTATTTTTCACTCTATTATAGTTTAACTTTTTTATTTATAAAAAGACCTTTTAACTTTTAAATAATTATACTTTTATACTTATCATATATTAAAAAACGTTTTGATTTTCGTTTTGTTAGTCTTTAACAAAAAAAAGTTATGAATTGTCAATGTGATTAACGAGTCCAATCCACTAAAATTAATAAATTTATAAAATCCACCCTCATAAGAAAAACTGTAATCATGACATAATTAAAATGCAACGATGATTAGGTATTTCAAATACGATGACATATTTAATAAAAAAAGGTACAGTGACATAAACTGATCATGAATTTTAGTGAATTATTGCATAGCACAAAAATAATTGGGTAAAATAGGTAACTTGTTAAATTAAGTGTACGACTAAAAATTAATAACTAAATCGAAAAAGAATATACTTTAAATATTTTTTTTGGAATGAAAAATGGAGTATTGGGTTGGAGATGACCTTTGCTCCAAAATGGAATTACACTATTTTAAAGTGAAAAATGGAAGAATAGATTGGAGATGGTGTTAAGTATAAATAGTTTGATCCATGGATTTTTTCTTCTTTTTTTTCTTTGAATGGAGTTGAGACGAGGTATAGTAAACTCGTTAAGGTGAGTGGACAATTTAAAAATAAAGTTTGATGCTTTACTTGTTTGTGTTTATTTTGATTAGATGCAGGGGTGAGCGTTTTGATTTTCGGTTCATTTACGGTTCGGTTTTTTTGATTTTTTGGTTTATCGGTTTTATAAAAACTCAAACCATATAGAAATCGTTTGTATTTCGGTATGGTTACGCTTTGGTTTATTCGGTTTTTCGGTTTATCGATTTTACAAAAACTCAAACCATATATAAACCGTTTGTATTTCGGTTCGGATTGGTTTCGGTTTATTTGATGATATTCGAAAGAAATAGTTTATATAAAATAAAAAATTATAAAAAAATTAAAATAAATATTAGTAAACAAACATAAAATTTTAAAGAACCGAGTCTAAATCAAATTAATTGTAAACTTAATCTTATTAAAACTAATATGTAGAAGGAGAAAAATAAAAAAAAACATTCTTATTATCATTATGAACTTGTTTGACTACAAGAAATATCAATACATACCTTGTAAAGACTTTATATAATTTGATTAAGGTAGCATTTGACTTATTAGTACATCACTATTATATAATTTGATAAAGGTAGTATTTGACTTATTAGTACACCACTATCTCATTAAAATTTCTTAAACTCATAATAATTATATAATTTTTTGAAAAACTCGAAAATCCAAACGGTTTTACGGTTTTAAACCGAAATGAAACGAAATTATTTTAAAATGGCAACCAAACTGGTTTATAAATAAAACCGAAACCTAACCAAAAATCTAATTACGGTTCGGTTCGGTTCGATTTGGTTTTTTTACCCACCCCTAGGTTTTGTTTGGTACATGATTTTCATTGATTGGGATCGTTCTTGTTTTAGATCTTTAGATTTATTTTCTTTCTTGTTTTAATTAATCATATAGAAACAATGCAAAATTGGATTCAATATGATGGATCTTGGTGTATGATTGATTCATGAGACAAAGTTGATTTAAATACGGTAACAAAGCATTTTAAAAACATTTGTGTGTTTCTTTTTTTAAGACTAGGTTCATGTTCAGGCAAAAAACCAATGACTTTAAGACAAATTTGAATAACGACTACAAATGTGAAGTTACAGCTCATGGCGCTAACCATGTCTTTGCATTCAAGATAACAACTAATGGTGGTGAGCAACGACGAATGGTCTTGATTAGCGGTGTCAAACTAAGGTAGTTCGCTCGACTCAGTGCAGCTCATGATAAGCTAGGGTACTTTACGGTTCAGCTCAGCTCAGCTCATTTATTATACGAGTTTAAGAACATAAGCTCGAACTCAAATCATCTAGATCGTAATCTAAAGGAGCTAGCTCGCGAGCTCATAAGAAATAAATGTAAGAATAAAATAATTAAAAGTTAAACTATTATAAAATAAAAATTTATCTTTAAATGTTATAAATATTTTTAAAAAATCCAAATAATATTGTTATTGAATGCTAAATCAAAACCAATCCAATGGCACATACGCTAAAACAATGACAATTAACATATAATTAACAAGTGAAGAAAAATATATTACCATTCTTATCGGCTATAAAACCAAATAACCAAGATCGAGTGCATAGTAGAGACTGGACGTGTTTAGGATGAAAACGACTTCGATATTTTTTTAATGAATTTTTTCTATTTTTGCTTTAGTTAAAAAGGAACAAGAATATAATATTTTAGTTGCTAAATCTAATGTATATTTACAACATATCAATATATTATTTTAAATCGTTAAAAAACAATTTGTTTATGATCTAGCTCACGGCTCATCTGATCTGGTTCGCATAACTCGTTTATTAAATGAGCTTATAAAACATAATTTGCGCTCGTCAAAATCCGAGCTGAGCTGAACCAGTTCATGAGATAATGACTCGTTTGACACCCCTAATCTTGACTAGAGACCTTTGAGCGACGACCCTTAATATCGGTTTATCAATGACCAACGATTTAACATGGCAACCAACTTCCACTTCCAACATATTTCTATTTTTAATAGAAATATATGTCGAAGAGAAACATAAAAAGAATTAGGACCGATAATCAAGGTACAATCCAACAAGGATTATGATTTATAAAGATCTGTAAATAAGAAACTTCCAAGACAAGGACGACATATCACAACACACACACACACAAAACCCTAAATAGCTAAAATCTTGCCGCTCCTTACCAACGAGCGACAAATATTGTGGCAATGCTTACGACGAGTCACGAACGATTGACAATATTTTTTTTTTACGACTTTGATACTGATTCTTTGTAATACATATCGGTTTTTTTTGTCAAAACTCGTTGATCAATAAAATCAATCTCTTCTCGTTATTCTGTAGGACTCTTTCAATTTAAATAGGTTAAAAAAAATTCCCAAACAGTAATCCCAAACAATGATCTACCATTTCATGTGCTGTAGTGATGTCTGGCTAGGAAACAAGGGCTTTTGGCACCAAGGAATCCCCATTTGATGTTAAAGGCGAAAGAAGTTGCTTAGCTTAGCCTTTTCATAGACACATAGACAACCCATGACATTATTTTTCAATTATTGTATCTAGTGTAAATGTAAAAAACTTATTAATATATATAGTTATATATATATATATATATATGTATATAAATATATATTATATTTTCCTATTGTTTTTGATAAATTATTGACATTATTTGATATTTAACTAGTAAATGTATTTATTCAAAAAAATTGAAATAATATTTATATTAAATCAATAAAAACAAAAACTTATCGAAGTGTAACACGAATAAATAATTAATATATTAAAAGCCATAGTCAAACCAGTAAAAATATATAGAATATATAATTCTAAATTAATTATATTACTTTTAAATTACTTTTAAATTATAAATTATAAATATATTTATGTCCACACCGAGTGTATGCGAGTCAATTTAATACTTTATTATGAAACATTTCGAGTTATATATTTTCTTAGTTGGTTTATGTTAGACTGGATATTATTTATTATGTTTTTTATTTTATTTTATTTTCCTTTTCTAGAAAAAAAAAGAATAAAAAGAATAACCATTTTTCCTTAATCAAACGAAGAAAAATAGTTTAGAAGAAAGTGAAAATTGAAGTTTTTTGAATAAATGAAGCAATTTTTTAGTAAAAAAAAAAACTCTAAATGACACAAAAGATGGATCGCTGAGGCGATGAAACGGCTGATTGTTTGAAATCATGGCCGCTATGTATAATGGTTTCCCCATCCTTCGGCATGGGCGCCTGCTCGGAAAGATAGGGGCGAGTCATCGGCAGTACTGCGGTGCTGCGTCTTACATCGCCGAGGGTTATGTCCTCTCGGTGAGGGATCAATCGGGGTGGGATCACTCTGTCTGGAATCAATCGCGTTCTCAGTCGATCATGTGCGGTCCGGTGAGCGGGATAAAAAAAGATCTCCGCTGGATTGATGGGGTCGTACGAAAATCACGCAAGAACAGGTGTTATCCCTGTTCAAGGAGCAATCACGGGGCTCGGATATCTCTTTCCTTTAATGTAAATCTGGAATTTGATGGAGGAGAGAATATCGGAATTGCTGTAAATCTAGGAATCAAGAGGATCTTCGGGCTCAATCACATCACATCAATTCCGCAGAGCCGATTCAAAGGAGTAATGGGTTTGACAGTCGTATTATTTAACCAGAGGCAAAGCAGGATTGGATCTTCTACGTGATACTTCCTCATACTCCCCCGTGAAGACAAAAATAGTTTCCCGGTCATATCTGCTCTCACTTCCATGGCTTTTTTTGGCAAACTCATCGGCACAGATCAAGAGACGAAACGATCCAAGCCTTTGCAACTCCTCCCTGTCAATAACGCAAAAATCCTAGAGAGATTTGAGAGGACTTTGGTGGGACGAGTCCTCAATCTAGAGGCACAAGAGAATCGGGTGAAAGCACTGATTGGGTTCCTTCCAACGATCTGGAGATGCAAGGGGCAGGTCCAAGGGGCAGAAATGGGTGGAGGTAAATTTCACTTCCGCTTCAAGGAGGAAGAAGACCTTCAAGCGGTCCTGGAAAATCGCCCCTATCACTTTGATGGGTGGATGAATGCGATTGACAGATGGGTACCTACGGTGAGAATGGACTTCCCATCCTCCATCCCTTTTTGGATCAGGATCATGGACCTACCAGACATGTATAATGAAGATGAGCAGATAGTTAGAATTGGAGAAGACCTTGGAGAGCTTCTCAATTGGAAATTAACTGAGCCATACCCAATGATCCAAGTGATGGTGGAGTGTGATGCACCGCTCACAATGTTTCGAGAAACAATATCGGAGACCGGGGAACTCTTCCGGTTACGGTTTGAATATGTGAAGTTGCAAAACTATTGCAAGATTTGTTTCCGGATGACACATGAAAGTCGGACTTGCCCACGATGGTTAGGGCCAAGCAGGAGTCACCGAGAAAGCCAAAGAGAACCCATCGGTCGTCGCGAAGAGGGTGAGGACCGTAGATGCAGGAGAGAGCCTCGGGTGGAGATCGCATATCAGGTTAGGATTCGGGAGCACACTACAATTTGGGTCGAGACTGTCGAGGCGGTAGCATCCTCGTCCAAGAGGAAACCTGTGAGAAGGAACCTGACGGCGGAATTGGGGGAGACGGTAGTCGATGCGGTAGAGAAACGAGTAGCCAAAAGGACCACAAAAGAATGGATTCAAAAATCTTTCACTGTAGAGGAGGGTCAGGTTGATCCTGAACCGGCTGCGCTATCATGCCCAATTGGTCATACGGCAGAGACTGGTGGTCCGGGTATTCACAGTACCACTTGGTACCGCAACACGGAAGAAGAGGCTGCGCTGGCGAAAATGGTTTACGCCCATAATGAAGCCTGGGAGAAGGTGGAAAGCACTTTCCGGCAATCGAAAAAGGTGGAGAAGGAATCCGAGATCGACCAGGAAGGGGTACCGGCTACCCGTGCTGCTGCTCCCGGCGGAGGTCGAGACTCAGGGAACCCGCACTCAGGATTGGTCAAGCATCGGGTGGAGGTGGAGCCTAGCCGGATTCAATGCGGGTCTCAAGGGACAACTCTTCGTCTGGTTGTTTGGCCTCGTCCGGCGGAGGGGGGTATGTTCCGGAAACCTGAGGAACCGGTGCCGCCAGCGAGTTTTCAAGTTTTGCCTCCGTCGCACAAGGTGAACAGGGAGGCTGGGGAGAAAGATCTTGGAGTCGGGCCCGAATCTTTTGGGTCTCACAGGGCAAAGGCCCATACTGGGTTCTCAGACCGTAATGACAAAATTCTGGGTATCGAGGCCCAAGAGACAATAGGAGAGCAGAAGAGCACAAGTGATTTGGGTGTTGGGCTGTTGTGGCCAAAAGCCCAGATATGGTCTTCTTTGGGCCTTAAAACCAAATTAGATACCACAGAAGTAATCTCTCCATTAAAGGAGTTTTTGGTGGAGGCCCAACAACATAAAAAAGAATAGACCACGGGGTGGGCCCAGATTTTTGGAGAAGAAGCCCAGGCAAATTGCACAAAGAATTGGGAAAGCCCTAGCGGTAAAAAAGAAGATTGAGCACAGCCCATTTCAAGGCTGTCGCATCCACAAGCACGCGTCTTTAGAGAAGGAGGATCCGATTTAGAGGAGAACCCGCTTTAAACAGTGCTACATTCTCGTCCTCTACGAAAACGGGCTCAAACAGTGGGCAAATTTTAAAGGAATTTAAAAATCCGGTGGTTAAAAGAAAACCACTGGCGGACGCCTAGATGATCCTCAGTTGGAACTGTTAAGGGACGGGGAGCTTCTTGGTAGTTCGCAGATTGCGGGAGTTCCGTAAGAAGATTTTCCTGGGGATTCTCTTTCTTATGGAGACTAAACACGATCGACTTTTTCTTCAAGACTTATAAACACAATTTGGTTATGATTTTCTTTTTACTGTTGACCCATGTGGTCTTAGTGGCGGCTTAGCACTTTTGGCTAAGTCGGAGTTTCAAATTAAAGTACTGTTTTCTAATAAAAATATTATCGATGTAATAGCCACCATACATGGTAATAAAATGTTTCTATCTTTTGTTTACGGAGAACCTGTTATTTCTAATCGTGCGGTGGTATGGGAATGGTTAACGCGTATTAGCACTACACGCACGGGCCTCTGGCTTATGACAGGGGATTTTAATGAAATCACGGGACACCACGAGAAAACAGGTGGACGCAGAAGGCCCAAGAACTCTTTCTTGGATTTTAACCTAATGCGTCAAAACTGTGGTATGATCGACTTCCCTTACCTGGGGAATTTCCTCTCATGGGTAGGACGCCGAGGCAACAATGTCATTCGATGCCGTCTAGACCGTTCTATGGGGAATGAAGATTGGTATGACATTTTTTCTCATACACAAATGGAGTATCTTAGGTTTTGGGGGTCGGATCACCACCCAGTGCTCACACAAATCAATCCTAGGCTGATGACAGGTTCTAAAAACTTTTGGTTGACAAACGCTGGCTTTCCAAACCAAATTTTGAACGGATAGTCAATAAGGGGTGGTCGAAGACCGGGAATGGAAATACGCCAAGGTTCGGAGAACGCATTGCAAATTTTCGCAAAGTGATTTCCCATTGGAGGAAAAGGGATCCCTGCCCACTTCGGAAGCGATTGAAGACCTGAAAAGAAGACTGGAAGATGCACAGAGTAGGGACTCGTCCTCCACAGAAGAGATTGGTGACCTTCAAGACCAATTGCGATCGGCGTTGATGGAGGAGGAAATCTTTTGGAAATAGAAGAGTCGTCAACTTTGGTATCAGGTCGGTGACCAAAATACCAAGTACTTTGAGGTTTCCACAAAACAACGGAGGACACATAATAAGATTACGGGGATCCTACAAGATACTAGAGAATGGACCGAAAAAGAGGAGGAGATTGAGGCTACGGTGCTGGAATATTTCCATTCTATCTTTTCCTCCTCTCCTATTTCTGACTTGGAGTCATCCCTAGAACATCTAGGATGCCCGGTAACGACAGAAATGAACGTATCTCTGACCTACCCGGTATCAGCGCAGGAGGTTAAGGCGGCGGTTTTTTCAATACATCCCGAGAAGGCCCCAGGACCGGATGGGATGACAGGCCTATTTTACCAGAAGTTTTGGCATATTATTGGGCCACAGATGGTGGCCATTAGCCAAGAATTTTTCGATACCAGTACACTCGATCCTAGATGTAATGAGGTCAATATATGTTTAATCCCTAAATCAAAGAGACCTCAGATGATGAAAAAATTTCGCCTGATTAGTCTCTGTAACGTCAGTTATAAGATAATCTCAAAGGTGATCTACCAACGGATCAAGAAGTTTCTACCGAAGCTAATCTCCGAAACCCAATCTGCTTTTGTGGAAGGGAGACAGATTACGGACAATATTCTTATGGCACATGAAGTTTTCCATGCCCTACACACCAATAATATTGGCAAAAGGGAGTGTATGGCGATCAAAACAAATATGAGTAAAGCGTATGACAGAGTGGAATGGAGTTTTCTGATAGTCCTAATGTAGAAGATGCGTTTTGATGCGAAGTGGATCTCCTGGATTATGGCCTGCGTGAACTCGGTGACATACCGTGTCTTGTTAAATGGTGACCCTAAAGGAGGGATTACTCCGTCCTGGGGACTACGCCAAGGAGATCCGCTATCTCCATATCTGTTTATACTCTGCACGGAAGTGCTTGAAACGATCCGACCCAAAATTTCAAAAATTTTCCCTCCAGATTATTATCATCACAGATAATAATCCTCAATGAGTCAACAACTAAGCAATGCGGAACAATAAAACATCAACGACATATTTTAATTTAACAAATCCCATACTTTATTAAATATCAACCCAGTTCAACCAATCAACAAATATGAATAAACAATATCCAATGACTAATAACCTAACAATTCCATAGAAATACAATCCAAGTGAGACCCTAAATCATCTCTTCTTCTTCGCCACGATTCCACGATCACAATTTCTCTTTACCTGCAACACATGGCAAAAAGAGTTGCGTAAGTATTATCACAAATACTCAGCGACGCGGTCATCCCGTCTACAGGCTATTTAAATACAAGTATAAACAACCACACAATACCAGGAAGATCACAGAACGAGCATACACAACCAAGCAACAAAACCAGTCCAGAATACACCGTGTCGATCGACAGGACTCACTGTGTCGATCGACACAACCACTAGGTGTCGATGATCACAGGCCCCGTGTCAATCGACAGGACCCACTGTGTCGATCGACACAACCACTAGGTGTCGAAGAACACAGGCCCCGTGTCGACCGACAGGACCCACTGTGTCGGTCGACACGATATCGCAGAACCCAGAATCGAGTCAATCCTCACACGACTCGAATCTGATACGATCTATCGAATCTCCTGCACAAATCCACACGCAAAACACACAAAAACCACCAAGCAATCGTATTCCATTGGTCCCCTATACTTATACGAGCCTACGGTCACGCACTCACCTTGATTGGGATTGAAAAGGATGAAGGACGCGACGAACGAGCGAAGAACACCAAGACAGCCTCTGATTCTGTCCTCACAGACCCGAAATCAGCACAGCAACAACCTCTTTCTCGTTCTACCTCCACTCACGATCAATTCTCCTCCAGGAATCTCCCAACAATCACTCAAATTCTCTGATTTCAGAACTTCTCCCCAAAAACTCTCTGAAATGTCTGATTTTCCAGAACAAAAACGGCCAGAAGTTCTGATTCTGCCTTTTATATCGAACCCTAGGGTTTCCCTAAACCGGCCCACCAAACCGGCCAATTGGAACCAAACCCGACGGTCTGATTTCAACACGTGTCGATCGACATACACCACATGTGTCGATCGACATAACGCCCCAAACCCGACTTCTCCTAAGTCCAAAACATACATATCGATCGGCACACCACACCTGTGTCGATCGACACCACCAAAAATCCACTTTTTGGTTTACGGGCATTACAATTCTCCCCCACTAACACGGATTCGACCTCGAATCACGCGACACCGCCACACTACGGTCTCAAACACCTGACCCGCACCCGGCCAGTATCCTTCGAGATCACACTCGAATCACATCACCCTGTCTCACTAAAGTTCGCACTTCCGTCTAAAACCCGACCAGATTCCCCCGGAATATCACGATGCAACGTCCCCTGGTCCCGATCAAGGCTGCCCGATTGACCGCCCAACAATCAAACAAGAACATGCACGACCAATCGTTGACCTCGAATTGGACCAAATGATCGCACAACAATCAAACAAGAACATGTACGACCAACGGCGTTACATATATTACCAGGGTTGTCCGAACCTGGTTCCAAACGTCCGCATAACCTTAGATTCGACATCCAATCCATTCTCTTGACCCTCGGTCAACACCACTCGAGATCACACCTGATCCCCGAGCTCTACCAGGCTCACACTAGCCACATTGCACCGTCCTCCCACGGCTGCAATCCTGACCCCACCCGGTCAGCACCACCTGGGATCCACTCCCAATCCCCGAAGCTCATCCAGTCTCATACTCATGACCACGCTCAGACTCTACTGCTCCTAACTCATACTCATAACTCATAAACATATACACCACACATATGCTCGCAGGATCGTCACCCCTTTAGCGACAGTGTGCAGGAGACCCACCCGTCCCCTGGAGAGACCCACTATCCCTCAACGTATATGTAGGGAACCCACCCGTCCCCCAGAGAGAACCACCAACTCTCGAGTATATGCAGAGAACCCACCCGTCCTCTGGAGAGATCCACTATCCCTCAGTATACAGGAACCCACCCGTTCCTTGGAGCAATACTCTGAAACGTGCATCATAAGCACCTGTCGACCAGAATCACCTTCCGTGGTCATCCGAAACAACCCAATCACCAGGGTGTCTCACAGAGTCCCTGGAAAAGACGATTCTAACTCACATAAAACCTCTTTTCCAGACTCTCCCTAAGAAATAAACAAGTTCTAACGCGCGTAGAGCTTACATTTCCAGCCACTCCTGGAACCTGTACAGTCTCATTTCCAGCCACTCCTGGAACAAGAACGACTTCTAAGCCGCGTAAAACTTCTATTCCTAGCCATCCTAGCCGATAGGCAAGCTCTAACTCACATAGAACTTCTACCGCTAGACCTCCTCATGACATACCAGTCACCACAAACCATGACATCACTAGTCATCTCATAAGAACTCACATCTTATAACACATTTAATAAGGCAACTCATCTTATTAAATCTTAAATTGTATACTCGTTACATCCACCATGAAATACAAATATCACAATCATAACAACATGCTAAAACAGACTCTGAAACCAGAAAAGAACTCAAGCCACCGCTTGCTTCTCGAACCACTTCGAGAACTTCCTCTTCATCGACGCTTCTGGTTCCCAAGTCTCCTCCTCAACACCGTCACAGTCCCACACGACTCTCACCAACGGTATACTCTTCCGGCGCAGCACCTTGATCCTCCTCTCGAGAATCCTCACAAGCCTCGCCGCCAATGTCATGTTGGGCTGAAGATCCTCCGGAATCCTCGCCAACACCTCCTCAGACTTATGCAGACACTTCCGTAGCATCGAAACATGGAAGACCTTGTGAAAAGCCTTCATACTCTGAGGTAACTCCAATCCATAAGCTACCGGTCCGACCCGCTCCACCACTCTGAACGGACCCATAAACCTCGGACTCAGCTTATTCTCTGAAATGGATCTGTTAGGACCCCTCAACATAGCTGCCTTGAGATACACCATATCTCTCAGCTCAAACTCCAGCTCCTTCCGTCTCCTATCGGCGTAACTCTTCTGCCGATCCTGAGCCTCTCTCATGTTCAGCCTCAAGACACGGATCTTCTTCGTCGTCTCCTGAACAAAGTCTGCGCCAAACATGCTCCTCTCTCCCACTTGAGTCCAGCATAATGGTGTCCTACACGGCCTCCCATACAGAGCCTCATATGGAGCCATCCCAATACTCGCCTGATAGTTGTTGTTGTACGCAAACTTTACCAGGTTCAGATGATCCACCCAATGACCACCATAATCCAGTACACACATCCTCAGCAAATCCTCCAATGTCTGAATCGTCCTCTCAGACTGCCCATCCGTCTGAGGATGATACGCGGTACTCATATGCACCTTAGTGCCCATCTCTGCCTGGAATGCCCTCCAGAACTCTGAAGTGAATCTCGGATCCCTGTCTGACACAATACTTGCTGGCACCCCGTGCAGCCTCACTATCTCACGCACATACTTCCTAGCCAACACCACCGCTCCGTCGGTCTTCTTGATGGCCAGAAAATGTGCTGACTTGGTCAGCCGATCAACAATAATCCATATCGCATCATAGGTCTGCGACACTGGCAATCCCGTCACGAAATCCATCGTAATCATATCCCACTTCCACTCCGGAATAGGTAAACTCTGCAATAATCCGCTCGGGACCTGATGCTCAGCCTTCACCAGCTGACACACGTTGCACGCTGCAACCCAGCTAGCTACATCCCTCTTCATCCCGACCCAGTGATAATACCGTTTAAGTCCCGATACATCTTGGTCGCTCCCGGATGAATCGATAACATACTCGAATGAGCCTCCCTCAGGATCTCTTGCCTCAGATCCTCGTCTTTGGGTACACAAACCCGCTCATTCACCAGTATCATCCCACTCGCTGAGACCACATACTCTGAACCGGCCGCCTGAGAAGCATCAATCAAACTCAGATCCTTCTCCTGAGCAACCCGAATCCTGCTCAACAGATTTGCCAGGTTAGCTGCCTTTAACCCCAACGGCTCCTGTAAGATCACACACAGCCTCAACGTGCTGATCTCGCTCACCAGAGCCTCCATATCTCGCTCCTGATCCGAAGCTGTCCTCTTCCGACTCAACGCATCTGCAACCAGATTAGCCTTACCCGGATGGTACCCAATCTCCAGGTCATAGTCTGCAACTAACTCCATCCAGCGCCTCTGTCTCTGGTTCAACTCCGGCTGAGTGAAGAAATACTTTAGACTCTTATGGTCTGTGAATATCTGCACCTTCCCGCTATACAGATAAGACCTCCAGATCTTGAGTGCAAAGATAACTGCGGCCAACTCCAAGTCGTGGGTAGGGTAATTGCACTCATGCTTCCTCAACTGCCTTGAAGCATACGCAATAACCTTCCCCTGCTGTATCAGCACACAACCCAGACCAACTCCTGAAGCGTCTGTATACACCACATAAGGCTCACCCGGCTCGGGTAACGCCAAAACAGGTGTACTGGTCAGCATCTCCTTCAGCTTCCCGAAACTCTCCTCGCAAGCTGAAGACCACACAAAAGGAACATCTTTCCCTGTTAGCTTCGTCATCGACTGCGCCATACTCGCGAATCCCTTGAAGAACCTCCGGTAATAACCTGCCAACCCAAGAAAACTCCTGATCTCGGTGGCGTTCCTCGGTCTAGGCCAACCTCTGATAGCCTCTATCTTAGCCGGATCCACAGACACTCCCTCTGCAGACACAACGTGGCCAAGAAAGCTCATCTCTCGCTGCCAGAAACTGCACTTACTCAGCTTCGCGTACAGCTTCTGCTCCCGCAGCTTCTCAAAACCAACCTCAAATGCACCTCGTGCTCTTCCGGACTCCTCGAGTATACCAGGATATCATCTATGCAGATGATCACGAACACGTCCAGATACTCCTGGAACACCCCGTTCATCAACCGCATGAACGCTGCTGGGGCATTCGTCAACCCAAACGGCATCACTACAAACTCATAGTGTCCGTACCTCGTTCGAAAGGCCGTTTTCCTGACGTCCGCCTCATCGATCAGAATCTGATGGTAACCCGACGCCAAGTCTATCTTGGAGAACCAAGTAGCCCCTCGCAACTGATCCAATAACTCATCAATGCGCGGCAGAGGATACCTGTTCTTCACAGTGACTCGTTTTAGCCCCCGGTAGTCGATACACAACCGGAAACTCCCATCCTTCTTCTTCACAAACAACACCGGTGCTCCCCACGGCGAAACACTAGGCCGGATGAAACCCTTCCCCAACAGATCATCCAGCTGCTTCTTCAACTCTGCCATCTTTGCCTAAGCCATACGGTAAGGTGCCTTGGATATCGGAGCTGTTCCAGGTTCCAACTCAATCGTAAATGGATCCGACCGCGACGGTGGCAAACCCAACAACGATTGGGACACATCCTGAAAATCCCGAACAACCTGGATATCCCCAACTGCAACCTCTCCAACAGTCTCTGGCATCACTATCGTCGCCAGATACGCCTCACAGCCTTTCTCAATCAACTGCTCGGCCTGTATCGCTGAAATTATAAGACTTCTGGAAGTCGGTCTCACCCCCTGAAACACCAACCTCCCAGCCTCCCGCTCAAACACTACACGTCCTCGATGACAATCCAGATGGACCCTGTACCGATCCAACCAATCCATCCCCAGGATGACATCGTACAGTTCCACCGAACTAATAACCAGGTCTGCTGGCATCAACTCTCCTGCCACCAGAACGTCTACACCTCGAGCCCGCCCAAAAGTAGCTAACGTCCTCCCATCAGCAACCTTAACTACTCACGGCTGCTCACCAGAATCGCTCCGGGTCCCGCTGCTCTCCGCACACTCCGGAGTAATGAAGCTATTCGTAGCTCCTGAATCGAACAACACGTGGAACTCACATCCGCCCACAACTAAGGTCCCTGCACAATCCCATGTGCTTTAAGACCCGACACTCTAACGCAGACACACAATCCAACAGACTAAAATAAATTACCACAAGAATTTAAAAGACAAGTCTGAATTAATACCTGTGATCGGTCTGGCGCTAGAACCGCCCGCCTCAGCCGACGTGAAAACCCGCGGCGTCGCTGCAATCTGAGCCAAAGGCTGCACCGCCAACGGCTGCACTGCCGCCACAACCATCTGCTGCAACTTCGGACATTTGGGCTTAATGTGCCCGAGCTCCCTGCAGTGAAAGCACACCTGTGCTGCCCGAGTCTCTCTTCTCGTCGGACAGTCTGCCACCTTGTGGCCCATGCTACCACACCCGTAGCATCCTGAACCACCCTGTCCACCCTGACTGGCCCCAGAAGTACTCTCCCACTTCCTTTTTTGTCCCCGAGCCTGCTTGCCGCCCCTGCTCGAACCACTCTGCTGCTGAGATCTCCTCGGTTGCTGCTGCTGCTGCACCGGTGGACTAACCACCACAACGTGCTCCCTGAGATCCTCCTCAATCGCAGCCACAGTCTCAACCAGCTCCGCCCTCATGGCAAACCTACTCGCCCTGCAGCGAGTCCTCAACTCAGCTCGAAGTCCTCCGAGGAACTTCCTCACCTGGGCCTGCTCGCCCTCCATGCCTCTACCAGCATGCACCAGGAGTCTACTGAACTCCAAATCGAACTCCCTCACGGTCTGATCCCCCTGAGTCAGGTTCAGAAACCTCGACTCCATCCTGTCCACCGCCTCCTGCGGGAAATACTTGGCATTAAACTCAGCCAAGAAATCCTCCCAGACCATCTCGGCCTGCACCCGCCTAGTCTCAACGCCTCTCCACCAGAGATGCGCATCACTATCCAAATAGTGCACTGCTAGGTCTACTTTGTATCCCTCTGGACACCTGATCGAGCGAAAGTTACGCTCTAATCTCCGCCGGCACTCATCGGCCTCCTCCGGCTTGGCACCACCAGAGAAAAACTCGGTGCCAATCCGCTGCATCTTCTCCATCATCCTCAGGTAGGATGGGAGCTCCTCCGCAACCGCCACAACCGGCTGCACCCCAGCCACTCCTGGTTGAACCCCAGCCTCCACTGGCTGTACTCCTGGAGCCTGACCCGGAGCCAATACCCCACCTGGTAACCGCTCTAGGATCAACTGCAGCAAAACCGCTAGGCGATCATCTCGGTCCTGAGCCACACCTGCGGGAGCACCCCCACCTGGGCCTGCCGCACCAGCAACTACACCGGGACCCACACTAGCCCCATCAGCCCTCACACTGACACTCGTAGAAGCCGGACCCACGGACCCCTCCTGAAACGCCTGAGAGTCTGCCACCTGCTCCTGCGTGGTCTCCTGGGCCACACTCGCGGCTACCGACTCACTCTCGAGCCCTCGCCCGCGCCCACGACCAGCACGACCTCCACGGCCCTCACGACCTCTGCCTCTAGCACCTCTAGCCATACTTCTGCACTCACAGCAGATTACTAAGTACTAGAACAAAAACAGAAATCATACAACACTTACCGTGGAATCTCATTGAAGGCTCGGAAGAGATGATTTAGGACTCCATACCCACACAACAATCAATCAATTAACTCACATAATCAATCAATTGCACCCGCCCTAGAACCATAAGGGCTCTGATACCAAACTGAAACGACCCGACCCAAAATTTCAAAAATTTTCCCTCCAGATTATTATCATCACAGATAATAATCCTCAATGGGTCAACAACTAAGCAATGCGGAACAATAAAACATCAACGACATATTTTAATTTAACAAATCCCATACTTTATTAAATATCAACCCAGTTCAACCAATCAACAAATATGAATAAACAATATCCAATGACTAACAACCTAACAATTCCATAGAAATACAATCCAAGTGAGACCCTAAATCATCTCTTCTTCTTCGCCACGATTCCACGATCACAATTTTCTTTACCTGCAACACATGGCAAAAAGAGTTGCGTGAGTATTATCACAAATACTCAGCGACGCGGTCATCCCGTCTACAGGCTATTTAAATACAAGTATAAACAACCAACACAATACCAGGATGATCACAGAACGAGCATACACAACCAAGCAACAAAACCAGTCCAGAATACACCGTGTCGATCGACAGGACTCACTGTGTCGATCGACACAACCACTAGGTGTCGAAAAACACAGGCCCCGTGTCGATCGACAGGACCCACTGTGTCGATCGACACGACATCGCAGAACCCAGAATCGAGTCAATCTTCACACGACTCAAATCTGATGCGATCTGTCGAGTCTCCTGCATAAATCCACACGCAAAACACACGAAAACCACCAAGCAATCGTATTCCATTGGTCCCCTATACTTATACGAGCCTACGGTCACGCACTCACCTTGATTGGGATTGAAAAGGATGAAGGACGCGAAGAACGAGCGAAGAACACCAAGACAGCCTCTGATTCCGTCCTCACAGACCCGAAATCAGTACAGCAACAACCTCTTTCTCGTTCTACCTCCACTCACGATCAATTCTCCTCCAGGAATCTCCCAACAATCACTCAAATTCTCTGATTTCAGAACTTCTCCCCAAAAACTCTCTGAAAAGTCTGATTCTCCAGAACAAAAACGGCCAGAACTTCTGATTCTGCCTTTTATATCGAACCCTAGGGTTTCCCTAAACCGGCCCACCAAACCGGCCAATTGGAACCAAACCCGACGGTCTGATTTCAACACGTGTTGATCGACATACACCACATGTGTCGATCGACATAACGCCCCAAACCCGACTTCTCCTAAGTCCAAAACATACATGTCGATCGGCACACCACACCTGTGTCGATCGACACCACCAAAAATCCACTTTTTGGTTCACGGGCGTTACAGTGCTTATTGCTAATTTACGGAGGGCTGAATCATCAGGGTGCATCTCTGGTATTAGAGTGGCCCCGACGTCCCCTGCTCTATCCCACCTCCTATTTGCAGATGATAGCTTATTCTTTTGCAAAGCTACGACGCAGCAGTGTGATAGTATTTTAGATGTCCGTTGAATATACGGAAATGCGCCGGGACAGCGTATCAACTTTGATAAGTCATTAATTACTTTTGGGAAGGAGGTCCCTGAGGAGCTCCGTATGGAATTGAAGCAAAGACTAAATATCCCCACAGAGGGCGGAGCTGGTAAATACCTGGGTATCCTGGAGCAATTACAAGGGTCTAAAATGCAGATTTTTGCTTATGTCCAAGAATGACTTCATCAACGCATTAATGGTTGGTCCGCAAAATTTCTATCTCGAGGAGGCAAGGAGGTTATGATCAAATCTGTGGCGCAGGCTCTTCCGACATACGTGATGTCCAGCATCTTACTATCTAAAAGCCTACACCGTAAGCTGGCGAGCGCGATAGCTGACTTATGGTGGAGAAGTAATCAAAATTCCAAAGAGATGCACTGGATTGCTTGGCAGAAATTGAGCCTCCCTAAACATGAAGGGGGTATTTGATTTAAGTCTTTTGAAGAGTTCAACCAGGCCTTATTGGCCAAACAACTCTGGCGACTCCACCAATACCTCAATTCCCTAGTTGCGCGGGTCCTCAAGAGAAAGTATTTCTGATACTCCCACCCCTTTCAGGCCAAGAAGGTATCTCGTCCATCCTATGGATGGCGAAGCCTATGGAGTGCAAAACACTTAATTGATTACGGTATGCGGCACACCATAGGTACCAAGACTCGAAGGTGGGTTTCGACCGATAATTGGATTCCGGATAAGGCCCCCCGCCCAGCAAAAAGTGCTCAACGGGGCCCCCCAGGTAATCCACCGAACCCGAACCTGAGGGTTACTGACCTCATTGATTAATCTACCCATTCTTGGAATGTTCGTGCACTGAAATAACATATCGACTCGGCGGATATCCCGATAATCATGTCCTTGATCCCATCCCGAGTGGGTACACCAGATGGATATTGTTGGCACTTCACTAACTCTGGCAAGTACACGGTACGGTCAGGCTATGAAGTGGCCTAGGAGAATCTTGAGGAGGACATCTGATTTGTAACATAACTCCCGTCTCTGAATCACTCGTGTGGAAAGCGAAAACTACGAATAAAATCCGACACTTCCTATGGCAAGCTCTCTCGGGAGCGATAGCGGTTAATGAGCGTTTGGCATTTAGGCATTTACAACAGGACCGATTTTGTCCGAGGTGTGGAGATATGGAGGAAACTATTAGCCATGTCCTGTTTACGTGCCCCCCGGCTAGACAATGATGGGCACTATCGCAGATCCCACACAACATTTCGTCTTTTCCGTCTGATAATCTCTGGTGTAATTTTGATTATCTTCTGTCCAGGATACCTCTCCAAGCGGAGTTTGAAGAATATGTGAGATGTTATTCTTGGATAATCTGGTATCTCTGGAAAGCACGAAACGTTAAAGTGTTTAGGAATCTAGAGCGTTCACCTCCAGATATCCTCGACCTTGCCAGGAAGGAGGCTGCGGCTTGGTTTGTAGCAAACAAGAAGACACCTGAAATTGTAAGTGGAGCACAGCAACCTAACATTCCGGTGTTGCCACCGGCCATCTTAACATGTTTTATTGATGGATCCTGGAAGGAAAGAGACCACACCAGTGGGCTTGGGTGGACACTACAACTGCAAGATGGGGAGATTGATCTGCTAGGACTACGAGGAGTGAACAAGGGGACCTCTCCTTTACACACAGAACTACTTAATCTACTATGGGCCCTTTAGAGTTTGCACCAGAAAAAACGGTTTTGTGCGCTGTTTGCCACGGAATCCCAAGAGTTAGTTGCAATGATACGGAATCGGACAACTGGCCACGGTTCAGAACGGAATTAGAGGAATGCATCGCACTACGAGCGTAGTTCCTTGACTTTACTCTACAGTACTACCCCAGGACCAGAATGAAAAAAACTGACATTTTATCCCGGACCGCTCGACATCGAAACTTAGTTTTCTCCTTTGTAAGCACATCTACTCCAATTGGTGTTCAACTATGTTTGGATAATTAAGGAGTTTCTGTGCCTCGTAACAAAAAAAAAAAAAAAAAAAAAAAAAAAACTGGATATTATTTATTTACAAGGATACAAGATTTAAAGTGTAATTTTGATAAAAAAACAAAAAGTAATTTTCAATTTTTGTGGAATGTAAGTTATTGTTTTTGTGCATATGCAACGCAAGTGTAGTTTTACTTCTAACAAATTTATGGCATGCTCATGTTTCTCTTTAGAAAATAATTTAAGTGTTGCGTACAGTACTTAGCTGCCAAAAACTAAATCATAGTTAATTTTGAATGATTAGAGGTCAAAATCTTGAACGACAAGCAGGAAATATTGTCTAACTACCCACGCAGGAAACTTGATGCCCCTTTCAGAGTGGTTGTAGAGTAGATTACTTATTATTCTAGAAAACTTACAAAATCTTCGTAAGTTAGTCGTCGTGCATTGGGTGGTTTATATGTATATTATCACATTCTTGACATAAGAAATCAACTTATTATACTTTATAATGAAATAACTATTATGGCGTTTCCATTTGGCTAGTGGAAGTGGTGCCACACTTTATACTCACTATAGGATTAGTCGAATGGTAAAAATCCGGAGTGGTTATAAAAAAAAAAACTATGGCGTTTACAGTTACATCTATCTCTCTCTCTATATATATATATGTCTTTATGTGTATGTAAGTATAAGTATAATGTTTATTTGACCAGTAATACGAGAACATAGTAAAGTGTCTTTCTCTCGTAATATGGAAGAAAAAAATGACGAATCGAATTTTAATGCAAGAAAACTTTGTATATGTATATTGGATAATTTGTAAACATATAATTCTAGCATATATGTCGTCGTGTCGTTATATATATAAAAGGAAAAAAAAAACATACATATGTCGTGTCTAATTACATTAAAATCAAAGCAGAAAGGAACGTATAAACGGACTATACCTTACAAGACTCTAAAATGACGAACAAAACAAATAAAATATTTTCCTTAAAAAACAAAAATGAAACTCAAGCTTGAGGAAACGTATGTCGACTAGACGTGCGTATGGTAAGAACCCTAATTACAGAATTTTAAAAAACATTAAGCCAAGACTACTTAAGAAATATCGTTGATGATGCTTTCGTCGAAGCAAAAGTCAGGCCAATAAAGCGACGCACCGTCTCCACCGCCATAGCTGGAGCTGCTGCTTGCATCCGCCGGAATATTGTGAGGAAGAGATGGAGGAGCATCGTTAGATTTGTGGCCGATAAGAGAAGGGAGGACCCATGAAGATGGATCTTCGTGATCTTGATCATGTTCATTTGGATGTTTGACCAAATGGTCCATAAAGTGATCTTCACTATTCAAAGGTGTTTGGAGATTGAAAGGGACATGATCAAGAAGTGGGTCACTTTCTGATGGTAGCTCACTAGGACTATTGTTTAAATGGAATTGTTGTTGTTGGAGTGGTTGGGTGGTTGAGTTAATGATGGACCCAAGTGAAAATAAACCTTGATTTTGATCATTAGCTTCGAGTTCAAGAACCGGATCAAAACCTGGGTTTTGGTTTTTGTTCCAAGAGACCATGGAGTTTAAGAGGTTCATGGCATGGTTCTGGTCGATATCGAGAATGCTACTCGGGCTATTGTTGTTGCTGGTTAATGAAGCCGAAGAATTAAGCATGCATTGGAGATATTGTAGCTTGGCAAATTGAGCAGCTTCGGCTTGAATGGATGAGAATTGTGATGTTTGCTCAATGAGATCCTTCAGATTTGCTAAGGCTATGAGCTGAGGTAAGCTTGCGAAGAGGTCCGTTCTTGGTTGATGAGTCACAGGATCGATCCCCATTTGGATCAATTTCTTCTTTAGATGTGTGTTCCAAAAGTTCTTGATCTCATTATCTGTACGTCCTTGCAAATGCGTCGCGATAGCGGACCATCTATGTATGATAAAAATAAACGATTATTTAATCGAAATTTCATTCAAAGTTCTATACTGATCATAACATATTTATGTTTCAATCGCTTACTTATTCCCGAGGATGGAATGGAGGTGGAGGATTGTCTGCTCTTCTTCCGCGGAAAACTTGCCTCTTTTGATATCTGGTCTCAGATAATTTGTCCATCTCAGTCTACAACTCTTTCCACACCGATTCAAATCTGTTTAAAAAGCACACAAGTTTCATTAAAACTATATAAATCTATAGATACATACACAACCATATAGACAATTTTTCTATAAACCAGTGAACTGAGTTAATTGAGAATATGAAAATAAAGAAAACCTGCAAGCTTGGGGAGGGCTCTCCAGCTCCCATGCCCATGTTTATGAATGTAATCAATAAGCTTTTGATCTTCTTCAGGAGTCCAAGGACCTTTCTTTAGACCATTCTCATCGCAACAAGGCGACCTCCCCATCTCTCTCTGATTATGTTGTCTTATCTCTCTCTAAGACTACCAAAGCTTGAGGTTAAGACTTGGTATTTATATACAGTTCGTGGAAGATTGATGATACATTTTAATAGTATAATAGTTGATAATTCTTCGACCGTAACACTTGGCTTTCTTTAGTGTAATTTGATTGACTAATGTTTTGTTTTTGGTATTTTTAATAACTAATTTCTTAGACAAAATCTATGTCGTCTTTTCCATTTGATACGCTAAAAATATATCTTTAGTTTGCTACCAAGCACATACGTATCATGAGCAGCGTATTGTTCATGCATTTTTTCAAGGAAGAAATTTTTTTTTTTTGTTTTTTATAATTTTTCTTTTCAATGTTAAAGCTGTTTAAGTTCGAACAGAAAAATAACAGCTGTTTGCATGATTGGAAATGAGTACATCACGTAAGAATGTGATTCAGGTGACTTCAAACGCAATAGTTGATAAAAGCACGACACGACACGAGTATTGGTTTCTAATTAACACATTTATGCCACTTGTGTATCTTCAAGACTTCAACATATATTTGTTGGTTTAAAATAACACTTTCTTCTCTACGTATGAGAAATTAGCAAATAAATTATTTTAAGAAATTTTTAAAAATATCACTTTTTAAGTACTATTTTCATAAATAACATTTTTTCAAAATCTTTATAAAAATACCACTTTTTCAAAAAGAAAATTCATTATATCTTTTATTTTTGGGTTAACTATGTTGTATTAAAGTTTAGTTTGGAGGGTTTAAAAAGTTTTAAGAGTCAAAACATTTTTTAAGGTTTATAATTTTAAGATTTAAGCTTTAAAAATCTATAATTAGTAGTATTTTTGCAAATAAACATTTCTAAGTAGTATTGTTGCAAATGTATACACAATAAAAATAGTATTTTTGCAATTACCCCATAAATCTGCATAATTTAGAAAAGAAAAAAAAACCCAAAATTATGATGATCAGTTAACTTCACATTAATTTGACTGTGGTCGCATATTGGTATCGAAACTAGGACTAATGGCATAAACTCGCTGGATCAAAATTCGATTCAACTTTGTGCAAACTTTGTCTGTTAATGGAAAAGTTTCAAAAATTACAAACTTTGTCTGTAAACCATTTGGTCACTTGAGATTCGGTTTGGATGCTTCTAGGTAGAGTTGCGACAAACTACTTATTGGGACTCACTTCCAGAATTAGTCGAACGTCTTGAAACAATTTGGATACTCGATACTAAATCCAAATAAAAATAAATGCACATTCACAATTATGGTAAAATTATTCCATAGCTTTGTTTTTTTAATTATTCCATATAGCTATATAAGATGGAACACAACCTGTTCAAAACATAATAAACTAAGAGCAAAATACTACCGAGATTTATGTGGTCATATTGGGCACAATATCCGTGAAGTGTTTCCCTTGTGGTAATGCATTGTTTCTGGGGGTTTGGTAAATCAAATCTATATAAAATAATCTTCTTCGTAGATGGATTAGATAAGCTATATTTATTTATGCAGATCATTTAATTACTAATTTGGTCAGCGGTCAGATATGTGAATGAAATTCAATTTATCTTGTACAAGTATTATACAATATAAGCATATGCATTATAATGTTTTTAGTTGTGTACTATATATAAAGTTGTAGATGTATGTATGTATGTATGTATGTATGTATGGGCATAGTAAATAGGTTCATTCACATGCTCATCACAATTTTTAACTTTTTTTTTCATATACTGTATATCGATATTAATTGGCGAAGATGTTTTTTTTTTTGTTTTGAACCTTATTGGCGAAGATGTTGCACCATCGTTTCTCATTTGAATAATATAATGACTGGTCGGGTGTCTTAACTATACAGTCACTTCCTCTGTTCCTCAGTAATGTATACAGCATTACGAGATGTAAATAATTCATCGATGCAATAATTTAGCATTAAAATTTGTTCATCGGATTCAAACCTCCTTTAATATAGAATGTTATTTTTCAAATTGAAATATTCAAAAACTGTTTCCGGATACCAAAGAGATTATAGTCCAAGATTTAGAATTTTCACGGTTTATTAAAGATAATAATAATAATATTTTAGCAGTAAAGTGATGAAATTATATACTTTTTAAATTACAGTCAAACTCACACTTTTTGTATGAACCATTATTTCAGGAACTGAGTCTTCATTTTTTCATGGAAGTTTGTTCTTCTAATATAGACGAAAAACTTAATGGAAGTTTATTAGTCTGACAAAATTAACTATTCCCAAATTGACTAATAAAATTGGGTGTGTAGAGAATATTAAAACGAGTTGGTAATGGGGAAACCAAGGTGATTATTGGGAAATTTAGTAATAATTGAGGTAAACAAAAAGTAGAATAATAATAGTAAGTTTGGTCAACAAAGATGTGAAAGCCAAAAACAAAGGATTACGTGGTTTGACTAAAGGAACCTTTCCCATGCACGCAAGGTGACGATCATTGTTTTGTCATCTAATGCATGGCTTCTTCTAACTCCATCGTTTCTACGTACCAACAACGTATATAGATACCACCTGAATTTTGCATTTTGGTACATGTGCATCAGAATGAATATTTCCATTCACACCTTGGCGAAGCAGTTTCATTATTGTAAGAAAATACACCTAAAAAGAGATGCACAATTCCTCCTGAATCTCACTGCCTCTTCTCAACAAAGAAGACGTGGAAAAGCCTTCGGGCTAGTATTAAACATTGGCACTCATACGTATGGTTTAAGGGTCACACACCCCCAAGCACAGAACAATATTATTGGAAGCCTATTTACTTTAACATGTGACGTTTTTAGGATTAAATAACAAAAAAAATCAGAGTATTACATATGTTTTTTAAATATATACATTTTTTTAATTGAGTTTACGGTAGTTCACGAGAAAAAAAAATACGTGTAATGAGATTTTGGAATAAGTTGAACCAAAAATATGGATAGATGCACACCGAAAACCAGGGACACCACATGCCACAAATACATGATTAGAGATTTGCGTATTAAGTAGACGTGCATGTGTGTCTTTTAAAAATGTAAGATGTTTTCCGTAGTAGTATGTAAACGTATGTTTTCACGATCCACTTTGTATGATATGCTGACATGATCGTTCAAATAAAAATGAATCAAAAAGAATAAAGGAATCGTTCAGCTTGAAGTGTTTGGTAGGAGAAAAGTTGGTGCAGCAAACTCTCCAAACCTGCACTACAATTCCATCTATAATACACACACACATCAAACACAATCTTTTTTTTTTTTGCTAAACAACTTACAAATTTTTTTACTACTATTATTTATCACAGGTTTTTGGAATGAATAAATTTTTATGTTAAATTGTTAATTTCATTTATAGTTAACTAACTGCCAAAATGAAGTGTTTTTGCAAAAGATTAGACATTAAAACCCGATTTTTTTATTTATTTTTTGAAAATAAAAAAAAAGGAAATTAAGAGGTAAATGTCAACCACTTAGTGTTTTGAATTTTAAAGAAGACATTCTTAAATAATCTAGGGGTTTGTGGAAATCTTTTGGTCTAGTGGTCAAGGATTTACTGGTTTGTCATTAGATATGAGGTTCGACATTATGAGAATGCACTTTGTTATCAATTATGAATAAAAAAAAAGTTACTGGAGGTTCTTGCAGGGAACGTCGTGTGTCTAGTTTCGTGTGTTAAAGGCAATCTTGATCATTATAGGCGTGATGCAGTTAAAACCGCATGTTGTGGTACGTATATTGCATAGAGAGAACATCCATTGTGGAATTTTCCCTGGAGTCAGTTCATTGTAATTAAATGTGTTACATATTGTAATTAATGAGTAAAATAGTTAAAAATCCTACTCTCAATAACATTAGATTGTGCTAGAATTACAAAATCATTAAAAACCAAACTTTTTCAATAACAATGGATTTCATGAAGATTGTTAGAATTTATATACCAATAACAATGGATTTCATTTAGATTGGTAGAATTTATAAACCAATAACAATGGAGTTTAAGAATTCTAAAAATCATTAAGAATTCTAAATGTTTCCACATTATTTTTGCTATTTTATTTTTCATTAACTATTCAAGAAAATTTGAGAAAGAATCAATCAAACCTCACGCGGTTGCTTGGGAAATTTATATTTCAAACATTTGTCCCGACGTTTGTTGTTCTATCCGAAGTTTTCTCCGTGCTTCAATAAGCAGAATAGAATCTCTTTTAGAATTTATATTCTGTGGAAAACAATGCTAAAGTACAAAGCTAGGTTATATCCTCTTCCACAAGTCATAGTTTGTTTTTAATTTTATTAAATTACTATCTATACTTTTAATGAGATCATTATTATTTATCCTGATAAGATTTGAAATTCATCTAAATTTATTATAAAAAATTATATATTCATATGAGCAAGACTTAACTAGAAAATGGTCAATGACCATACAAAAGAATAGCGAGACATCAGTTTCGCTAAAGGTAAATTTGAGTCTCGAAGCCATTCCAAACTGTTTGCAGGGTTTAAAAAAAAATTCTCAATATATATTTGATGGGTTTCGTTTTTATAATATATATATGATCTAAAAAGAAATTTATATGTTCAATGGAAACTTGTTCACATGTTTTAAAGTCAGAGATCTATTTTTTCCTCGAAACTATCATATAACATCAGATCCACACAAAACATCAGTCTTTATCTAACGCTACGCACGTTTAAGTTTTTCAATCTATATCTCCACAGTTTAAACTTGTACATAATTTTGATTTCGTGATTTTTGTTCAAAATTGCGATTAGAACCATTCATTAACCGGTTTTACTCACTACAAGATAACTCTGTTTTAAAATGTAACTAAACAGGTTTAATTTGGTTTCTTGTTCATCCTAGTTCTTCGCCACGTTCTAAAACATAAATTCTCTTATGATTTTTTAAAATTGAATCACCAACCCAGTTATGAAATCGTTGTTCTAGGTTAATCAAATAGCGTAAATTTTTGAAAAACAATAATAATCAACCCGAACCGAGCAAATAGAAATGGTTACAATATGAATTCGGATAAAAATTAGTTTGAACTGGGAAATCACGATAAAACGAAGAAAGAAAGAGCCATCGAGGAACTGTCCTTAATCTTTCATCGCCTAGACCATAATCCATCGTCGTCGATCAACCCAACCACCAAAAGCACCCTAATCTTAAACCCGGTCAAGAAAGACCTACTAGTCGGATCTGATGATATATGATAGGTTGAAGGGGAAATAGATCATCAACCCTATGTTTCAGTTACACATATTAAAGATGGTCTTAGTCTAGAGGACAATGATATGCATACACAATTATAATAAATTAAGTATAGCAATCACATATTTTATGATTTTAGAGGAAAAAATGTAGGCATACATAAAATGCTTAAAATTATAATTACGAAAGAAAGAACAAAAAAACTGAAATAGTTGATGGAGAAATCGTACTTTTCAAGGGTCAGCTAAACAACTCAATTGCTTGAACTGTTAAGTCTTCAACTAAAACATAATGTCTTTAAAAAAGAAAAAAATAAATGTAAACTTTACATAATAATTTAAAAACGACAAAGACTTTGGAAGGACATGAAACTGGCGATAGTTTCCTCGACGACATTGTATGTGTGTGTTGTCCGAAGTCTCACTCAAAAGATCTTCCCCGGTCTAGTCTTTAAAAAATATCTTCTGCTTTGACTTACAATTGTTTATGTGCACATATCCCCCATACATATATAACATTTATTTTGTAATATATTATCGATTAAACATATTTATACAGATGCATACATATTTAGATATTTTTCATAAATCGTGAAACATATGTTTGTACATCTCTGAATTAGATATTCTTCAAATAACTCGTCGTCAACCTAGGGAGGAACCTCTTTCAAAAAGCCTAGATGTTTTATCTCTTTTGTTTTGGAAAAAAAAAACGCACATTGATATTTTCATAGATATTTAGTATTAATTTCATTTGAAAAACGAATTTTCAATTAAAAATGAATTGAAATTTAAATTCAGAAAATATAGTATGATAATGATTTTCTCTATGAAATTAATTACTTTAAATTATATCTAAAAAGGTATTCATCTTGATCAGACCAATTTCATTAACAGATAATGCCTTGTGTAACGTTACGAAAGAATTCTAGTTTCTACACATATAACATATTTACTTTATAAAAGACTTTCAATATTTATAAAAAGACTCTAGAAGATGGAAAAATATGCACAAAGATTTTAGCCCTGATACAAATGCAGTTTTAGAACATGTTAAGAACCCAACCTAATATTGATATTTACCATTCATTTTAGAGAATTTTTGAAAAATATTACTTTTGAAATTTTTTTTTTAAATGTCATTTTTCTAACAAAATTCCAAAAATACCACTAAAATTATATCATTTACCTAAAATACCATTTAGCTTTGTGTTAACTATTTTAGGTTTAGGGTCTAGATTTAGGTTTTAGAGTTTGTTAGCTATTAAAACTCTTTTTAGGGTTTTAGGGTTTATTGTTTTTTAAACTCTATACCCTAAACCCTAATTTTTATAAACAAAAGGTAATTTAGTCAATTTAAACTCAATGTGTAATATTTTTGAAAATAAACACACCGGTATTTTTTAAATCCTCCTTCATTTAAACATTTACTTAATCTTTTCTCTATTCTTTGTTCCTCTTCATTGTTGAATTTATTTTTTTCCGGTTTTTCTTATTTATGATTAATGTTTCATCTTATTCATATATTTTTTTCTCTAGCTTGTATATCATTTTAATGTAATTTTTTATGTATTGCACTCCTTCAGTATGTAATTCACAAATTCTAATGCCAATTATAATCTCAAAATAGAGGACCTGAGAATCATAGAAACCGGTTCCAATGGTTCATAAGCTTGATCTTTACAGTCTGCAATCTTATTATTAGTATACGTTCAACCGCAAAATCCGTTCATTAAACAATCATAATTTCGTCACTTAGTCATTGCTCTCTCTAATTTGTCTGTTTTTACCTTTGGTCTTTTATGTGTGGAACTAAACATGGCTAATTTGTTTAAATTAAGAATGTTGGAGGTAGCTTATAAACCAAGATTGTCCCCTCTAGTGACTATAATTCAGTATTTAAAACAATATATAGTTATAGACTTGTATTCATCTTGTGAGCTTTAAGTCCCATATCGTTAACCTAATCACTGACTCACAACATTCTATGGTATTACAAGTAACCCTTCGCTTACTTTTAACATATCAAATCCATTGCTACATGAACACATCTACACATATATTCGTGTCATATGTATATTACCTTTTTCAGTAAAAATTCGTATTTAAATGTTTTTGTTTTAACTCATGTAAAATTAAAATGTAGTCTAATAAAGCACCATTCAAAATTTTAATCTTCTTACATATAAAGGCTCTTGCGAGTTTACGCCACTAGTTCTAGTTTTTTTTTTTTGTATTTGTCTTAGTTTTTTAAAAAAAATTATATTAGATTGATACTAGGTACTTTACTATAAATCTATAAAATGGGAGTAAATAATTTAATTTGAAAAAGTACAATGTGTTTCAATCTAAATAAATAAGTTTTACATTTGTACCAAAAAGAATTTCAATATTTTCAGCTAAAGTCGTAATAAAAATTCAACCATATGTAATGAAATTCCCAAATTCAATAGATATATTCTTATTTTTGTAGACAATCCGGAAATTTATGTGGAACCTGGTTGAAATTAATTTTTCTCCTTTACAGTTATCAACATTTGTTTCTAGTGGACATCATATAAATATCTAAATGACAAATTTCGTGACAAACAACAAAAAGACAAATTTTAATTAACATGGAGACATGCCCCAATTTGTACATTTTTGGTTTTTTTTTAAAGCTATAAAAAAGTTATGAATGATCACTCTAAAACAATAATAATTAAAGCCATTTAGATAAACCCAACTGAACCAAAAAGAAAAGATTGAAGCTCATTTGGCCCAATACATGTTTTTAGGTGTTGTGTGATAAAGTGGTGGTAATAAGTCTTCCAAATTTGTAAAGTCTTCCATACATTATAGTTTACTCATTTGAGCTACCTCAAGAATCATCTATATATCGGTTTTTTAGGTCGTACAATTTCGAGTTGTCTACGTGTAAATGGAAGATCTTGGATGGATTGGATGGATTAGATGGACCGGAGAGTGTTGTTGTTATCGACAACCTCTAGGTTGCGGAGTCCTGAAACCTTATCTGGGAAACAACCATATCCCATTTGGGTCGTTGTGTGTCACCCGCACATTCGTGATTTCGCCGCACTAATCTACCATAAATCTATTATCAACAACTTTAGTAAAAATTCCAGCAGGCCAATATCCTACCAATATGTTGTTAGGTCCCAAAATCAACAGCCAATTTCCATGTTTTTGGTCCTATAAAAATTTCAGAAATTTATCATCAGGTCTCAAAGCCCACTAACACAATAAAACCATTAACTCCATCATTCTTCTAAATGAAAGAAAAAAAACAAGTCCAGGAAAACATGCTGACATCGGTTCAACGCAGAATAACGGAAGCTTCCCGAATTCGGTGATAAAACGTTCACGCCTGGTAACTTCACAGTCCAACATATCGATTTCAGACTTCGTAGACTTTTACCTTGGCATCAACATAACTCGATACTGCCGAGCTGGGAGGCTAACTGAAGGGGTCGGATTTCTCCCCTATAAGATCGATATAACGACGAGATCAACTCTGCAGCGTCCTCACAAAATCATATCAAGTCTACAAGAGCCCAGTCTGAATTTAGGTCCAAAATGACATTAAATTCATAATCAAAATGGGTTTAATGAAATTATATGCCTAAATCTGATATATTGCTTAATGGACCAAATCCATTTTATTAGCGGACCCAATTACTTAATGACATTATATATAACTTATTGTACTCGCCAAAAAAAAAGTTCAGAACTTTTAGTAGAAAAACTCTGTTTTAACAACAGCTTAACAGAAACAATAATAAAAAAACATATTTTCAATCTGTATTCTAAGTGAATCCACGATATAGAATTCTCGAATCCCCAAATACTTTTAACAAATTCTCGAATCCCCAAATACTTTTAACAAATTTAACGACTCCCACATTAATTCAATATATATAACAATAAATAATAGTCCATAGAACGAGAAAAAAGTTAGAGGAGAGAGAAACGAAGAAAAATAATGCACTGCCAAAAATTTAGTTGGTGCTTTGGAAATGTTGCTCTCTAACTTGATTGGTAAATTTTGTGCTGTTGAAAAGTTTTTAGGTTGTGGCATGTGGAGAACATCTACAGCACTTTCCAATCACCTAAAGTTATAGAGTTACTCTTTTAGTTAACGTTGGCACAGTATTAATATTACTCCAAATTAATTAACTTTGAAATATCAGACGGATAGTAATGATAGTATATGCTTTATAATGTAAAATAAATTACAAGATAATGTTGATAATGAAATTTCATACATACCGTCCAAAAGATGAATGATCTCGGCTTGAGTTACCCACTAAATCTACCTGTCAGCCAACTTCTATTGTGTTAAGATCATACGTCTTGTAATCTTCTGAGCTAATCTAGATTTGGGAAATAGACATGGCATCTCTTTTTTTTTTTTTTTCTATTCTCGGCTTTCACACGTTAATGTTATTGTGGTCTTCGTTCTATATAATTGTGGAAATGTTTTTATACGTACTTATACTTGCATACTATAATTTTTAGTCCTATAATACACAGTGATCTAGAAAGATTAGTTTCATCATCATTGAACTACAATTTAGGTATGAAACGTAATAACCTAAGTTATCCAGTTATTATTTCCCAAACACAGTTGAAAAAAAGGTAAGAGTAAAAATGTCAACACACATGGCCTAGAAACAACCGTGGAAATGTCTCATATATATAACATTAACATGGTTTTAAAACTTTAGGGTTTAGCTTAAAAAGAAAAGAAAAACAAATTAAGTAAAACTTAAAGAAAACATAAGTAAAAATGATAAAATATGGTTCAATTTGTGTTAATGTATCTGTTTTATAATTTTTTTGGTGCTCCTAATTTTAACATAGATTTTATTTATAACTAATGATAATACTAACATGCATGGGTTATATAGTCACTACAAAAAGAAAGTGTGGATAGCATCAATTAAAATATATCAGAAAAAGAAATGACGCTACTTAGAATTATTTATTTACAAGTGATACAAATTTGTAGTTTATTTAATATAATTGATGACATTATTGATGTATTTAGCATCAATTAAGTAAAATTGAGACAAATTCATTTTAAATTGTATCATTTAGATTAAATCGATGTAAAATAAGAGTTCACATCAGTTATTAAATGGATGTTAGCATCAATTAAATAAAACAATGCAAACTTTGTATCAATAAAAAGTGATGCTAACAATGAAAATTTTCACAAACTTTGTTTGTCCCACATCGGATACAAAACATGAGAGAAGAAACCTATTCCTCTATAAACCTATCATTTTAGATTTAGCCTAAATGTATTTAAATAAAATTATGGCTCTCGACACACAGTTACTTATGTTGTCAATCTTGGCTTAATTAATAAAATATTTATATTTTTGAAAAATAATTTACCATTTAAAATTGATTATATTATCATACGAAAATTAAAAATTTAGTACCAATTAATCACAATCGATACAAGCATAATATCAATTATACAAATTGATATAAATATGTAACATCAATTGTTATAAGTGTCACAAATATTTAACATCATTTGTATAAACTGGTGTAAAGATTAGGTTCATTTTTTATAACCGACACATATTGACATTTATCTTTTTTATTAATACAAAATATTAGAATCACCATTTTCAAAAGATTAGTTTTAGTTGTGTCAATAAAAAAATGATATAAACTAATAAAAAAAAGAGGAAATTTGGAAAATACTTCTTTTTGGTTTTTAAATTTGCAAAATACACTTCTTTTTTTTGAAAAATACACTTTCTATAATATTAATTTATTAAAATACCCTCATAAAATCTGAATAATAATTTTTTATTTATATTTTTCTAAAATCAATTTATTGTGGTCAATGGTTTGCTACGTTGATTCATGATAATTCATATATACGAAGATGCAGATTATCTCAGATACCGTAGACTACCAAAAAAATGATCAGATAATGCAACATCTTGAAGAGAAGAATGGTGTAAGTCTCCAATTTGAAATCTTATGGACCAGCAACTACATTGATTACATCATCTTCGAAGCACCAATTCATATCACGAGAATACGAAAGAGATAGAGTAATCGTATTCGAAAGAAGTAATCTTGTCTTCGTCTTCAATTTCTACTAAACCAACAACTACTTTGATTATCGCATCGGTTGCTCCAAGCCTGGGAAGTGGGAAATACAAAGCTATACACATCTAACTCTTTTTTAATGGTGAAAGATAGAATTTGATCTCTTTATAGATTTCACGTTTTCAGATCGTATTGACTTCGGACGATCCATTGTTTGATGGATTCAGTAGGTTAGGCATAGTATTTCACATTTGTAAGTAAAGTAAAACTATTCGAGATAAAAGTTTAGATTCATTATGATTGTTCCAATCTCTTGACCACTTATGCCAAATGCATGATGGCTCACACTACGGACTACTCGTTCATGGTCTATGTCCTGTAGAACCGTCGTGGTCAAGGTCGGGCATGAGCATAGGCAAGAGAGGCATGGGCTTTGGACCCCCAAAATTTTTTTGAATTTCATTATTAAAAAGGACCCTGATTTATTTATTTTGCAGAAACAGACCCTCGATTTGTCTTGTTTTGCAGAAATAGGTCCCTGTTTTATTTTTTTTGCACAAATAAACCCCTCAATTTTAAAAATTTAAAATTTGTTAACTTTTTAAACTATCGATCTAAAAATCTCAATTTTTTTTTGCTTAGAGCCCTCGAAATCTCATGACCGGCCCTGGTCGTGGGGTACGCTTAGCTAACCGTGATGTCTGACTTCAGATTTTGGATCCAAAATTGTAATGAGATCGAGAAGAAGAAACTGTGAAAAATGTAAAGCAAAATACTTCTTTATGTAAAAGTGTCCTATAACAATATTTGACAGATGATTGTTTGACTAAATAGCAAATCAGAATAAAAAGTTCCAATAAATATTTTTGGTAATCAGAGCAATGACCATCAAGCTAGATCACCTCTCTATCCTTAAATATCACAAATACAAAATATTAATCGATCGCACACTATTTTGAGCAGAACACCTTTTTTTGCCGAAGTATAACCATGATGAACCAAACTTCATGTATAAGGTATTCCCAATTAGACATGTAATGTGTAGAATGCCATAATAGTACCCATGACACATATAAAGACACAAGATCAAAGCTCTCTTATCAAATTTTTAGTAACGTTCATACAAAAAAATAAAATTCTAGTAATAGCAACGTGGTAATGTTTTTTTTTTATTTGCTTTAAATATATATTGTAAATCAATTCAAGATAAATCAGTTTTTTCAAATATTAAGAGTTAGTTTTCGAAAAAAAAAAGTGTATTTTTCAAAATACTCAAACATAAATAGGGTATTTTTCAAAAAATCCCATAAATAAATTATACTATCCACCTTTTTTTTTTTTTAGTCATGAGTACAGTTAACAAGCCAATGACAGAAATCTGAGTTTTGTAAGTGCTAAATGTGAAGTAACGTATCACAATCGTCAATGCTTTCATGACTGCGTGATGGATGGGTACGATGATGGAAAATGTGTTCCAAGATTTCAAAAATGTAGTTGCATAAAATCATTCTCCTAGTAATTGGTTATTTGAACGTTGAGTTATGACTTTTTAGTATCTAATTTTTTTTTTTTTTTTTTTTTTGTCAACAATCTCCATCGATTAAATCAAGGGTCAAATGATATGGTAGTGGCTGGAGCAAAAGCAACCCATACCAATTATGACAGATTTACGTGGGGAAAAAGTAAAATCTATATTGAAACGGAAGGTCTACCATTCTCAGCAAAAATCGATTAAAATCGTAACCAAAACTAACTAAATTCCCAAAATGTTCCAAATTTTGTAAAAGATATTCGGGATTTTACGTGGAACACGGTTCAAATGAAAAACGTGAAATTTTAGTGAAGAAAAAATAGTAATTATAGTTGCTTCTCGTTTACGATTACCCACATTTGTTAATTAATGGACATCATATGAAAAATATGTGAATCTTACATTGCATTCGGTTCAATATCAGACCAAACCAGGTCAATCTTTTCACTAACCAATCAGATAGCATTTGATTTGTTATTGGCTTACACAGAGATTAAATGGAGTATACAATGAAGCAGCTGGGCCAAAGGTGCACATGATGAGACACAATTGTCTTTAGTTTGAATCTTTAGTTTTCTTTAGTAACAAGTTTTTTTGCTATTAATCTATCTATCTACTATATAAAATTACTATGACTCTCTCCAGGATCCGCCACATCAGCAGGTAAGGAGAGGTCACGTGTCCAACCCAATTTAACACTTTCTCTTACAATCGTTTGACATACGCTGGTTCTCTCCATCTTCCTTCTCGAGGGTTGTTTATTGCAACCCTTTACAGTTAAATGCAAAAGTTATGATCATAATTCAAAGAGTATAAAGGTTATTTCTCATCCTCTCCATACAATAATCCGATTTTAGCTCACACACGCTGCGCTTTTTCGCTTGATTACGTTGTAGTAACCCTCCATGTTTACTTCTCTGATCGCAGCTTCGATTTCATCTGTTTCATGCGGTTTCTGGACACCGAATTTCTCCAGTCAGGTTTATGAAATTAAGAGGTCTGAAGGCTTCGCCAAGTTCTGGACACCGGACTTCTCCCATCAAGTTCTCATTAATGACCATTGTGCCTTCATAAAGAGGTACGTTAGCGGCAACTTTCTCATACTTTTGCTATATGTCGATGATTGATTGTGGGCCATGACCGCACCAAGATAACCGCTCTAAGGAAAGATTTGAACAAGTGCTTTGCCATGATTGTCGGGACATTCAGTTTCTCCACATGGTAAACTTGTATCTCTCTCTCTCTCACTCTGCTTGGAAGTGAATTCTTTGAATTGTCTGATTTTACGGTCCAATTAGATTTAATGATTATGTGAGACTCTTATCGCCTCATCTCTTCTCCAATTGAGTATTGTTTTTTTATGGCAGATGAATCCCATCTATTGAACAAGTCACCGTACTCTAGGCCTCTTAATCCAGCTTTTGGGTATTAATTAAAGCTGCAACTCAAGGAAATGTAAGTTTGTTCATCTTTCCTAACTTTCAACTTCCCTGATGCATCTAAAATTGGGATCTACAATACTACATGTATCACGAATGATAGAGATGAGAACGAACAAATTCATCATGAATTGTGCATAATGATGTGTCCTTGCATAATTAGGTCTTTGTAATTAACCTTGGTAATTGTTTTACTGATTTTGTTTTCAGATCAAATAAAAACTTAGTCTTCAACACAAAGCCAGTCACCTAGCCTCTGTTGGTTGGGGAGTAATTTGTGGTGCTGATGCTTCAGGATATATGAAACTTTTTCGGATATATGCAATACTTTCGTAAAGTCTTCATGCTCTGCACTGATATATCCTTGTTTTTATGGTTTTTTTATATGGTTTTTATTATTCTATCTAATGATTTTCATGCGGTTTAATGCTTTAAGTAGTAGTTTTAGTGTGTTTGTAGTGTTTAGAGTCTTTTACAGGTCAATTGGGAAAAAAAGACAAAAGAAGAGATATTGGACAGTTCTTAAGCATCATACGTCAAGCAATTGTTGGAGGCCTTAAAGTCATTGTATTGATCTGAAATTTGTGCACAAGATAGTAAATTGAGTCAGCTTGCAGCCAGAAAAATATTGAAGTCATTTGGATCTATGGTCATAAAGTTATACCAATTCTCGTGAAAACCTATCAATCTGGCTAAACCGACGAAAATGAAGGAAAATTTCAGAGTTTCCTAATTTGACTTGGTTTTGTCAGAGATTTCGACCTGCACGATTTTAGACTTATAAATACACGTTTTTAGCCACTTTAGAGAGAGAACCCTTGTATTTTATTCACTCTTTTGTATTCTAAGCTTTTGAAGAAGATCTTTGAACCCTATTGACAATTCGGAGAAGATTCCTAAACCTCCTGTTTATCTATTAATTTTTTTACGTCTTTCATGAAATCTTCTTATGATTTGATTTCTATCATGTCTGAGTAGTTTTCTAATTGGGTTTTACGGTTGCAAAGGGATTTTAGGGTTTGATTGATGTTGATTTAGGGATTGATAGCTTAGTTTCTTCATCTAGGTTGTCTGTATTGCTGGAACTTGATTAACTATATTGTTTCTGATCTTAGGTTGTTTCACGCATCAAAAGTGTTTGTTTAAAAGCTTGAAGAACCTATTTGAGTAAAGCATCCCTAACAAACGAAAGCTGATGTTAGGGTGTTTTGTGAACATATCAAACTTGACCATTATGTATGTTTAACCTCTTGAATTTAAACGACAGTTTAGGATCTTAGGTTGTTAGACATAGTAATTGATGCTACGACACTAGATCAATTTGATTTTGTGATTTGAGTTCTAAAATGATTAGTACTGCTTTCCTGACAATTTATATATTTATGAATCCCCGAATCCCTGCGAATTCCTTATGCCCAATACTTGTTTTCATAAGCTTGCATCTTCTACTTGCTTTCTCCGTTTACATATTGCAATTCACAATCATATTTTTGTCTTAGCTTAGTTTCAGTCTCATAAATTCGTAGTATGATACTTAGTCCTTGTGGATTCGATCCCTGCATTACTACAACCATTGTCATACACTAATTCAGAAATGTACTCTCAACATTTCTTTCCACTCTTCTTGCCGTTTGTCTTCACTAGATCACCTTAACTTTTCACCCAAAGATATCTTTCTGTTTTTATGATTCACTATTTCTAAATTTGAAATATTGAATGGATCCAGATGATTTGTGGTGCTACTCACTATTCCTATAATTGAAATCTTTATCAACTTTGTAAGTTAAAACATATGTGATTGAGTATCTTCAGGTTTTACAGATGTTGAATCTATTGGAATGGAGGAATTGAAAACTTCAAGTAGTTTATACTTCTATTTACCATATATGTGATACATCTATGACTGATCATTCCTATGATTCCTCTCCCTTATTGTGAACATGTGATGCTTCTCCAATATCTGAGGTTCCTCTGCATTTGAAAATATTGGTTTTCAGAAATAAATATTTCAGAAGTGCAAAGAGTATGTGAGTTTTGCAAAAAATATAAAACCGTGGTTTGTTTTATCGCCAAGGCAAAAAATATTTGTCTAACATGTGATGCGAAGGTCCATTCAGCTAGTGTATTCCCAAGGAGACATTTACAAACACTTTTATGTCGTTCTTGTGAGAACCAGTATTGTGTTGTTCGAAGTCTTGACTACAAATTGTTTTTGTTTAATAGATGCAACGACAAGCTCCATGGAAGTGTCACGAAACACTAAAGGCGAGATGTGAGTTGTTATACGGGTAACCCTTATGCTAAAGACTTTAAGCTTATGTGTGGTTTTTCGAGTTACAGAAGATGATGTTAAACATAAGGGAAAATCCGAGTTGAAGAAGGTTTGATTGATGCTTGTTTTTTTTTGTATATTCTTAGATGAATAGATCTCACATTTTGTTGTGGATGTACCGATGCTTTTCAGGTGCAAAGAGAAGCTATTTTATCATCTGATAACAGATTCTTGAATTGGAGAAGCTTCAATTCGAAGTAAACGGAGGTTTCTCATTGCCAGTGAGCTTCCGAAGCAATCTTTCTTAACACCGGAAATGATATAACTGCTGAATTTTCACACTTGTCTCCATCCTCCAATTGGTGATTCCTTTTGGGAATGCAAAATTCAATATAATAAGAAATCAGGGTTGGTTCAAATATCATAATATTGGAATGTGTTTATCATGTAAAATGATTTATTAGAATGTGTTTATCCTATAAAATGATTTATGTTTATGCAGGTTTTATGCAGATTTGATCCTTTGAACATATGGGAAAGGGAAACAAGGAAGTGTACATACAATATAAAGAGGGATACAAGAGGGTGGATGAATTAGAAGGTATGAGCCACAGAAAGAAAAAGTGGAACTCCATCAACAAAAAGTTCTCCAACTGCTCATGCAGCTCAAGTTCATTCACAAGACCGTACGTTCCTTCTTTGCTAGCTTTAGCTCAATTCAGTTCCTCGTACTCGAAGTAGCTAACAGCTTCTGAGCCAATCCGGCTTTCTCCAATTTGCAACCATTTTTCTGTGAGGTAGCAATGCCTAAACCCATGTACACGAATATATGTGTTTCAATGGTCGTTATATTGTTCTGTTTTGCTTCTGGATTCAATTTCCAATGTGTTAAGCAAAAGCTCTGCAAATGTTATAAATAATAGTAAATAATAGTTCAGCTCGTCCTTCTATCATTTACTAGGTGTGAGGTTGTGTTTAAGAGTGCTCATTCTGTTGTAAGTTATATGACCCAATCTTCAGTTTCTGCAACTCTTTTTTTTAGACACTAAATTTAATCCATTCATTTATATTCTCCTTTCAACAAACGCAAGCTAAGAAATCGTTTTTGTCTTCTTTCTATTTTTCATGTCTTCCCCCAACCTACAATAAGGGTTTTAATAAAAATTGATTGATTTTTTGGCAAACTAATGTTTCTATGGGCAACGAGAAAACCGTAAGGTTCAATCAACAAAGTTCCGCATATCATTAAATTAAGAAAATAGTTAAATTAAGAATTAGAATGTTTTATCATTTTTAAATTAGAAAATTTACTCTAGAGGGAACGACGAAACTTGAGAGTTTAGATGGGATATGAAATTTGGGGATTTTGGGGACATTGAAGATACAACATTCCAAAGTGTCGCTACATATGATCCTATTGAAGGAACTACAGCTCTTACAAATGTATTCTTTACCAAAGCTCATCAACATTTATAAATTAGCAATTATATGTTAAACTATCTTACATAGTTACATCATCACGAAGTAAATTATTTATTATGAACCTAAAAAATCTTTTTCAGGGGTTTTGAAAGCTAACGACAAGTCTACAACCAAATCAAACCGAAATTACGTTAGTACAAAAGAAGTTATAGTTTTACTAAACGAAAACGAACTGAATCACCAAAAAATATTTAAGCAAAGCAATTCTAAATAATCATATATAGAGTGGATTTTACCAAATACGCAAACAAGTGTTATCTAAACAATAGACATTATACGAGTTTGAAAAATTTGTATACCACAAAAATAGATATTAATAAATAAATTAAATATCGTGGTCCAAAACAAATAAAATTATTAAAATTATATGATTAAAAAGAAGAATGTAGAAATAAATTAAGAATATATAACTACACTAAGACACACAACAAATATTCAACATTTTTATCACCAACAAAGTTTGAACATAAATCCGCGTGTAACGCGGGTACTCACCTAGTATATATAATAGAAAATTTTTTCTCTCCATCTAAGATGTCCACGTAAGTAAAATATTTTTATAATAAATTTTATTTTAATATGTCATTTAATTCATGTTTATGTATATTTTTATTACTTATAACTACTAAAAATTTTAATTAAGTAAAAAACGAAAAATAAGTAAATAAATGACTAAAAGTGGTACATTCAAAATTATTTGAGTAATTTCAAAATTATAAATATGTAAAATAAATATAAAATATAGAACAAATGAATAAAATATAGATAAAATATATAAAAAAATCAAAGGAAAAAAAGACTAAATGATTTGAGTGTCAAACAATTGTTAAGAGGCAAAAAATCTAAAGAAAAAAAAATTATACTTTTTCACTAAAAAGATACTGAACCATCTCAGTAAAAGATATTGAACTATTTCACTAAAAGATAAGATAATAAGGTGAAATTTTAAAATATACGATTTTATTGAAAATATTATATTTGAATTTTATGGAAGTATAAAAGAAAAATTTGAAAATGTTATAATACAATTACTTTAACTATATAAGAGGTATAAATTTCTACACAAAAAAATAAAAAATAATGGTTTATTCATGAATTATACAACAAAGCTCACACAAAATAATTTTTCACCATGATATTTGATAAATCTACATCTGAATACAATGCAAAAAGAAAATCTTCAAGACATGATAAATCGCGATTTCTTCTCGTCAGGCATGTGTGTCGATCGACACACATAGGTGGTGTCGATCGACACAAGATAGAAATATCGACTCCGAGTTGATAACTTCGCCTTCTCTTTCCACAATGATCCAAAATGCTCTAAAGTCTCCAATTATGCTCCAAACGTCAGTGAATCGATAAAGACTTAAACAAACTCGAAAAACACCCAAAAGACTTTATAAAAAGGACTTATATCATGGCCAAAAACCGACAAAAACCATGAAATATCAACTCCCCTAAACTTAGCTTTTGCTTGCCCTCAAGCAAATTAGAAACTAAGAATGAAGTCGGGGTTTGAAAACAGAAACTTTCGGCTAACCTTAGGAACGTCACATTGAACCAACACCCTTGAATTCACATATCATAGAGCCAACATTAGCTAGTACTTCGATGTACTCACTGCAAGCTTAGCAATCCTCCAAATCAAATCCAAACCCCTTAGAGAAATTCAGACTCTCTATTGCTAACCCCTTTTCATTCAATTAGGTGAGGTCTCATCGAGAGAATATCGATCAAAGGATCTATAGATTTTTTTCTCTTCCTTGTTAAATCTGTGCACTTCTCCCTTTTTCTCTTCCTTTAGTCGATTAATCAACTATTCTGCTTTGGTCTTAGAATGGGACTCACTACTGTTCTTCCTTGTGAGGAGACAGGGTCGTGAAGATCTTTTACGTTACAGTTTTAGAATATCGCTCACTACTATTGTTCCTTGTGAAGAGACAGGGTCATGAGGACTCACTACTGTTGTTCCTTGTGAGGAGACAAGGTCGTGAGGATCTTTGCACTATTTTAACATTTAGACCACTTTTATTCTATTTGTAAGGAAGATCAAAGGGAGATTATCCTAACTTGTAGTGCTGAAGGGGAATCAAATCCAATGTATACCAAGCCCCAAGATGAGAAATTAGAGTTCATTAAGGGCGGGGTTAGCAACATACTTTCAAAACTCTCCAGAAACTTGAACCCTTTCAGTTAGACCGATGCACCTATAGCTATCCACCTAATAAAACCTGCAATCGGCCTACTATAGCAATGGTCCTTCAAGTGTTAGCACTTTGTGGTTAGTTTCCAGGAAAACTTATAGTTTCAAACTGATTTTGACTCGATAAAACGTTTTAAACTGACTCTAAAAAACGAACACAATGTTAGCAACTACCTCCCCCAGACTTAAACAACACTGTCCCCAATGTTATCAAGCCTGAAATTGGTAAAGGGAAAGAAAAGAGATTGAACTTGTTAAAAAACGAGATTTTATCATTTTTGCATCGGGTGTGTCGATCGACACACTCAGATGGTATCGATCAACACACGATCTGAAGAACAACTCATCACGTGTTAGAGAGCTTTTCCAAAGGCAGTAACAGGATAAATGATAAGGGACTAGTCCTCCTCCTCAGATGGGGAAGCAGCACGCGTAGGAGACGGTGAACGAGGACGAACACAACCGCAGTTAGACAGCCCTGTGGTGGTGTTCTAGATAGCCTGAAAACTCTGAGCAACCCAAGTCTGAAAGGCCTCTGGCTCCATAGGGATCGCGGGAGTGTCAGGAAGATGATAAGGCTGAGGTGGAGCTCTAGAAGTGCATGCGCCTCTAGCAGAAGTACTAGCACTAGGAACCGGCTTCCTACAACTAGAACCCCTGCCAACGGCTCTGAGTAGTCTCGGATCATGCTGAAAGGATAGCACAGCTGAGTTACTGGAGATGCAAGTCAAATCTGGAAGGGGCAACTGAACCATACGCTACTCTCTGGAAGCAACGCGAAAGACCCAATGACGGTCTGGCCTAAGCAAGGTGGTTCTCCATAGATTCTCTAAGTCTATAGAAAAAGCGTGCTATTCACCTTGTAGGTAGATGTGTCAATGCCACAAAAATGGAAGATCGGAGTGAGAATACTACCAGCAGTGAAGGGCTTGCTACTCTTCGTCAGGGTGAACGGTGTGTTCTTCAAAGAGGCCAAGTGATGTTCGAAAACATATCCCATGTTGGCATTGATGTTCACAGCAGGTTCATCCTGGATGTCCTCTCAAAGAGTGTAATACAGCAGAATAAGCTCGGATAATCTCATCTTCCCAGGCTCGCCCTTACACAAAAGGGTAGTCGAGAAGAGACGAATCACGTACCGCAAGACTGGATGTCTGACATCCATATGAGTAGAGCTCCTGGAGCTATAAATCCTAGTCCCAAAACGTGACCAGAAGGACTGCACCTCAGGGAACTTGTCTGGAAGATCTGTAGTAGCATGATCCGTAAAATCCATAGATCCCGCAAAGATCTCGGAAAAAACCCTGTATCTGACCCCACGAATCATGAATGTCAAAGTCCAATTTTGCGCGTCCTCTGCATCCTCTGCACAATCCACCTCACAGTACACTCTCACCGTAGCAAAGAACTGACGCACCAAGTCAGGATACATGGCATGATGCTTGGTCGCACTGGTGCCCAAACCTGCATTCCCCAATAATCGAAGCACCTCATCTTGGATACCCAAAGTCCTCATCGCGTGGGAATCAGCAACTCTTCTTGGTGCTAAAGTCACCTTCAACAATTCATTGTAGAACAATGAATCATAATCGTCCCAACTGTCGCTAATATCCATGTTTACAACCTCAGGACGAACTAGTATTGCAGAAGGAACATCGTCCCAAGACCTCGCGATACGAATCTTGGTTCCTTTGAGCCTTTGCTAAGAAGGATGGCAAGTTCCCGTTGAGGCTTGAGTATCGGGGTTAGAACTAGATGCAGCCGCTCCTGCCCGTGGTCTCTTGTTCCTTGTAGTTATCTTTGCAGATCGAATAAGAGGAGTCTAGAATCAGATAGAGGAGGAAAATTCGAATGAGATGGACCCAAAAATCACTCAATTCTGTGAAGATTTGAAGAAGTTAGGGTTTATCAAAAATTTATCCTAAAAACCTCTAAAAAATCGCGGCAGAAGAAAAAAAATGGAGGAAGATTGGATTTTTTATCTTTAAAATCAGATTTGGTGAAGTGAAAATCGCGTAACTTTGGTTTGATTTGAATGAAAGTATACCGATTTTGACCGAATGAAATCGAACCAGAAAACTTACCTCGTGATGTCCGCATGTGTGTTGATTGACATTTGACTTTTGTGTCGACACAAAGTTAGGTTTATTTTATTTTTTTGACTACCTGAAACACTTAGAACTAAAACCAAAAGTTAGTAAAACAAACGAAAAAACAAACTTGAGCTATGTACACTTATCAGTGGGTTGCCTCCCACCAAGCGCTTGTTTTCAGTCATTAGCTTGACTATGTCGGGACTCAGGCAACGGGTGCATCATCCAGAGGCACAATGTGTCCTGCTGGAATATCGGCTTTCGCCCAATAATGCTTCCCCCTTTGTCCATTCACTGTGAATTCTTTGCCTTCCGAGCTAATGAGGACAACAGCTCCATGTGGTCAGGCCTCTTTGGTGGTGAAAGGACCTGACCAACGATAACGTAATTTTCCAGGAAAAAGCTGCAAACGAGAGTTATATAGGAGTACCTCGTCATTGAGTTCAAACTTCCTGGAGATGATCTTTTTATCATGATATGCCTTAGTCCTCTCTTTGTACAACTTGGAGTTTTCATAGGCATGATGTCTGATTTCATCCAGTTCGTTCAGTTGTATCACACGCCTTTCTGCAGTAGGCTTGATATCGAAATTGTACAGCTTCACTGCCCATGCTGCCTTGTGTTCAAGCTCGACTGGAAGATGGCATGCTTTCCCATAAAACAGATGGAATGGCATGGTTCCTAGAGGCGTTTTAAAAGCTGTCCTATAAGCCTAGAGCGCGTCATCCAGCTTGGTAGACCAATCCTTCCTTGTAGAATTGACTGTCTTCTCTAGAATCTCTTTGATCTGCATGTTCAATACCTCAACTTGCCCACTTGTCTGACGATGATAAGGACTAGCCACGCGATGATGAACACCATACTTATGCAAAAGCTTAGCAAAGACATTGTTAATGAAGTGCGTGCCACCATCACTTATGACAACTCTAGGGAGTCCAAATTTAGGAAAGATGATGGTCTTAAACAGCTTAATAACCACCGCATCATTATTCTTCAGACTCGTAATCGCTTCCACCCACTTGGAGACATAGTCTACAACAACAAAAATATATACATTCCCATAAGATGATGGGAGTGGACCCATGAAATCAATGCCCTAGTAATCAAAGACTTCAACCTCAAGGATAAAGTTTTGTGGCATATCATGTCTCTTGCTGATTTTTTCTTTCCTCTGACAAGCATCACATTTGGAGATGAAACTGTGAGCATCCTTAAACATTGTAGGTCACCAGAACCCTGCTTGAAGAACCTTAGAAACCGTCTTGAACGTAGCAAAGTGACCAACATACTCGAAATCATGACAATGAAATAACACATCTCGAACCTCAACATCTGCAATGCATCTCCTGTAGATACCGCCTGAACAATGCTTATAGAGATAAGGTTCATCCCAATGGTACCTTCTAAGTTCTTTCATGAACTTCTTCTTCTCATAGCCCTTAAGGTTGGTAGGTACATCCTCTACAGCTAGGTAATTAGCAATATCAGCATACCACAATCGATCGGACCCAGAAATAGCGAAGACATGATCATGAAAAGCTTTATTCAAGACTCGTGGAAGTTGAGTCAAAGTCTGCTTCGCCTGGTGTCGATCGACACCAACATTTGTGTCGATCAACACACGAGTTTTCAAACCTGAGACTCGATGTTCAAAGTGTATGTCGATCGATACCCTTCCTTGGTGTCAATCGACGCAAAGTTTGTAGCTCGAAAAACCTTCAGATTTTCACCCTTATCTGTCTGCAATCCGCTCTCAATGAAGTGTATATTCTCCTCAGGGAAGAAATCGTCTATAGGAATGTTGTCTTCAATCTTAATCTGAGAGAGATGATCAGCTACGCCATTCTCAACTCCCTTTTTGTATTTCACTTCAATATCAAACTCTTGAAGGAGTAGAATCCATCTCAATAAGCTTGGCTTTGCATTTTTCTTCTGCATTAAGTACTTGAGCGCGGAATGATTTGTATACACTATCACCTTAGCACCAATCAAGTATAGACGAAACTTCTCAAAAGCAAACACCATAGTTCCTTTGTGCCTCATCTAATGTCTGACTGGCATAATAGATAGCATGAAGCTTATTTTCTTTCTTCTGTCCTAACGCAGCTCCAACTGCAAAGTTGCTAGCATCACACATCACCTCAAAAGGCAAATCCCAGTCTGGAGGTTGCACAATAGGAGCACTCACTAAAGCCTGTTTGGTCTGTTCAAAAGAAGCAAGACCATTAGTATCAAAATCAAATTTGACATCCTTACAGAGTAGGGTGATGAGTGGGCGGACAATCTTGGAGAAGTCCTTGATGAATCTCCGGTAGAATCCAGCATGTCCAAGAAAGCTCCTAACCAAGTTTACATAGTTAGGCGGCTGAAGACTTGTCATGACCTCAATCTTAGTGCGATCCACCTCAATCCCAGCTGCTAGGACTCTGTGTCCAAGTACAATGCCATCTTTCACCATAAAGTGGCACTTCTCCCAATTTAGAACCAAGTGTTTCTCCTCACATCTAGCAAGCACCTTCTCTAGATTGTTAAGGTAGTCCTTGAAAGAAGAATCGTAGACTGAGAAATCATCCATAAAGACCTCCATGTAATCCTCAGTCATGTCTAAGAATATAGACATCATACAACGCTGAAATGTCATAGGAGTATTACAAAGTCTAAAGGGCATTCTACGATATGCAAAAGTGTCATAGGGACAAGTGAAAGTGATCTTCTCCTGGTGTTCTGGATGGATGGAAATTTGAAAGAACCCAGAGTATCCATCGAGGAAACAGTAGTAAGGATGATTCGCTAGCCTCTCTAACTTATGATCAATGAAAGGCAAAGGAAAGTGGTCTTTCCTGGTGGCTGCGTTGAGCTTCCTGTAATCAATGCACATCCTATATCCCGTCACAATCCTCGTAGAAATTAGCTCATTCTTCTCATTCTTCACCACTGTGACTCCTCTTTTCTTAGGAACTACATGAACCAAACTGATCCAAGCGCTGTCCAAAATTGGATAGATGATCCCAGCTTCCAAAAGTTTCAGGATCTCTTTCCTGACAACCTCTTGCAAATTTAGATTCAGACTCCTTTGATGCTCCATTGATGACTTCGTCTCATCTTCAAGATGAATCCTATGCATGCACAAGTCCGGAGAGATACTTGAAATGTCATCAAGAGAATAGCCAAGAGCCTTGCGAAACTTGCGCAGCTTGCTTAGTAGTAAAGTGAGCTCTGCATTGTTCAAAGAAGCATTAACAATGACTGGGTATGTAGAGTTAGGACCAAGATAAACATACCTTATCCCTACTGGAAGTTGCTTGAGTTCGATCTTTGGAGCTTTTTCTTCACTCCAATCGCTGGTTTTTGTATCTTTCTCAGAAATTCTAACCAGCTCCACATTAGCTATCAACTACATCACTCGCTCACTCGCATCAATCATCTTGGCATACCCCTCAGCAATATCATCCAACTGTCCTGCCTCTGTCATAGAGTTAATCAATGTCCTCTCCAAAAGATCTGTAGGATGCATCTCATTGAAAACTTCCTATGCGAGGTCTGTAAGTCCATCTACATAGAATGTCTGGCCATCTATAGTAGGTCTCTTCATTAGCTTGTCCATGTCAAATTTCATCTCTAAATTACCTACATTTAGTGTAATTCTGCCTCCCTTAACATCAATCAATGCACCAGCTGTTGCCAAGAACGGTCGTCCCAAAATAAGAGGATCTTTGGGTTCCTCACCATATTGCAAAACCGCGAAATCTGTAGGGATGAGGCAATCTCCAACCTTGATTGGAACATCTTCTAATACACCTTATGGGATCCTTACTGATATATCTACGAGGATAAGAGAGATCCTGGTTGGTTGGAAATCAATCATTCCAAGGCTGATAACAACGGAGTGTGGCATCAAGTTGACACTTAAGCCCAAATCACAAAGAGATCTTGGAAACCTCTCTAAAAAGATCAAGAAATCCAACACAAAGCTCCCTGGGTCTTTGAGTTTCTCTGGAATCCTGTTCTAAATCACTACACTCACCTGCTTAGAAATCATAGCAACTCCTTCTTCAAGACCCAAATTCTTGGTCACCATCCTCTTCGCATACCGTCGGATTACCGGAGTAGTTTTAATGGCATTAATCAATGGAATCTCAACAAAAAGCTTATCAATGATAGCTTTGCATCTAGCATCCTCCAGTTCTTGCTTAGACTTCCTCTGATTCCTAGAATAGTGTACCTTTGGTTTGTAAACCCTTTCATCTACATTATCAGCCTTCAACGTAACTGGGTTTGTCTGGTTGGGGTGTCGATTGACACTCAACTGGTGTCGATCGACACACAGCTTTTGTGTCAAGTTGGTGTCGAGCTTGGTCAATGTGTCTTTTCTTTTTTCAAAATTTTCAACGTGTATCGATCAACACACCACTATGGTGTCAATCGACACAGGGTCTGGGACATAAATTTTATCTCCTTCAATCTCCTCAAGTTCATCGATTTGCTTTGTATTAAGACCCTTCTTCAGAATTGGCTCCATCTTCCTTCCACTCCTTGTCGTGATAGCGGTGACATTGTGCTTTGGATTCATGTCTGTTCTTGATGGAAGAAATCCATCTTGCCTTCTCACATTCTCAGTGGTTTGAGCAACTTGAGTATCCAATTTCTTGACATGGGTGTTCCAAGCTTCGAATTTCCTATTCAAGTCTTGATACATGGCATCCATCTTCCCATTGAAGCTTACAGTCATCTTCTGTTGACCCTCTAAGATCTGCTTTAGCATAGATTTCATCTCATTATCCAAAGATTGAGCAGGAGGCGTGTGATAAGAAGAAAAACCATAGTTCCTTGTATAGTTGTTGCTCTGAAATGGCTTCTGATACTCAGTCTTCTGATACTTCGATTTTGGAGTGTAGCTAGAGGAACCTTGATTTCCAGTGAACGTGGTTCTCTGGTTGTTTCCATTGTAGCCTCTGTTCCCTTGCTGATTACCAAACATTTGACCTTGAAAATCGTTTCCATTGATTTAGTTGACATCCTCTTCATCGTGTTCTTCCTCTTGATAGAAAGTTTCTACCTCTTGAGCAAACTGAACTGACTTCTTTCGTACTAGAAGATTATGCACAGAATCCAACTTAGCCTTTACCTAAGCAATTTGACCTCCATCCATGTTTTCACCAAGCCTTTTCCTCTCAAAATCTGCATTCTTGATACTATTACTAGAAGCCAAGTTCTCTATCAGCACAAGAACATCTTCTGCATATCTCGTATTGAATTTCCCATTACTCGCAGCATCGAGAGCCATTTGGTACCTCCAATCTATCCCTCTGAAGAATATACCTAGAGGTTGAACATCACTAAAGTCGTGATGAGGACAATCTCTCTGATAGGTCTTGAATCTCATCCAAGACGCCTTGAATGCTTCAGTCGATCCTTATTTGAATGTAGATATTTTCGTCCTCAAATCCTTAGACCTTGCTTCTTCAAAGAAATTGTTGAGGAAGGCATTCTTAGTATATTCCCAAGTAGTGAGAGAACTTGGTTCCAACTGCTTCAGCAATTAAGCTGCTTCTCCACCAAGGGAGTAAGGGAAAAGCTTGCAGTAGAGGTAATCATTCGACACTCCATTAGCTTTAATGCTCGATGCAAAATCCTCAAACCTCTCAATGTGGCCCATGGGGTGTTCAGATGGAAGACCATGTGATATATCATGGTTTTTACCCGTTTTTTACCATGATATAAGTCTTTTTCATAGAGTCTTTTTTGTATTTTTTGAGTCTTTTTGAGTCTTTGTAGGATAAAGAACGATAAGAGCTTAATGGGAGCTTTTGGAGCATCAAGGAAAGAAGAGCCGAAGCGATCAAGTCGGAGTCGAGTTTTCAAGGCTGTGTCGATCGACACGGTCCTGTGTGTAGATCGACACGAGCATGTTTGACGTGAAGATTGAAGAATTTCCTCTTAGGCCCACAAAGCCCATAAGTTTACAGAAAAGCCCAGTCCGAATTTTAGACCTTATATATAGTTTTTTCTTAGGCTTTTAGTTTTTTTATCTAGTTTTTAATTAAGACTTGAGAGAGAAGAGATTTGGAGAGCTTTGAGGAGATTACAGACTTCCGGATTTCATCGTTTTCGAATCTCTGTATCACTTACTCTATCTCTTTTATGCAATTTATTTCATTCATAATGTTTACTGCATTTATGTCTGAGTAGTTTGCTTGTTAGGTTTATGGTAATTCAAGGGTTTGATTAGAAATTGATAGGATTGAAAATCTGTTAGGATTTATCTTTATGTTCTTCATCTAGATTGATTTAACTCTGATTTTAGGATTGATCAACTGAAATTGGATATCCTAGGTTGCATTAATAGATGCGAAAGTATTATTAACAACCGGACATAATCTTAGATAAGCAAAATTATCTATTCGTAAAAAAATTTGGCTTAGTTATTTTGTGAACAATTGAACCTGAATTTAATGCTTAATTTTATTCACTAAGTTTGCAAAGAAATTTGGAATTTAGGGATTTAGTCATAGATAATCTCTACAACGAAAGTTAATTGGTTTTATATTCGTGTTTGAGTTCTAGAACTACTCTTAACAAATCCTGCCCGTTTTTTGTCCCGTGTCGATCGACACGGTCCTGTGTGTCGATCGACACGATTGATTTTCGAATCATTCCTGCGAATTACCCATAGCCTAACTCTTCTGTCTAATTGATTACAAGAACATTTACCATAATACACTATTTACTTTGCTATTTTTATTACACTCATACATTCTTACTTAGCATAATTTGAATTCACTAATCGATTGTGTGTTTAGATTCCCTGTGGATTCGATCCCTAAGTACTACTATGATCTCTTAATTTGAGAGAGTAGCTTAGGGAAAATTTGAGCACATCAAATTTTGGCGCCGTTGCCGGGGAATTCGATTTCACCAATCGATTTTTGATATTAGAATTTTGTCTAAGTTTTTTTAATTTTTATTTTGTTACTTACGTGTTCCTTTCTCTTTGTCTTGTGTTTCAGGTTTATGTCTAATCGCGTTACCAGAAGCAACTGGAACGAAGAGCTAGTTGATCTCAACCTTGAGATTGGAAAGTTGGAACGAGCTAACAGAGCAGCGAGAAAGACAGCCCAGATGAACACATTAGTTCTTATCAGAGGTGAAGATGGGTTTCTTCTGGATGTTGAGGGTTGCAGACGCAATGCTCAGGGTCAGAGGATAGATGAGAATGGAACTGTCATTTTAGAGGAGCCAGCTGGGTGTGGGCGTACTCTAGGAGCCAGCTGGGCGTGGGCGTACTCTAGGAGAGTACAACATACCAGACGAGTTCTATGCCAACAGAGCAGCGATTCGTCCTCCTACTTTCCCGAGGAACGATTTTAAGCTGAAGCCGGTTTACTTCTAACTTGTGGCTCAGCACCCGTTCCTCGGTCTTTCCTCTGAGCACCCCATGGATCACATTGAGAGGTTCGAGGACTTAGCATCTAGCATCAAGGCTAATGGAGTGTCAAGCGATTACCTCTACTGCAAGCTCTTCCCATACTCTCTTAATGGAGAAGCAGCTTACTGGTTGAAGCAGCTTACTGGTTGAAGCAGCTTACTGGTTGAAGCAGTTAGAGCCGGGATCGCTGACTACTTGGGAGGACACCAAGAATGCTTTCCTCAACAACTTCTTCGATGAGGCGAAATCCGAGGATCTGAGGACTAAGATCTCTAGTTTCAAGCAGAGATCGACTGAGGCATTTAAGGCTTCTTGGGGAAGATTCAAGTCCTACCAGAGAGATTGTCCTCATCACGGGTTCAGTGATGTTCAGCTGTTGGGAATTTTCTTCAGAGGTATTGATTGCAGGTATTAGATGGCTCTGGATTCTGCTAGCAATGGGAACTTCAACACCAGATATCCAGAGGATGCACTCATTCTTATTGATAACTTGGCTTCTAGCAATAGTACCAAGAACGCAGACTTCGAGAGGAAGAAGCTTGGTGGGAACATAGATGGAACCTGCTAGTGGGGAAGAAGACTGTTCAGTTTGCTCAAGAGGTAGAAACCTTTATTCCAGAGGAAGAGCAGGATGAAGAGGATGTTAACTACATTAGTGGGATTGGGTTTCAGAGTCAGAGGTTCGGTAGTCAGCAGGATAACAGAAACTTCAACGGGAACAACCAGAGGACTACATTCACTGGAACTCCAGGTTCACCTAGCTATTCTCCTAAGCCACAGTTTCAGAAGACCGAGTATCAGAAGCCTTTCCAGAGCAATTACACTAGGAAGTACGGTTCGTCTTCTTATCAGACACCTCCTCCTCAGTCATCAGAGAGCAGCGAGATGAAATCTATGCTAGAGTAGCTCTTAGAAGGACAACAGAAGATAACCGTAAGCTTCAATGGAAAGATGGATGCTATGTACAATGATTTAAATGGGAAGTTCGAAGCCTTGAATACCCATGTCAAGAAGTTATACTCAATTTGCTCAGACAGCGGAGAATTCAAGGAGGCAAGAAGGGTTTTTTCCATCTAGGACGGATGCAAATTCGAAGCATAGTGTTGCTGCCATCACCACGAAGAGTGGTAAGACGCATGGGGAGCCAGTGGTGAAGAAGGGACTTAATGTAGAGGAGTTCGACGATCTCATGGAGATCAAAGATGCTGAGAAACACATTTCAGACCCCGTGTCGATCGACAGAAATAGATTGTGTCGATCGACACAGATTGAAAATCTCCACTCTGGAAAATACGCAATCGGTGATTCTTCGCGTAAGGTCGACACCACCCTCGACACAGGGTCAACACAGAAAGAGCATGTCGATCAACATAAGGACATTGTCGATCGACACGAGTCCCAGACGAGCCCAATCGCATCAAAACCCACAGCTAGTGCAGAGGAAAGAGTGTATGTGCCTAAGATACCTTATCCTAGGAGCCAGAAGAAGTCTAGGCAGGAGCTAGAGGATGCTAGGTGCAAAGCTGTGATGGATAAGCAAGTTATGTAGCATCCTTTGGTTGATGCTATTCGGACTAGTCCTGTGATCCATCGTTATTTGAAGAGGATGGTTACCAGGAATTTAGGTCTTGAGGAAGGTGTTGCTATGATTTCAGAGCAGGTCAGCGCAGTGATTCAGAACAGAGTTCCTGAGAAACTCACGGATCCGGGAAGCTTTGTGTTAGATTGTTTGAGGAGAGGTTTCCGAGGTCTCTTTGTGATTTGGGCTCTGATGTCAATCTGATGCCACACTCGGTAGCTGTTGGTCTTGGAATGACTGATTTCCAGCCCATTAGAATCTCTCTTATCCTAGCCGACCATTCAGTCAGGATCCTTGAGGGTGTTTTGGAGGATGTTCCAATCAGAGTTGGAGACTGCTTGATTCCTACTGATTTCGTTGTTCTGCAATACAACGAAGAACCCAAAGATCCTCTTATCTTGGGTAGACCGTTCTTAGCTACAGCTGGTGCTATGATCGATTGTAAGGGAGACAATATTACGTTGAGTGTGGGTGATTTGGAGATGAAATTCGAAATGGATAAGTTGATGAAGAGACCCACCATAGACGGCCAGAATTTCTATGTAGACACGCTTACTGACATCGCGCAAGAGGTCTTCAACGAGATGCATCTCATAGATCCTTTGGAAAGGACTTTGGTGAACTCTGTGATAGTGGAAGGACAGCTTGATGAGGTTGCTAAGGGGTATGCGAGGATGATGGATGCTCGTAAGAAAGTTATGTAGCTGGTTGGTAATGTGGAGTTGGGTGAATCTTCAGAGAAAACGCAAAAGGTCAGCGATTGGAGTGAACAAAAAGCTCCAAAAATCGAACTCAAACCACTTCCAGTTGGGCTAAGGTACGCTTTTCTTGGTCCTAATTCTACATATCCAGTCATTGTTAGTGCTTTTTTGAACAATGCAGAGCTCACTTTACTGCTAAGCAAGCTACGCAAGTTTCGTAAAGCTCTTGGCTATTCTCTTGATGACATTTCAGGTATCTCTCCAGACTTGTGCATGCATAGGATTCACCTAGAGGATGAGACTAAGTCATCGATTGAGCATCAGAGGAGGCTAAATCCAAATTTGCAAGAGGTTGTCAAGAAGGAGATTCTGAAACTTCTAGAGGCTGGGATCATCTATCCCATTTCAGACAGTGTTTGGATTAGTCCGGTTCATGTGGTGCCCCAAGAAGGGAGGAGTGACAGTAATAAAGAACGAGAAGAACGAGCTGATTTCTACGAGGACAGTGACTGGGCACTAGATGTGTATCGACTACCACAAGCTAAACGCAGCCACAAGGAAAGACCATTTTCCTTTGCCTTTCATTGATCAGATGTTGGAGCGACTAGCGAATCATCCCTACTACTGCTTTCTAGATGGTTATTCCGGTTTCTTCCAAATCCCCATTCATCCGAAAGACCAGGAGAAGACCACATTTACTTGTCCCTATGGCACTTTTGCATACCGCAGAATGACCTTTGGACTGTGTAATGCTCCTGCGACTTTCCAGAGATGTATGATGTCGATTTTCACAGACATGATTGAGGATTACATGGAGGTCTTCATGGATGATTTCTCAGTGTACGGTTCGTCCTTCAAGGATTGTCTGGACAACCTGGAGAAGGTGCTTGCTAGATGTGTGGAGAAACACTTGGTACTGAACCAGGAGAAATGCCACTTTATGGTGAAAGATGGCATCGTACTTGGTCACAGAGTTTCAGCTGATGGAATCGAAGTGGATCGAGCCAAGATCGAAGTTATGACAAGTCTGCAACCACCTACTTCAGTCAAGGAAATACGAAGTTTCTTGGGACACGCTGGTTTGTACCTGAGATTCATCAAGGACTTCTCTAAGTTTGCCCGCCCGCTCACCACTTTGTTATGTAAGGATGTCAAATTTCTTTTTGATACTGATTGTTTAGCTGCTTTTGAACAGATCAAGCAGGCTTTGGTGAGTGCTCCAATAGTGCAACCTCCAGACTGGGATTTGCCTTTCGAGGTGATGTGTGATGCCAGCAACTATGCAGTTGGGGCTGTGTTGGGTCGGAAGAAAGATAATAAGCTACACGCCATTTACTATGCTAGTAGAACACTAGATAAGGCTTAGAGGAACTATGCTACTACAGAGAAGGAGTTGCTAGCTGTGGTTTTTGCTTTCGAGAAGTTCCGTCCTTACTTGATTGGAGCTAAGGTGATTGTGCACACTGACCATTCAGCACTCAAGTACTTAATGCAGAAGAAGGATGCCAAGCCGAGGTTGTTGAGATGGATTCTACTTCTCCAAGAGTTTGACATTGAGGTAAAGAACAAGAAAGGGGTTGAGAATGGCGTTGCAGATCATCTTTCGCGGATTTGAATTAAAGATAACGTCTCCATTGATGATTACTTCCCTGAGGAGAGTGTGCATTTTGTTGAGGTCGGTTTGCAAGCGAGCAAAGGAGTGGATCAACACGTTTTCGGAGTTCCAGATGTCGTGTCGATCGACACAAAGGACCTATGCCGATCGACACGGGATTTAATTTCAGATATCCAGAACTCAAAAATAGGTGTGTCGATCGACATACCCGATCGTGTTGATCGACATGGAGAGTGCTGGATTTTGAGTGGAACGTTTGGTGACCCCATCTATGCTATTTCAGGATCTGATCGACCGTGGTACGCTGACATCGCTAATTACCTAGCTGCAGAGGACGTACCTATTGATCTAAAAGGGTATGAGAGGAAGAAGTTCATGAGAGAACTTAGGAGGTACTACTGGGATGAGCCTTACTTTTACAAGCACTGTTCAGATGGAATCTACAGAAGGTGTATTGCAGAGAGTGAGGTACGAGATGTCCTTTATCACTGCCATGGTTCTGAGTATGCTGGGCACTTTGCCATGTTCAAGACGGTCTCGAAGGTTCTACAGCAGGGTTTTGGTGGCCAACGATGTTTAAGGATGCTCATGCTTTTGTTGCGCAGTAAGACACTTGTCAGAGGAGAGGCAAGATAAGCAAGAGGAACGAGATGCCACAAAACTTCATCCTTGAGGTTGAGGTTTTTGATTGCTGGGGCATTGACTTTATGGGTCCTTTTCCGTCATCTTATGGAAACAAGTACATACTGGTCGCTGTATACTATGTCTCCAAATGGGTGGAAGCAATTGCTAGTCCTAGGAACGATGTTGCGGTGGTTGTTAAGCTGTTTAAGACCATCATTTTCCCTCAATTTGGAGTCCCCAGGGTTGTCATTAGTGATGGTGGAACACACTTTATTAACAAGGTTTTTGCTAAGCTTTTGCAGAAGTACGGAGTTCATCATCGCGTGGCCAGCCCTTATCATCCTCAGACGAGTAGACAAGTCGAGGTATCTAACAGATAGATTAAGGAAATCCTTGAGAAGATTGTCAATTCTACAAGGAAAGATTGGTCTAGCAAACTCGATGATGCACTTTGGGCCTATAAGACTGCTTACAAAACGCCTCTGGGAACTACTCCATTTCATCTGCTTTATGGGAAATCATGTCATCTACCAGTGGAGTTGGAACACAGAGCAGCATGGGCAGTTAAGCTTTTCAACTTTGACATAAAGCCTGCTGCAAAAAGGCGTCTGATACAGCTAAATGAACTGGATGAAATAAGACATCATGCCTACGAAAGCTCTAAGTTATACAAGGAGTGGACTAAGGCATATCACGATAAGTGAATCATCTCCAAGATATTCGAACCAAATGACCAGGTATTGCTTTATAACTCTCGTTTACAGCTTTTTCCTGGTAAATTGCGTTCTCGTTGGTCAGGTCCTTTCACCATCAAGGAAGTCAGACCACATGGAGCTGTTGTCCTTATTAGTAAGGATGGGAAGGAGTTCACCGTGAATGGGCAAAGGGTGAAGCATTATTGGGCAGAAGCCGAGATTCCGGAAGGACACATTGTGCCTCTGGATGATGCACCCGCTGTCTAAGCTCCAACACAGTCAAGCCAATGACTAAAAACAAGCGCTTAGTGAGAGAAAACCCACTGGTAAGGGTATCTTAGTTCGACATTTTTCGTTTTGTTTTACTAATTTTTTTTTATTCTAAGTGTTTCAGTGTGATAAGTCGTGTCTTTGGAAAACAGAAAAGTCTGTGTTGATTGACATGGACCTGTGTGTCGATCGACACGGCCCACGACAAAAGGTAAGTGTTCTTAAAACCTGACTTCTTCTCCTTCCTCCTCACAACTCTTTCGAAAAAGAAAAAAAAAAGAATCGATCGACACCGATTTTTAAAACCTCCGTAACTTTTGCATTCTTTCACCAAATTGAGCGATTTTTGGCTCAAACCTACTCGGATTTTCACCCTCATCCTGATTCTACACTCCTTTTACTCGATCTGCGAAGGTATGGTCATCTAAACTCAGTTTTTCAGTTCGGCGTTTTGGAGAAAAGGTTGCAATTTCAGGTTGTTTTGGTTCAAATTAGGCTGTAAGAATGTCTCATATGGGTTTTTTTAAAGTGATGTCAGACCGAATCTATGCGTTGATTCCGTTGCTTTTGGTGAATTAGATTCAAGTTTGAGAATTTTAGGAATTTTAGGTTTTTAAAGAGGTGAAATCGAATTTAGGATGATTTGAGGTTGTTGTTGTAATACATTATACGTATGCGATTGATTTAGGTTGCTTGGAAGTGTTGTGGTTGATTGTTGCGTTTGGATTGTTTTGATTTGCAGAATTTCGAAAATGATTTGGACCGTGTCGATCGACACGGCCTAGGCATGTCGATCGACACAGACGCCCAGAATGCCCAGCACTTACAGATTTCGAACTTTTGTGTTTTTCTTGGTCTGATTTTGATTTGTAGATGGGTCCAAAGCGTCAACGAAAAGACAAAGAGGCTGCATCCAACTCTCAAACCACGACTTCGACCGTCACATCTCATCCTCCATGGCCACGACCTGAGGGGGAGAAGATCGCCATCTAGAGGCGATGGGATGAAGTTCCTGCAAAAGTTTTGATACGCGATGATGTTGTCCACAGAGAATTCAATGAGGAATGGGATGACTATGACTCGCTGTTGTACAACGAGTGGTTAAAGGTGTAAATCTCTCAGACCCGGTTTGGTAATGGACAGGCAATGAGTCGTTTGGGTATCAGGAATGAGGTGCAGATATTACTGGCGAATGCAGGATTAGGGACCATCGCAACATTTCACCATCCTACATACCCTGACCTGTTCCGTCAGTTTTTTGCATCAGTGAGGCTCGTTTGTGTGTCAAGTGATAGGGATGAACGTGATGATGCATCGAAGTAGGTCTTGAGTTTCAAGATTCGAGGGGTTTGCTACAGGCTCACTCTTTGGGATATTTGCAGAGTATATGGTTTTGACGAGGATCGAGATTATCAGGGACTCCGGAGACCATCCCAGATATACAGGCCTTTTGAGCGCATTTTGGGACCAGGATGTATGCTCCTGCTGCCTCCACGCACACTGATGTGAGGCATCCGATCCTTCGCTACCTGCTCCGTCTGTTCTCACCACGATCTTGTACAAGATGGAGCCCGGAAAGATGCGACTTCAAGAACTGGTCCTGTTATCATATGCTCTCTGGAAGGATGTTGTAGACACGGCTTGGGATGAGTCTCAACCCGCAACCTGGACTGAGCCTCACCCTAACATGGGGGTCATTTTCGCACACCATTTGCTGTCTCTGAAGAACACACCGCTGACGCTGAAGAAGAGCAGCAAATCCTTTGCCGGTGGTGCTCTTCTCACTCCTTATCTTCGCATTTCTTGGGATTGATACATCGGCTTGTAGTGAGGAGAGGAAAGGTTGTGCTGTAGACATGGACTATCTGACGAGAGCCACATGGCTTAAGTCAGACGAGCATTGGGTTTTCTGCCCAGTTCCTAGCGAGTAGCGGATGGTGAAGCTACCGCGTCCCGAGCTGATGAAGATCTCTAAGGACCCCACCTTGATGGCCTTCGTGCCAGACCCGAGACTTGTGCAACCATTTGGAGCTGGGCGCAAGCAGATTACTCTGGGCGCTACTGCAGCTGGTACCTCAGGAGCTGGCACTTCTAGTGCTCCACCTCAGCCACCTCAGCTTCCTCCATTACCACCCCTACCTGACCACCCTATGGACGAGTTTCAGAGTTGGGTCGCTCAGAGTCTCTAGGTCATCTGGACCGCCATGTCTTCCTGGCCTCATTGTGGATGTGTTCGTCCCCGCCCGCCTACTCCACCGCATCAGTCATCATCATCTGAGGAGGATGTTTAGATCAGCGCTTATCTTTTTTCTGTTTTCCTTTATTTTCTTTTATTTACTAACTTTGAGTTATTTTCATGTTTTCTTTTAGTCAGTTTGTGCTTCTTTAGGATTTAAGAACTTGCGAACTAATGGGATTTGACAGTGTTTTCCTCTTAATCATGACTATTGAGTTGTGTTTTGCAGAATGATTTAGCTTTGACACTTGAGTTCAACGATGAGGTACATGTTGCATCGATCCAGAGCATCCATGTCGATCGACATGGTCACATTTGGTCTCTCACTGTGCACAACTTATGATCCGGTTCACAAACCCGTGTCGATCGACACGGTCCTCTGTGTCGATCGACATGGGGCTAACATTGGTAAAATTTCATTTATCTTTCACAAGTTCATTTTTCTTTTGATTCTTTCTCCAATTTCAGGCTTAATAACACTGGGGACAGTATTGTTTAAGTCTGCGGGAGGTAGTCGCTAACAATGTGTTCGTTTTTGAGCGTCAGTCCAAAACATTTTATTGAGTCAAGATAGTCAGTTAGAAACAATGATCCTTCCTTTGGTTTAGTGGATTGTATCTTTCAGTTGTGTGACCATTTTTCCAGGATCAATTTTAAAGGCAGACTAATGAAAAATCCTAAGGCTGACCAGTTAACTAGAGACGTCTGTTACTTCCAGCATAATCCGCCGGGTTCGAGCTAATTATGCAGTCTCCTCGGTGATTGGTGTTCATAGAGCTTGACTCCTCATTCATACCTGATAAGTGCAATCTCTGTTGAAAATAATGGTACTCCTCTCTTTCGATTACTGCAAAAAAAAAAATGATTTGGGGTGATATGATAGTTCTTGAGTATTAGATAAGGAAATAAAATTCCAGTGAGTCAATACTCAAAAGGTGATCACCTAGAGCTCAAAAACAGCAGCCTGAGTCCCTTAGAACGGATGTAGAGGACGAGCGATCTCACGACCCTGTCTCCTCACAAGGAACAATAGTAATGAAAGCACTGTTTTTGAGTTTCTGAATCGAATAAGTCTGGGGGAGAGAAAGAGTACCAAGAGTTGTATGGTTCACTTGACATGGTATAGTATGGGAATGAGTCTAGAAGGTTCTTGGCATTGAGATCTGGGACGAGACCCAGCAATGAGGACTAGCGGGTTATGTTGAGAAGTCGTGGATGAATTTGGGAGGATGAGAATGTCTATGGAGAAGTACATGGTGGTCTGGTTTTGAATTGTTTTTGCATTATGTGGATTACTAGTTGATATGGTCGGTCCCGCACTCCAAGGAAAGGTAAGTTTCTGCGTTTTCAAACCTCTTTCACATTCTTAGTTTATGTTTGCTTGAGGGCAAGCAAATGCTAAGTCTGGGGGAGTTGATATATCATAGTTTTTACCCATTTTTTACCATGATATAAGTCTGGGGGAGTCTTTTTCAGTCTTTGTAGGATAAAGGACGATTGGAGCTTAATGGGAGCTTTTGGAGCATTTTGGAACATCGAGGAAAGAAGAGCCGAAGTGATCAAGTCGGAGTCGAGTTTTCAAGGCTATGTCGATCGACATGGTCCTGTGTGTCGATCGACACGAGCATGTCTGACGTGAAGAATGAAGAATTTCTTCTTCGGCCCACGAAGCCCATAAGTTTACAGAAAAGCCCAGTCCGAATTTTAGACCTTATATATAGTTTTTCCTTAGGCTTTTAGTTTTTTTATCTAGTTTTTAATTAAGACTTGAGAGAGAAGAGATTTGGAGAGCTTTGAGGAGATTTCAGACTTCCGGATTTCATCGTTTTCGAATCTCTGTATCACTTACTCTATCTCTTTTATGCAATTTATTTCATTCATAATGTTTACTGCATTTATGTCTGAGTAGTTTGCTTGTTAGGTTTAGGGTAATTCAAAGGTTTGATGAAAAATTGATAGGATTGAAAATCTGTTAGGATTTATCTTTATGTTCTTCATCTAGATTGATTTAACTCTGATTTTAGGATTGATCAACTGAAATTGGATATCCTAGGTTGCTTTAATAGATGCGAAAGTATTATTAACAACCGGACATAATCTTAGATAAGCAAAATTATCTATTCGCAAAGAAATTTGGCTTAGTAATTTTGTGAACAATTGAACCTGAATTTAATGCTTGATTTTATTCACTAAGTTTGCAAAGAAATTTAGAATTTAGGGATTTATTCATAGATATTCTCTGCAACGAAAGTTGATTGATTTTATATTCATGTTTGAGTTCTAGAACTGCTCTTAACAAATCCTGCCCGTTTTTTGTCCCGTGTCGATAGACACAGTCCTGTGTGTCGATCGACACGATCGATTTTCGAGTCATTCCTGCGAATTACCCATAGCCTAACTCTTTTGTCTAATTGATTACAAGAACCTTTACCATAATACACTGTTTACTTTGTTATTTTTATTACACTCATACATTCTTACTTAGCATAATTTGAATTCACTAATCGATTGTGTGTTTAGATTCCCTGTGGATTCGATCCCTAAGTACTACTACGATCTCTTAATTTGAGAGAGTAGCTCAGGGAAAATTTGAGCACATCACCATGGAAGGGATGTTGAGCCATAAGAGTGTAGTATGCATGCTTCAGGTCAAAATCATTCTTCTGGAAAGCTGGGGGACGAATCGCAGCCCTATTAGCATAGAACTCATCAGGCTTGTTGTATTCTCCCAAATTGCGCCCACGCCTAGCATGCTCTTGCTGCGCCACTATTGCATTCTCCTGCTGATCCACTACCGCTGGTTCAACAATCACAGCTCTTTCAGCATCAAGTCTCTGCCCTTGAGCATTACACCTGTTTCCTTGCGTATCTTGCAGAAAACCATCTTTCTCTCGAATAAACACTAGCGGATTAACCATTTTGACTGGCTTTTTCGCTGCTCGGTTGGCACGCTCTAATTTTCCTATCTCAAGATTGAGATCGACTAGCTCCTTGTCCTGGTTGCTCCTGGTTGCGCGATTAGGCATACACTTGAAACACACAAGAAAATGAGATAGAGCGCGTAAGTAACAAAATAAAAAATTAAAAACTTAGACAAAATTCTAAAATTAAAAATCAATTGGTAATATCGATTCCCCGGCAACGGCGCCAAAATTTGATATACTCAAATTTACCATGAGCTACTCTCTCAAATTAAGAGATCGTAGTAGTATTTAGGGATCGAATCCACGAGGAATCGTAATCACACAAAAGACTTTGAATTCAAATATAGCTAAGAAACAATGTAAGAATGTAAATCAAGTAACAAAGCAAACAAAATGATGATTAGTATTCTTTAAAATTAATTAGACAAAAGGTTATGTTATGGAAAATTCTTAGGTTTGAATCAAAATAGAAGAATGAAAGACTATCAGGATATTTATTAAGTACAGTTCTAGAACTCGAAACACAAGTATAAAACCAATCAACTTTCATTGCAAAGATTATCTATGACTAATTCCCTAAATTCCAAATTTCTTTACAAATTCAATAAATTAAGACAAGCTTTAACATTCAGGTTCGATTGTTTACAAAATCACTAAGCCAAATTTCTTTGCAAATAGTTATTTTGTTCATCAAAGATTAGGTTCAGCTTATTAACAATACTTTCGCATCTATTAATTCAACCTAGATTTTCTAATTCCAGGTGATCAATCCTAAAATCAAAATTAAAGCAATCAAGATGAAGAACCAGTAGATTAATCCCAACAGTAATTCAATTCTAACAACTTGTCATCAACCCTTGAGTCCCTAAAACCTAACTAGCAAATTACTCAAACATAGATGAAGAAAACATTATGAGATGAATAAATTACATAAAAAAAAAGAGAAAAAGATACAGAGGGTTCGAAATCTCTCAAGAACAAGGTGCAGATTTGCCTCCCCAAAAAACTCTCAAATCAATCTCTCTCTTTTGCTCAATAGAAAACAAGATCCCCTCTTTGAAAGTTAGGAGAAAACTATATATCCTGTACAAAAATCGGTTTGGGGAACTTTTGTTAACTTCTGGAAATTTGGTGCAAAAAAAAAAATCTTCAAGACTTGATAATCATGATTTCTTCTCGTCAGGCATATGTGTCGATCGACACACATAGGTGGCGTCGATCGACACAAGATAGAAATATCGACTCCGAGTTGATAACTTCGGCTTCTTTTTCCACAATGCTCCAAAATGCTGTAAAGTCTCCAATTATGCTCCAAACGTCAATGAACCTATAAAGACTTGAACAAACTCGAAAAACACCAAAAATACTTTATAAGAAGGACTTGTTTCATGGCCAAAAACCGGCAAAAACCATGATATATCACCAGATCTACTTTGAAACTCTTTGACAAAACTGCAAAAAAAACACAACTAGAGCAGGGGAAACATTGACAAACGAAAGAGCCGGCACCGACGCTATGGAAGCCGCCGGACTTAGATCTCTAAAACTTTGAAGATTTACTGTTCACGGTGGCTTGAGACGAAAGAGAACTAGGGTTTTTCCTTGGAATTTTTTTTTATTATGTTTTGTTATTCGCTTCATGTACTTTTTTTTTATATAAATCAATGAAATCCTCAAAAAAGGTATACATAACTACCCAAAAACAAACTTGTTTTTTTGTTCTACGTTTTGTTATTGATCAACAATTGATTGATTTCTATTGGAACTTCTAACAATTGATATCAGAGCATGATTTTCTTTTGATCTGGACCAAATGCATCATATTTTTTTCATCTTTCTTATCATCGGTATTCTTTGTGAATCAACCATTATCAAAAGAAAAATTAGCAAAAATAGCCATAAAAAAATTATAACTTGTTTAGAGTGTGTAAATGTATATATGGACGAAAATACCATTTTTTATATGATAGAATCTATACTACTTATGTTTTTTCATAGTATAGAATATATTAACTTTTCCAACACTAAGAAGCATTTTTTTAAGTTTAAATTTATTTATAAAATTCAATGTTTAATTTGTTTGGACTAGGATTTAATACTTTAGGTTTAAAATATTATAATTTGAATTTCGCGTTTAGTTACATAAAAAATTGTAAAATAAAAAACCGAATATTTTAGTTAGTCTACATAGAATAGACTGATAAATTGTCTACATAAAATAAAGAAGAATTTTCTACGATATCACACTTTGAAGTTTTGCTTCTTAAAGTACAAACATTTTTCAAATGTTCCACAAATACCACCATTTTTAAAATTGTCCACAAATACCACAAACACAAAATTGATTTTCATGATTTATAATTTAAATTATTTAATATCTATAATATTTTACATAGTTACACTTACAATTTCTTACATAATAAAAACAATTTAATATCTACTATCAATCATTATTCTGTTTTTACAGAATTAAAATTCACTAGAAATCACTTGGTTTATTAACAATAAATCAATTTTTTACAACTTTTTCTATGTAACCCTAAATTAGTACAGAAAAATCAATTTCTTACATAGTATAGACAGTTTTAGGTTCTTTTGCAACACATTCCAGCCACACAAGTAACTAAAGAATAAAAGAGTCAAAACACCTATGCCATGTGTTACTCTATTAATTATATTCATTACATAGCTATTACACTAATTATAGTTCAAATTTGTGTTATTTGCCTAATTAACTCTTATCAAGAACCCTTGACGAACGACTATTTTTAGAATCAATGGTTATTGAGATCTATCAAAATTTTATATTTTGTTTTTCATTTTTTATTACAAAGAAAAAAAAACAAAATTTCTTTCATCATTTTAGTTCATCGTTTTTTGTTATTCTTATTAAAATATATATATATATATATATATATATATATTCAATAAGATTAAAGATTTTTTTGTTGTTTTTGTCTTTCTTATCCCCACGGGTTTTTGTTATCTATTCGGTTTGTCCTAGATAGAGAAAAAATCGGCAAACAACGTGGGATTGAAGAAACTTTGTGTTTATCTTAAGGGAAAGTTGAAAATAAATGAGGTTTTTTTTTTACTTTGTCCATCTATATATTTATTTGAAAGTTCACATTTATGCCTAAACTATGTTTTTAAATTTGAAACATTAATTTTTTTCAAATTTTTTGTGTGAAATATGTGAAGAACAAAGGAATAAGACTTTTTATGAAAAGAAAAACTGTCGTTTGTTAAGCGATAGATTTATAAAATTTGTTCTAATTTATTCAGAAGATACTTTCTGCATTTATACATGTTCTAAAACATTCAGATTATGCGATCTAAAACATTGTACATGTTCTAAAAAATTTAGAATATATGTGTTCTACGAAATTTAGAAAATAGATTCAGAAGATGTAATCTGCATTCTACTATATGTTCTACAAAATTTAGAATATGTGTTCTAATATTTGTTAACAAACTCTTGAATACGTATTCTACTAAAGTTAATTCTAAAAATAGCAGAATACATATTCTTTTATTTGCTCTATGTTCTAAAATTTTTAGAAAATCAATTCTAAAATATAAAAATAGCATAATACGTATCCGAAAATTAAGAAAACTAAATATTTGAAATATTTAATATAAATCTAGCATTTTAGGAAATCAAATATATTGTTCGATTACATTCTGCAAAATTCAGAATACGTATTCTGTTTTTATAAGAATTCAGTAAATTGTTGATTTCTCTTCTATATACTCTAGCGTTTTTTATGAATTTTCTTTATTTTCATGTGTTTAGAACTTGAACATGATTAGATTTGTGTAACGAATGCATAGTGTACATATACCAAGTATAAGTGATTAAAGATTGGCAGTATAAAAGCAAACTTGTAAATAAATGTAGAGTAAACGCAATTAGCTATCTCTTAAAAGGATTTAATGGTTTATAAGGGCTTTCATAATTAATTAGAAAATGTTTTAAAAGAAATCATTCGTGAAACTTCAAAAATATGACTAAATTATTAAGATTGTTATCACGGTTTTGAATTAAAAGCATGAGTAATTGCATTCAAATTATGTAATTCATTAACAACAACTTGTTGTTAAACAATTAGAACAACAATTTGTATTGGTTTTTTTACGATTCAGGAATAAATGCAAATTGAAAACCAATTTGTGTTGGTTTCTTAATAATTCGGTAACAAACTAGAGTTCATTATTTATGAGGTTGTTATTTGATTCTTTTTGTATTAAATTTTTTTTATTATTGATTAAAAAAAATATTAAAACAAAATAAAGGAAGAAAGTTCGAATTTGAGATATAAATTAAAAATTTATAACTCATCAACCAACTCAACCAATAAATATTATTGTAAATTACTTCCTAAAATATAATTAAATATAATAATTATGATTAAGAACATAATAAAATTTTAACTAAATTAAAATATATATCAAACTTAAGTAATAAATGTATAGATGAACAAACTGCAAAAAAATATTTTTTATTTCCAATGTTCTCTTATAATATGTTGTTATCTTTTTTTTATAAGATCATTGATAGCTTCCTCTAGGTATTCAAGTCTTTTGAGATAGCAACATGTGTAAGAGAGAGAGATTGATTTATTTTGGTAAAAACAAAAATTATTATAAACAATAAACTAAAAAGGCACAATATGTGGATCAATAAAATACGGTTGGAAAATCGCAACATTTATGGCGGCATTCAATTGAATTAACTGCCACGCATATTTTCCAGAATATCCCTATATTAAAATACATTTGATGTATATATACACACACACATACAATAAATGAATTCTTTCTCCTAGATAATCTGTGAATCTTCTTTTCATGTTTCTCTCTTGAGCCATCTTTTTCGTTCCCTTCCAATAAGGATTCAAATAATCCCGTTTTACAATATGTTATGTGTACTTCTCTAAACATAGAAGTAGAAAAACAAAACTTTTTCTGTTAGAAAAAATGGGAAACGAAGCAACTCTAAGATCATCAATGGTAGGTCTTGCACTAGTAATGGTGGTGGTATGGTTATGGACACAATCTTTAAAGAAGACGGTGGTTACTTACGCCGTTGGTGTTATTCTAATCGGCGGCATACTTTTGCCGGATTGGGACTTCTTTGATCGGAGTTTCTCGCGGTGGACCTACCCCGTCACAGCCGAGGAAAGAGCCGCCGCTCTCTCCCGCAAATCCCATCCTTCAAGGTTACTTATCTTCTTCTTTTTTTGAATTGAAGGTTACTTATCTTCTTTCAGTATCAGTCTAGTTTTTGTATATATTGATTTGATTGTTAGATCCAGTTTTTAGTATCAATTAATGCCTTAATCATAAACGTGCAATGTAATGTTGTGTTCCATCTGTAATGTTTAACTACGAAATAGGTTAGGGATCATCTGTTTTCGTTTGTAGGTTCCACTGTCACTACAAGAAAACATGATATATTCCGACGGCCAAAACCGTCGGAAAGCCGTCGGAATAACCCATATTCCGACGGCTTTCCGACGGTTTTGGTCCGTCGTTTCTATCTCGTCGGAAAAAAAAATTCCGTCGGAAATCCGTCGGAAATTCCGACGGATTTCCGACGGAAAAGGATAACTGGAATTCCGTCAGAATTCCGTCGGAACTCCGTCAGTATTTCAAATACCGACGGATTTCCGACGGGTCACATACCGACGGATTTCCGACGGTACAAATACCGACGGATTTCCGACGGTTAACATACCGACGGATTTCCGACGGTAAAAATACCGACGGATTTCCGACGGATAATTTATTTATTAAAAAAAAAATTAATTTAATTAAATAAATTAAAATAAAATTAAATATAATTAAAAATTAGATTAAAATAAAAATAAAAATAAAAAAACAACATTTAAAATTAAGTTTCAATATTTTTAAGAAAATTAAAATATTACATATTATCTATCGGTTACGGAAGAACTCGTTCATCCGTTCTTCCATCTCCCGCATTCGTGCCATCTGCTCTTCCATATCCCGGATTCGTCCCACCTGATCTTCCATTGCCCGAACGCGTTCCACTTGTTCCTGCAAGAGCGTCTGCTGTTCCGCGTAGCGAGCTTCATCTTGTGCGCGTTGGGACTCCAACCCGGTCACCCGCTCGAGAAGCTCGGCATTCTGTGCCCTCAACGCACTATCTGCATGAATGCGGTAAGAGTTGACGGACGTGGCAGAACTGTCTTCCGGGAGGCCAAACACACGACCTCTGTGCTTAGGCGCAACCTACGAAAAAAAATCAATCAGTAAATGTTGTAAGTTGTTTATATTTAAATTTATTTAAAATTTAATTAAAATTTAATTAAAATTGACAGTATTACTAACCTGATAGGTAAACTCGTTGATCATCTCCAGAGGAACTTCCGTGGAAGGGGGAGTTCCTTCGACGATCGGTTGGGATTGGAGGTACTCCTCACCCAGCCTCTCCACGCTCTCCACGATTTCACGAGCAATGGGATCTTGAATTTCCCCCGTCTTTCTGTTGGTGTGCGCATCTTTGACCAAGTCAAGATGTGACGGACGCACACCGGTCCTCTCCATCTGTTGGCATAGATAATGAAAGAAATATGAGAAGTGTTAGAAATATAAATTTTTGTAAAAATTATAAAATTACGTACCAGTTTCTGAACACGTGACGCTTTGCTCGTCGCACCGAGGTTATGGGTCGCCGGTCCCTTCCCCTTCCGGTCGCTCTTCCGGTTAGACGAGTTCTTTTCGGAGCTTGTTTTTGTCTCCTCCCGCTCCCAATGGGCAAGTAGTCCAGCCCATAATGTTTTGTTAACTTGCAATTTGCGCGGCACTTTTCCCTCTTTGTACCACAAGTCCTTCCATTCGTTTATCTTCAACGAATATTTCCGGGAAGCTTTTTTGTAGAACTCCCGTCGGACCCGGGAAGTCAACTGTGGGTCCCAAGTAAATTCTTGCTGCAAAAAAAAAAACGAACCCATATTAGTATTGACAATTTTAATGAAAATAAAAATCTAAATTACAAAATAGGAATAGAAATCATACCGCAAATTGCCGAAACCAGATCTCCTGGTCTGCCACCGGCATCGAAGTAAATGTGGGATACGGGGAAGTGATCAACGAATTAGTCATTGCGTTGATCGAACTCGTAATCCCGTTTCCCGAAAATTGAAACCTAAACAATATTTAGTTAAATATTTTTTTAAGTTAATATAATCAAATACATTTTTAGTATAAAACTTACCATGTCGTGTTAGGTACCAAGTCGGGATCTAGGCGAGGCAACCTATCCCGTCCAGGTTGCGAAACAAACTCCTCAACGGACATGGCCGTGGGAGCTGAGGGCTGTGTACCTAGTGGAGGAGACGGGTCTTGGGATTCCGGAAAGCTACTATCTGGGATTTGCGACTGACTCCCTCCCCTACTGGAAGTACCGGATCCAGTAGAGTGATGAAATCGGCCATAGTCCCTACGATTTCCAAAATGTTTACATACCGTTGACATTTACTTACATATATAAATATAAATTCTGATATTAAATTTTTTATAGTAAATTGATATTTTGAGAAGTAGGGATTTTGGAATTTCGAGATTAATTTTTGGAATTTCAGGATTTCATAAATTAAGTTTTAGGGAGTTAGGGATTTTGGAAAATTGAGATTTCTCTAAATAGGTATTTAGGGATATTTGGATTATGGATTTCAGATATTACCATTTACGAATTTACAGATTTAGAAAATTTTTGGAATTTCAGATTTTTAACATTTACGAATTTTTAGATATTTACGATTTTTCCCTAATTTGGGATTTTGTAATTTAAACAAATAAAAAATTTAGTAAAATTTCAACAACTTAGAATTTTACTAATATTTTTATATTATAAATATTTATAATTTTACAAAAATAAATAATTTTATACATATTTTTCTAAATTTTATAAACCCGTACATTTCTACATTTCTATTGATTTTTAACAACCTAAATCTAACAAATTCACAAAATTCTCTAAATTCCCTAAATCACAAAATTTACAAAATAAAAAATTTTTCAAACATACTAAACCCGTACATTTCTACATTTCTATTGATTTTTAACAACCTAAATCTAACAAATTCACAAAATTCTCTAAATTCCCTAAATCACAAATTTCCAAAAAAAAACTTCGAAAAACTTACATTGGATTGATGATAATGTGATAGAGATTGAGATTGTGGATGGATATGTTGATTCCGGCGTGTTTCCGAGAGGATCGATCGAATTCCGGCGATTTTATGTTTTTTTTCGACTTTTCGTTCTGTCATCGCGAGGAAGAAGACGGTGGTTTTTATTGCAGGTGACCGACGGATTTCCGACGGACACCGACGGATTTTCCCCCTTTTTTCGATGAGATCGAGGCTCTTAGGCGGCAAAAATTAGGGATTCCGTCGGAAATCCGTCGGAAATACCGAGGGATTTCCGACGGATTATAAACATAATTAATTAAAACCGCGTAAATGTATTATTTTTTATTAAATAATTATTTATTAAATTAAATTTTTTAATTAAATTAAATTAATTAAATCCGTCGGAAATCCGTCAAAAATACCGACGGATTTCCGACGGATTTAATAATTTTTTTTTTAAATTAAAATTTTTTAAAACGGGTTTTAAATATAAAAAATATTAGATCCGTCGGAAATCCGTCGGTATTTTTGACGGATTTCCGACGGATTTAATTAATTTAATTTAATTTTTTTATCTCTGAAATTTTTTATATTATAAAAATATTAGACCCGTCGGAAATCCGTCAAAACCACCGACGGAATTCCGACGGGTGTAATATTTTTTATATCACAGATATCTGTTTTAAAAATATAAATTACAATCCGTCGGAAACTGTGAAAAATCAACCGCTTAAAAGTCCGGGTGTTGACCCGATTGCAGAGTTAATTAAAAAAATGTCCAAACATTTTTTCATAAATTATTTTAAATATATCCGAGAATTGAATAAAAGATTTACATAACGAAATTTTATAACAGAGAAAAAACAAAAGGCGAAAGGAAATTTATTTATTTTACAGTTTGAAACACATATGTCTCTGTATCCGCTCCAAACTTACCTTTTTTAGAACCTTAAACTTTTTTTTTCCTTTTTTTTCTTTGGCGGAGAATCTACATATCCTTTGCAAAATTCCCTTTCGATTGCATCAACATCTATATTCAAATTCGGACTTTCAGGTCTTTGGGCAAATTCATCATCATTGTACTGATCCTTATTATTCTTCGGTGTACCTTCTAAATATCCGCCGCAAACATCTCTTTTGATTGCATCAACATCTATATTTAAGTTCGGACTTTCTGGTCTCTGGGCAAATTCATAATCATAGTAGTTATCCTTACATTCATTTGAAGTACTTCCACCGTAAGTATCTGACGTTTCAATCAAGCGAGATGGTTGTACGTCTTCGAGAAGACTCTTTTTGTTTGGATATTTGTCGCACTGCGATTGCGTTTCCCACGAGACGTTTGGCAAGCACTGGCTGTCCGGCACTATTGTTGATGAAGAATCTCCGATTGAGATTGGTGAGACCGTATCAAATTCCCACGAGTAAGTGGGTATCTCTTCAGTGTGTGTGTCGCATTGGGTTTCGGTTTCCCACGAGTATTTTGGAAGTAGAAAGTGGTTTGCGACGATTTTTGAGTCTTCATTAGGAGAGTTAGAAGACATTGTTTGTGTCGTTGACAGGAATGAACGTATGAGGAACCTTATATAGAACGGAAAACCGTCGGAAATCCGTCGGAAATCCGTCTGCAACATCCGACATAATACCCCGCCAGTCCCATCGGCCGCATATAACGCAATGGTAACCACTCAAACTTTGCCGACATCGGGAATTCCGACGGATTTCCGACGGAACTAATTCCGTCGTTATGTCGTCCGAAAATTAGGACAGCTTTTATCCCTCGCGCGGAAATCCGGCGGCAAATTTATTAAATGATTCTGGCGAATATTACCATAAAGTACATTATATTAGAGGGAACGCATAGTATGATGTATAGTACAAAACAGCTCCAAACAAACATTTATTCATAAATGTTTAATCTGTCTCTTCTGATGAACCTTCACTAGGGATGGAGTCGGAATCGTCGTCAAATTCTTCACGTAGTTCATCTTCATCCGAATGCACTAGATCATCGCCGATATGTGTGACATCAGTGACAAGGTCAATGTTATCCGTCTCCTCAACATGTGACATTTGGTTGGTTCGCGATACTTGTAGAGCATCATGTTCCGGAACTCCATATATTTTTCCTCGCGGATTAATTGGAGTTACCGTCATCCAAGGATCTGTCCTCCGCCCAACTCGAGGATATGGAATGTAGCAAACCTATTCATAAACGGTGGATGTTGTTTATATACAAGAATAACAAAACCTAACGTATAAATATAACGGAAAACCTATCAATATAGTTATACCTGGTCTGCTTGAGATGCAAGGATAAATGGATCGTAATGATGTAATTTCTGGCTTGAATTTATCGAAATAACACCAAGACGGTCAATTCGAACCCCACTACCATTGGATGGATCATACCAATCGCACATAAACACAATGCACCTCAAGTCCAACATTCCTGGGTAGTGGATTTCCAAGATTTCTTTTAAAATGCCATAGTACATGGTATCACCTGATTGCGCGGAAATACCATTGTCCGAAGTTGGCCTTTGACGTCCTTCGTCACGAATTCTGAAGGAATATCCCCTAGTGCAAAATCTCGGATATGAAGTCGCGGTACTGCGTAAACCATGAGAAAACTCCACTAACCATGTCGGGAGGGTTTGACTACTTGCTAAACCTTCGGAAACCTAAAAACAATATAAGTAAGCAATCAATAACATATGAACGTAAAAAACTTATAAAATAAGAGTGAGGAGTTATATTTAACGTACAAAAAATTTCAACCACTCCGGGAATTCGTCGTCTTTTAATACAGCAAGTTCGGAATCTGTCTTATCAGCATGGTAAGTTTGTGCTATGGACATGTATATCCTGTAACATAACAATCTTTATTAGATGAAGACAAATAATTGCACAAATTTAGTATGAGAAATGGTGTACCTTTCATACTCTCCAAGTTCGTCACAATTTCTGAGGATATATGTATGCAAATGTGTGACCTCTTGTGGTGATAGTATGCGTTTCTTCCCTTTTCCACTTACGCGGCCCACTTGCGCAAACAACTCAGGTACAACCACCGGATACACTGCTTTCTCACCTCTATCATCATGTCGCGCCGGCCGTCTACCTTTAGTCCGGACATCCGAAGGAAAGTAATATTCGGCAAAGTGTGATACTTCTTCGTTTAGACTTTGTGCGACAATAGATCCCTCAACTTTGCTCAAATTTTTTACCTTTTTCTTCAGGTGGAACATGTAACGCTCGAACGGGTACATCCATCGGTATTGAACAGGGCCTCCTAATGCTGCTTCTCGTGGGAGGTGAATAGGAAGATGTTCCATAACATCAAAAAAAGACGGTGGAAATATCTTCTCAAGATTACAGAGGAGCACCGGGATGTTGGCCTCTAAAGACCGGATCCCGTCCTCTGTTAGTGTCCGTGAACATAAGTCTCGAAAGAAAGCCCCAACTCCTACAAAAGAAAAGTAATCAAGTTAGTACATATATAGTAACATTATATTAGTAATAAACTAAAGAAAATTATGAAATATACCTCCAATTGCTTGATGGATGTCTTGAGGAAGAAGATTAGAAAATGCAAATGGCAAAAGACGTTGCATCACAACATGACAATCATGACTCTTCATTCCAATAAACTTCCCTTCCGTCGAATCCACGCAATTACGCAGATTAGATGCATAGCCGTCAGGAAATTTAACAAAATTTTTAATCCATTCAAAGAAAACTTCCTTCTTACCCGCGTCTAACCGGTACGCAGGCATCGGCAATCTACCATTAGGCAAAACATGAAGGGATGCCCTTGAACAAATCAATGGCAAGTCTAATCTAGATTTCCAGTTATCTTTTGTCTTTCCTGGTACATTTAAAATGGTGTTCATGATGTTGTCAAAGAAATTCTTTTCAACATGCATGACATCTAGATTATGCCGCAGTAGATGATCTTTCCAATAAGGCAAATCCCAAAAAATACTTTTCTTATGCCAATTGTGATATTCCCCACAGCCGTCGACGGGGTGATGGCCATTACCCCCACATTCAGGAGTTCGCTCTGCACCAAAATCTCGTAACTGTTCCAATATGCTGCGACCATCTATCTCCGGAGGTGGACCAGTAAACACTGGAAAATTCTTTCTAAAATGTCTTCTAGACCGACGATATGGATGATTTGCCGGCAAAAAACACCTATGGCAATCAAACCATGAAGTTTTCCTTCCGTTCTGCAATTGGAATGCTGAAGTATTGTCTTGGCAATAAGGACATGCCAATCTCCCATGCGTTGTCCATCCAGATAACATACCGTACGCCGGAAAATCGCTTATGGTCCACATAAGAACCGCACGCATGTTGAAATTCTGCTGGATTGAAACATCAAATGCCTCAACACCATGCTCCCACAACATCTGCAACTCATAGATCAATGGTTGGAGGAATATATCGAGTGATCGTCTTGGATGATCTGGCCCAGGAACTAGAACTGAGAGAAACAGGAACTCTCGCCGCATGCACATAGAAGGAGGCAAATTGTAAGGTGTTACGATGACCGGCCACAATGAATATTTTCTTCCATGCTTTCCAAATGGGTTGAAACCATCAGTGGATAAGCCGAGGTATACATTTCGGCGTTCGTATGCGAAATCTGGATATACCGATTGAAAGTGTTTCCACGCTTCTGCGTCAGAAGGATGCGTAATATCTCCATCTTGATTATGCTCTGCATGCCATCTCATAGCCTTAGCAGTGCGTTCTGATTGATACAGCCTCTTCAACCTCTCTGTTAATGGTAAATACCACATCCGTTTGAAAGGAATCTTCACTCTGCCACTTGTGTCTTGGAACCGTGGTTTACGGCAAAATTTACATTTTTTCCTGTTCTCATCTTCTCTCCAGTATAGCATGCAGTTGTCGATGCACACATCTATTATCTGGTAGGGCAAACCAAGACCGGCAACAAGTTTCTGGACCTCGTAGTATGATGCTGGAGAAAGATTATCCTCTGGCAAAACATCTTTCACAAACTCGGCGAATGCATCAACACATTCTTCGGACAAATTGTAATCGGTCTTCATGTTCATCATCCTACTAGCAGAAGATAACGGTGAATGCCCTTCCCTACAACCGCTGTACAGTGGTTGCTTTGATGCGTCTAACATATCAAAAAACCTTCGAGCTTCTAAATTAGGTTCTTCAACCCTATCACCCTCATAACCACCCGACTGCAAATTCTCTCTAAACGCGTCGTTAACCATCGCAACCGTACTTACCCCAACATCTACTTCCGTTGTACGTTCTTCTACGCTATCCGGAAAATAAGGTGCATTACTACTAGTACTACCATATTCGTAATTGCTTTCTCCATGTAAAAACCAAACTTTATATCCCGGCGTAAATCCATATCTATATAAGTGATTCCAAACACTATGCATCTTAACACTAATTCTATTACAGCATTTAGAACATGGACATTTGATATCCTGACCTTTTTTTGCTGCATCTTGGTTTCTGGGTAAATTCATGAACTCGCATATACCTGCAGCGTAAGCGGATGTTAATAAGTTCGAGCCCATATCCATCATTGGCTCGTCCATCCAAGACCGAAAATATGAACTCATCGCTACCAAAATTTTTTTTTCCTAAAATTGTGTTATGAAGTTCGTTACGGATGTGGGAGCTTATATAGAACGGATTTCCGTCGGAAATCCGTCGGAAATCCGTCAAAACCTCCGACATAACACCCCACCAATCCCATCGGACACCGTCCACGAAATGGTAACCACGGAAATTTGCCGACATCGACTTTCCGACGGAATTCCGACGGTTTTAGTTCCGTCGGTATGCGATGACCAATCAAACTTTTGCCGACATCGGAAAATCGGAAATCCGTCGTCATTCCGTCGGAAAGTCGTCGGAAAATTACGACAGCTCATATCCGTCGGAAATCCGTCGGAATATAGTGACGGATTTCCGACGGAATAACGACGGAATCATTTTGGTCGGAAATCCGTCGGTATTCCGTCGGAAATTTCCGACGGAATTTCCGACGGACGTTAATTCCGTCGGAATACTGCCTGTTTTCTTGTAGTGTGTTCCATATTAGATCAAAGCTTTGGGCTTCTAATATAATTAGTATGGTTAAAATAAAAAATATGACTTAGGTTTACAAATTACAGTAAAACCTCTATAAATTAATAATGTTGGAATTTTGAAAATTTATTAATTTAAAAAGATATTAATTTATCGATAAATTTATAATTATTAATTTATAGAGAGATCTTTTTTGAGAAATGATTTTTTTACAAAAAAAAAATTCAAATGATGTTATATTACAGAATCAAATTGAATCCATTAGTAAAAATAAATAAAAATTAACTTAAAATTATGATTACCATTTGCGGATATCGCAATCAAATTGATGTTAGTTAGTATATAAATAAAACAATTATACACGGTCTTACTCTTGGGTACAAAGTTCAAATCATGTTTCTTAACTTTAATGTTAATGATAATTTTAAAAATGATATTCATATATTAAGATACATGAGTTAAGTGTAAAAAAATCAACTTTAATGGTTTTAGATACTTACATAGAGATTAATCATAAATGTTTTGATGCAATAAGTAAAATTTGAGATAAGTTCCAACAAGTTTCAACTTTAAGTCAAAACAAAAAGTCGATGAAGCCATCTTTTAAACACCATCACAGTTATATGTGCATAACTATATATGATTATTAATTTGTACTATTTTTTAGATCATATTTTACATAAGAGTTTAAAAAAAAATTATTATCTTATCGAATTTCGTTAATTTTTACATTAGTCCGACTCGAGACCGGAAAAATTTATTAATTTATGATGATTATTAATTTATAGAGTATTAATTTATAGAGATTTTATTGTATGTATATTTTCGTGATGATTGAATTTATTGATTTTTATGTGATGTATATGTAAAATTGTAAATAATATACAGGTGTAGATTGTACCCTATGAGGATGGTTGTATACGGAATGGTGTATGGATATGCAGTGTATAGGTGGTGGATGTTCGTAGCAAATTGAAGCCATTGTATTACTCGTCCATCATCTGTATGTTAATGTTGGTGACCAAGTTATATTGGTTATTTTCCCTATAATTTATTTTAATTTTTGAATAACATGTAATTAAGACCCAAGAGATTTACATATTATTAAGGGGGGTGTCCACAAAAATGTCGATCAAAATGTTCAAATGCTACTGAAAATTTTGAGGCAAAAAGGTTATCTTCTTCTTTTTTTTGAATTGAAGGTTACTTATATTCTTTCAGTATCAGATTAGTTTTTGTATATATTGATTTGATTGTTAGATCCAATTTAGTATCAACTAATGCCTTAATCATAAACGTGCAATGTAATGTTGTGTTCCATCTGTAATGTTTAACTACGAAATAGGTTAGGGATCATCTGTTTTCGTTTGTAGGTTCCACTGTTCCAAATTAGATCAAAGTTTTGGGCTTCTAATATTATTAGTGTGGTTAAAAAAAAAAAATATGACTTAGGTTTACAAATTACAGTAAAACCTCTATAAATTAATAATGCTGAAACTTTGAAAATTTATTAATTTAGAGATATATTAATTTATCGATAAATTAATAATTATTAATTTATAGAGAGATCTTTTAAAATGATATACATATTATTAAAGGGGTGTCAAAAATGTTGATCAAAATGTTCAAATGCTACTGAAAATTTTGAGGCAAAAAGGTGACCAGAGTAATTAACTCTGAGTTTAATCCTGTATGGTGCAAACAATTATATTAGACCATCACTAAAGCTTACCGAATCGATTAAGTTTCAAAAAAAAAAGTTGGAACGATCTCTTAAAATTAGTGTTAGGTAAAGAGAGAAAAAATATTACACACGCCTACGCACTATGTCGAGAAAGATTGACCTTAATCATGCGTTTAAGGTCAAACTATGTCGACCTTAATCATGCACTATGTCGACAAAGATTCGTATTTCTCCTTTGATAAATTGTCAACAAAACAAAACGATCAAACTACAATATTTGTGTCCCCAACAAACTTTTCGATAGTTTGATATTTAAGGAAAAATAGTAGTACTATTAATTAGTAGTCCTAACGGTGTTGGAACATGCCTTATAAATTCGTTTAGTGTTGACACAAAAAAATGTATTCGTTTAGTTTGCTTATAAGTGACAGCAATTAAATAAAAGCAAAATAATTCTTGATAAAGACAACACTATTTATTGTTGGTGATGGGTTTGACAACCCCAACCCATCTAAAAGTCGGTTAATGAGAAGAAACAATCTATAACCCAAATCTATCGATCATTGAACCCATTAGAGTTTGCAAGTTGGAGATAGCTTTCATTTTTTTGGCTTTGCTTTCTTGCGTTGCTGCCACAAAACTCTCCTTTTTTACAAGTATCATCAGTTGACAAAGTAAAAAAAAAAGTAGAAAAAAATAAAATTCTAAAGAGAAAATTCTACCACAAAATTCTATTCCACATCAAAGATCTTTCGGTTAATTGACAACTTTCGTAACTTGCCCATAATAACTTATTATTTTAGCCTTTTGAACTCCATAATTAGAAAATAAATGTCTCTAGGTTGTTTCACATGGAGGAGGAGGAGGAGGAGGAGGAGAAGGAACGCCGAAAACCCAATCTAGAACGTTCAAGTATTTTGATCGAAATACCTCTCTTTCTTGCGCATAGCAGTGCATTATAATGGCTGTTGAAACGCTGAACACAACCACATCTGCTCTTCTTAGGCTCTTGGGCGTTCCAATGTATCCTGCATCTGTCATGCAAGTGAAGAAGCTCTCTATTGCCCTCGCTAAGCAGTATAGTGATATTTCTATCCTTCTACTTTTCTTCTCAATGGCTAAGGCCAGACCTGTTGGGAACTGCAGAACAAGCCTCGGGTAAGGTATAATACTTAATTGAATGTCTTCTCAAAATGGAACTAGGTTGTACCGTTGCTATGGCCACGAGCGGTATGTTGCATGTCTGAAATGTCCGGAAAAGTATGCAAGTCCAAGCCCTAGTTTAGATCATTTTAAAAGATGGTATAAGTTTTCGAGTCAAGTGAGAACAAAAAATCTATGAATGCCAACAAGTTTACTATGTTTGTACTTAATAGGTAAGGTATGATGGATCAAAAGGGGGTGGGGTAAGGTGAGATTAAGAGCTTTCAAAGATTTGATTCTAACCAGGCAGAAGAACAGTACGTAGAGAGAAACAAACTTGATCTCGCCGTGCCCAAAAGACCCTTGCCAAGTATAGAGTATTGCCTGTGAGATTGGAGATGAAAGATTTTATGAGGTGATGAATGATATCATCATACACAAACTATATACCATTCAGCGACATTTAAAAAAAAAAAATTGAAGGATTCTGTGCGAAATAAATCTAGTACTTTTTTAGCAGGTCTTGTCGATGGACTATGAGCGCTGGAATCAAGTAAACAGGGACATAGACGGGTAGAGCCCTCATGTAAGCTTGAAGGAAAAATGTTATAGCATGCTTAATACATGAATCTTTTCCATGTATTATCTGCAAGAAACAACATAAGTATCGAGTAAGACTTTTCAAGTTTCATATCACAAACAGCCAGTCATACAGCTTAAAGAAGCTACTGTAAATATCGACAAAGATGCATAAAATTGGAAAACGCAGGGAAAGTAAAAAGAAAGAAACTTTCCGGAGTTCCTCTTTTTATTTCAGGAGCAAATGCCCTGTTTATTTTAACAACCATGAAGGAGGCGAGTGATACTTGCTATTGATACTTGATAGAACAAAAGATCAATTTAAACCTACCGAACAGGGGAATTTCATGTTAGGATCCAGTTTGATATCAACTCCAACAGACTTGTAATATTTCTCAATCGCCCCTAAATTGGTGAATGGTTTGGCGCTTGCAATATCTTTTACGCCTTGTAAGATAGAAAGATCCTTTCCACCTTGTTTGTTAAGGAAAGACTTGTACGACGAAGGGAGGCTTTCTTGCTTTAAAATGTAAGCGGACCTGAAAATACATGATTACTAATCTAAGAAGGAATTCTGTAGCCTGTATAATCAGGAACCTGAGAGTAAAAGAAAAAACAAGAACTTCAAGAACCTAGTAACACTGAGCAAGAAGTTTGAAGCTATTCTTCTCTATGAAATTCAGCTTCGCTATTAACTAGTTCCGCACTTTGTATCTAAAAACAAATTAATATCTTTGTAATCGAGAAAGAGAACATACAAAATCTGAGACGATGAGAGACACATGAGAAATAAGTCCCCATGTTTCCATGTAAGCGGCTTGCAGATGGAACCAAACCGTTTACTTTTAATGCCACAACGCGATGCAAGGACCGCTGCACGCATAAATATGTAAACAGCCAAACTCGTGTGTTGCGTGTTTGGCCCTGTGAGAAGCATCGATGGTCCAGCCACCAATCCAGCAAACAGGGCCCTCCATTTCGCAGTTCTGGATTCAGAGAAAACACTTTCACTGTGATCAAACGTGATCCCATACTAAAATCTGAAGAGATTGATACTATTTTTGGTTAATCTAAATTAGAAGAAACTACAAAACAAACAAAAAAATCAAGATAGTGGGATATGCCTTTGGTGTCCTGCCAAAGCACAAATAGCTTCATCAACGGAAACAAAAGTACCAGCAAAAGTTCCCAAAAACAATCCATATCTCAGTGTTTCCTTGATCCCCATGGCAATGGCTTCACTATTTGAGAATTCCCCGATTTTCCTAATTCCATAGATTCCAATATTACGATAAGCAAAAACCGGAAAGGTACTCAGAAAACAAAATCCGATTCGACGTTACCTCGATTGAGAAGAAGATCTACGGCGAGCGAAACGAGATACGATGTTGAAAATAGCTAATCCACCTTTAATCCCGGTACCTATGGATAATCCTTTGCCGAAAGCGACGATGATTCTGCGTAGCTTTTCCGACTCATCCGATTTCGATCCAAACGAAGAAGACGAGCAACAAGAAGAAGAGAGATCGAATCGATTCGAATCCTTGCATGGAAAATCATCCGATCCAACGGAATCGTCGCCGGCAATTCCATCGTTCTCACGGTAGATGCATGAGCAGCGATAACCGTTCTCCGTCTTTCGAAACTCGCCGGACGACGACATGACGTCGGCGAGAATAGGGTTAAACGATTGCGCCAAATTGATGATGTAGGTAAGCTTTGGTGGGAAATTGGAATTGGGTTTTTGAAATAAAAACAAGAAAAAGGAAGAAGGAGGAGAGTACCAGAAACTTAGAATGACGGAGACAGTAACCCAGCGAATCAGAGTCGGAGCCACACTAAGCATTTTACAGCTGTCAATCAGTGACCGACACGTGTCAGTGATTATTTGTTCTTTTTTTCCATTCTGAAAAATTCTGATTCTTTTGTCTCGGTGACCGTCAATGAGAAGCATGGGTTGTTAAGGCCCTGGGCTTATATAATGGGCTTTATTGGTTGTATTTTGATTATTACTACAATATTATTATCTCTTAAATAGAAGAAATCTTTTAGATAGAAGAAATTATGGGTCATGTTCATTGTCTTTTACGGCTAGGTCAAAAACGGCTTGAATGGATATTTCAATCATTTTTCTCAAGGGTGATCATTTCAATCATTTTAATGGAGATTGGAATTACAAAAATGTTGGACGTGAAAATGAAGGCAATGGAGCAGGCTATTACTAATTGTATTATTGGGTTTCTTGACAAAACTATTGATGCAAAGAAAAACAAAGCTAACAACAATTCCGCCTTTCACGCTCCCTCTTGAATGCCGTATTCAATTTCCTTTATTTGCCCAATCGCCTACGTTACGCTTTCAAGATCTTCTCGTACCCACATACTGAACTCTATCAATCTGACTTGAAGATAATGCTCAGTCCAACTCCTTTTTCGAATTAGGCCATATAGACGAATTGAGCCGTATCTACGAGCTAGCTACTTTCAGATGAAACACATCCACGGAACTGTGAAAATCCCGTTTGGAACCAACATACTTTCCGAGAATTCATAGATCAAGACAACCAGAGTTGTGACCTTTCAACAAGTATCGTGTCCAAACAATAATCATCAAACAAGATTTGAGTGTCTCGTTCTCACTGATCACAGCTCCAAAATCTAGGTTTGACATATTGCTCCTAAACTGCCCAGCCGCCAGAGGTGGTTTAACCCAAAAACCTCGCTGAGTTTCACCAGTTGTCTATATGAAATGTTATATGTAAGAGCGTTCGTAAATTGGTTTTAAAATTTTGGGAAAAATAATAAAAACTTGACATATATAAGTGGGATGATTTTTTTGAACACAATGCGACACACATAGTTTTAGGAATATCGGTTAGAACGAGTGGGTAGTTAAACGCAAATAATGGTGGATCTGGAGTTTAACTAAAATTAAAAAGGATTAAGCATAACGAATAAATAATGTGGGGACAAACCTCTCGATGTTCGGTTTCAGATTCTTTGGATGTCAAATACTATTATAGCTGGTGACTTTATGTTCTTCTTGTAGTTGAAAGTGAAGTATTTGTCAAGGGAAGAATATCCCATATAACCAAATTGATGTGTAGATATTTCTGTATGTAATCACCAAATGTTTAGATAGAGAAAGCTGAGTCTGAGCATGAAATGCTCGCTGTCTATATTTTTGTATGATTAAAATTTGTGCAGAGCCTCAATTAGTGTGTGAAATCTTTCTAAAGATTTCTTGATTTCGTTAAACTTTATATAATCCTAAAGTGATAAGCGGATGAGGGGTAAAACATAATATGCATCTATTTTGGACTACAATAATATTTGTTTGTCAAAGTTTTTGGTTAGTTATTCTTTCCGTTTTTTAGCTAGTTAACTCTTTTTTTTACAACTTCGTCTGCGAATTCCACTTTTGAATACCATCTTCGAAAAAAAGAAAAATAATACGAGCAAGTTTAATGATCCAATAAGTTGTATATATGATTAATCATAAGTAAGAATTGCTTATTCTTTCCATTTTCCCACGGTTTCAAATTGAAGTCGGTTTGGTAAACCGTCGCCAAAACCAATGCTTCTCCCAAACTTGGTACATTGAATCCACATGGATCTCTTTTGTCTCCGGCAAGAACAACACGATGAACACCGTCATTATCAAGATCCACCCGCCGTAAAACAAGAACGCACCATACTTGAAACGGCAGAGCGTTGCAAGGAATGTTTGAGAAAGAGCGAACGTTGCAGCGAAGTTCACGGCTACGCTTAAACTTTGACCAGCCGGTCGCATTTTGAGCGGGAATATCTCACTCGGGACCAGCCAGCTCAGTGGACCCCACGACCATCCGAACCCAGCCGCGTATATGCATAGCAACACCACCACCGTCACGGCGTAGCCCTTCGTCAACTCTCCGCTCCCGGCTGCTCCCACTGTCGCCGCTAGCAATCCAGCCACACTCACCTGTCATATTTTTTCCTCCAATTTAGCATATATTTTCTTTTTTACTTCTTACCATAATAATGCAATGAAAGTAAAACATGATTAGTAAAAATCACTACAAATTTCAAAGTGCTTGTGACATTAATTTGTACTTTAAAATTAAACTCTGTAATACTATTGAGTACTGAAATAATTTATTTGCTAATGAAAAGTTGTATTTGTATCAAATTAGAGCGTACGTACCTGACAGACAAACATCTGAACACCACCAGCAATAAACAAGAACCGTCTACCAAACCGATCAATAACCATGGTTGAGACGAGAATCGAACCGAGATTAACCAACCCGAGTATAACCGTCGCAATAAGAGCCGGACCAGAACCAAACCCGACCGATCGAAACAGAGCCGGCGCGTAGAACGCATTAACCGTGATTCCGGTTAACTGTTGAAAACAAGGAATCGCCACTGCAACCACAAGCTGAGGTCTGTACCGTCTCTCAAGCATGGTCCTAAACGGCTCGGATTTAGCTTCAATGGCTAACTGACTCGACTTAACCAGCTCAGCCAGCTCGGTTTCCACGTCAGCTCTGTTCTCGGTGCCACGTAGTCTTAGCAGCGATGCGCGAGCGTGATCGTGTTTCCCACGCGCCAAGAGGCTAGAAGGTGTGTCGGAGATGGTTAGAGTTCCGACGGTCATGATCGCGGCTGGTACGGCGGCGAGACCTAATGAGATTCGCCAGCCGTTACGGTGGTTGGCCGTGCCGTAGTTTATCAGATTGGCTGCTACAACTCCGACGCCGATGAAAAATTGAAAGCCGGAGTTGAAAGCTCCACGCCATTGCGGCGGAGCTACCTCCGATAGATACACCGGCGCCGCCTACGTGTTAATATTCAATAATTGATCATTTCCACTATAGTTTCGAATTGAATGTTATGGATATGCTTACAAAACAAACCGGAATGATTAAACCGTTTATAAACTGATTCACTTTATTATTTTAAAAGCACAAAATAGAAACCAGAAGCAAAGCCATTTTTATTGTAACCAAAATTTACTAAAGTTGTATATTTTCTTATATATTAAACATTTATGTAAACATATTCATGATTAATTAAATGATTGTTTACTTATATCTTTTGTTTTTTTAGTGTTATTATTTAAAGTACACAAATAATAACCCAAACTAATTATAAATTCCGTAGTTTATTTGGTTTCTTGCCCAATGAAAACAAAAAATATTTGGTTTCAGTTATGTAAGGTCCAAAAAAAGTACTCAAACCAAAAATCGAAGAAACAAAATCGTAAATCAGTTAGTCTAATATGTATATCCACACACACACACAAAAGAATAAAGTATGGAGTTCAATGACATTGAAATGATAAGCTACTTGGTTTGTGAAGCCAACACCGAATCCGAGCAAAATCCGACCGGAGATGAGCATGGCTATGTTTTCAGCTAAGCCGTTAGTGACCGCACCGAAGAGGAAAGTAAAACCACCGAGAATCATGGTGGTGCGGCGACCGTAAGCCGCCGTGAGACGGCTAGCCACTAAGGAAGCGAATAAGCCGGCTACATAAAGGCTTGACGTGAAAGCCGTTAGAAGTTGGCTATCGTAGACGCAATACACATTCGTCTTAGCTTCGGAAGCTTTTCTAAGAACCGATGGAAAAAACTTCTCAAGAAACGGCTTCATCGTCGTTACACCCCCTTCATTAAATTTAAATTCAAAAGATAAATTAATAAATAAAAATAATTGTTTCACATTTCTTCATTTTGGAACTTTTTTTTAATGTATGTTTAAATTGAAACCTGAAATTCCAATGTCGTAGCCAAAGATGAGACCGCTTGAGGCAGCCACAACGCAAGACATGACAACCGCGGCTGTGATTTTAGCGTCTATGTTGGCTGTGCCAGAGATATCAAGATCAATTCCTCCGATAGCCATTTTGTTTAGGTCTTACGCATGCATTTCTGGTTTTCTTGAAAAGCCAATGAACAAAATGAATACATTAAAGAGAGCTTTTAGGCAAGTCTCTTGGTTAGTTGGGCGTGGTGACTTGATGGTACAAGACTACAAGTGTGCAACCACTTACTTATCTCTTATTCAATGGCATAACCTATAAATGTCATTACCTATTTACTTTCTTGAAGAAAACATTATAAGGTCCTTATGATAAGGACGTTGAGGGACATAAAAGGATGCATAAGAAAGATAAGAAATTGAAAATAAATTCACACACAAGACAAAGTACAGTAAAACTTTTATAAAGTAAAACTTCTATAAATTAATAATGTTGGGACTTTGAAAATTTATTAATTTAGAGAATTATTAATTAATCGATAAATTAATAAATATTAATTTATAGAGAGGTATCCGTTTTAGGTAAGCTTTTTCTTAAAAAAAACTCAAATGATATTATATTAAAGAATTTAATTAAATCCATTTGTAAAAATGATATGTATTTACTTGAGTTTCTGATTTATACTTTTGGTTATTGCAATATAATGAATGTCAACATCATAATATACTATCCATATAAAATAATACACATTAATAAGTAATAGATTTAGAAGAAAACATGATTATTCATAAGTTTATGATACATATTATGATATATTTGGAAAGAGTTATGTGCATAATCAATTATCGTCTCTATATTTTTTTTACAAGTTTTGAATACCGAGAAAACAATTATAAAAGTTTTTCAATGTAATAAATAGAATAAAAAAACCATTGAAGCCAAAAAAGTTATACATATATGCATAATTATAAATTATTATTAATTTATACTATTATTGGGACCATATTTTACATAGAAGTTTCAAAAAAATTATTATCTTATCGAAATTTGTTAATTTTTACATTGTTCTGACTCGAGACCGAAAAATTTATTAATTTATGGTAATTATTAATTTATAGACTATTAATTTATGGAAGTTATAAAGATAATGGTGGTTCGTCACGTGTTCTCTATTTTGGTTAGAAGAATTGAAGAAGTAGTTGGAACATATTTCTATTTATTTATCTAAGAGTGACGACCTTTTTGCATATTAAGAAACCAATTAGCTGGGGCCTATCCTAATATATAAATTTTATGAGATGTATATTATGTAAATCATTTATGTAAGAGATTATCGGTTCTTTCTAATTTAGTTGAGTTTACAAAAAAAAAATATCGAGTTAGTACGTAAAACTTTTGTCAAATTGATAATTTATAAATTTGTACGTTTATAACAAAAATTTAGCATTAACTAATTAGACTAATATGAATATAATTAAGCGATATTTAAAAAAATTGTATGATCAATCACATATTCTATCCAAATGGACACTAAATCTTATAGAGTTTACAAATCAACTCAAATACACAAACGAATAAAGATTTAAAAAAAATATAATTCCGTATTGCGTTGCATTTTATTGTTTTGCTTAATGTTTGACTAGATAGTTATCTGTGTTGTACGCAGAATAATATGATACGCGAGTAAAATCAATATAGTTTTAGTTTAAAAATCATTTATAGTTATTGGAAAAATTATTATACAGAATCTAAAACTTGTTTATATACATAAATTTTGCAATTATTTTGTATAGAAATGGATCTCACCCGTGATTAAAATTGGAAAAAAATAGATTTTTAATTTCTTAGTCATTATATATCACTTACTAATAAAATATATTTGTTTAATATCATAATCTCCAAAGATACGATATATAATCAATATACAAAATGAAAAATTATAAATATAAATTAAATCATATAGGTTAGGATAACTGTAAGAGTAATAATACAGTTTTTCATAATTTTAATGGTAAAACTAATATTATAATCTTTAATTAATTATTTTAGAAAATTTTATAAATATTTAATATTCTATTGTGTTTGGTTATAGAGATTGTATCATGAAAAGTGTTTGGCTAGTAGGATAGTAGGAGATAATTATTATAATTATATATGATTTAATTATTTTAAAAATTGATAAAACTTGTGAGAGTGACACATAAGCAAAAATACCCTAGAATGCTTCTCTTTTAAATATACTAGAGACACATAAGCAAAAGTACCCTAGAATGCTTCTCTTTTAAATATACTAGATAGTTATCTGCGTTATACGCGGGATAATGTGATACACGAGTTAAATTAATATAGTTTTAGTCTAAAAATTCATCTATAGTTATTGGAAAAATTATTATACGGAATCTAAAACTCGTGTATATATATGAATTTTGCAATTATTTTGTATAGAAATGTATTCCACCTGTGAAATAATTGAAAACAACAAATTTTTAGTTGTTAGTCAATATATATTTCTTATTAATAAAATATATTTATTTAATATCATAATCTACAAAAATACGGTTTATGACTCAAATATACAAAATAAAAGATTGAAAATATAAATTAAACTTTATAGGTTTAAGGTAATTATAAGAATAAGTGAATATTAATAGTAAACTTTCTTTTATTTTCGTTTTTGAAAAAATAATAAAAAATTATTTTTAATGATGTTTGGTTAGAATAATTGTGTGATTGTGTACTGTTTGGATAGTAGTATAGTAAGAAATTAATAGAATTGTGAGTATTTGGATAATAGTATAATAGAAAATTAATAATAGAACTTCACACCTAAACAAATTAATCCAAAAATGTTTGTTCTTTAATATATTGAGGATAGAGGATAGAAGATATATAGAAGATTGGATGAGTTGAAGTACTTGAATTGACACGTAGGTGCGAAGACAGTGGGAACCGTTGAGTGAGAATTAGATTTTTAGATTTATGACTAGTATGATAGTGGGCAAATGTTATGATTTGAATTATTGCAAAATAATATTATATATAAGATTGGTTCATGTTAGTACATATTGGTTCATGTTGTTGAGGAGAGAGTTAGTATTTGTTATAACTTTATAATTATAATTAAACTAGAATATAACTCGGGCGATACACGATTTTTTGTTTTACAATTTTTTATATTTAACGACAAAATTTTAATTTACATTCTTTATTTTTATGTAATTGTTATTTTGTTATATATATATATCTATATATTATATATAAATATATATTTTTTTCTACAATAGATTTTGATCAGATTTTGATCAGTAAGTTTCCTATTATTAAAATAATGATGTTGAAATAATGGTGAAACATAGTAATATTGTCGAAACAATGCTTGCATAATCTTAATTTTTTTACCTTTTAAAAAAATTTCAAATATTTTTATCCTAGATTTTATTTGGTTTAAAGAAATTTGATTCAAATATAGACTTATCAAATATCATGGTGTAAAACACCATTTTACATGTGATATGCTAAATAGATCATTTTTTGCTGTTGTTCAACTCATGAATAATATGACCATTAACTTTTGTTTTTTATGTGTATAAATTTAGATCTCTCATATATTTAAAGAAATGATATTATGACACTTTCAAATTTTTCTTTCACACTTCTCTAAAATTTTGATATAACATTTTAATAAAATCATATATTCCAAATTTTTACCTTATTATCTTATCATATATTCTAAATTTTCACCTTATTATCTTATCTTTAGTGAGATGTGAAATGACCCAATCCGAAAAAATTAAAAAAAATTTCCAATTTAAAACCCGGATTATCATTATCACAAATGATAATCCTCAACGGTCAATTCTCAACATGCGGAAGACAATAAACCAACAACAACATTCAATAATTTCATACTTATTGAACACTAACGGTACCAAGTCAATCCCATAATCAACGATCCAACTCAAACATAAACCATAATCCAAATAACAAAACAAGTCAATAACAATCCAATACGTTCCAGAATTACTAACACCCTAGCAATTCTACAATAACGAGCAGACAATCGAGTCCCTAGACCATTTCCTCTTCCTCGCCACGATCCCACGATCACACCTTGTCTTTACCTGCATCACATGGTTATACGAGATGCGTGAGTATTATCATAAATACTCAGTGAGACGGTCATCCCATCTACTTGGCTATACACACAAGCATAAGGAAATTGATACAATACCAGGGTGATCACGCAACAAGGCAAACAAGAACAAACAGCACAAGTTTTTGCCAAAACTGGCCATGTGTCGATCAACACCAGCACAGTGTGTCGATCGACACACCAAAATCCGAATCCTGGAAATCGATGCTGTGTCGATCGACACGATGAACCAGAAGCTGGAAATCGAGCCCATCCTCTCATGGCTCGATTCCAAGCGATTCTCCTGCACAAAACCACTCAATACCACACGAAATACACCAAGGAACAACAATCAAACGCATTCTAACAACCCTTTTACCCAGATAAGCCATAGTCATGCACTCACCTTGGATTTGAAGGGAGAAAAGGAGGAAAATGGATGAAAATGCGCAGAACAAGACCCCAACACCGAGATCTACACTCCACCCACGAGAAATCACTCCAAGAACGATCTCCCAAACCTCCCAGACGAATCTCCTCTCACAAATCTCTCTGGAACTCTTTGGAAATTTTCTGGAAACTTTCTGAAACTGAAAACTCTCAGAAAATGCGGCCAACCCCTATTTATAGGGAAACCCTAGGGTTTCACCCTAAACCGGGTTCGCAAACCGACACTCAAATTAAACCGACCCGGTTTAATTTAACTCGTGTCGATCGACACACACTACCTGTGTCGATCGACACGACCCAAAATCCATGATTTTGGTTCGCGGTCGTTACAACTCTCCCCCACTAACACGGATTCGACCTCGAATCCTGCGACACCGTCACACTATGGTCTCAACTGCCTAACCAGGACCCGGCCAACACCATTCGATATCACACTCGAATCACACAACCCGTTCTACTAAGGCTAACACTCCCGTCCAAAACCCGACCAGCTTCGCCCGGAAACACCCAGAACGCAACGTTTCCTAATCCGGACTAGATATGCCCGATTGATTGCACAACAATCGAACAAGAACATGTCCGACCAATCGTAGACCCAGACTTAGACCAATTGATCGCGCACCAATCAAACAAGAACATGCACGACTCAAGGCGCTACATGTGTTTACCAGGGTCGTCTGAACCGAGGTTCCAAACATAAGCACAACCCTAGACTCGACGCCTACACACCCCCTGACCCCACCTGGTTAGCACCACTGAGATCACTCCCGATCTTGAAGCTCATCCAGTCTTATACTTACGACCATGCTCAGACACTACTGCTCATAACTCATACTCATAACTCATTTACATACACACCATACCAACTCTCAAGATCGTCACCCCTTGAGTCATCGTATGCAGGGAACCCACTATCCCCTGGAGAGAACCACCATCCCTCAAAGTATATGTAGGGAACCCACCGTCCCCTAGAGAGAACCACCATCTCTCGAGTATATGCAGGGAACCCACTATCCCCTAGAGAGAACCACCATCCCTCAAGTATGCAGGAAACCCACCGTCCCCTGGAGTAATACTCTGAAACGTGCATCATAAGCACCTATCGACCGGAATCGCCTCCGTGGCCCCCATCATGACATCCCCTAACCCGGAATGTCAACACATCCGTGACCAATCACTAGGCCACTCGAAACAACCCAACCACCATGGGTGTTTCCACATAGTCCTTGGAAAAGACAATTCTAACTCACATAAAACCTCTTTTCTAGACTCTCCCTAGGAAATAGACAGGTTCTAACTCGCATAGAACTTCTATTTCTAGCCACTCCTAGAACATGGACAAGCTCTAAGTCGCATAGAACTTCCATTCCTAGCCATCACATGACCCCACTAGTCTACAAGAACTCACATCTTATAAAACACACTAATAAGAACTCCATATCTTATTAATTTCCAAAAGTATAATCGTTACAACGTAAACAAAAAATACATACAAATCATAGCCACATGCTATCAAGAAACTGAAAACTAGAAGGAACAAACTCAAGCCTCCACTTGTTTCTCGAACCACTTCGAGAACTTTGCCTTCATTCTCACCTCTGGTTCCCAAGTCTCCTCCTCGACACCGTCGCAGTCCCACATGACTCTTACCAATGGTATCCTCTTACGACGCAGAACCTTGACCCTCCTCTCGAGAATCCTCATAGGTCTCGCCGACAACGTCATGTTGGGCTGAAGATCCTCCGGAATCCTAGCCAACACCTCCTCAGACTCATGTAGACACTTCCGCAGCATCGAGACATGGAAGACTTTGTGAAAAGCCTTCATACTCTGAGGTAACTCTAACCGATAAGCTACCGGCCCAACCCGCTCCACCACCTTGAATAGACCCATAAACCTTGGACTCAGCTTATTCTTTGAAATGGATCTGTTAGGACCCCTCAACATCGCTGCCTCGAGATACACCAGATCTCCCAGCTCAAACTCCAGCTCATTCCTTCTCTGATCAGCATAACTCTTCTGCCGATCTTGAGCCTCCTTCATGTTCAGCCTCAAAACATGGATCTTCTCTGTCGTCTCCTGAACAAAATCCGCCCCAAACATGCTCCTCTTCCCCACTTGGGTCCAGCATAATGGGGTGCGGCATGACCTCCCATACAGTGCTTCCATCCCGATACTCGCCTGGTAGTTGTTGTTGTACGCAAAATCCACCAGGTTCAGATGATCCGCCCAATGACCACCGTAGTCCAGCACACACATCCTCAACAAGTCCTCTAATGTCTGAATCGTCCTCTCAAACTGCCCATCCGTCTGAGGATGATACGCTGTGCTCATATGTACCTTAGTGCCCATCTCAGCCTGGAATGCCCTCCAGAACTCTGAAATAAACCTCGGATCCCTGTCTGACACAATACTCGCTGGCACCCCGTGCAGCCTCACTATCTCGCGCACATACTTCTTAGCCAACACTGTCGCTCCGTCGGTCTTCCTGATGGCCAGAAAATATGCTGACTTGGTCAGACAATCCACAATCACCCAAATAGCATCATACGTCTGCGACACCGGCAACCCTGTCACAAAGTCCATGATGATCATGTCCCACTTCCACTCCGGAATGGGTAAACTCTGCAACAACCCGCTCGGAATCTAATGCTCAGCCTTCACTAACTGGCACACGTTGCACGCTGCAACCCAGTTAGCGACATCCCTCTTCATCCCGACCCAATGGTAATACCCCCTCTGCAGAAACTACATGGCCAAGGAAGCTCATCTCTCGCTGTCAAAAGCTGCACTTGCTCAACTTCGCGTACAGCTTCTGCTCCCGTAGCTTCTCCAGAACTGCTTTCAAATGCACCTCATGCTTCTCAGGACTCCTCGAATACACCAGAATATCATCAATGAAGATGATCACCAACACATCCAGATACTCCTGGAACACCCCGTTCATCAACCTCATAAACGCGGCTGGCGCATTCGTCAACCCCAAAGACATCACTACGAACTCATAATGCCTATATCTCGTCCTGAATGCAGTCTTCCTAACTGTCTGCCTCGTCGATAGGAATCTGATGGTAACCCGAAGCCAAATTGATCTTGGAGAACCAAGTAGCCCCTCGCAGCTGATCCAACAACTCGTCGATGCACGGCAGAGGATACCTGTTCTTCAAAGTGACCCGGTTAAGTTCCCGGTAGTCGATGCACAGCCGGAAACTCCCATCCTTCTTCTTCACAAACAACACCGGCACTCCCCACGGTGAAACACTAGGCCGTATGAATCCCTTACCCAACAAATCATCCAGCTGCTTCTTCAGCTCTGCCATCTCTGTTGGAGCCATTCGGTAAGGCGTCTTGGATATGGGAGCTATCCCAGGCTCTAACTCAATCGTGAAAGGATCAGACTGAGACGGCGGTAATCCCTGCAACGACTGAAAAACATCTTGGAAGTCCTAAACAACTCGAATATCCCCAACTACAACCTCTCCAACAGACTCTGGCATCACTATCGTCGCCAAATACGCCTCGCAGCTCTTCTCAATCAGCTGCTCAACCTGAATCGCCGAAATCATTAGACTCCCGGAATTCGGCCTCACCCCCTGGTAAACCAACCTCCCCGCCTCTTGCTCAAACACCACTCGGCCCCGATGGCAATCCAGATGGACTATGTATCGATCCAGCCAATCCATCTCGAGAATGACGTCGTACAGCTCCACCGGACTAATGATCAGATCTGCGGGAATCAACTCTCCTGCCACCAGAACATCCACATCATGAGCCCGCCCATAAGTAGCTAATGACTTGCCACCAGCAACCCTCACCACTCCCGGCTGCTCATCGGAATCTCTCCGGATACCGCTCGTCTCCGTACACTCTGGAGTAATGAAGCTATTCGTAGCTACAGAGTCGAACAACACGTGCGACTCACATCCGCCTACAACTAAGGTCCCTGCACAAATTCTATGTGCATTGAAAGCACACCTGAGACGCCCGAGCCTCTCTCCTCGTCGGACAGTCCACCACCTTGTGATCCATGCTACCACACCCGTAACATCTTGAACCACCCTGACAGGCTCCTGAAGTGCCCTCCCACTTCCTCTTCTGTCCCTGAGCAGGCTTGCCGCCCCTGCTCGTACTCGCCTGCTGCTGCGACCTCCTCTGCTACTGCGACCTCCTCTGCTGCTGTACCGGTGGACTAACCACCACAGCCTGCTCTCTAAGATCCTCCTCGATCACAGCAGCTGTCTCAACCAACTCCGCCCTCGTGGCGAACCTGCTTGCTCTACAACGAGTCCTCAAATCTGGACAAAGTTCTCTCACGAACCTCTTCACCTGGGCCTGCTCGCCATCCAGATCTCTACCAGCATGTACCAGAAGTCGCCCGAACTCCTCATCGTACTCCCGGACCGAATGGTCACCCTGAGCCAACACCAGAAATCACAACTCCAAGCGATCCACTGCCTCCGACGGAAAGTAATTGGCGTTGAATTCCGCCACAAAGTCTTCCCAAGTCATAACCGCCTGAGCTTTCTTAGCCACCACACCTCGCCACCAAAGGTGCGCATCACCATCAAGGTAATGAACCTCTAGGTCCACCCTGTATCCCATTGGACACCTAAGCGGCTGGAAGTTCTGCTCCATTCTTCTCCTCCACAAGTCTGCCTCCTTAGGCTTGGCACCGCCCGAGAAGAACCCAGTGTCAATCCTCTGCATCTGCTCCATCATCCTAAGGGAGGATGGGAGCTCCTCAGCGACCGCCAAACGCGGCTGCTCACAAGCCCTCTCCGGCTGAACACCAGCCACACCTGACTGCACACCAACCACTCCTGGCTGAACACCCGCCACTCCTGGCTGAACACCCGGAGCCTAACCCGGAGCCAGCACCCCACCTGGTAACTGCTCCAGAATCAACTATAGCAGACCCGCCAGACGAGCATCGTGATCCAGGACAACACCTGAGGCATCACCCCCCACCCGGGCCCACCGCACCAACAGCCAAAGCAAGAGCCAGACCAGCCCCACCAGTACCCACACTGGCACTCATAGCGGCCCCACCCACGAACCCATCTAGAAACGTCTGCGAATCCGCCACACTCGCGACATCAGACTCCAACACAAGTCCTCGCCCGTGCCCACGCCCACGGCCAACTTGGCCTCCACGGCCCCTACCTCTAGCACCTCTTGCCATCTTACTCTGCACTACCAGCAGAACTAAGAATACTAGAAAACAGAAAATCACACGCAGAAACCAAACACATACCGTGGGATCTCATTGAAGGCTCGGAGAAGATGATCTAGGACTCCAACCCACACAACAATCAATCAATTAACTCACATAATCAATCAATTGCACCCGCCTTAGAACCATAAGGGCTCTGACCAAAATGAAACGACCCAACCCGAAAAATTTTAAAAAAATTTCCAATTTAAAACCCGGATTATCATTATCACAAATGATAATCCTCAACGGTCAATTCTCAACATGCGGAAGACAATAAACCAACAACAACATTCAATAATCCCATACTTATTGAACACTAACGGTACCAAGTCAATCCCATAATCAACGATCCAACTCAAACATAAACCATAATCCAAATAACAAAACAAGTCAATAACAATCCAATACGTTCCAGAATTACTAACACCCTAGCAATTTTACAATAACGACCAGACAATCGAGTCCCTAGACCATCTCCTCTTCCTCGCCACGATCCCACGATCACACCTTGTCTTTACCTGCATCACATGGTTATCCGAGATGCGTGAGCATTATCATAAATACTCAGTGAGACGGTCATCCCATCTACTTGGCTATACACACAGGCATAAGAAAATTGATACAATACCAGGGTGATCACGCAACAAGGCAAACAAGAACAAAAAGCACAAGTTTTTGCCAAAATTGGCCATGTGTCGATCGACACCAGCACAGATTGTCGATCGACACACCAAAATCCGAATCCTGGAAATCGATGTTGTGTCGATCGACACGAGGACGTGTGTCGATCGACACGACGACCCAGAAGCTGGAAATCGAGCCCATCTGCTCATGGCTCGATTCCAAGCGATTCTCCTGCACAAAACCACTCAATACAACACGAAATACACCAAGGAACAACAATCAAACGCATTCTAACAACCCCTTTACCCAGATAAGCCATAGTCACGCACTCACCTTGGATTTGAAGGGAGAAAAAGAGGAAAGTGGATGAAAACGCCAAGAACAAGACCCCAACACCGAGATCTACACTCCACCCACGAGAAATCACTCCAAGAACGATCTCCCAAACCTCCCAGACGAATCTCCTCTCACAAATCTCTCTGGAACTCTCTGAAACTTTTCTGGAAACTTTCTGAAACTGAAAACTCTCAGAAAATGCGGTCAACCCCTATTTATAGGGAAACCCTAGGGTTTCACCCTAAACCGGGTTCGCAAACTGACACTCAAACTGAACCGACCCGGTTCAATTTAACTCGTGTCGATCGACACACACTACATGTGTCGATCAACACAACCCAAAATCCACGATTTTGATTCGCGGTCGTTATAAGATGGTTCAATATCTTTGGTGAAATAATATATATTCGTTCTCTTTAAATCATCAACCTCTTAATCAGCGTCTAACACTCAGATTATATTTAGTTTTTTTTCTTTGATTCTTTGATGTCATTTATTTATATTACATATATCTACTTTCTGAAATTGAATATATAAATTTTTATCGTTATCGCTTATAATAAAATATATTTATTATTGTAATTTTATATTGAAAACAATAAGATACTCAAATGATTTTAAATGTACTATATTAATCATTTATTGACTTATTTTAGTTTTTTTATCTAATTATAAAATTTTATTAGTTATAAGTAACAATAAATATACATAAACATGAATTAAATGAAACTATGATTGCCGGTACTGGACAGAAGAACCTTCACTTAGAGCTTGAATTATACGTGATTCAGAGGGAGTCTATAAGGAATCGGGTCATAGCCGAGGTAATATTGTTACATCTGTGATCGAAGCAGAACTTCAAGCTCTCTTGATGGCTCTACAGCATGCATGGATTCGTGTATATCGGAAGATGGAATTCGAAGGAGATAATCAACAAGTTTATAATTTACTCACTGACAAGGAATTGCACTTTGGGGTACATAATTGGATTCGCGAAATCAAGATGTGGAGTCTGAAGTTTGATGACGTTCGCTTTCTTTGGACCTCTCGCGTTAACAATAAAGCAACAGATCGTTTAGCAAAAAAATCATTAGATCATCATGATCAATTTGTTTCTATGTTTTATGTTCTTAATTATCTTGTACAAATCTTCTATGAGGATTACATTCTGTTTTTCACTTCTTCATTAAAATGAAGAAGTTAAAAAAAAACATGAATTAAATGAAATTTATAATTAAAATTAATTATGAAAAATTGTTTTACATGGACAACCTAGATGGAAAAAAAACTTTGCTATTATGAATATAGATTTTTTTGTTTGTTAACAACGTACTTTATACGCGAAAAGAACAACAATAAGCAACAATGAAATTATTATGAAGCGACGAAAGCGAAACAAAATCAAATTATTTTAACAAAACAATTTTTTTTTATCAATATCTTGCAATTGTTATTTGAAAGTTGTATCAGAATCATAAACTTAGAGAATATAATAATAATAATAATAATAATAATAATAATAATAATAATAATAATAATAATAATAATAATAATAATAAAAATAAAAGATAAAGATGGTAAAATAAATTATGTTATTTGATCCCATTCGCATTTAAATTCACGTATGATGGTGACCATTTAAATTGTAACATTTATAGAATAGATACATATAAATGAAGGGGCATTTACAAAAATGCCACAAATCAAAACACACTTTACAAGCGTGCCATCTCTGTGTGTGCTTTTGCAAATCTGACAACTTTTTGTCCAAAAAGGACAATTTTGACCCATTAAAAAATAAAATGTTTTTCTTCCTTTTTTTTCTTTTTTTTCTCTCTTTTTCTTTTTCTCTTTCTTCTTTCTGTACCAGATCTGATTTTTCTCCTCTCTTTCTCTCTTTCTCTCTCTTTCTCCATAACAAAAACAAATATTTCTCTTTCTCTCTCAATCTCTTGTTGATGGAAAAATGGTGGTTACGGTGTTGAAAAAGAAAACAAACATATCTAGATTTGAATCTCTCTTTGTCTCTCTCTCATATAGATCTAGATCAGGATTTCATAATTTTTTTTTGCAAATTTCGGTTTGTTTGATTTGTATTGTAGATCTGAGTTTTTGATTCAACTTTGTTTACAAATCTAAGGTTTTTGTTCGATCTGGCTTACATAATTGAGTTTTAGATTATTTCTGGGTGAGTTTTGTTTTTGATGTTATTCTTACTAATCTAGGGTTTTGAACTTTTTTTATAAAGTTTTTTTACAGTTTTTAAAAGGCTTATAAAATTTATAAAGTTTTTTATAGTTTTTAAAAGGTTTATAAAATTTATAAAGTTTTTAAGGGTTTATAAAGTTTTTTAAAGGTTTTTTTAGACTGTTTAAATTTTTATAATTTTTTAAACAGTTAATAAGAGTTTTGTATATGTCTTTAAAAATTGAACAATTGAAATAATAATTGATAAGGTTTTTAAAAGGTGTATAAAATTTTAAAAGATTTATAAGGGTTATTTCACAATGTTTATAAAGTTTTTAAAAGGTGTATAAAGTTTTTAAAATATTTATAAGGGTTTTTTACAAGGTTTATAAAGATTTATAAGGGTTTTTTACAAGGTTTATAAAGTTTTTAAAAAGTTTTTTTACAAGGTTTATAAAGTTTTTATAAGAATTTTATAAAGTTTTTATAAGTTTTTTATAAAAAATTTATAAGATTTTTATAAGGTTTTTATACATAATTTAATTTATAAGAATTTTATAAGAATTTATAAGGTTTTTATAAAGATTTTATAAAAAATTTATAAGATTTTTTACAAGGTTTATAAAGATTTTATAAGGGGTTTTTACAAAGTTTATAAAAATTTAAAAAGGTTTATAAAGATTTTTTACAAGGTTTATAAGAATTCTTTTACAAGGTTTATAAATTGTTTAAAAACTATATAATTTGTTATAAAAAAATTATCCATAAATAAACAAAAACTCATATTTGTAACATAATTAGAATCAATAACTTAGATTTAACACAAATCAAAAATCAAAACCCAAATTTGTAACAAAAATTGATAAAATTCGATCTGGATATATAACTGGATGAGAGAGAGAGAGAGAGAGAGAGAGAGAGAGAGAGATTATTCTTTTTCTTCAACTTCAATTACCATTTTTGCATAGAAAAAGAGAGAGAGAAATAAGAAAAAAAACAGATCTCAGATCTAAAGAGAAAGAAAGAGAAATTTGATTTTATTTTATCTTCTTCAACCTTATTATTACACCGTTTTTGTAGAGAAAGAGAAAGAGAAAAAGAAGAAAAAATGATATCTGTTTTCTTTCACGAGAGAGAAAGAGAAAAAGAAAAAGAAAGGAAAAAATAAATAGAAAAGGAAAAAATGACAAATTTGACTTTTGGTTTAATGAATATTGGCACGCTTGTAAACAATTTTAGAGTGTGGTATTTTTGCAAAGTGGCATGAGACATGTGGTATTTTGTAAAATTTATAATGAATCAAATTGTGTAATTTTGTTTATAATGAATCAAATTGTGTAATTGTGTAAAATTTATAAGGAATCAAATTGTGTAATTTTGTTATAATGAATCAGCCCTAGATTATTTAATTTTGTTTCACCTAATTGATTATAGGCCAAGCATATCCATTAAGTACAGGCCCAAAAGTATATGAATTCAGCTAAGGATGATATGTTAAATTCTTGGATTATTTTAGGGCTGACGACCTATTTCCCCACTAAATGTTTGATATTTGCCTATATATTGCCCAAAAGATGACTTCTACCTACATGTCTATGGATTGAAAGTTAAATTTCTATATACGCACCAATTGAAAGTTAAATTTCTATATACCCATAAATTTGATTTAAATCGGTTTAATTAAAAACCTGAGAGCAAACCGACCTAAACCGACATAATCATATTTTAAACCGAATTTTGAATCAAACTAGAATCCGATCCGTAAACCCAATTCTTTTAACCCGACCCGACTCTCTCTCTCTCTCTCTCTCTCTTCTCCTTCTTCTTCTCTATCATCTTCTCAATGGTGGGTAAAGGAGTGATCATTGTTCTTAACCTTTCTGCACAAAGAAAAGATGAAATCTTTAAATCGAAATCCTCTTCTTCACTGACTTTTCTCTTTCATTTCCTTGAGATTCCTCCAAAGATATCTTCCGCTGGCCGTATCGACGAAAACCCAGAAATCATTCTCCATCTTTTGTTAAAATCAGAAATCTCACAAATTCAAAACCCAGAATTCAAGACAGTCTGCAACGCAGAAGACGTAGAATCAATCGTCTGCCTCAGGGCTCTCGTTTCACTTTCCATCTTCTTATCAAGAAATTCAACTTGGACTTGCATCATCTTCGTCGTCGTCTTCACTAGCCCATCAACTGCCGAAATCCGACTCTCCAATTCCGAAAGCACCATCTCCGTTTAAATTGGAAAACTCGAAGAAGATAGAGACATATCATCCTCCTTCATAGTCACTTTCCTAATCAATTGAATCAATCCAATGAGCAACAAAAGAGCCCCAAGCTGCTTCGCGAATACCCTAACCACTCTCTTCCACTGAGCCTTCTCCGTCTTCGGTCCTTGCACCTTCCGCGTTCGACGTTGCGTGGTGGTCGTATTAGTTCCGGCGAAGAACTCACCGTCTTCCACGCGAAATATCTGGCGAGTACCGCAGAGAAGAACACCAATAGGAACCTTAACGGACACATATTTCGTTATGGGAAAAGGAAGAAGAAGAAATTGGATTTGAATCTCAAGGTTTTGTAAAACAAGAATGGAGATTCTTTTTTCCGGCAACGATCTCCGCCGGTGAAACACATACTCAGTTTTGTCATTCCGTTACCCATCACGAAAAATTCAAGTTCAATAGAAGATTTGGGATATTCAAATTGTGATTATTGAAGTTACTTATCCATGGTAGAGAGATTGAAAAATAGAGAAAGAGATGATGATAGAGAAGAAGAAGGAGAAGAGAGAGAGAGACGGGTCGGGGTTAAAAGAATTGGGTTTACGGATCGGATTCTGGTTCGATTCAAAATTCGGTTTAAAATATAATTATGCCGGTTTGGGTCGGTTTGGTTTTGGATTTTTAAAAAAACCGATTTAAATCAGATTTATGGGTATATAGAAATTTAACTTTTATTTGGTGGATATATAGAAATTTAATTTTCAATCCATGGACATGTAGGTAGAGGTCATCTTTTGGGCAATATATAGGCAGATATCAAACATTTGGTGGGGAAATAGGAGGTGTTAATCTTATAAAACCTTTTCTTATAATACATAACCTCAACACCAGAAATTTTTCTCATATAACCCTCTAACCTTTAATGAATTGGTAAATTACTAAATTGCCCTAAGCTAATTTAAAACAAAAAACAAAAAAAAAATCGACATTTTCTCGTTACTGTTCCTTCTTCTTCTTCGGCGGGATCCCATTCACGTATCCTCCTTCCTCCTCACCCACATTTGTTCAATTGAAGCTCAATCCAGAAGCTTAGGATATCCAGAGCTTAGGTGAATGAATTGAGGTCGTTAATGGTTTAAATTCGGATAGTAATTCAAGTTGGAAGATATCCAATTGGATTTGGGATTTTCTCCCATTATCTTGGATCGAATCCATTATCTTATTTGTTATCGATAGTATATGGGATGGGTCGATAATATCACGTAATGTAGACCCCCAGTTGTTGAATCGTAGAGGATCAGTGCATCTCGGGCAAGAATTGAAAAATGCAGACTTAGAATTGGTTATGGGTAAAACTGAGTACCACTTGGCACAACTGGGTAGAAATGGGTAGTACAGATTTATTGGAAACACTGAGTACAACTGATATGACTGATTTTTTTATTTTTTTGTTTTTTTCAGGAGACAATGAGCACAAGCCTATATTTTGATTATGGAGGACATTATGTAAAGAACGGAGATGGGTATGAATGGATTTCAGCAGAAGATCGCATGTACTCACTATTGTTCAAGAGATTATCTGCGGAGGAGATTAGTTATTTGATGTTATTGGAAAGTGTTTGCAAGAAGGTTGGGATGAATTCAACAACGACAGAACTGAAATTGAGTTTCATACCATTGGACATGAGACCTTTGAGAAAATCATATATCCTCGATGATGATGACGTTTATGTTTATCTAACGTCTATGGATGCAAATAAATGTAGAAGTGTATTGCATGTGGAGAAGGGTAAGGGTCTAGTTTCAAGAAGGAATCAGTTATATAAGGGTCAAGTTTCAGGTAGAGAGGAAGGTAGTTCAGTTGGTTTGAATTACGAAGAAGTGGTTCCAAGAGGTTGTGGCAATGCTGGTGCTCTTACTCTTTACGAAACACCATTGGAAGAACATTCTGAGCCAGTGGATAATGATGGTCGTGGAGAGTTTGAAAATATATCTTCAAGTGATGATGAAGATAACGGAATGGATTACTCTTTGGATTGGAGAATGGATGACAATATATTCCAAGTGAAGAGGAAGGAAGGGATCAGTTTGCTTAGGGATGGGAAGATGGTATGGATTTGAAAGTTGGTCAAGAATTCAATAATAAGAAGGAAGTGAAAGCTTTTGTTGAGCGAGGTGCACATAAAAGTTGTTTTGCCTTCTCAACAAGCAAGAGTGAGAGAGATAGATATGTGTTGAAATGTCATCAATTTGGGCAAGGTTGTCAATGGTATTTACGAACTGCAAAGGTCAAGGGTTCAGAGTGCTTTCGTGTTAAAGTATACAACAACACGCACACATGCTCTCAGGCTAGTGCTAGTACAAGCGGCGACAATAGGAACAGAGCCACATCGGGATTTGTTGTTAGTCTTTTGAGAGAAGACTATCCAGGTAAAATGAAGACCTCAACTCCTAAACATCTCATGGGTTTGGTACAAAGAAAATATGGTGTCCCACCGTCATATAGTACCTGTTGGAGGGGTAGGAATGAAGCTGTTAACGAGTTGCGTGGTGATCCAGAAGAAGGATACAAGCAGTTGTATTCTTATTTGTATATGCTAGAGGAAGTGAATCCTGGAACAAAAACAGTTGTTAAGTTGGATGAGGAAGGAAGGTTCAAGTATGTATTCGTCGCACTAGGAGCTTGTATTGAAGGGTTTGAATCGATGAGGCAAGTTCTTATTGTGGATTCGACTTTTTTGAAGACTTGTTACGGTGGTGTGCTAATGGTTGCTACAGCTTAGGATCCTAATCGTCACACTTATCCGATTGCATTTGCTGTAATGGATGGTGAAAATGATGCAAGTTGGAAATGGTTTTTCGAGACGCTCAAAACCGTTATTAAAGAGAGTAAGGAGCTGGTTTTTGTGAGTGACAGGAACGCAAGCCTCATTAAGGCAGTCCGTGAGATTTATCCCGACTCTACGCATGGGTATTGTATTTTCCATCTGTCCCAAAATGTAAGGCTAAAGGTTTCGCACGTCAATAAAGAAGTAGTTGCACAGACATTCAGGGATATTGCTCAGATTTATACAGAGCATGAGTTCTAAAGAAGGTATGATGATTTTAGAAGACGATATCCTAAAGCAGGAGAATATCTAGATAAAAGCGTTGAAGTGTCAAAATGGGCGAGGTGCTATTTTCCCGGAGCAAGGTACAACATAGACACAAGTAATTGTGTAGAGTCTCTGAATAAAGTGATTGAGGAGGCAAGACACTACAATTTGTTACCTATGATAGATGCGATTGTGGAAAAAATTTGCGAATGGTTTAACAAACATAGGAAAGAGAGCATTGTCTATGGAAACTACGGAAACCGGCTAGTGCCAAAGGTGAATGACATAGTCCACGATAGATGTGCGGAAGCGACTCATTTGATTGCGATCGAGCTAAACATGTACATGCTTGAGTATAGTGTGGTTGGACGGGATGGGATTCATTATAAGGTGGATTTGCGAAATAGGAAATGTAGTTGCAAAACTTTTGATATTGAAAAGTTTCCTTGTGTCCATGCAATAGCCACAGTCTACAGCCTTATGAAGGAAGAAGAGAGAACGACGAGCTTCGAGATATTTGAGTTGTGTTCGCCTAAGTATTTCGTTGACCATTGGGTTTTTGCATATAGCAAGACCATTTATCTGGTGCCGCATAGGTCTGAGTCGAATATTCCCGCAAATATAGAACAAAAAAAGCATTTTACCTCCGAAGAAAAAAAAGATCAAAAAGGGAAGATGTCAAGTAAGAAGGCATCCATCAACCGGAGAACCTCAACCAAAGAAGAAGGCGATTCAAATTGTTGAAGTATGTGGCCCAAGTGGGGGTGGTGGTGGTGGTGGTGGTGAGTGAGTGAATTGAGATTGTGTGTTTAAGAGTGCACTACTAGTTTGTGTCTTTGAATTGTGAACCATTTTTTTTATTTCTTGCAAAATTATGGACAATTTTTTTATTTCTTGCAAAATTGTGGACCATTTTGTTTACGCGATTGGAATGTCGGAATGGCAGAAAACTAGTAATATTAAAAATGGAATGACATAATTTTAAATATAGTTACAATGTCTGAATGGTGGAAAATTAGTAAACTAGTATTCAAAATATCGAAATGGCTTTTTATTTGAAATATAGCTTTTTATTAAATATATTTTAAATATGATTTGATATCATAAAAATTAAAATATGGAATGACATAATTTAAAAGACTCAATTTGTTATTTATCTACAGTTTAATTTTGTAAATATAGATAAATTAAAACTAGTTTTCAAATATAGCTTTTTATTAAATATTTTTATTAAATATATTTTAAATATTATTTGATATCATAAAAATTAAAATATGGAATGACATCATTTAAAAGACTTAATTTGTTATTTATCTACAATTTAATTTTCCAAAGATAAGTAAATTTAAAACGAATTGTTGAATACAAATTTCACAATCTTCCATGTATCACATTACACTTTTATGTATGTTTTGATAGTGTTGGTTACCTTATGATGCAAATACTGACAGGAATTGTGATATTCAAAATATTTTGACATAGTAACTAAAGAAATATGTTTCTCTTAACAAAAATAAGTTGTAAAACTTAAAATTTCTTTTCCATAGTATGGTAAAACTGAAAATTATCTAAATCACCAAAAGTACAACTATGAACAAATATGCACAACTAAAAAACTGGGTAAAACTAAGTGTAACTTGGTGTTACTAACTGTTAAATGACGGCGCACATGACTTAATTAGGTGGCATTCTCTGATTGGGTTAGACCCCTTTGACGGCGCACATGTCAATTTTTTTTTTCAAATATTAAAGGGTTTTCAAAAAGACGGTCTTTTTTTAAAAACCATAAAAACTGGAATATTATCATAAGCTTGCCCCAAAATCGGACCTACGGTTTGCAGGGGCTCGGATTTTTGATTGGGTTTCAGAATTTCAATTGGGTTTCGGATTTTCGATTGGGTTTCAGAATTTCGATTGGGTTTCGGATTTTCGATTACGAAACATAGGTCCTTCTTACCTTGAGAGCTTCATAGACGGCGACTTCGATAATGGATCCAACAACAGCAACTCATCAGATTCGGATGACGAAATCATCCTCCCCAAATATGATTTAGAGGCAAAAATCCGTCCATCTCGATTTCCTCCGAATCCGGTGACATGGGCGCCCTCACCACATTTACAAATTGTTGGATGACGCAATCTTGGAGGAGATTACTTTAACCAAAAAAAATTGGGAGAAATAGAAGGTCGCCTATTTGGATTGCTCACCACTGTTGAAGAAGAGAAGAAGAAGCTTCAGGAACTAGAAGGTCGCCTATTTTGATTGCTCAGCACTGTTACAGAAATAGAAGGTCGTCTTTAGTTATTTTAGTTATTTCTTCATCAAATTCTCTGTTCTCTGCTCGAAAAAGAAGTTTGGGGTTTTGAAGTTTTCTTAATGTCTGTTTTAATGTTAAATGAATCGGTCCTTGTGGGGATCGACCTGCACACAAGAAGTGATCGATCCACTTTTGAATAATGTATAATGTCTTTCACGTATGGATAAACAATTTGCTTCAAACTTGTTTTGTATTATAATTCCCTAATGTATATATGACTTTATATTTTTCATATCGAGGAAGCTTGTAAGGCTAATGAGAATATCAATATAAATCATAAATTGTACGAGATACCCTATCCGTTCACAGTTTTACCTAGTTGTACCAGTAGTACAACTAAACGTTCACAGTTTTACCTAGTTGTACCAGTAGTACATACAGTTTTTCACATGTTTACCAAAAACAGAAACAAAGATAATGTCATAATGAGAAACTAAGTTAATGTCATAATCAGAAACAAAGGTAATAGATAGTTCAAAGGTAATAGATAGTTCAAAGGTAATCAGAAACAAAGGTAATGGATAAGTTCTTCAATTCTTCTTCCCCTTCTTTGCTGGGTTCTGGGCCATGTAGGGAGTCCTTAAGGCTGCTGCTCGCTTCTTAACCCTCTTCTCACCAACTTCAGCTTGATCCTCTGGCTCATTCGAGGCTTCGGCCACTGGCTCCTTCAAGGCTTCGGCCACTGGCTCATTAGTGGCTTCGGCCACTGGCTCCTTCGAGGCTTCGGCCACTGGCTCATTCGAGGCTTCGGCCACTGGCTCCTCCGAGGCTTCGGCCACTGGATCCTTCGAGGCTTCAGCCACATCGTTTTGTCCACCCCCACCACGAGAGCAATCACCCTGACTCCAAACCGTAGTTCGAAGGCTATAATCATCACCACCAAAGTCACCTCTTTCATTCCATCCCTGAGAGTTCAGAAATGATTCCACACCCTTGAGCCTTGTTTCAAGCCCACCAAACATACTACTCATCATTTTAAAACCATCTTCCATGGTTTTATTCATCTTTTCCAACACCCTCCACCATCCACCCGAGGACCTACACCCTCATCTTCAGCCACCCTTATAGGATCCAAAAGTTGGGGTCGAGCTGCCACATCAAGTTCCAACTCCGTTTTCCAGAAAAGGGGTTTTCGGTCTTTCAAAAGGCGATCCATCCAACTATCAACCATGGGACAATCAACGTCACGATTGTTCTCCTCCTCATCGAATATCTCGGCCAAAAGAGGACCTTCACCACGATTCGGTACCAAGATACTATCTATGTCCTGTGGATATAAAAAATATTACAATTAGTGAGAGATGATAACTTAAAACAGTTCTTGCTACACAATATGAGAAGAGTAATACTAACCTCGGTTGTACCAAGTGCTTCATAAATATCTTCAAGAGGAATCCTTTTCATTGGACTATGTTTGAATAAAGACTTGCACATCCTAGGGCAAAAAGGGTTTGGATCATAACGTTCTCTACGAAACGTTGTCTTCAGAACAGGAATTGTCTCAAAGGCAAGAAGCTACAACATACATATATAAGACATGATCAATTTAAATAGATATTAAAACTTAAATTTAGTAAAGAAATAATGAAAGTTTAATTTAAATATTACGAATGAATAAATTACCTCTAGAGGAATAATGAAAGAAGGAAAGTACCATCCGTCTCTCTTGACGACTCCTTCGAATTTAACTTGTACCTCATTGATGTGGCCCAAATTGTCATAAAATGACAATCTTCCCCAAGGAAATGTCCAGCACAAGTCTAGATCATTGCAAGCTCTCAGAAAGAACCTCTCGACAGACGGTGCATCCGCTGCGGTCTTCTTCTTTCCAATTAGCACATTGGATAAGAAGTAGAGGACGACCATATTCAACCTATCTCTACAAGCCCTCATCGACACCAACTTCTTCTCCACATCCGCCAACCTAATGGTTGAACCAAGTGGGAAGTGCCTCTCGATAAACTCACATCCTCCCATCCTTTCCCAGTTAAGTGGATAATTGTGACAGTACAATCTAGAGATAATCCCATGTTCTTTGATGGAATAACGGATGGGAACTCCATTCACCAAAAACCAAGCTTCTCGGATCTTTAATGTACAAACAGTACGAAGAAGAAGCATCCACATGCCCATCGACTCGTGGTTTCTAAGCTCAGGCATGTGGAAGAAATGCTTGAATTGAGGATGCTCTTCAAACCATCTCAGCTCCTTCCTCGTAAGCACATTATATAACATCTTTAGTGTGTTATATAGAGCACACCTCGTTTCAATCATAATGGTTTTCTTATACTCCGTTCTTTGGAAAGAACATGTCCTTAGGTGGTATTGGTATGGTTTCCTCCTCGTCTAATCCCTGCAATTATAAAACAGTTGTATATCAGTATAAACTAAACGTTCACAGTTTTACCTAGTTGTACCAAATGTTATGTCACAGTATTTCCCAGTTGTACCAGTTATACCAAGTGTTACGTTTTCTTTTTATCAACAATTGTACCAAGTGTTACCAGTTGTACCAGTAGTTCGAGTTAAGCTTTACATACCTCAGTGGAGAATTGAGCTCTATCCGTTCTTTCCGCCTCTTCCTGAGCCCCAGCTTCCTCCACCTCTTCCTCCGAACTCGTAGGATCAACTATTCGAGGAACTCTTCGGTTAATTGGAGTTCCATCGGCCAAAACAGATGCTTGTTTTCTACGCGCCATTACTACGAAATCGACCAATATTTAATCTTTAATCGACACAAGCAGTAATCTCTACTCCCTAATCGAAATCGAAAAGAAAGACAACATACCTTAGAGAAGAATTGGTTATTGAGACAGATTGCAAGTGCAATTGTGCGGAATCCGATTGTGCGCTTTTAAGTGCAAGTTCTGATTGTATAACCCGAAGGAGTATGTCAAAATCTGATTGTAAGTTCCGATTATGCGGGTCCGATTGCAAGTTCCGATTGAGCGTGTTCCGATTGTGCGATTTTGTAATTGAAATCTGATTTTGTAATGGATTGTGCGATTGAAATCGACAAGTTCTGTATCCTTAGTTTTGCTGGGTTGTGCGATTTTTAGAGGGAATTGCAAGTTTTCCCTTTTGTTATCCTGTTTTGAAAACGAATGAAGAAATCGTGAAGGAAACAGAATGTCGTAGGTCGGGTCGTGGTCGGATTTATTCGATTTACACGGAATGGGTCGGGTCAATTGTGGTTGGATTAGTAATTTAATTAAACTTGTTTGGTTTTTTGGTCTTTTGTGCCAGTTTTGAGTTTTAAAAAAAAAAAAAAAGATCGCCACTTTTGTCGGGTTATTTGTTAATTCAACTTCTCTTCAAGGGTTATATGAGGTTATGATCCGGAAATAGGTCGTCAGCCCATTATTTTATGGGTGTTAATCTTATAAAACCTTTTCTTATAATACCTAACCTCAACACCAGAAATTTTTCTCATATAACCCCATAACCTTCTTCGTGTCTTCTTCTTCTTCGCGATTCCTGGTTTCCTTCGTGACTGCACATTTGTTGCCATATTTGTTCAATTGAAGCTCAATCCAGCAGCTTAGGATATCCGGACCTTAGTTGAATGAATTGAGGTGCGTTTAATTCAAGTTGAAAGATATCCAATTGGATTTGGGATTATCTCCCATTATCTTGGATTGGATCCATTATCTTATTTGTTAGCGATAGTATATGGGATGGGTCGATAATATCAAGTAGTCTAGACTCACAGTTGTTGAATCGTAGAAGATTAGTGCATATTGGGGAAGAATTGAAAAATGCAGACTTAGAATTGGTTCTGGGTAAAACTGAGTATAACTTGGCACAACTGGGTAGAAATGGGTAGTACAGATTTATTGGAAAAACTGAGTAGAACTGGGTACAACTGGATACAACTCATATGACTGATTTTGTTTTTTTTTTATTTTTTTTCAGGAGACAATGAGCACAAGCCTATATTTTGATTATGGAGGATATTATGTAAAGAACAGAGATGGGTATGACTGGATTTCAGCAAAAGATCGCATGTACTCACTATTGTTCAAGAGATTATCTACGGAGGAGATTAGTTATTCGATGTTATTGGAAAGTGTTTGCAAGAAGGTTGGGATAGATTCAGCTACGACGAACTGAAATTGAGTTTCATACCATTGGACACGAGACCTTTGAGAAAATCAATGTCTTGCAAAATTGTGGACCATTTTTTTTTACGCGATTAGAATGTCGGAATGGCAGAAAACTAGTAATATTAAATATGGAATGACATCATTTTAAATATAGTTACAATGTCGGAATGGTGAGAAACTAGTAAACTAGTATTTAAAATATCGAAATGACTTTTAATTTAAAATATAGCTTTTTATTAAATATATTTTAAATATTATTTGATATCATAAAAATTAAAATATGGAATGACATAATTTAAAAGACTTAATTTGTTATTGCATTACAATTTAATTTTCCAAACATAAGTAAATTAAAACTAGTTTTGAAATATAGCTGTTTATTAAATATATTTTAAATATTATTTGATATCATAAAAATTAAAATATGGAATGACATAATTTAAAAGACTTAATTTGTTATTTATCTACAATTTAATTTTCCAAAGATAAGTAAATTTAAAACGAATAGTCGAATACAAATTTCACAATCTTCCATGTATCACATTACACTTTTATGAATGTTTTGATAGTGTTGGTTACCTTATGATGCAAATACTGACAGGAATTGTGATATTCAAAATATTATGATATGGTAACTAAAGAAATATGTTTCTATTAACAAAAATAAGTTGTAAAACTAAAAATTTCTTTTTCATAGTATGTAAAACTAAAAATTATCTAAATCACCAAAAGTACAACTATGAACAAATATGCACAACTAAAAAACTGGGCAAAACTAAGTGTAACTTGGTGTTACTAACTGTTAAATGACGGCGCACATGACTTAATTAGGTGTCATTCTCTAATTGGGTTTGACCCATTTGACGGCGCACATGTCAAATTTTTTTTTTCTAATATTAAACGGATCAAAGTTTTTTTTTAAAAACCATAAAAACTGATTTCCCCCAAAATCTAGGGTTTGCAGGTGATTCGATTCTGGCGATACGATTCCGGCGACAGTTTCCGATAGTTTCCATTGGGTATCCGTTTCCATTTTCGATTACGAAACATGGGTCGTTGGAACCATGAGAGCGTCATATTAGGCGAGTTCGATACTGGGTCTAACAACATGATTCAGCTTGTAAGGCTTTAAACGTTCATATTTTTACCCAGTTGTACGAGTAGTACAAACAATTGGATCTTTTAATGTTAAATGAATCGGTCTTTGTGGGGATCGACCTGCACATAAGAAGTGATCGATCCACTTTTGAATAATGTATAATGTCTTTCACATATGGATAAACAATGGGTTTGCTTTAAACTTGTTTTGTATTATAATTCCCTAATGTCTATATGACTTTATAATTTCCTAATGTATGTATTATATTTTGCTTCAAACTTGTTTTGTATTATAATTTCCAATTTACTTCACAGTTTTACCTAGTTGTACTAGTAGTACAACTAAACGTTCACAGTTTTACCAAGTTGTACCAGTAGTACAAACAGTTTTTCACAGTTGTACCCAATAAATCTAATTCAATTTTTAGATTCGTGGAATTTTGATTAAGGTGTCTCGCCATTTTTTTTTTACAATTACATGGAATCAAATTGAAAAAACGAGAGAACGATTCAAATTGGATAATGCCAATCCATGAAATAAAACATTTATAAGTAGTAAATCTCATAAATTTGTCACACTCAGTCTCTAAGACTTCTAAAATTCTACCATGAATTCTCTTATGGTAAAGCCCAATTATGTGGCAGTGTTGCTGGAAATCGATAACCAGATCGTCAAGGACCCAGATAAAAAAAATAATGTACGGGAAGAAGAAGAAGAAAGAAAGAAGAAGGAAGAAGAAGAAGAAGCACAAAGAAGAAGGAAGAAGAATGAATAAGAAGGAAGAAGGGAGAATAAGGAATTAGAAGAAGAAGTAGTAGAAGAAGAAGAAGAAGAACGAAGAAGAAGTAAAGAAGAATTAGGGATTTCTGTTAGAGATCTCTATTTTTTTTTAATTTTATTAATTGATCTTACAGATTTCGGTTGGATCTATAAATAATGAGATTTTAGTCTGGTTATTATGTCATTTTCTTTACTTTTGCATTAAAAAAATAAATCAAAAAGAAATCACTTTATAAAGGGTTATTTGATATTTCGAGTCAATTTTTCGGGTTATTTGAGGAGTTTATTCTTATTTTATTTGTTCTTCTCTGCACACAATCGTCACCGACACCACAAATCTCCCTTTTCCGGTCGGTGATTACCCAATCGAATCGAACAAAATTCCGAAAAGGTACCACATAATATCTCAATTTTTTGGATTCTTCAGATAGATACATGTACGAGGAGAGTTCAATCCATTTTTCCGATGAATTTTGTTTATAGGAATTTGGATTTTGATATCATCGAAACAGGGGTTTCCATTTAAAGGCCAAAGTTACGATCTAGGGTTTTGTTCCCCGATTGATAGAAACTAATGCGCTTGGATCTGAATGAATCAATGTCGATGACCAACCGTGGAAACAAGAGATTCCCACCGTCTAGATATTCTCCTTACAACACTTCAGGGTCAGTGACGATAAGAGTTTGCTTTCTTCTTACTCAGATTTTCAAATTATTAGTTTTTACTTATAAAGAGGTTTTCTCATTTATGTAGGACTAATCTTACCAATGAGAAGCAGAAAGAGGAGGCTGTGCTACTAGGAGTTGAGCTCTCGCTCTTTATGGCTGAAGCAATGTTCCTATTATCTGATGACGTATCTTCTACGGTTTGGTTCAGTCGTTGGCTATGTAAGGACGTTGGGAAAGAAGACTATGACGGTCCCGTGGTAGGAAGGTTGTTTCGTGTTTCTCTTCGCGTGTTTACAACATATATCAAACTTAAAGTTGTTGGAGTGTATCAACCTGGTGGTAGTTCGACTTCGAACCAATGGGAACTGATCAAAACTTCTTCCCAGCATTTCGCTTTTCTCGTCGGAGGTTTGGATCGGATTGTTTCAGTTCTTAAAACAAGAAGTGAAAGCTTTTTAGTGCAATCATCTGTTTTGGAATACTACTACCAACAAATGAAGAAGCTAGATGACAAGTTGAGCTTAGCCAAGCATGTTTCAAAGGCGAATGGGTTTTCGAGGGAAGTGATCAACTCTTATGTTGTTAATTTGTGGACGTCTCTCTTTGAAGCAACAACCATACGGGTATACCCTCAGATTAGTTTCAGTGAGTTAGCCTTTTACACTACAATGACGAGGTGACGAATTTGGATTTGATAGCACCAAATGCATTCAATTTTTTTTTTAACGATTTGCATCTCTCTCATATATATTTTTTCTTGTTGACTCTAAATTGTTTCTTTATATTTTGATTCTCAAACTGAAAAGTCCCGAAAAATTGCATCCGAAGACATCCTCAGTGACTTCTTCTGACATCTCGATCATCTCGAAAAAGATGAAATCATTATCGATGACCAACCGTACACTTCCAGTGTCTAAATATTCAACTTACACTTCAAGGTCAGTAATAAGAGTTTGCTTTCTTCTTTCTCAAGTTTACAAAGTAAAAAAGAAAATTGAATTAGTTATTGGTTTTTGCAGGACCAATGAGAAGGAAAAACAAAATGAGGATGTCGTGCATCTAGGAGCTGAGCTCTCGCTCTTTGTGGCTGAGGCAATGTTCCTGTTATCTGATGACGTACGCGCAACGGTTTGGTTTGGTATTTTGCTATGTAAGAAAGTAGGGAAAGAAGATTATGACGGTCCCGTGGTAGGAAGGCTGCTTCGTGTTTTTCAATATGTGTTTGCTACATATATCAAACCCAAAGTTGCTGGAGTGAGTAGTCGTTGTAAGTCAACTCAATGCGAACTTATCAATTCGACTTCCTAGCATTTTGCTTTTGGAGTCAAACGTTTGGATCGCATTGTTTTGATTCTTAAAGAAAGCCAAAGTTCTTCTAGTGGTTTAGTGAAATCATCTGCTCTTGAATAGTATAAGCAAGAGATGAAGCAACTAGAAGAGAAGTTGAGAACTGCAAAGAATGTTTCAGAGGCGAATGGGTTTGCGATTGCTAGGGAAGAGATAAAGTCGAACATTCTTCACTTGTGGGAATCCCTCTTCCAAGTAATGAGCTTTGCTTAGGATCTGTTGCATTAATTAAAGTCTCTTTTAATTTTTGTTTCTTGACTGATTGATTAAATTATCATCCCAAATGACCAGAGTTATATAATTTTTTTTTCTTAAACATCTACTTTATATTATATTAAATGATGAACGGATAATACAATTTGTCCACAAGCCATATTGGGGGAATAGAGAAAGTAGAATACATAGTTTTACATTCATAAGCTTTCTTTGATGGTGTATCCGCAGCTTGATTTCTTTCCTGATTGATGTTATCCAAAGAACAAAAGAGGAAGCTTTGTAATCCAATATCGTATATCATAAAGAACATTTCCCAGTTCTGAGCTTTGCCCTCCTTTGTTGAGAAGTCTCGTCAATTCCGAACAATCTCCTTCAAACCATATACATGTCTACTTCATAAACTTAACTATGGACAGCATAGTGATAAAGTATGGAATTCCCGGCTTTGTAACTTTAGATTTACATTACCTTAGTATAAAAATAGAAACACAAAGAAAGAAAGAGAAGCAAATCCAAGTTGGAAAAGTCTTTCTAGTTTGGATCATGGGTCAATCCTTTGAACCCAATCAACACGTCAGTACGTCACTACTAACAGTAACCATTCTCTTCACTTTCTTCCTTGACCCATTTTTCCAATTCTCTCTAGCACTCTGTTTTCGTTAAGCTTTCATCTCTTTCTTCCTGAAAAAAAAAGAAAAGTACTCACTGGCTCAAAAGATGATGGAGAAGCACGTTCCTCCAGAACTGTTCAAGCCCATGCACTGGGTCAGAAGAAGTTGGCTATAGTAGACGCAATACACATTCGTCTTAGCTTCGGAACCTTTTCTAAGAACCGATGGAAAAAACTTCTCAAGAAACGCGCGGCTTCATCGTCGTTACACCCCCTTCATTACATTTAAATTCAAAAGATAAATTAATAAATAAAAATAATTGTTTCACATTTCTTCATTTTGGAACACATATATATATGTCGTAGCCAAAGATGAGACCGCTTGAGGCAGCCACAACGCAAGTCATGAGAACCGCGGCTGTGATTTTATAACGTCTATGTTGGCTGCGCCAGAGATATCAAGATCAATTCCTCCGGTAGCCATTTTGCTTAGGCCTTACGCATGCATTTCTGGTTTTCTTGAAAAGCCAATGAACAAAATGAATACATTAAAGAGAGCGTGCTGACTTGATGGTGCAAATGTGCATCCACTTATCTCTTATTCAAGAAAACATAACCTATAAATGTAATTACCTAATTTACTTTCTTCAAGAAAACATTATAAAAGGTCCTTATGATAAGAACTTGAAGGACAGAAAAAGATCCATAAGAAAGATAAGAATATGAAAATAAATTCCCACGCAAGACAAAGTATACATAATGGTGGTTCGTCACGTGTTTCTCCATTTTGGTTAGAAGAATTGAAGAAGTAGTTGGAGCCTGCAATAATGCTTTTATTTCTACTTATTTTTCTAAAATAAGTGTGACGACCTTTTGGCCTTTTTTTTTTTTTTTTTTTGTAAGAATGTTAAATTTATTCAAACAAAACCGTCTTTGTTACAGATGAAAACTACGAAGTTTCGAATGTCCGATCAGTTTAGTACAATTTATTTTACAAACATATCTTCAAATGCACATTACGCTGGAATTATTCGTGAGGCATACCAAATGATTAGCCCCTCATGGTATCGTTGATCCGTCGTTCGCCGTAGTGTGCTTAGAAGATTTCTCACATCTTTGTCGATATTTCTTAGCAGCTGAGTCGTTGTAACATACTTGGTTCCATTGCGTCGTCCATTTCTTTCCCTCCAAAGATGGTAGATCGTCGTTTGAAACACATATCGAATAATGAACCGCCGAATATGGTTGTAACTTTCGCCTTGTAGAATCGTCTTTAAGTCATTCCAATTTGTTGTGTATTTCGGACCCAGCAGCTTCACTGTCAAAGCTCTCCAAATCCTTGCTGATTAAGTGCAGTTGAAGGAAAGATGAGAACGAGTTTCTTCCTCCAAATTGCATAACACACAAGTGGTTTCACCCAGCAAGAAAGTTGTTCTGTCTCTTGTTGACAAACAATCGAGCATTGCAAGCCAAGCAATAAACGAGTACTTTGGTGTTGCGTGGTTAAACTACACACCGATGTACCAATTCATTGTTTGGCTTGGAGTGCGTATTTGATTCCATGTTGATTTCGAATTGAATTTTTCTTTGAAGTTGCCATTTCCATATTTCCATAGCATGCGATCTTCTTCTTCCGTTCTTCCATTCTTCACCTGTAAAATTTCATCTTCAATTTTATTTAGAATGTTAGAACGATGCTTACGTCGCCGGTGAGAGTTCATTACATCCGCTACGGTTGCATTGGATGATATTCCCATGTCTATCACTCCTCTTGAACCCAAAATGTGTCGAATGTTTCCAAGACCCGACCAATTGTCATGCCAAAAGAATGTTGTTCGACCGTTGCCCACTTTGATTTTGTGTAGTTCTCGTGCTTTGTCTTTATATTTCGAAATCTTCCTCCAAATCCAAGATCCCGAGTTCGTTGTTTCCGATTGTTCCCAGAACGAGCCATTCCTAAGAATCATTTCCTTTATCCATTTTGTCCACAACGAGGTATTGTTGCCAACGATCCTCGAAATGAGTTTCAAGCAACATACATCATTAGCTTCTTTTAAAGATTTGATCCCAAGACCTCCCTCTTTCTTTGGTTTGCATATGTCTTTCCACGCCACTTTCGCTTTCTTGGGATTTAAAGAAGGACCAAACCATAGGAAAGATGCACACAAACTTTCAATTTTCTTTATGCATTGGTTCGGTAGTCGAAATGCTTAGATCCAAAAGTTGACAATACCAAGGATGACGGATTGTAGTAGCTATAGTCTTCCCGCATAGGATAGAAATCTGCTTGCCCATGAACTCAACCTTACTCTAATCCTGTCAACAAGAGAGCAAAAATCGCCCTTATTCATCTTCTTAGTAAGTAATGGCAATCCTAGAAAACGTACCGGAAGCTCGCCTTTTGAGAGATTGAAGTTCGATAATAACTCTTCCTTTTTCTCTTCTGATAAGCCAGCAGCAAAGATTGTTGATTTTTGCGTATTGATTTGAAGTCCCGAGAAACACGCAAAAGCCTCAAAGATCCGGATAGTCTCTTCAATAGAGCGCTTGGAACCATCGATAAAAATCATAATATCATCCGCGAAACAAAGATGCGTGAGTTGTATATTCTTGCACTTAGGATGAAATCCTATCTTCTTTTCAATCGCAGCCTTGTCAATTAGCTTGGATAGAACCTCCATACATATTACGAATAAATATGGGGATAGAGAGCATCCTTGCCTTAATCCCCGAGAGCTTCCAAAATATCCCAATAACTCTCCATTAACCTGAACCGAGAAAGACGCGGAGGTAATACACAATTTTATCCAATGAATGAATCTTCCCGGGACCTGAATAGCGGAAAGGGTATGTAGCACAAAGTCCCACTGGACGGAGTCAAAAGCCTTTGATATATCGATCTTCATTGTGCATCTAGGGAAGATTGATTCTTTGTGGTAATCCCTTACAACTTCGGTGGCGAGTAAGACATTTTCCAAAAGCAATCTGTTTTTAACAAACGCCAATTGGTTCCCCGAAATAAAATGAGGTACCACACACTTTAACCGGTTTGCAATTATCTTTGAAATCACCTTATAGAGTACGTTGCAACAAGAAATGGGACGGTAGTCTTTCATTTCCTTTGCCTCCGCACTTTTAGGAATTAGAGCGAGGATCGTTGAATTGATTCCCTTCGGAAGAAACCCCAATTGGAAAAAAGATTTAATCGCTATCAAGAAGTCGTTACCAATTATTGCCCAAGACACTTTGTAAAACTCACTTGTAAATCCATCCGGTCCCGGTGATTTATCCCTTGGCATTGCGAATAGGGTGTTGCGGATCTCTTCATCCGATACCTCACTCATTAGTGAAGACTTGTCATTTTCAGAGCATCAAAAATTGATCAAATCCCTAATGGCCTCCTCTGGTAAACCTTTGTAATCTGGCGGTTTATGATTGAGAAAAGTGTCAAAATAAACCGATGCCTCCTGTTTTATATCCTCATCATTGCTCAAGATTTCTCCATTTGTCGTTTTCAGTTCCTTGATGGCATTAGTCATTTGTCGCAACTTCACGGAATTATGGAAGTATCTATTGTTCTTGTCACCAACTTGAAGCCAATGGAGCTTAGCTTTCTGTTTAAGATACCCCTCTTCCAAGATGGCTATGTGTTGCCACCTAGCGTATGCAATTGACTCCATTTCCATGTTGTGGGCAGTAGGGGAGTTTAATGTTTGTGCTTTCTTGCTGCATAAATCCTCAAGTGCTTCTTTAGATCTCTTCGATAAGTGTCCCAACTTATCTCTACTAAGTTCCCGTATCAGAGGTTTAAGCATTTTTAGCTTCTTTGAGAACCTAAAAAGTGCATAAGTTGAGACAAAGAGCGGCACATTTTCCTCCCAATAATCCCGAACCATGGCTTCAAATTGTGGTAAAGTTGTCAAAACGTTCACAAATTTGAATGGAATTCGACGTTCCCTTTGTTGGCCATCCAAGTGCATTCTTATTCGCATATGGTCCGAGCAACCTCCCGGCTCGAAAACACAAAATGATCTCGGGTAAGCATCAATCCAATTCTCATTAACCAAGAGCCTATCCAACTTTTTGCAAATGAGTCCTTCTTGTTGCTTGTTGCACCACGTGAAATGTGATCCTTGATAACCCAAATCCATCAGTGAACAATATGAAACCGCATTTCTGAAATCAATCATACCTGCTGATGGAGAGGAGGCAAGGTAGTTTGAATGTTCTTCGCCGTTTAGGATTTCGTTAAAATCTCCGCCAATGATCCATGGTTTATTCCGGAACATTGGAGAATCATGATGGTTGCGCAAATCAGCCCATAGATTTCTCCTCTCCTCCATTATGTTTGACGCGTAAACAAATGTGCATAGAAATTCTTCCGACGAACCTTCCAATAATATTGAAACTGATAGCAATTGATCCGTCTTGTAAATTGGAGTCATTCGTACCGTATCATTCCATACAATCCAAATACGTCCAAGCCGGTTATGCTCATAGTTTGAGATGGATGACCAACCATTGAAAACCTTTTGGCCTTTCCTAATTAATAATTGTTCTGATATGCATATATAAATGTGTAACATTTGCTTTTGCATCATTTGTAGCATGTAATGGTGTATTAATATTTTCTCATTTCGAGGATGCTACTGCCAACATTGAGAATTTTTGGTTTTTATAACATGCAATGGTTTTTCCATTTCTACAACTGACTGTATATATTTTTTTGTGCACAACTTTCATTCATTACTTAAACGATCCAAACATAAAGATAGAGAAGAGTTATCAAAACTCTATGTGGTGAATACAATAAAACTTGAACATATGAGAAATTAAAACATAATAATCTTCTTGATAGATTATATTGACAACGAATTCATAATTCTTTGAAGGCTCAAACCGAATAGTTGTTGCCCAAAAAGAAGTCGAATGAGCCGATAAAAAAATCACGGCAAAGCTGGAGTGTTGGAGATCAGTCACCTTAAATTGTGACGTTGAAAAACATCCTAAGCCACAAATTCTCGTCGAGGTGTGAACCATTGCATTTTTTTGTCTTGTGAAAACCGCTCTACAAGATAACAATTGGGTGAAGGAGTTCAAAAGTTTTCTCAGATTTGAAATCGGAGAAAAAATACCTCTTGAAAAGAATAGAAGTAGTGAAAATGTTCTTTCTCCGAAAAAGGAGAAGGATGAAAGTGATCACTCCCAAAGAGAGAAAACCAGTGTTTTGAAAATAGGATCAGACCGGCTGGTCGGACATAAAAAAATATATACTAAGAATAATACTGGATCTAGAATATTCTTCTTTTGGGCTTCAAAAGCTTTACTTCATAGTTGCGCTTTGATGACCCAAAGTAGATGGTTTGCAAGATACACATCTTTATTTCCAAATTATGTCTATTAAAAAAAAAAAGAACGTGAAAATTTGCGAAAATGGCACGTGTTAAAATTGATGAGGTACTACTTTGAGAGGAAATTTAGAACTCTCTATAGCTTGTGTTTTATATATATAGAGATCGTATGAATACAATAAATTATACACAAAGTGAAAAAGAACTATGGTGTTTAGTAATTTTTTCTTCTCCAAAAGAATATTCTTCCCTTTTGTGGTGTGTTTTCTCCCCTTATAGCATTACTCTACATCAATGTGTCATTCATAACCACTAATTGGTGAATTAAGCACCAAACTGGTGAATTAAGCACCAAACTGGTGAACTGCTCATAAAATTATTGGATGATAATCCCACCAAGTATTTGGATTCAGCGGTTGAAATCCCCGTACTAGAGCTGCCATTTGAAACGTTGTGTCCAAGAGGATTTTGGTAAAAAAAAAACGCTATATATCATACCAATTTGAAACACACTGATCTGAAAATAAAAACATGCCAGTTTTAATCATGGATAGTAAGAAAAAGTAATTTAAAGTATATACAAGAGAAAACGAAAACTGAGACATTATAAATGTCGGACCAATAGTTTATATCCAATGGCTACAATAGTATTTATAGACCTTAGTCTAAAAATATTAAATCTAAAGTACCCAAACACCCGGTATACTAATGGTCTCTATATATAAGCTCGCGTACACTAAACGGTACTCCTCACACTCATTAGAAAGGAGGCATCAGAATGAGTAAAGAATTACTAAGTGTGGGATCATTCCCGTCCACTTCTTCTAGCAATAGTCTGATCACTTGATACACCATCTTCATGTTTCTCATAGATTAAATCATCATCATTAATCTTTATCGCGGCATGATGACATGAATCTATTGAACTTTCTCCACGTGATTGGTAATCTGTGTCGTTTGATGTATCAGCATCACCTAAAATTGTGACAACATCATCATCATCATGAGATTTGATTGGCTTGGCACGACCGATGTTTATAGAATCCGACTTGTCGGATGATATTGTCGGCCTCATCTTGTTCTTAAACATTGCAGCGGATGCAAGCTCGTGTACGGATTTGGAGATTTTTTTGGTCAAGTTTACAATATCGATGAGCCCCGAGATTGTCGTCATCAATGAAATCATTTGTAGAGGCTCAACATCTTTCAAAATGCCTGATTTTAGTAAATTAGACAGATCTTTGTAGGCCAATTGTGAGTTTGAGATATGGATATCAGAAGAAGACGATTTTGTCATTTTCTTTAATGAAATCGACACTTCTTTCATTGATTTTCCTGATTCCAAACTCATCTTTCTTAATGGTTCTTCTACTTTCTTTTTTATATCCATTGGGATCTAATAGAAAAAACAAGATATAGATAAAGGGTTAGAAGGAACACATTAATATATCTATGTATAACACCCATATATAAACCAGGCTAAGAAATTCATTATGTTTGTAGTTTGCATATTTAAATGTTAATATATTTATAACATAGTAGTTGTATGTTTCAAATATTATTTTAAATGCAATACCTAACTAAATTTCATAGAAAAAGCAATACCTGAAACTCTGAGTTGATGTATATATTTAAGGCATCAATCCGGTAGGCACACTCCCGAAGCAATGCACCCACAACAAGATATTGTTTCCATGGATGCCTGAATCTAAATTGGCCATGACATGGTTCCCATTTTGCGAAATTAGCCTAAAAATAAATGAACAGTATATCAATACAAAATCCAATCCTAGTTCTTTCAAAAAACGTATAACTGTAAAAGTGAAGCAAGAAGGGAAAAAAGAGAGAGTGCCCACCAAAGCTTCTTCATCGCTTTTTGAGTCGAGAATACTTTTATATCGCTCAAAATTCCTTATCCTCATCCCCGCCTCTTTGATGTCCCCATCCTCTGTCGCTTCAAAATATTCGTTCCCAAAATCTGCCAATTTTCCATTTTTCAATACATACTCGAATATATATTTGAGAGAATTCTCGTAAATACTATCCATTTCTATAAAAAATACCACAAAATATTTAAGAAGACTTTCTAGACTTTTAAGAAATCTTACTAAATCAGTTGTAGGAGTCTTGATATAAATTTAAGGCTTCCTAGAAAAAAGTGTTGATATTTTTGAAAAAAAAAAAAATAGTTTCCAATGGTACGTTGGATACATATAAATGAACCCAAAAATAAAAAAATAACCTTGAAGAAAGTTGGCGAGTGTGTCAACGTTGGAGGCAAGGAGAGAATGAAGATCTTGTCCAGCCCAGACGGGGCAGACAAAGATAGAAATAAGTATGCAACTGATTCCTCCGATCACAATTGTTGATAGTCTGCTTTGAGCCAAATCCAATACCTCTTCGTCTCTAAACCCCGACAACGATATAAGTGCGAATGTCAATATGAATATCAATACCCCATAATCGTATCTCGCCTTCACCCGCGGGAGGAACCTCACGACCGTCGACAATGCAGCTGCATATATGTACATATATATATATATATATTACCGTTACTCGCTCTTTCTTCTATATATATGTGATGGATTTATATATATAATATGTAGAGCTGTACATAATGTAACACATTATATATATATATATATATATATATATATATTATGTAACAACAGATCATAAAACAAAACAAAGAGTGTTAACCAGCTCTACTAATGTAACAACCTTCCAAACAAAAGAGTGTCTCAAGGTCACGAATTTGAGTTTCGTTGTTATGGAAGAGACTAAATTTACATGTACTCTAATCTTGGTCCTAAAAAACTATAGACCAAAACTCTGAAACTTCTTGCTCATTAAAAGGAAAAAGTGATATTAGGGTTACCTTGCACAAAGACAAAGATGGCGAGAAGAAAAGGTTCGACTGTTCGACCCGACAAACTTGCTAGTTGATGAGCTCCAATTCCTAGTCCTCCGGCTACTAATGTTGCCACTCCTCTATTTAGTCCTTTCGAAAGTGTGGCCCCTAAATACAACACCAAACCAAATGTAAATACTCATTTTAGTCAAATTTACAGCAAAAATCTCAAGTGGCATTCTCCCTTAGGTCACATGACGAACCTACTGAGAATTCAAAGACAACGACGACGGTCATGATAGCCCACATTGTATTGATACCAAAGTAATCGGGGAGACCAGGGAGAGGGTTGTAATAATAGAAGGAAGAGACCAAAACAAGAGCAAGCCCCACTTTGAAAGCATGAATGACTATTCTCGGGTCTTTTTCGCATACACTCCTCCCTTCTCTCGCTATCTCTCTCACTTTCTCCATAAACACCCTTTGATGACCACTCAGCTCTAAAGAGTCTCTAGTTACTTTCAAAGAGAGAAGAAGAAATAGAATGATGACTTATTGTTTTGTGTACATGGGTCGATGTTATATATAGAGACCAAAGAGAGACTCTTGTTCGGGACCAAAGAGAGACTCTTGTTCGGGACTAATGAAATGTTATTTAATTATTAACAAATATTAATTAGTGGTGCGGTGCAGTACGAACTTTTAGGGCTAAAGAATTTAAAAATAAAAATGGGTACTAGTTAAGCCCTCCCTCTATTGGAACCTGGTCTGGTTAATTGGGTACTAGTTAAGCCCTCCCTCTATTGGAGTGATGCGTGAGGTTTTTATGCTGAGCTGGAATAGTTAATTGAGCTGGCAGGAGTTTGTCCAAGATTAGTTATTTAACTATAATACTGTACTTAGTGAACGTATATATATGTACAATTATGGATGTAAAAATAAGTCATTATTTCATGAGTTGAACCATAATAAAAAAAATCACTTGTATGTCATTTTTGGTGTGTTTATTTTCAAAAATATTACTAATTAAAGATTTTTAAATTTTAAATCTTAAAATTCTAAATTCTAAAAAAAATTTTGACCCCAAATAAGCCATAAACCCTTAAAACTAAATTTTAATACAACATAGCCCAAACATAAATGATATATTGAGTAAATGATTTTGAAAAATTGACATTTTTGCAAAAATTTTGAAAAAGTGCAATTTTTGAAAAGTGACACTTCAAAAATGACATTTCTAAAAAAAATCTCTTAATAATAATCTTAATATATTGAAAGTGATTAGGAAAGTAGACTAGAGAAATGTAACATAATAAATGTAAGATAATGAAAGCAGCAGTGAGCCATGAATAGTGATTTTTTTTGTTTATCACAGGATAGTGATATTTGTTGTGAAAGTCAACATTGCACTGATAGTATTGCGTGTTCGATTAATTGTAGACTTCATTGTCACTATGCACGTACAGTAAATCTTATCTTTTACCATCTATATAAACGAACGTTTTCGTCGTTCATTTGCATCAGTTTTTTGATAACTTAAATCACAATAAAATCTCTTTCTTCGTTCTTTCTTTCGAGTGTCTGATTTCTTAGGGTATAAATCTTTTTCTTTTCTAAAAAGTTTATTCACCATAAATAAATAATTTACTTTTATAACACGTTATCACCACGATCACTCTATAATTTTAACTTTCATATGCATACTTATTGTACCCTATGGTGTGCGGATTACCGCCTCCATAATAATTTTTATGGTTGCTTTATGCACCATTATTTTATCCTTTATTATGATACGCGGATTACCGCATCCATACTAATTTCTATGGTTGATTTACGCACCATTATTTATTCTTTGTTATGGTATGCGGATTACCGCCTCCATACTGACATACTAATTTCTATTATGGTTGTTTTACGCACCATAATTTATTTATTTATCAATTTAATTATTTATTTATTTATCAATTGATATGAATGACTCTGTCACCATAACTCTATTATTAATTCATGTTTATTTTGTGATTATTATATAAAATGTTTAACCACCTATTTATAAATTTAATATCTGAACTGGTAAATTTATTTGATTGATTATTAAATATTTTCAGATTAATTTTTCTTTCTCATCCGAATTTACAACGGTCACAAAGAAAAATTTTCAAATTTTTTTACTTTTAAAACGGCTGGTTAACGGTTATGAATAGTGATTTTTAATCTATAAATACACTTATTTTTCATTCTTTCATTTCACTCAAAATTTCAATCTCATCTTTTTTTAAACTATGAAGATGATTCGCTTTTTGTTAATTGTTATAGCATTTATGATTTTTGCTTGTATTTACGATATTTACGTTGGTGATTTTACTCCTGAAGAGTACACCACGAGTGTTGTTTTGGCTATGTATGCAATAATGTTTCTTGTAATCGCTTTTATTGTTAATTTGTCAGACAAGTTTTAATTAATAAAATTCTAATAATATTTTATGATTTTGTTTTAGAAACAAATGGCAAACATTTAGAAACTTAAGATCCCAGCTCTCCAAGTCAGTGGAGAAAATTACATATCATGGTCCACAAATGCTGAGCTTTATCTAAGTTCTCAGAATCTATTGGATACTATTAGAGAAGGAAATGAATCGCCTAACCCTGAAAAAGGCAAGGGCGATAATTTTTCTGAGAAAACATGTAGATGAAAATCTGACGCATGATTATGCGAATACAAAGGACCCAGTAGAGTTGTGGAAAGCTCTCAAAGAAAGGTTTGACAACCAGAAGGCAATAACTCTCCCACATGTTTTTGACGAGTGGGCAAATTTGAGGTTCCTGGATTTTGACAAGGTGAATAAGTATAATTCCACCATGTTAAGAATTGTGTCTCGGTTGGAATATTGCGGTAAGCATGTGAGCGAAGAAGAGATGCTCGAGAAAACTTACCTAACATTCCACAAGGAACACTTTGTTCTTGCAGAACAATACAGGAACTGCAGGTACATGAAGTTTTCCGAGCTGATTGTGGCACTCATGTTAGCCGAGAAGAATAATGAGCTTCTCATCAAAAACCACAACGCTCGACCTGTAAGTACCATTGCTATCCCTGAAATGAATGCAATGGATGTGAAAAATCTAAAGCAAACGGATGTGAGATATCCAAGGAGAGGAAGTCAAACCAACCGGGGTCGTGGTGGTCGATTTAATCGTGGACGTGGGAAATACTATAATCCACAAGGATGGTCATTTAAATGGGTCCGGTCTGAACAAAATTCCAAAGGGAAGGAAAAGAAAGGCAATACCACCCAAAAGCGTGAAAGCATTTGCCACAGATGTGGATGCAAAGGCCATTGGTCCCGAGTGTGTCGTACTCCTTTGCACCTTTGCAAATGGTACCAAGAGTCCATTAAAGGCAAAGGAAAGGAAGTGAACCTTATGGAACACCCTGAAAGTGATACACATCTCGACGCCTCGGACTTTGAGGATGATACCGAAATGATCGACCTTGCGGATAACTAAGATGCTTGTAATGAGACTACTGAATAGTCTTTGCTTATGCCATGTATAATATTATGTTTTCCGTTGTTTGAAAAAATCATGTTGTCTTAACAACAAGTTAATGTATAATTATTGTGTGCTTCTTTTAAATGAATGAAATTTACTTTTTTATATTAATGTTTATCTTAATTACAGAAATGGACAGCAAAACAAACGGAACAGTATCCAAGAGAAATATTAGAGAAATTTACATACCAGATAGTGGAACAATGCACACTATCATGAGGCATAGAAAATATTTCTCTGATTTAAAACCAACGAGAATTATTGTGAATACAATATCGGGTCCTGCAGACTTGATTGAAGGAACTGGTAAAGCCAACTTTACGTTGCCGAATGGAACAAAATTTTTCATAAGTAATGCCTTATTTTCTCCGAATTCTAAAAGGAATTTGTTGAGTTTTAATGACATATATCTTCAAGGTTTCGACACTCAGTCCGTAACTGAGAATGGAAAGAAGTATATGTTCATTACTTCTGATAAATTAGGAGAAAGACAGATTCTAGAGAAAATACCAAAGTTTCCTTCTGGTTTACATCATACATAAATGCGGTAACGTCGCATTTGGCAATAAAAAAAATCCAGAAGATTTCACATTATGGCATGATCGTCTTGGTCATTCAGGCACTTCGATGATACGAAAGATCATAAAGAACTCACATGGTCACCCACTGAAAATCCAGGAGTTATATCGGGGGAATAGAAAGACATGTGCAGCGTGTTCTCTTGGAAAATTAATCATAAGGCCATCCCAACTAAACTTGATAAAAAATCACTAAAATTTCTTGAACGAATTCAAGGCGATATTTGTGGACCCTTCCACAATTTTATGATGTTAATTGACGCATCCAACAGATGGTCACATGTTTGTTTATTATCGTCTCGAAATCTAGCGTTTGCAAGGTTTCTAACTTAGATTATCAAACTGAAAGCTTAGTTTCCTGATTATCCTATTAAAAGAGTTATATTAGACATCGCTGGTGAATTCACATCTCAAGCATTTAATGAATACTGTATGGTAACGGGGATTGATGTTGAACATCTTGTAGCTCATGTGCATTCACAAAATGGTTTGGTTGAATCCTTAATTAAACGTCTGCAATTAATTACAAGACCGCTGATCATGAGATTACTTTTGTATGGGGACAAGCTATTTTACATGCTGCAACACTTATCTGAGTGAGACCAAGTGCATATCATAAGTACTCCCATTACAACTAGTATTTGGTCATGAACCAAATATTACTCATCTAAGGATCTTTGGTTGTACGATGTATGTGCCTGTAGCACCACCACAACGAACAAATATGGGACCACAAAGAAGGTTAGGGATATATGTTGGTTATGATTCTCCATCAATTATAAGATACTTAGAACCTCAAACTGGTGATGTCTTTATGGCACGGTTTGTCGACTGTCATTTTGATGAAAAAGAATTTCCAGTTCTAAGGGGAGAAAACAAACAAGTAGGAAATGATATAAAGTGGACTGTACCATCTTTATTACACCTAGATCCTCCTACGAAACAGTCAGAATTAGAAGTTCGACGAATTATGCATTTGCAGAGTATAGCAAATCAGTTAGCAGATGCTTTTGCTGATACTAAAACAATAACTAAGTCACACATTCCAGCTGCAAATGTTCCTGCTCATATTGAGATTCCAGAAGAACATGGAAGAGCAGATGATACACGTGAGTCTAGAACACGCTTGAAGCGTGGAAGACTTGTTGGTTCTAAGGATAAAAATCCTAGGAAGAGAAGGGAAATTAAAAAGGTTTATGTTCTCAAAATAGCAGAAAATATTTTGGAAGAGTCACATCATAAAACAAATGATGATGTAGAACATCATGAACCTAAAGAAAATCATGAGATCTCTATCAACTACATTCATAATGGAAAAGTTTGGTATTGAAACGAAATGGTTATTGTGGATGACGTTTTTTCATATCTTGTGTCGAAAGAGATAAATAAAGAAAACAAAGATCCAGAACCACAGTCTCTATATGAATGTAAAAAGAGAAATGACTGAAGAAAATAGAAAGAAGCCATCCAAGCCGAACTTGATTCATTGAACAAATGAAGTGTATTCGGACCAATTGTACTTACACCTGTAGATGTAAGGCCGGTTGGATATAAATGAGTTTTTGTTCGAAAACGAAATGAGGAAAATGAAATCACGAGATACAAAGCTCATCTTGTGGCTCAAGGTTTTTCCCAAAGACATGGGATAGATTATGAGGAAACCTATTCTCCCGTCATGGATGCAATAATGTTTAGATTCCTGATGAGTCTAGCAGCTTGCGAAAACCTAGAGATGCGTCTCATGGATGTTCTTACTGCTTATCTGTATAGATCATTAGATACCGATACATATGAGAATCCCTGATGGGTTTAAAATGCCAGAAGCATTAAGTTCCAGACCCAAAGAGTTATGGGCAATCAAATTGCAAAGATCATTATATGGACTTAAGCAATCTGGACGTATGTGGTATAATCGTTTGAGTGAGCATTTAGTAAAAGAAGGATATGTAAATAATCCAATATGCCCATGTGTTTTCATCAAGAAAACAACATCTGGATTTGTGATTATTGCGGTTTATGTTGATGATCTAAATATAATTGGAACTCAAGAAGAAATACATAAGGCATCAGAATATTTAAAAGAGGAATTTGAGATGAAAGATCTCGGACAGACAAAGTTTTGTCTTGGTTTACAAATTGAGCATTCTCAAAAGGGTATATTCACCAATCTACATATACCAAAAAGGTGCTAAAACAGTTCAATATAGATAAGGCAAATCCATTGAGTATTTCTATGGTTGTTAGATCACTCCAAGTTGAAAACGATCCATTTCGACCACCTGAGAAAAATGAGAAGATACTTGGTCCTCAAGTACTATATCTAAGTGCAATAGGAGCTCTCATGTACCTTGCAAATTGTACTCGACCTGATATATCATTTGCTGTTAATCTTTTGGCAAGAGCCAGCTCATCTCCTACACGAAGACATTGGAATGGGATTAAACATATATTCCGATATCTTCAAGGGTCCATTGATTTAAGATTGTTTTATCCTAAAAGTTCAAAAGGTCAAATGGTTGGTTTTGCAGATGCAGGGTATTTTTCGGATCCACACAAAGTGAGATCACAAACAGGAAACGTTTTCACAGTCGGAGGCACAGCTATATCCTGGCGTTCCCAGAAGCAAACACTTGTAGCTACTTCTTCGAATCATGCTGAATTTATTGCACTCCATGAAGCAAGTAGAGAATGTGTATGACTAAGGTCAATATGTCAACACATTCGATCCTGCAGTGGATTACCCGTAAACATGGAGCCGACCATCTTATATGAAGATAATGCTGCATGCATTGCCCAGACGAAGGAAGGAGATATTAAAAGTGATAAAACCAAACATCTCCCTCCAAAGTTCTTCTCATACACCCAAGAGCTTGAGAAGAATAAAGACATTGAAGTGAGATATGTTCGATCATGCGACAATGCTACAGATCTCTTCACAAAATCACTACCTACCTCGGTATTCAAGAAGCATGTCTACGACATTGGAATGCGCCATCAACGAGATCTATAAACTTGATCATTCGAGGGGTATCTTGCGTGATTGCACTCTTTTTATCCTTCTATGGTTTTTTCCCAAAGGGTTTTCCTAGAAAGGTTTTTAACGAGGCGACAGAAGATATGACGCAAGAGACATAGTGACACTGGTCTCCAAGGGGGAGTGTTGTGAAAGTCAACATTGCAGTGACAGTATTGCGTGTTTGATTAATTGTGGACCACATTATTACTATTCACGCACAGTAAATCTTATCTTTTACCGTCTATATAAACGAACGTTTTTTACGTTCATTTGCATCAGTTTTCTGATACCTTCAATTTCAATAAAATCTCTTTCTTTATTTTTTTTTTTACGAATGTATGATTTTTGAGGATATAAATCTTTTTCTTTTCTAAATAGTTTATTCACTATAAATAAATAATTTATTTTTATAACAATATTATACTATTCTCCTTATTCACTCCGTATTTTCTTCGTTCTTCCCTTTGTTCGCTTCGTATTTCTTTCTTTCAGAAAGCTCCATCGTTTCTAATAGTACGACAAGGTTTGCTTATGGCTTGTTCCCACAATTATAGTAGTCTACGTATTCAAAATTCTTTTTTCTTTATCCTCTATTGGCAAGCGAGGATATTAGAGTATTTCTAATAGAAAGTTCTTAAAGAGTATCTAGGAAAGTTTCTCCAAAAAAACAAAAAAAAATAGGAAAGGAGGAAGAGTCGATTCTATATGTAGATCTCTTAGAAACTCATTAATAGCACACATGGCTTTTGATTATTGGCTTATATTTTTTTAATAAAAAATCAAATACACAAAAATTTAGAATGCTAATTAAATAGTTTGTGTTATAATTTTTATTTTAAATTTTTTATAAATCATAAAATAAAAGAGAAATTTTAAAAAATGTCACTTTTCAAGTGTAATTTTTCAAAAATGTCATATTTTCAAAATCTTTGCAAAAGTGCCACTTTTTCATAATAAAAATTTCATTATATCATTTATGTTTGGGTTAACTATGTTGTATTAGAGTTTAGTTTTGAGGATTTAAGAGGTTTTAAAGTCAAAACATTTTTTAGAGTTTATAATTTTAACATTTAGGCTTTAAAATTCTATAATTAGTGGCATTTTTGCAAATGGACACTGTTAAATAGCATTTTTTACAAATGTATACAGCAATTGTTCCAAAAGAAAATTACCTATCTATCAAGTTCAATTATATATATATATATATATATATATATATATATATATATATATATTATTACTTAATATTAATTAACTTTATAAAATAATTAGGGGTTTTTAATAAAAATTCCCTCAACTATATTTTATTAATGAAATCAACCATCTGTCTACAATAATGTTTAATTGTAATAAAAAAAAAATTTAGTACTTGTCTGAGAGCATTATACATTGTGCATCCACACTGGGAAACTTTGCTAAACAAGAACCGAACAATCTTCTTGACAAATCTCTTAAGATTGAAGTTTATTTACTAGCTCCGTTTATTTTTATTTTTTTCCCCTGAATACAGATATCCATAACCAGGTCGGGTCGGGTCTCTCTCTCTCTCGTACACATACATACATACATACATACACACACCGTATAAGTATCTTGCCGGAAGCGCGTCGCCGATCACGCGCAATCATCTGTATGTATCTGCCTCTGTTTTCTTCTCACCTAAAATCAGATTGTCTTTAATGCTTAGATCGATCCTAATTCGTCCGTGAAGTTACAGTTGTTCAACTCAAAGCCAGAGTTTGCTTCGTTCATACTTCAAATCTCCTTCTCCTTCTTCAACACTCTGTATATGCTGCATCTAGACGCACGGAATCTCTCCTCTCTCTCTCTCTCTCTCTCTCTCTCTCTCTCTCTCTCTCTCTCTCTCTCTCTCTCTCTCTTTCTCTAGAGACTAGAGACGTAGAGATTGCTCCTCGACAATGCTAGAATGGCTCAATTTAGACAATCGGGAACCGAGAGATTCGGCGGTCGCCAGCAGTATTCCAACGGCGCAGCGACATCTGATCACGTAGCGATCGGGATCCGAAACGGCGTCGGAGGAGCTGGAGTAACGGCGCAGCACGGGAAGGCTGGTCGGTGGCGGCGATCCGCACGACCGGACAGGTTTCGTCGACTTGGGATCGGTTCTGTCGTATTTGTTCTCTGCCTTGTGCTAGTTGTCACTGTCCTTGCATACTATTACATCTCTGGTTTTACTAATAATGGCTACGATGATAAAGGTTAGTTTGCTTCTTCTGGATCTTCCTCACCGATTGGTTACAGTGTGGAAGATGCTGAAATCGGATTTGCTACTTCTCTTCTGATAACTTACATTTTCGCAGGATTGGATTCATATGATGGTGATTTTCTGGTGAATGTGACGAGAATAGACCCTTCAAAGGGGCTTGAGTTTGGTCAAGGTTCAGTGATTCATGGAGGAGACTCGAGATATTGGGATAAAGATGACAGAAGACGAGATGATGATTATAATGAGGATGAAGTAGAGCATAAAGTTGTTGATGAGGATAGGTCAGTGGCTAAAGTGAACAAGGATGCACCAATTCACCATCGTGTGCACGGTTTAGATTGGAAAGGGATTGACTTATACAATGAGGCTGGACGCAATGAACTAAACAAGTATGAAGAAGAGTATCAGGCTTCGCTTGTGGAAGGTGGTCAATCATCGAAGAAAAACGGTGGACATCATGAGGCAGTTGATATGGACGTTGATGATGATGATGATTCAATTGATTCTCATGATAGTCAAGGGGATGAATATGTTGATTCTGGTCATGATGAAGCGGACAATGAAGAGCCACACAAAGACGAGCCTAACAAGGTTTTTCATTCCATGACCAAGCAACATAATACTGAAAAGGATGATGGAGCTACTTCAAAAAGGTCACTTGGGGATTCTTCTTTTGTTAGTACGGGTGGTAAGCCGGGGAAAACATCACGATCTGTTACAAAAAGAAGAGGTCGAGGTCGCAGGTCTTCAGGTGATAACTTGTAATTAGATGGGTAAGGACTTAGCCTGGGTATTTACTGCTCATCATTCTTTTGTTCAAATTTTTCAGGTTCATGCGAGATGAAGCTATTGAATTCTAGTCAACAAATAGTGGAGCCATTGAATACTCGAAAATCTGCTAGATTCTCGTTACAGTACATAGAGAAGGAAGATAAACCTGATGGACAAGAACAGTGGGAGCCTAGATTTGCAGGTCATCAGAGTTTACAGGAGCGAGAAGATTCCTTCTTGGGTCAAGACAAGAAAATTCATTGTGGCTTTGTCAAAGGCCCCAAAGGATCACCGAGCACTGGGTTTGATCTGACAGAAGATGATACTAACTATATTAGTAGATGCCACATTGCTGTTATCTCATGCATCTTTGGAAATTCTGATCGCTTGAGGCCTCCTGCCAATAAAATGGTATGATTCTGTCCATCATTGATGTATGTTTGTGTTTTTGCCCTTATCTTTTCCACATCTAAGATTTAGAAACTGTGACCAGTGAGTTGTGTATCCTTAAAGTAGACTACCTTGCATACATGAAGCCTGAGTTTTAGTGGCACATACATAGAACAGTAGCATAGACTTGTGAACCTGGTTTAATATCTTAGATTTCGAGTGGTACATGTTGACCAGTGGATGCAGTTTAAGTAACTGTTGAACGACACTAACTACGGAACTAGCAGTATACTAGTTGTTAGCAATAAGATGAAAATGAGCAGTTTTTTAGCTAGGTACACAATGAGATAACATCTTGAAGTTTGAGTGGCATGTATTGACCAGTGGGGGCTGTTTTACGAACTGTTGAATAACATGAACTACCGAATTAGCAGTAAACTAGTGGTTGGGAATTAGATGTAGAGCTGGTATTTGAAAGTTGATTTTGTGGGTGTTGTCATCAAACATTCACAGACATCTGTTAAGATCTCTACACATGGCATTATTCGGGTGTAGCTCCTCTCGTGGAAATGTTTGGCTGCATTATAGTGGAGTCCAAGTTAACATGCAACCTCATACTTCCTCGAGAAGCTCAAAAGACACATCCCCTCTGTTGTGTTCATAGTTTCCTTTTGCTGACACGGGATTACATCGGTGGATTATAATATCTTGTTACATGTTCTAACCTGAGTTTTCTCTATTCATTTAGATAAGTCGGTTGTCAAGAAAAAATGTTTGCTTCATCATGTTTGTGGACGAGATTACCATGCAAACACTTTCGGCAGAAGGCCATGCCCCAGACAGAGCAGGATTCATTGGTTTGTGGAAGTTGGTTGTCGTGAAGAATCTTCCTTATGCAGATATGCGGAGGGTTGGAAAAATACCAAAATTGTTGCCACACCGGCTTTTCCCATCAGCAAGGTGAGTCTCCCGTCATATCGATAACTTTCGTTTTGATGGGTCTTAACTAGCACATTTTTTCCAGTACTTGCGGTTAGACAACAGATTAGTGGCTCATGGTTGAGTAGGATTGAAAAAAATGTCGGAAAGAACATCAGTTCTAAAGCATACGTATAATTTTCATTCTGCGCCAAAAAGACGAAAATCAAGTGCGTTAAAGATTAGATCTTAAAAGTGGTTTCTCTGGACATATGCATCTGATTGCGATATACAATACCGGCCGAAAAGCTTCTCAAGTCAGACCAAATCTGTATTAACACACTCAGAAACTCATTTGCTGTTTATTCTTGCAGGTACTCAATCTGGTTGGACAGCAAGTTACGACTTCAGTTGGATCCCCTACTCATTCTGGAGTACTTCCTATGGCGTAAAGGTCACGAGTATGCTATCTCCAATCATTATGACCGCCATTGTTTATGGGAAGAGGTTGCACAAAATAAGAAGCTGAACAAGTACAACCATACTGTTATTAATCAGCAGTTTGAGTTTTACAAGGCTGATGGGCTGACCAGATTTAACGCCTCGGATCCGTTCAAGCTTCTTCCTAGCAGTAAGATTTTGTTGTATAACTGATACAAACCAGGATTAGAACCTTGCTTGGAGAGTGTGTGCAGTATTTAGTGACCATAACATGCAAAAGGGGGTTTTGAAATCTGAATTAGCATTATAAAGTTTATGATAATTGAACTTGTTAAGTTTTCCCATGCAATAGCAACTACATAATTGGTCACGGTATCTCAATAGTATTTGCAGCCAGCTGTTATTCCAGTAATTAGGTTATATGCTCTTTGTGGGTCAAATCCTTATTGCTACCATGCAAGGGTCGATCATTAAATTTATATGTATCTCTCTTCATCACTTACAGTCCTCACTTTATCTTGTTCTCAGATGTTCCAGAGGGATCTTTCATAGTACGGGCACATACTCCTATGTCGAACCTTTTCTCCTGTCTTTGGTTCAATGAAGTGGAACGCTTCACTCCCCGGGACCAGCTGAGCTTTGCCTATACATACCAGAAACTAAGGAGGATGAATCCTGACAAACCATTTAATCTTCACATGTTTAAGGTAGATATATCCATTTAAAAACTTTCCAAAGTTATAATTCTGCATTCAACCTAGCAATAAGCTGCGTGATGCATATTTAAAATAATGGGTAGCCTCCTTGTGTAAGCTGGGTTTTCGGGTAAAGTCGAAAGTGTTCATGACATGATATGGACTGAAGTCTTATAAACTAGTATCAGAGCCAAACCCCAAACGCAGTAACTGTATCACATGTTGACCTTGTAAGCTGATTGGTCATCGATGATTCAACTGCATGGGTCAGTAGGAAATGATTATACTAAAGTCTAAGATGGGTTTGGGTTAGTACAAGAACCATATCTTATGCAATGGTTCATATCAGTCAATGGAATTGTAGATTAGATTCATATCATAAATCTGAGTAGTAAAGAGTATCCTGTACTAGATTTCTAATTTTCCATATGTTTTGTTTGTTTCATCATTTGAATTTCAGGACTGCGAAAGAAGAAAGATTGCAAAGTTGTTTCGTCACAGATCAGAGGAGAAGCGAAACCTTATACAAGCAGCGATACAATAAACAAACTTTTTAAGCTGTACCGAGGTTTGTCCGTCCTGTAGATTACTTGTGGCCTTATTGCTATATATTCACAGTGTCACTTGGAGAAAAGCCAGTTTCTTTTCTCCGATGACTTAACACTGCTGCAGGAAGATCTAGATGTTGTACATTGGACCGAGTCTGTTGCTTGCAACAACCAGAGGAGGTATACGAACACAATGTGAGTTGATTTGTAGATGTAGGCGGCGTTACGAGTTGAAACTTTGAAAGGAGAAGAAGGGCCTTGATTCGATATGATTCGTGAAAGGGTCCTCCATTTTTATTCAATTCATTGCTTTGTTTTTGTCTGTATCACTATCATGCAACCAAAAACCATTAAAAGAAAAAAGATACTCATTATATATTATTCTTCTGAAACAAAAGAGTAAAGATGAGCCAAATCAAAGCACCGAATTTTGGATTGGGTTTTCTTCTGTGTTTTATTGAATCTGATTTCTGTCGGACCAAAGTTGTGTTTGGTTTTGGTTTTGCAGTTGTCTTGTCATGTCTATAATCGGGTTTAATTCATAGTTTTTGAATCTGATACCAAAACATATCTTTTTTGGTGGCGACAAAACCCGATTGAGAAGGGTCAAGCTTGTGTGCGTGTGTATATATAACAGTTAATCAATCTGCTGACACATTTCACATATCTTGAGTACTGAAATCTATGAAAAGCAAAACAAAAAGAATGATTATCAGCAAAGTGTTGAAATTTCCCTATGCAACTTTCGTAACAATCATCTCACTCTTCTCTTCTCCTTTCTTCTTCCTGCGAAGTGAGTGCTTTACGCCTGTCTCTGCTGCCTCGTGGTATACATATATCGTGTCTTCTTTCTCTCTCTCTACACAGCTTCAGGGCCATCTTGAGGTAGAATGAGGTGGCGCATCGGCCTTGGTGACTTGGTACACTCCTGGCGTCTCAGAGTGAGTGGGATCCCTTCTTGCTCAAACCCGTTACCATCTTCCAGATGTTTAGGAAGACGAATATGCAAATTTCCTGATGACGAAGAACCTGCGTTGGACATTTGTTAAATGGCAATTGCAGAAACATTCTCACATTTCATTTTACATCCATCCAAAAGAGCTCACTCACCATCAACCATGTCCTTTGTTTTGTGCAGCAGAAAGGTTCCTGAAAGGATTGTCACAAACCCACACAACTCTGTCACAATCTGAGTTCCATCCTGTCGATCCCAGTCCTGTTCCACAAAACTTCACCATTGTCACTATCTCTAATTACCAAAACAGATTTAGATAAAGGGAACATGTTGAAAACCAAGTGATATAATAATTAACCTTAAACATGATGACACTGGCCACGATGGTCAACGACGTGAACATTACATAGTATATGGGTGAAACCACAGCCGTGTTGAATGTGTCAAGCGCCTGTCATCAAGACAAAAGAAACAGAAACAAAATGAAGTTTCTGATTTCGTAAGAGATATCGAAATGAAACTTGAGGCTACCTATACCTTGTTTAAATAGTTCATTTGGGTTATCACACAGGTGAGGACTATCAATGTGAAGACCCATGTCTGAGGGTAGATTAACTGATTCATTCCTGAAAACGTAAGCTTTAATGCTATCCCGAGTGCTTTAACGCTCATGACCTGCTTGCACCGCTCAAATAATTGGTATTCAAATTACAAAGTGAAAGAATAAACATGTTAGATTGTAAGTTTTGGGTATGTACCGATAATGATCCAACCAGAGAACAAACCCCGATGTAGACCATGACATGTGACTGTCCGTACTGTGGTATGAACTGAACTATGAGTATAATGGCTGCTCCTACCACTGCTGCAGCGTAGAGAAGAAAAGCTGCAGAAGACATATCACCATAGCTTAGAGCATATTAATCAAAATCGCTCAAGACAGGATGAAATCGGGTTTGAAAAGAGATTATATGGTACCAGGTTCTGTTGCAAGATTCCATACTTGCAACACAGAATCAATTTCTTGTTCTTGTGGAGCATGTAAGACGATCGTTATCGAACCAACAACACATAAAACACAACCAAGGATCCCAAAAGTATGCAACTTTTCGCGTAGGATGATATGAGCAAGAGCAGCGCTGGAAATTCCCACCAGAAAAAGTTTGAATACTATTACTACTAATACACAACTTCTGATCAATATCATCAGTGTGAATCACAGTATCTGGACTAGGCCACAAAATTAGGGATAGTTCTTAACTGAATTTCTAATAGAGGACAAGAAAAGTGGTCTAAGATTCAATAGCTAGACCGATAAATCTTTAGCTTGATATTATCCAAACCTGATAATAATGCTGAGGGCGCCAAGAGGAGTTACTAAAATGGCAGGCGCAAAGGCATAAGCGGCAAAATTAGCAACTTCCCCGACAATCACTGCAAAACAACCAAACATTGTTCTGCAGTCAACACTACTGAAATGCCAACAACTACTTATACTGTCTGTCACCATCTTCCAAGAACTACAAAGCCAATCTACAATGACCACAAGCTAACTAATACCCAAAAAAGGAAAACAAAACTAAACCAAACCTTTAAATATGAAGGGAACTCACTCGTTATCATGCCTACCCACCAGAGAGGCTCAAGCAGGTAAGTATAACCTCCAGAACCTACAAAATTCCATCACCAAAATCAGGTACAAGATAGGTCATCGTTACAGAATGATCCACTAGAAGTCTTTAGAACAATGCTGCATCTGAATCTACCCTGAAGATAAAAAAAAAAACTAGCAGAAACAAAAAGTTCCAAATCTTTGCCACTTAACAGTAACACTAAAACACCAACGAATATTGGTTTCAATCACTCCAAGCATTACAAGTGAAGCAACCACAGATCTCAAATCGATCTCCAGATGTTCAAACGAAATCGTATAAAAAGATCAATCTCAGTCACGAAACAAGAGAATGAATCACCTGCCCTGAGACCAGAAGCACCAGCTCTCTTGAGTCCTTTCTTCTTGACGATGAAACTAGCACCTATGAATAAGCTAGAAGATATTGCCAAAACTAAACCCTTGATATTATCCGAAGACATTCCCTTATACGCATCTCTCCAATTCTCACCCAAACCCACCATGCTTCTTCTTCTTCTACCCTAAAACCCTTTAAAAAAAAATCCGAGCTTTGGCTAGTGGGTGTATCGATTCTGCTCCGAAATACAGGATTGGGGAAGATAAAGACAAAAGCTTTCAGATCTTGGGTTTGTCCATTTTGCTGGGTCGGCGAGAGGATCTAGGAGACGATTTAGGGATTGGAGAATGGACGAGATAGGTCGGAGAAAAAGACAAGAGCAGAGAGGAAGAGTGAGAAGAGAGAATCAGGAAAGAAGAGAAATTGAAAGCATCTAAAAATCTAAAAAGGAATACGAGTGGTAGGGTGACAATTACAAAGGTAGGATTTTTGAAGCTTTCATTTTTCCTTTCTTCATTCACACAACACATCTACTCTAATTTTATTTCTTCAATAGGATTAAAATCTAATAATTTCTTCAATGGGATTAAGATCTAATAATGTAATCACATATTATAGATTAAGAAAGTTCTGATATTAATTACCAACATAATCGTCCTAATCCTAAAACATGAATTGCCTTCCAAAGTTGTGTGTTTGTGACTTGTGAGAGTACTTCCAAAACAAATGCCTTGATACACAGTAGCTGATATGGTTCCAACAAGCTAATATTTATTAAAATCCATATTTATTTGTATGTGGTCGATCGTTTCTAACCAAAAAAATATAACATTTACGATTCCAACCAAACACTTAATTTTGTACTACATAAAAAGGACAAAAAACCACCATTGACCATTGTGTAGTGAGACCTCAGACATTTGTTTCTAATCCGTTATGTCTTCCAAACTAGTGTGTACCACATATAGCGGGAAAGAAACCATCGACGTTATGGAAACATTGCTCAACAGGCTGAAGAGGAGTGATTTGGAGTTTTTCATGTACCAGTCGACAGTACAGCGACAGTGATACAAAAGTTGAGGTGTGTGAATTGTGAACTGTTTTAGGCTCTGGAGGAGTTTCGCTCAAGATTAAGTTATCCTAAAGAATCCATGTTATTGAACAAAGCGGTAAATTAAGAAGTTGTACTTGATTTACGCGTTTGCAGATAAGTTGTATTTGTTTTCTAGTTCTAGTGGATTTGATTTTTGGATTTTTTTCTTGTGTCATTTATTTTCTGTACTACATATTACCTCACTTGCATTTACAAATGGTATCAGAGCGGGTTCCCGATAGAGATCTAGTCTTGTTTCGGGTTGATCAAGAGTGAGGAACATAACATAGTTCAAGAATTGAGACAGGTGGTGCTACAGAACAGAACATAGTTCAGAAACTGAGACAGGCAGTACTACAGAGCTTGAAAGTTAAATCTGATGATTTCACTTCTAGAAGATACGTCTATGACAAGACCACGACGTCTTGAGTCTAATAATTATTGATTGGAAGGTTCGTATGGAAGCTTTTATTAGTGTTCTTGATGAAGATTGTGGGAATGCGATTGAAGTTGGTTGGAGTCCTCCTGTGATCATGGATGATAAAGGAGTTGAGAGTCTTAAACCAAGAGACAAGTGGACGGCTCTTGAGAAAAAACAAGCAAGTTATAATTCAAAGGCAAAGACTGCACTGTACAACGCTATTGATTCAAGTCACTTCAAGCTGATTTCTCAATGTACTTCAGCGCAGAAGGCATGGTAGACGTTGGAGAATATGTTTGAAGGAACTTCTAGCGTCAAGAGAACTAAACTTGACATGTTGGCTTCAAAGTTTGAGAATTTAAGAATAGAAGAAGATGAATCAGTTGCTGAATTCAGTGCTAAGTTGTGTGACATATTGAATGAGTCATTTGCTTTTGGAAAACAGTACAAAGATAAGAAGCTAGTAAAGAAATTGAAGAGATCGCTGCCTTCAAAATTTGAGTCAAAGATTTCTGCAGTTGAAGAGGCTTATAATCTTGATGAGATGGCATTTGATAAGTTTGTTGGGATTATGAAGGCTTTTGAATTAAACAAAGCATATGAAGCAAAGGAAAAGAAGAAAGTTACTAATGTTGAAGTTGTTCAGAGGAGTGCATATGCTGAAGATTTGATGGCCTTGCTATCAAGGCAATTTGCTAAGTACTTGAAGCAGACAAAGAAAGAGAATGAAAAAAAGTGCAGAGGTTGACAGTTCATCGAAGAACATTCAGTGCTTCGAGTGTAAAGGTTTTGGGCATGTGCGTTCTCAATGTGCAAATATGCTGAAGTAGAAGAAGAAGACGCTGACTAGCATCAAGAGTGACTCAAATAGTGATTCAGATGATGAAATGGCCTTGAATAACTTTGTGGCATTTACAACGTTTGTCTCCAGTTCTACAACAGAAGCTGCAGCATAAACTGAAGCAAAGTTTGCATCTGGGAGTGGCAACGATGAAAGTGATAGTGATGTTGAGAGCATTAGTGATGAAGAATTTGCTAAGAACTATCAGACGTTGTATGAGCATTGGCTTAAAGTGGTTGAAGAAAATTCGTTGTTGACTAAGGAGAAAGTCAAGTTAGAAGCTCAAGTTGTTGAAGCACAGAAGTATGCAGTTCAGAAAGAAGATGAAGCAACTCAAGCTAAAGTTCAGCTGGAAGAGACACAAAAGCAATTGAGGATGCTTAATAATGGTACAAATCAGTTGAATCATCTTTTGAATATTGGGAAAAGTCCTTTGGAGCGACATGGTCTTGGATTTAATGGGGATCTTCAAAAATTGAAATTGTTTTTGTGTCTGGGGGAAGAAGAGAGACTGCAACTGCTACAAGAATCTTATAGTGCACCGAGGCGAGTTTTTCGACCTGTTTGTCATCATTGTGGAGTTACTAGGCATATTAGGCCAAGATGTTTTAGGTTATTGAGGGAGAATAATCAAAATGATTAAGCTTATGATGGAGATTTATGGTCCTACATGTTATCGTTGTGGAGTTCAAGGACATGTTCAACGTCATTGTTTCAGAAATTTTCAAAGGTTTTGCGATGAAGGTTCAAGAACGTTTGGGTTAGGAAAGATGATCTCAATCAAGATGGTGTGATGGGTTCTCAACCTCGTCGATTTGAACAGGGAAGATCTTCGAATTAGTTTTTGACCATGATGTGACTAAAGTAGGGGGAAATTGGTGTATTGAGATTGTGAAAATTGAGGTGTGTGAATTGTGAAAATGAGCTTGTGTATTGAGATTCACAAGTTGGTTGAAGTAGGAAAAGGAAAAATATATTTGCTTGGAGAAAAAGGAGAAAGATATTTGAAGAATATATTTAAGAGAAAGTTTCTTTAGGGTTAAGGAGGTGCTCTTTAGGATAACTACAAGGAAAAAAGTTTCTTTAGGGTTAAGGAGGTGCTTTTTATAAGTATATATAGAGAGGCACGGTGGCTGGAGTTTCTTACGCTTTTTAGAAGAGAAAAATACAGAGAGTTTATTTGAGAGAAAAAGGCGTCTTCGTTTGTTCTTTGTTGTGTGTTGTTGCTACTGTAGTAGCTGTTGTTGTTGTGTGGTGCTTGAGCTGATCAAGTGTTCTGGTGTGTTGGTGTGGTCGTGCTAGTGTTGCTAGCAAGACGTGTGGTTGCGTGTTGTTGCCAACAGTTGGTGTTGGTGTGTGCAGATTCCACAAAACTCAAGTCTAGGCTCAAGAGGAGTTTAGCTCAGAATTATGTTATCCTAAAGAATCCATGTTATTGAACAGAGCAGTAAAGTAAGAAATTGTACTTGATTTATGCGTTTGCGAATAAGTTGTATTTGCTTTCTATTTCTAGTGGATTTGATTTATGGATTGTCTCTTGTCATTTATTTTATGCACTACATATTACCTCATTGCGTTTACACTAGTCTCATCTCTGATCAAGCTAATTGACAAGAATGTGAAGAATATAATCAACTCGATCTGAAACTCTGGAGAATACGCATATGCGGACGCTATGGAGTTGTGGTTCTTGACCCGATTGTAGCTTATATTCATCATCTGATTAAATTTTTATTCTTCTAGATATTCAGCAAAAGACACATTTATTGTACAAAAGTATTTGACTGAATAACTTTAACATTCATTCCCAAAAAAAAGTGTGTATAGATGTGGAAAAAAATAAAATATCAGTGATTAGAATATACGATCATACGAGGCGAATACCATTCAAAATTGGATTCAAATCAAAAGGTATCCTCTAAAAAAAATGGATACGTGTTGTTATTGGACTCGTCTTGTCACCGAAATCTAAATTGGTTTCCTCTTCGGATAGATGTTTGCCGTCGATGTATGTTTATTTTTTTCATGCTTCATTTTGACAGTTTATGGAGTGATTTAAAGTTTCGGTAGGGAAAGAGTGATGATTCGGTAATGAATAGAGGCGGTTAATCTGTTTCAGTGACTATTTCACTTTCGTGGAAGATGGTTCTTTTAGCTTTCGCAAGTTCGGAAGTGACGACCGAATGCGGTTTCTTTGGCGGGCTGCCCCGAAGAGGTTCATGTGCTACCGGTGGTGGAGTTGTATGTTGAAACGGTTTTGTTTTTGTGTTTGTCTTCGGAGAAGTTGTAGAATTGAGGAGTTGCCTCAAGTGAAAGTTGCTCGTGACAACGACAATGAAGATTCGAGTTCCATAGAACTACGGCAACTATACAAATGTCCAAGCTTAATTATTACGGAACGGGTGTTTCTTCGTTTAGGACTTTCTCGATAAATATGATGAATACAATGTCGTTTTTATAAAAAAAAGTTCCAAAACATACTCAAAACGGCGTTGTCTTCTTTTGTCCTAGGACCCGTAAGGGTTTTAAGCGATACAAATTCTTAATGCAGAATAAAAAATGTCAAGATCGTATGAAAAGTCCAATAAGTAACACTAGAACAAAAGAAAAGAAAACAAAGGAGCGTGTATAACAGTTGCCTACTCTCTCTCTCCATCCCTCCGCCTACTCCTTTCGATAATTCCGAGGAACTTGTCTCTCTCTCTCTCTCCCCTTAAATCCCATTCCTCTTTCTCTGTAAATCGCGCATATTCATTTCGTTGGTAAAAATGTCTCGTCTTCTCCACACAGCCTTCCTTCCTTCCACTTCTCTCCCTTCCAAAACGCGATCCTCCGTTCCTTGTTTCCGTGTTAAACCCCGAATCGTCCCTGTCCGAGCGAAGATCCGAGAGATTTTCATGCCTGCTCTCAGTTCCACCATGACCGAAGGTAAGATCGTCTCCTGGGTTAAATCCGAAGGCGATAAGCTCAGTAAAGGAGAGAGTGTTGTCGTCGTCGAATCCGACAAGGCTGATATGGACGTCGAGACTTTCTACGACGGTTATCTCGCTGCAATCATGGTCGAAGAAGGCGGTGTTGCTCCCGTCGGATCCGCAATTGCTTTGCTAGCTGAAACACAGGATGAGATCGCTGATGCTAGGTCTAAAGCCTCCGGTGGTGGTAACGGAACTTCTCAATCTCCTCCTCCTCCGTCTGTATCCGTCGCGGAAACACCTGCGGCGGTTGAGAAGAAGGTTTCCGTTCCGGCGGCGATTGCGGTTGCGTCTGCTGTGCATCCGGCATCCGAAGGAGGGAAGAGAATTGTGGCCTCTCCTTACGCTAAGAAGCTAGCGAAGGAATTGAAGGTGGAATTGGCTGGTTTAGCTGGAAGTGGACCAATGGGAAGGATTGTGGCTAAAGATGTTGAGGCGGTTACCGGAGGAGGAGCTCAACCTGCTCCAGCTGTTAAAACGGAGGTATCCGTGGCGGCTCCTGGTGTAGAGCTTGGATCGGTGGTTCCATTCACGACAATGCAGGGCGCTGTGAGCCGGAATATGGTCCAGAGTCTGGCCGTTCCGACTTTTAGGGTCGGATACACAATCTCCACGGATGCTCTTGATGCTCTCTACAAGAAGGTGAGACTCGAATTAACCTCTGAAAGTTTGGAACTTTGGTTGCCCTATGATGGTAGAAAGATTAGAGCTTCCATTGATATTGAGTGCAAATAGATTAAAAAAAAAAACTAGTTAGTTGATGGGTATGGTACAAAATTATGGAGAGGTTTTGAACTTGAGATGATGGAAATTTTAAGAAGATTGGAGCTTAAGCATTTTAAGAAGTTTGGAGCTTAATAAGCACTTTTGTTATTTAGCTGCTTAAGTAATAATGCAATTTGATCGATAAGGAACCCATGGAATCATTTTTCGCTGATTTAAGTGTCTCAGTTTGTCCAAGTTTAATGTGTAGTGATGTTCCAGTTGCATATAAGGTTGGAAAATGGTTATAATCAGAGAATGAGATTATGAGAGATAGCTAATTTGAAGTATACATGATTGTATCTTATGTTTGTATATTGATTTCTGTCATATTTTTTTTTGTTTTGGTTGGTTTAGATAAAGTCCAAAGGTGTGACCATGACGGCACTCCTAGCAAAGGCAACTGCACTTGCACTGGCAAAACATCCAGTTGTAAACTCGTCCTGCAGAGATGGTAACAGTTTTGTGTATAACGGTAGCATCAACATTGCTGTTGCTGTTGCTATTGATGGTGGTTTGATCACTCCGGTTCTTCAGAATGCCGATAAGGTTCTTTCTCTTTTCTTCTTGTTCTGTTATCTTTTGTATGATTTTTCACCAGTTTTGAGTATACTCTGCCTTCAAAATTCAGAATCAGCAAATTGTTCTATTTATTTGTAATCAGGTTGACATTTATTCATTGTCTAGAAAATGGAAAGAATTGGTTGATAAGGCCCGAGCCAAGCAGCTGCAGCCTCAGGAGTACAACACTGGTAAACCTAAAACTAGAATATAGAATTCAGGGTTTTGCCATGGAAGTGCTTGTATTATAGGTTCATTATCAGAGATCAAGATCGTTTGAGGCTTTTTTCTTATTCTCCTTCCGGGTAATTTCAGGTACCTTCACTCTCTCTAACCTCGGAATGTTTGGTGTTGATCGTTTTGATGCCATTCTTCCCCCTGGAACTGTAAGTGCTTTTTCCTTTATGTATTCTTTTTTGTTTGACAAATTACTGCGCCTGTTTGCTAAGGAATAACATATCATTCATTTTTTCTTCTACGATCAATGAAGGGAGCGATTATGGCTGTAGGAGCATCTCAACCTACAGTGGTTGCTACTGAAGACGGCCGCATTGGCAAGAAAAATCAGATGCAGGTAACTCTTATTATTAACCGTCGTTAGAACTTGTTCCTGTTCTCCTTTTGTCTTCATGAAACCGTCCCAAGTTGTCATGGGCACTTGTTAATAATAAAGGGGCACTTGCAAACCTACAGGTGAATGTGACGGCAGACCATCGTGTCATCTATGGTGCTGATCTTGCACAATTCTTGCAAACATTGGCCAGCATTATTGAGGACCCAAAGGACCTTACATTCTAGGCCAAATTACTGTTTTTTGCAGCTCAGTCTTCTCTGCTTTTGGTTCCAGGAGCTTGTATTTCTGCGGTAATCAGTTTTTCCGATAGAATTGACCTTTTAAGAGTAATGTTGAACATAATCAGTTGTTTGTTTGACTTATATTCTGCAATATTTGGTGCATTGAAAGATCTTCCCACATGATTTTGCTACCGACTTTTCCATATATATCCGCTTCATGTTAATTGATTTCCAGTCTGTGGCCATCTTGTATTCTTAGGTTTGATATGAATCTGATATAGTCTCATGGCTTTTCATAATACAACTGTGAATGCCTTAGAGACTTCTTGTTTCTCAACATCTCGATAGTGGAGATGCAGATAATAATAGACTGCCAAAAGAAACCTCTATGTTACGTATAAAACATACAGCAACAAGAAAATCTACACATCATGCATGATCTGATACTTCTACTTAGAGTCTTGAGAGCATCCGTAGGACATTCCTCATACTTGGCCTTGCCCCAGGAGAGATGTTTATGCAGGCAAGAGCAACACTGAGGGCACGGAGCATCTGCTTTGTTGCTACAGTTGATGTTTTGCTCACTCTGAGATCAAGAATGTTGTTGCGCTGCTCTTGTTGACTCGAATGGCTCTGCACCCACTTAGCCAATTCTCTTCCTTCGCTTACCGCTGGCCTTCCAGTTAACAACTCCAAAAGAATAACCCCAAAACTGTAGACGTTCCCAGCCATTGTCACCCTCATTGTATAAGCATACTCTGATGAAGAGATCAAAAGTGGAAGGTTAAGAGGGCTCAAGTTTCTCAGACGAGCTCAATAAGGTTTTGTAGCATATGCTCACCTGGTGGAATGTAGCCGATAGTGCCTGCAACCGCCGAGAGGCTGCTGTTGCTTTTTGATGGATCGATTATCTTGAACAGTTCAATGTCCCCTACTAGGGGCTCAGTGAGCGACTTGAGCATTATTTTTCTACTAGAGAGATCTGGTAGAAGATATGGCTCACGACCGTTGGATTTGGATCCATGCAAGTAAGAGATTCCCTGAGCTATGCCAACTGCTATACTGTGCCTGCTCGTCCAGTCAATCACATCTCCAGGATGGTTGTGCAGACGATCGTAGAGAGTACATGTGTGAGCAAAGTCATAGAAGAGCAAGCATCCTTCTGCATAGATCACATAAGCTAGTGGAACCATTACGTTTGCGTGATGCAGCTTGCCCAACATCACTAGCTCTTGCTCTAGTTGCTCACCGCTGGCTTGTTGGAAAAGCCTGTCTCTTGTGTTAAGTTTTTTGATGAAGTAGCTCGAACCGGAGGGCATGACTACTCTGTAGTAACTCCAGAACAATGTCTTGAACAGAGCATTTTCTGGACGAGCAACAGCTTCCACAGCTTTGGTGAAGTTGATGTTAGATTTGTGTAGAGCGTTTGAAGTTAGAAGCTTGGCATGAATGACCATGGGAAGAGCAATTGATCTTTCTTCATCCGGGTCAACATGCATGTTGCTAACTACCCCCTTGAAGCGCCTAGAAACTTTCAATGCAATGACGGCTATGATCACTGCCAGGAGAAGAAAAACTCCAATGGCTACAACGATTACAACCCTTGTTAATTTCCTTGTTGACGTTCTCTTGAATGGAAAATCATCCTTGTTAATCCTGGGGTTTCCGCTGACATTGAGTAAAACGTTCTGTTTGAACCTGGGGGGATTTCCGGTAAGCTGATTGTTGGAGAGTATGAGCTGTGTAAGGGATATTAACTCGCTCAGAACAGCAGGGATATCCCCTGAAAATTTGTTATTTGACAGATCAAGAACTTCCAAGCGGTCAAGCCGAGACAATGAAGTGGGGATAGGCCCTTGAAACATGTTGTAGCTGAGATTCAAGGAAATCTGCAACTTTCTTGGCATTACTGGAATCCTCCCCCTTAGCCGGTTTTGCCCGAGCTGGAGTTCTATCAGATTCTCCAAATCTACGATGTTACCAGGTATGGTACCAGTTAGATGATTACCTTGCAAGTTCACGATGGAAAGATTCTTTAGCTGCGGAAGAGAAGGAGGAATGGTTCCACTCAGAGAATTCCAGCTCACGTCAAGAATCAAGAGGTTGATTAAAAACTTGATGTCATCTGGGATTTCTCCAGTAAGCTTGTTTTGCTGCAGTCTTAGCACTTGAAGCTTGGTAAGGTTTCCAAACGCAGGAGGCAAGATTCCCCTGAAATCGTTCATAGCCAAGTTCAAGAGAGTCAAGCTCCCACACAAAGCGAGCTCTCGAGGTATGTGGCCAGTTAAACGGTTGTTGTCCATCTCCAGATAGGTTAGGTTCTGCAGTGATTCAAACGCAGCAGAGGGCACCGTCCCTATTAGCTTATTGCTTCCTAGTCTCAGCCTAACGAGGGTAGGCGAAATGCGTTGCGGTATCCATCCACCTAGTTGATTAGACGACAAATCCACAGAGACAAGTTTAAGCTGCGACAAAAGGTCATCTGGAAGAGACCCATTCAGTTGGTTGAAGCTGAGATCTAAGTTCTCGAGGTGTTTTGTGATCCCTGATGGTATTGCTCCAGTGAATCGGTTTTGGTTCGCTGCAAATCTACGCAATGTTTGGATACTTGAAAGCGATTCTGGGATTGGCCCACTAAGCGAATTGTTGGAAAGAAGCAAACTTTCTAACTTAGTCAGGTTCCTCAACGAACTCGGGATCGAACCATTAAGATGATTATCGCTGAGATCGATCAGCTTTAGTTCCTGATAATCTTGGATGCTCTCAGGAATAGTACCGCTCAAACGATTGTTTGAAACCTCCATCTTCTCCAGACTTTTGGTCAATTTGGTCGGAACAGAACCAGTTAAACTGTTGAAACTGAGATTCAGACTCCTCAACTGAACCAACCTATCAAAACCATAGTCTCCAGTGTTCCCACCCAACGCGTTGTGAGAGAAATCAAGAACCTCCAACTTCAAGAAACCGCTGAAAACAGAAGAAGAAGAAGAGACTTTGTTATTGCTGAAATTCAGATGCTTCAACCCAATGAGTCTTTTGCAACTCGTCACGAACTCGTCTGGGATTGAGCTCAATATGTTGTTTGAGACATCCAGAGACTCCAGAGTCTCGATTTGGCAGACAAGTGGTAAGAAGGAAGAGTTGGAGAGAGAGAAGCCAGAGAGAGACAAACTTATCACAGACCCATTGTCTGGTCGGCTGCAGAGAACGCCTTTCCATAAACATGGGTTCCTCTCAGAACCAGGAAGATTCCAAACTGAGATATTGAGGAATCTTGAGAGCTCGATCATTGTGTTTGTCTGGTTTGAAGACAGCTCCGAGAAACAGACATGACAACAACAAAACAGGAAGATGAAGAAGAAGAAGAAACAGAGCATGGACTTGGATATTTCTTTCTCCTTCATCTTTTGACCCAGAGAATACTTTGTTTTTTGCAAAAAGAGAGAGATGATGAAAGCTTAACGAAAACAGAGTGCTAGAGAGAATTGGAAAAAAGGGGTCAAGGAAGAAAGTGAAGAGAATGGTTACTGAGTAGTGACGTACTGACGTGCTGATTGGGTTCAAGGGGTTGACTCCATGATAAACTACAATGACTTTTCCAAATTGGTTTTGCTTTCCTCTTCGGTCTTTGGTTTTTTTATTTATTTTACATTTATATATATATATATATATATTTTTTTTTTTTTTCTCTTTGACACTTAACACTTATTATTGTTGACCATAACAGTTTTTCTACTTCTATGGAAAATGTGAACACTCTCTAATTCACTTGGAATAAAATAGAAAAAGAATCGGTATTGGAAATTTGTAAGAAATTCCTTCAAAACATGTCGCATTGACAACTACACGTTTTACATATATATGTTTTTTTTTGAAGCAATTTATATCTTCAGATTCATATCTTCTGTGTATATAAATTGCTTCAAAACTAACTATTTTCAGAAGGGAAAACCAGAGCATTATTTTTCTACTAGACTAAGTTTCAAAACCCATACTTCTATGTTTTTTTCTTGTTTTTCTGTGTATATAAATAGCTTCAAAACTAACTATTTTAAAAGATTATTATTATGAGGGAAATGAAGGCATTTATCTCAAACTTTTAAATATTTTTTTCTGTTGTGACCCAAAAAAAAAAAAATTTAAATAGTAGTCTTGAAAATTTAAAATACTTTTTTTTTATAAATCTCATCGTCCAATTTTATTTCAATATTTATTATTCTTGAAAAAGTATCACATTTGCTGACAAAAACAACATAACACATTTATAACTAAATCTTAGTAATTATTTTTTTATTTGTGTGAAAACTCTACAAATAATATTTTTAGGAAAAACAATATTATCGTTTCGAAATATGATGTTCGAGACGGATTATGGATCTAGGGATCGTTGATCTCATACCTCATATCTCGTCTTTCATCGAAGAATAGTTTCGAGAGCATAAAGTAGGAGTTTTGTCCATTAGAGATAATGTAGACATTTCTTTAAAGAGCATCGCTGCTTGGAGGTTATTATGAAGGTCATCCATATCCTTGTTTCACATTAAATATATCTTGTTCGTTATTCTCTTTGGTTACTAATTTTGTGTGTAATCTTCAATCGGAAAAATCATTACAAACATTATATCGCCATCATTGTCATAACATTATCATCATCATATATATGTAAGAGTAAATGAATAAAAATTATATTAAGCGATGAAGAATATTCAATTTCAAAAGTATTCAAATAACACAAATTTGATTGAGATATGTAATACAAACGATGCAACATCAACATAACTCTCAAAAATATTTTTGGTTAATAATCAAAACAAAGAAACAACAAACTAAACGAAATTCAAAAAAAAAACACAAACTTTTTTTTTCCTACTACAACAACATAACACTTTGCATGTATTCCGCGAAACGAATTGCGTCCCCAAACAATCTAACATCGTTAGCGTTACATTGAATTTCGACTATTCTTTGACTATTTTTTTGGTGATCATAATAGACACCATGTAAGTATCCATTTATATCATAAAGCGTCAAAACAATCTCACCAGTATTAGTAGAGCCAATCATGCGTAGAGGAGAAATCCAACGCATGTTTTCCGGTGGATGAATAGATAAACATATCTTGGACCATTCATGTTTCTTTGCATTCTCCAAAATCCACAAATCAAACGTGTACCAACTAGTTTGCTTGGCTATGGCTACTTTCGCCTTGTAACATACCAAATTATGCCAACGTGAATTTAAATCCGCTGGCACCATAATTGGGAGAACACTAAACTTATCAGACTTCACTTCAAATGTCACTAAGCTAAATTGATCCATCACATTTTTTCCCATCAAAGCAAAATAGTACAAGACTCCATTAATGCATAGACTGTTAGATATAGGATGATGAGGATCGCTACATTCAATATTTCGCCATTTAGATGATGATCCTAACGTCAACACTTGGTGTCCGCTAGGCGCGACTCGGGTGCCACTTCCATATATTGCTTTAGAAATACACAATACTTTGTACTTATCATCAACTGGATCATATCCGAAAAAACTTTTCTTAATTTCTCTCCTTGATATGAGTGTAGGTAGAGTAATGGACTTACCGATGCTGGGATTAGTTATGACTCGGTGTTGTCCATACTCGGAAAACATCAAGCCATGTACGTAATGGTGAGTTTCGTTGTTGTATCGGAGCTCCGGGACATGGAATGTACGGGAAATGAGATCGAAAATAATTTGGCCGGTTCCTGAGGAGGAAAAAAAGAACAAATTTCGACGTTTGCTTCGATTATCATTGTAGTTGTAAGCTATGAGAAGACATGAAGAGGAGGATCGAAAAGGAAATGATCTGATGAAATCACGACTATGGATTATTGCTTCCCATGATTTTGATACGAGGAGAAACTTAGCTACGGATTTTGCAGGCAATCTCTTGAGGATTTCGAACACAAGATCCGTAGGAATTAGATCTTGAGATTTTGTCTTCCTCTTTTTTTTATGATTTTTTCTTCTCATGGCTAATCACTGAGGATTTCCCAAAACCCTAATTTCCTCTATTATATACGAGTGTCACAAATGATAACGGTGATATCTGCAAAATCAAATCTCTAATACATGATTGGTAGTTCAAATTTTTTGGATTATATTTTTAACAATTATGATAAGGTTAATGAAATATGTAATTGTTAGTGATAAATTTTACTTATCATGTATTCGCCAGACACATAAGGACGAATGGTTGGTGAATCCACGAGGAAATTCATAGAAGATAATCTTTAGAATTAATTTTTTCTTAAAAACGCAAGATAAGCAACCAGCCTGTGGTTAATCGTAAATATCACAGAAAAATAAATTTTATAAATATATATTTTACACTATACAGAAAGGTGTGAAGAAAAATATTTAATCTAGAAAAAATTATATCAACGATTTTAAAGAAGAAAGAATAATATTATGTTAATTCACCTTAAAACACATAAATAATTGCAACACATATGTAGTCTTTTCTTTATGTTGAAGCCAAATTAATTTGGACTTAGGCTATGAATGCTACTTATGTTTAGGTGTGATTTCGACTTAAGCGTGGAAGCGGTATAGTTTGAATACCATGTGATTTATCAAATTTATGAATTATAATGTGATTCAGGTACAATCCGTTTATCATGTTTTTTCGAATGACGAAACAATTTGGTGCAATTCAGTGACAAAACTATTAAAAAAAACTACTAAAAAAAAAGTATTTGTCATCTTGTTAATTATAACTAAAAAATATTTTTTGAAAAGATGCAATTCTTAGATGCCTTATAACCATAAAATAATGTCTTTCTATGATGCATTAATAACCATAATATAGATTTTTTGAAAGACATAACTTTTACATGCTTTAATAACCTTAAAACGGTTTTTTTAAACGCAATCCTATGATACATTAATAATTATAAATACAATTTTTGAAAAGACGCAATCGTATGATGCATTAATTACCATAAAACAGATTTTTCGAAAAGACGCAATCCTAATATGCTTTCATAAAACGAGTTTTTTAAAAGACGCAATCCTGGGATTTATGAAAAACAATAAATTGGATTTCTCTAAAATACGCACCATAGAATGCTTCAATAACCATAAACGTTTTTTCGAAAATATACAACCTTATAATGCATCAACAATCATAAAATGAATTTTTCAAAAAAAAAAACAGAAGTCTTAGTTGTTTTAATAACCATAGAAAGATGTTTTTCAAAAATACGCAACTCAATGATACATTGATAACTATAAAATTAATTTTTTGAAAAGACGAAATTTTTAGATGTTTTAATAACCATAAAACGGTTTTTTTTTTGTAAGAATATACAACCATATGATGTATTAATTAAAATATCTTAGAATTTTAAAATAGCTATTAAATCTGCATTGTCTAAAAAATTTTAAAATTTTTTACACTAATCAATAATTTTAGGAACTTTTGCAATAGTAAAAATAATTATACTTTTGAATAATTTTAAAATAATGGAATGTCGTTTTTATCATTTCTTTGAGTGAATTTTAAAATTAGTAGTCATATATAAATAAACAAAATTTTCAAGAAAAAAATTAATAGAGTTAAAAACACAATATATAGGTTGAAGGGTTTTTTCTAACAAGACACAGTCCTTGAAAATAACCATGAAGCGGTTATTTATGTTGTTATTGTCAAGCAATCTGACAAAAATACATGTGTTTCATTTTCAAAAACGCGTGTAGGCAACTTTTCTATGGACAATCGTAAATAATATAGCGCGTGGACATAAATTGATGGATGAAAAACCGTTGACTTGTAAAAAAAAATTAATCGTGGATATGTTATGGTGGACAAGATAATAAATTTTTAGATGGTTATAAATGAACATATGGTTAGTATTCAATTTAACAACATAATCCTCTATGATAACATGTTCCCTATAACATATCCACATATTACACTATTAGGTAATTTTCTGTTTATACATGCCCATAAAAATCTATGTATTTACGATAATTGTCCACAATGACCTATCCACGTATATGAAATGGCCAAATATAACTAACTCTGAATACGTTACAATGGAGAAGAAACAAAATCGTATCGAGGTTTGGTCACATTTATATCGGAGACATTCCAAATCCACCGAATTCTCTAACCCCAGTGAATATTTCCTAATAAAGCTATAAGATTCACATAGGTCGTATGAATTACCACATTGAAGTGCTAAGTAATTAAATATTGTGAAGAAAAATACAGAAACATGCTTCATGGAAAGTAAATTTTGATGCAATTCAATTAGCTTCTCGTCAAACTTAGGACTAATCATAAACGTGTATCTGAAGCAAAACTCAACAATGCCTTCTCAAATTGGAAAAATGGCAAGAGTATTAAATTTGGGTTACTCATAGATTTTCAATTCAAAATCAATTGGCAATATGGATTGACCATAACCCTTTATATATTAGTTTGTTATTCTCCAATTTCCGATGTATGACTTTTTTTCATTAATATCCCCGTCTTCACGCTCAGACATGAACATCTGAAACGTGGACAATTGTGGAAACAATATTCACGGAACGGCCTAACGATCGGGTGGCTCTGATACCCTATTAAATTTGGGTTATTCATGACTAAAGAGCAAAATGCTGAAATTATCTGAAGCAAAAGTCAGCAGTTCCTTGCCAAAATTCTCCATCACCACATACATGTATCTTCCATCAGCTAATTTGATCATCAATATACATTTCCACTCTACAAATTCAATCAATTTTCAATTCTATGATGAAAACCTGAGAAAAATTCTCAACGATGTTGAGTCCATCAAATCCAATGTAAAGCTTCACGGCCTCGCACACAACAGACGGTGAGACGAATCTCATTCCAACACAGCCCCGAAAATCCAAGAAACAGACGGATCTCGTTCCGTCACAACCACGAACGGAGAAGGAGAGAGAAGATATTTTCGGCGAAAATCTGAAAACAACGATGACTATAATAAGTCAACAGATTAAGGAGAAGAGAAGAAGAAGATGTGGTTGCCATGGATGCCTTCACTCCCACGTTTTTCCGACTTCGTCTGGTAATCATAATCTCATGAAGGCTTCGATCGGCGATAAGAAACTGAGGTAAAATTGTGGTTTTCGATTCAATTGAGAGACAAAAAAAGGTTTTAAGGGTGGAAGAGTAATTGACATGAAAGAAAATGTATCTAGAATTCAAAGTGTTTCTAAGCGTAAACTATCCATAAAAGGTGTTGTGGAGTGTAATTGTTTTTTGCATATAGATTATTTGCGGAAAAAAATGTTAAAGTAAGTAGTAAAGAGAAATTAAAAAAAAAAAGCCAATTTTCAAAATGCCATTTTACAAAAATGCCATATTTTTTTAAATTTTTGTAAAAATGTCATTTTCTTTATATTATTTATGTTTGGGTTAACTATGTTCTATTAAGGTTTAGTTTTGAGGGTTTAAGGGGTTTTAGGGGTCAAAACATTTTTTAGAGTTTAGAATTTTAATTAGTGGCATTTTTGCAAATGAATATCCTTAAGTGGCATTCTTGCAAATGTGCACACAAAAAGTGGCATTTTTGTAATTGTCCCGTAAATAAAAGCAACACAGTTTCTACTATATTTAATACTAAATGACTTTCTGCGTCGTGAATTAAATTTATTCAATTTTTTAATATAAAATAAACTAAAAAAACGTTAACTATAACTAAAGAATTTAATTGTGTTCATCTATTAATATTGAATAAACTCTCACAAATTATTTCTCAAATAATTTATATTTTTGAATAATAATATATAAAGTAAAACATAATTTAGTATAGATGACTATGTATGGTTTAGTTTCAGTTTGTATTTGAATTTTTTTTAAAAACATTATTTCTCAGTTAAAGCTTTTAAATAAATTTTTTTGGTTAGATTCAATATTAAATTTGGGTCTTTTGATTAAATATTACGTAATAAAAATATTATGTAATAATAATATTAAATTTGGATCTTTTTCATTTTGAATTTTTTTCTCGTGTATAATTTTATATATAAAATATAAATTTTATTAAATAAAATATAAATCATTCAAAACATTAGTTTAAAGTGAACTTATTCGTTTAATAAATATATATAATTCATATTTTTTCGAGAAATTTTGAGAAATGATATTTTTGAAGTGTCACTTTTCAAAAATGTCATTTCTTAAAAATCTTTGCAAAAATACCACTTTTTCAAAAATATTTACTCATTATATTATTTGTGTTTGAGTTAACTATGTTGTACTAGAATTTAGTTTTGAGGGTTTAAAGTTTGTTAGGGGTCAAAACATTTTTTACGTTTTAGAATTTTAAGATTTAGGCTTTAAAAATCTATTATTAGTGACTTTTTGTAAATAGACAACCTTTAGTGGTATTTTTGAAAAGTAGCACATCAAAAATGGCTTGCAATTATCCCTTTTTCGAATATTCTTATGTTGAAAAAATATTTTTTTAGAAAAAGTGTGTATATATATATTTGAGTTTTATAAATTTGGGAATATTGTATATACATGGGTTTTATAAATTTGAGAATATTTTGTCACAAAACATAATAAAATGTTCTTTATAAAAAAAAACTTGGTAAATATTTATTATAAAAATATTTATGTCCTAAAATTTTATTGTGACAAAAAATTATAACCAAATTTGAATTTGGGAAAAATATAATAAAATATTGTAAATTTTTTACTTAAAGAAAGATTTTGTAAACGATTTCGTTATGATTAATTTAAATTTAAAATAAAAAATTTATACTGAAATTTGCCATGTTATATTTTTGTTTAACTATGTCATATTTCTTTTTGGAAAAATGGTTGTGGAGATGACATATAAACAAACTCTCACAAATCACTTCTTAAATAATATATAAGAGATACAGGTTTTTTAAATTTGGGAATATTGTATATATATGGGTTTTATAAATTAGGAAATATTTTGTCACAAAACATAATAAAATGTCATTTATAAAAAAACTTGGTAAATCTTTATTATAAAAATATTTATGTTCTCAAACTTTATTGTGACCAAAAGTTATAACAAATTTTTAATTTGAAAAACGAAAATTATAATAAAATATTTTAAATTTTTTACTTAAAGAAAGAGATGTAAATTTATTTAAGAAAAATTTTTGTAAATTTTTTTGTCATGATTAATTTAAATTTAAAATAGAAATTTTCTATTGAAATTTATTATGTCATTTTTTTGTTTAATCATATCGTATTTCTTTTTTAGAAAATAGTTGTAAAAATGACATATAAATAAACTCTCACAAATCACAATTCACAACAAAACTTGCAATCATTGTCCTACCAGAAATAGTGCGACTTGATAAAACAAGCTTAATCTACAAGGAGGCCCATAATCAGTCCGGTCCAAGTAGAAATGATCCATCATAAACCTTTACCCATTGGATTTGTTCGTGGGAAAAAAAAAACCAGAACAAATAATAAGAGTGGATAATTAATTCAACATACAAACGACTCTTTCACTCTCTCTAACAGAGCAGACCCAGAGGTTGAAGATGATGACAACAGTTGGATTTGCTCAACCCAATTCTCTCTTTTCCTTCCGAAGTAAATCAATTGACAAGGCACAAGCTTCACGGACCAGATGTATCTCTTCTGCTTCTCTTCCTTGTCCTCCATCATCGTCCTCTTCCGCTGAGACATTTTATCGAACAGGTTATGGGCAAGTCGCTCAAAAGGACGTTCTCTCTACTATCAGTGAAGAAAGCAGGAAGAAAAAGAAAAGGGTCTTCTTCTTAGACGTTAGTCCACTTTGCTACGAAGGAAACAAGCCCAGCTCTCAAGCTTTTGGTCATTGGGTCTCACTCTTCTTCTCTCAAGTTAGCCTCACCGATCCTGTCATAGCTGTAAACACTTTTCTCTCATGTCATTTCCTTGATTCTGCAAAAAAATTTCTCTTCTCCAATCCGCGAAAGCATTCGTTTGCAGGTTCTCGATGGTGAAGATGGTAACCAGCGACGCCGAGAATTGCTGCCTTCATATAAAGCACATAGGAGATCACCAAATCCTGGGAGAAACTCCAAGAGGGCTCATCAATACGTCGATGAAGTTCTCAGAAAATGCAATGTGCCAGTGGGTAAAGCTATTCTACTCAATGTTCAATTTTGTATACCTTGAGTAAAATTGACCTGTAATGATTAGGACAGTATCACAGTTATATGAATCAGCCATAGAAGTGGATGAATGATCTGATTGGAAACTGGTTGATGCAAGGTTGTTAGAATAGAAGGGCATGAAGCAGACGATGTGGTGGCTACGCTAATGGAACAAGCTGTGCAAAGAGGATACCGTGCGGTTATTGCATCGCCCGACAAAGACTTTAAACAGTTGATCTCAGAAAATGTTCAAATTGTCATTCCTTTGGCAGATCTCAAAAGATGGTCCTTTTATACCTTGAAACACTACCATGCTCAATATAACTGTGATCCTCAGTCTGATTTGAGCTTTCGTAAGTGCCAAAACCGACTTATCTCTAGAAGAATGTCTCTTGTGTTTATCTTTCTGTGCACTTTTGCTTTTATTAAGTATGAAAACCAATTCCATCCAGTTGTTTAGCCAGAGATCGATACTAGTCTGGTTTTGGCGAGAGAATAACTGTGCATTTTTTTGGTTCTTGGCTATACTAAATAGGACTATGAATTTTGTAATAGGATGTATAGTGGGTGATGAAGTCGATGGAGTTCCGGGGATTCAGCACGTGGTCCCAGCGTTTGGAAGGAAAACAGCGATGAAACTTGTGAGAAAGCATGGTTCTCTGGAGAGTTTACTAAATGCAGCAGCTGTAAGAACCGTGGGGAGACCATATGCTCAAGAAGCCCTTACCAAATACGCAGATTACTTGAGAAGAAACTATCAAGTTCTTGCCTTGAAAAGGTTCCATCTTTCTCACTTTATACGCCTTCATTTTGATTATTAAGCATCTCTGTAAGATGGTCTTGCTGATTCCATAATCATTCTTGGTCATAGAGATGTGAGGGTACAAATTCAAGAGGAATGGCTGGTGGAGAGAGATACAAGCAATGATTCAGAAGTCCTGTCAAACTTTTTCTCAACTTTTCATTGATAGTTCTGAGTGCGCAATGCATCTTTCTTTTGATCACCCAAAAACATAACTCAATGGATGAACCCAAGTCAACGAATACATGATCTCAAGAACCGCTGATATGAGTTTTAGTAAACCTTTACATCTATCATCGACATTGTAGTTACAAATTTGGTTCGGTTTATATACTTTCTATACTTAGGAATTTATGTCCAACTATAATAAAACCTCTATAAATTAATAATGTTGGGATTTTGAAAATTTATTAATTTAAAATATTATTAATTAATCGATAAATTAATAAATATTAATTTATAGAGATATATCTATTAAAAGTAAATTTTTTTTAAAAAAAAAATTCAAATGATATTATATTAAAGACTTTAATTCTAATTCATTTGTAAAAATGATATGTATTAACTTGAGATTTTAGTTTATACTTTTGGTTATTTCAATAAAATGAATGTTAACATCATAATATATTATCCATATAAAAATAATAAACATTACTAAGTACAAGATTTAGAAAAAAATATTGTTATTACTCTTGATGTTGATGATAAAGTCAGCAACGATGTATTCTGATATATTTGAAAAAGTTATGTGTAAAACAATTATCGTGTCTATAATTTTTCACAAGTTTTGGATATCGAGAAAACAATCATAAAAGTTTTTTTTATGTAATAAATAGACTAAAAATCACTAAAACCAAATAAATTATATATATATGCATAATTATATATGATTATTAGTTTATACTATTATTGGGACCATATTTTACATATGAGTTTCAAAAATATTATTATCTTATCATTTTATCGAATTTTGTTGATTTTTACTGAAACAATCTGACCCTTTTTTTTTTAAATTCGGATTATTATTTCCATAAATAATAATCCCCAATATCAATTCAACACATCAACAATCAGTGGAAATAAACTCAACTAAACCAACAAATGATCCAATAAATTCAATAACTCAATTGAATCCAAACAACAATTTCAACTCAACAATTCAGAATTACCAACAGCCTAACAATTCTAATAATGCATAAAAACCACATAACCGAGACTCTAGATCATCTCCTTTTCACAGTCACGATTTCACGATCACACTTTTTCTTTACCTGCATCACATGGATAAAAGAGATGCGTGATTATCACAAATACTCAGTGAGACGGTCATCCCATCTACATGTTATACACACAGGCATAAAAGAATACCATAATACCAAGCGATCAACCAATAATGCACAACACAATAATCAACACGACATTCACGTGTCAGCTTCTTGTGTTGATGACCATACACGACTGATCGACTTATATAAGCGAACTCTAGGGTTCTTTAAACCAAACCGCAACCCAAACATATCAAAATCGAAGCGACTGGTTCAATTCGTAACTTGTGTCAATCGACGCACCTATAGTGTCGATCGACGCACAACCAAAAATCCCCAATTTTGATTCGCGGACGTTACATTTACATTGATCCGACTCGGAACCGGAAAAATTTATTAATTTATGGTGATTATTAACTTATAGAATATTAATTTATAGAGGTTTGTATAACATAGATGCTCGAGAGATATGGTTAACTCGTTTCCTAATTTTGTTATCAATGAGCATAGTTGGTACCATCTATGTGAACCCTAAAAGGAAAGAAAAAGCAAATCTAAACTTTCTTTTGTATAAGCAACAAATTAAAGAAAGGAAATCCATTTTTTTGCTTTCCTAACATTATTCTGGCGAAAACAAATTACAGACGCAAAGGAGCTGTCTAAAGGCTAAAACTAGAACATCTTACATAATTTATCATATATGGCAATGCCTTAGAGACTAGTATTTGAGACAGAGCCACCACCATTCCTGGGCGAGAAACCACACGCACTCGAAATAAGCATTTGAAATGAACTCTCTGAATCATCAAACATCGGTCGTGGGAACTCATGGAACCCTCCAAAATTACATGTATCAAAGCTCAGCGGCGAGAAAGACTCCTCAAAACTTATCTTCCCTTCCATGGCTCCAGGTTGTGCGGTTTCTGGGCTAGCATTAGTAGCAGAACCGAAATTGAAACCAACCATTCCTTGGTTGTTGTTACCGCCTTCGGAGCTCTCTCTCTGAGCAGATGCTCCACCTGAAGGTTTTGTCTCTTCAATAGGGATCGCAGGAGTGTGTCCCTGGAACAGAGCAATGTGACCAAACAGCTTGTCTTTCCTTGAAAATGTTGTACCACAGGAACAGAGCCACTTGTTTTTCCCGCAGTGCTTTTCATGGGTTTTCAGATCTGCAATGACAGAGAACTTCTTGGTATGGCACCGGCTGCAAGTGAAACTTTTATCGCAGTGGGTGCGTTTATAATGGTTCTTCACGCACAAAATCGTTTTCAAAGGCTGGAACTTTTTGTGATCCTTGTTACGTTTGCAACCCGGGAATGGGCACGAGTACCTTTTGATCAGCATCGGCTCAGACCCGGGTAACAATTCTTTGTTGGGTTTAGCCAGAGCAGCTGGGGTTTTGTACTCGTCTCCGTGCCCTCTCATGTGCATCCTCAGATTCGCGTCTCTCTTGAAACCCTTGCCACATATTGTGCAGAAGTGGGTATGCGGTGCGAGAATCTCCTCTTTCTCAAGCTGCAATATCTCGTATGAACCAGGAGGAAGATTCTCTCCTTCCTCAGCATCATCTTCGTCTTTCATTTCATGTTCTTCAACAACATGGGTTTCCCTCTCATCAACAACAACCGGCTTAGGCAAATCGAACTCTTGAGCACCACAGTTGTTATTGTTTTGGGTCTGTGAAGCAACGTTGTTAGCCTCCCTCGCATAAGGGAACATGGCTGAACCGGGCTGTCCAGTGTATGGACCCGGTGTTGATGTTGTTGACATATTATGCTTAACAGATGGAAGAAGACTACCTGCAGTGGAAATCAGCTGTATGATTATAGAAGTAAGATCCGTCGTAATGAGTTGCTGCTGCTGAGCCACGAGCTCATCTTGACGGCCTTGAAGCTGCCCGCCTCGGCCAACGATGAGATGAACAAGATCCTGAAGCTGGTGAATCTTCTGTTCCATAAAGGAAAGATTACTCAGCATGGTTCTCGGATCCCATGCCTGAGCCCTAACGCCTTGCAGGAAATCAACATTAACTTGACTGTTGTTGTTATCTTCTTGGCCCGAAGAAGCTTTGATCTGGTCGAAAACTTGCAAACCAGGCTCCAAACCCATCTCATAATCCAAGATAGAAGAAGCATCTTCCCATTTCTGCTGTGATGTGAAACCTGTGAAGGTTTGGTTTCCCTCAGGCTCACGCAATTTGGAAGAAGAAGAAGAGTTTCCCCAATTGTTCTGGCACAGATCGTCGTCACTTTCCATTTTCAATCAAAACCTAGAAGCAAGATAATTAAAGAATTCAAAAGACAAGAAACAAATCTTTATAATCAGAATCAGAATTAGGACCAGCTCAAAGTTCAATCACTATACACGCACGAATAAGTTAAGGATATTGTCACAGAATCAAATTCGAGTAAGCCCCATTTTCCCCTTAATCAGAGGCAAAAAAAAAAAAAAAAAAAATCTTCTCATACGACTCTTAAGATCTGCAAACGACAACGATAAGCTAATCGTATAACTTTGATAAGATAACAAAAACCATAACATACGATCAAAGAAGAAAAATAAAACCCCCAAAAAATCCTCAAATCACAACTCGCGAACAACAGAAGAAAAAACCCCAAATCATACAAACACGAAAATCAATTCAGAGAAATTGAACTTATGATACAAACGTAAAATTCACTAAATAGAAGAAAACGAGAGGAAAAAGTCACCACAAGTAAAGCTTGAAATGGTTCTTCGAGAACTCCAATGGCCGCTTAAGAAAGAGAGAGAGAGAGAGAGATTGTGTAGAGAGAGAGGGAGAGAGACGAAGCTTGAGGCGGGGCTGGAGTTTATTAGCAATTTCGTTGGGTGGTGCTCTCTCTCCACTTTGTGATTTAGTCGCAAGTAAAGTCAACGTAGTAATCTCAGCCGTTGAAATATATCATCGATTAGATCGAACGGTGGTAAATCGTTTGATCGCATCAAAGACAGTAACGCTGCACTGCAGCCGTTGATTAGAGGGGGAAAAAAAAAAGATGACGAGACGATAGAGAGGGTGTGGTGGGGCCCCACACCACTATTTAGTCGTATAGTTATTTAATTATTTATTCCTCTCGCCATTCTCTGCATTTGCATTTTGTATATTTGACTTGGTAACTCTGAATTTTTAAAATCAATTTTGAGTCATTATTATTCGGGTTATTTTTAATAAATATAGCTGCGAATGACTGTAACCAAAAAAAAAAAAACTGCGAATGAAATAGTCATAAAAATACAATTTAATACTCCCTCTGTTTCAAAATAGTTGTCATTCTAGGTTGTTTCACACATATTAAGAAAATATATTAAAAGTCTATTTTATCCCTAATTAATACAATATTTTATTTGATATGAGTAATTAATAAATTTAAAAGTAGGGATAAAAATGGAAAAATTAGTCATAAATGTGCATTGAAATTGTAGAATGATAACTAATTTAAAACAAAAAAATAAGGCTAGAATGACAAGTATTGTGAAACGGAGGGAGTAAGCTATAATTTGAACTGAATTATTAGTTAATATTTTTAAATATCTAAAACGGTATGGGTATGCCGATAGCTTTGGTAGGAAACAAAATTCCATCATATTGTTTGTTTTTAATAATTTATTATTATTTGTATGCTTAAAAATCTATCATATTTTAATAGTATTTCTACGATTGGAATTGTCTGTTTTTCTAATATTTTTTTTTCTTTTTATAGTAAAATTTTAAGTAAATTTACAATTTTGTTATATATTTATGCATATTTATGTCCATTCACATTTTTATAAGTGCAAATATCTAAAAAAATATAGAGATAATTACAAAAATGTTATTTTCAAAAATATCACTATGAATTGTTCATTTGCAAAAAATACTATTATGAATTGTCCATTTGCAAAAATGCTACTAATTATAGTTTTCTAAAACCTAAATATTAAAATTATAAGCTGTAAAAATTGTTTTGATCTTTAACAAACTCAAAACCCTTAAAATTAAACTGTAATACAATATAGTTAACCTAAATATAAATGATATAATGAATAAATAATTTTGAAAAAGTGGTATTTTTCAAAAAAATTTTAAAATATATACAAAATAATTTTTTTAATCTATTTTCTAACCCTAACAACAAAATAAAATAAAAAAGTATAACATGCTGACAATAAAAGAAAACGTAAAGTATAATTCATTTATAATTTCTTATTTGACAAATATTATTCGGACATATTATATTTTTCTATTACCACGACAAAACAATCAAACAAACAAAAATATAGTTTTTCTCCAACAGAAATTATGATCTCGTATTAAAAATGTGGAAAATTACTAAGAATGGTTGTAGTTAATATAGGAATAAAGCTACTTTAAATCCAAAAAAAAAAAAGAGGAAAAAAGAGGATAAAGTTACTTGAATTTTGAGGAACCTCCAAAAATTCAATTCCATCTGCCAAGTGGAGTCACCTGCCACGAAGGCTCGTTCATGCACACACCACTGGAAGGCCAGAATTGAAAACTAAAAGCAATTTTCTCCCTCAAAAATAAAACTAAAATGATTTTATAGAAAATAATGGATCGTTGATTGGGAAATACAAGATTCCCACATGCTAAATCCCTAATGAGCTAATTAATATTATTGTCACCGTTAATAGAAACATTCACCATTTTCAAAACCAATGGGATCCTTTTTTTCCATCTTTCCTCTGGTATTTCTCGATATTTACAAATCCAAACTCGAAAGCTAATGCTCTTTAATTCATTTTCATTTAGTACCAAAAAAGGAATATTGCTTCGAAGAGAAAATGGATTAAACATATAATTGCCCATCAAGATGTATAACCTTGACTATAGTATGTAATCTGAAATATTTTACTAAGATCGCGACCTTTTTGGCCGGCTTACTATCATCGGTACTTATAATCCTTGTCCAGTGAATTTATTTAACATATGAGTCTCTAATATTTAATTGGATATTATGTTCAATTTTGTATATATTAATTCTATATATTCCATGTAGAACAAAACAATTAAGCAGTTAAGTAGGAGAGTTCAAAACCAATTGGAATTTTGAAAATAGGAAGAGACAGGAAAAAGAATCGAGTCTTTGTTGGGGCAAAGTGGGCAAATTATGATTACACCCAATAAAAGTGGTGGGAACCTCTTTAACTGTAGTGTTTATGACTCTCTAGTACATCAACTTTTTTTCTTTTTTATAGACCAAGTGGGAATTAACCATTTTTAATACTACCAACTTTTTTTGGTTTAAATTATAAATTAACAACCTTAATTCCAAAAAAGAAATACCACTTCCATTACCAATTCTTTGATGATAAATTTCATCATGTGTAGAAACTAACTACATTTCTTCTTCTTATATCTATTTTGTTCCTAAAACAAAACCAAAGAAAAGTTGAAAAAATGTGATTTGATTAAACGGACGATGCTGATATTTTTACTTTATTTTCTGCCGACTATTGGTAACCGGTAAGTTGTTTATTCTACCTATGCTTCGGATACAGAGCGATCCGTATCTTACAAAGAGTATACTCTCCGGTTCAAATCGATCCGAATCAAATCGAGGAAAATACCAAAGCAAACGTATTTTAACAAATAATTTGTCCAACCTTAAAATAACAATAATGTATACTCTCCGGTTCAAGTTAAAATAACAAACTACCACGTGTTGCATATCTGTCGAGCCACCGTGAGTGGAATATGTGTTTGATATGCATACTGCTAAATGTCGAAACATCTGCATAGATTTGTTATAGATAAACTTATAATAATAATAATCAACCCCTTTAGATCTTTTATGTTTTATCTTTATTTTCAAATTTTTGGAGGCCATTACCATAATAACAGTAACTCGATGATTATTTTCAAAGCACGTTCGCAAAAGATGTGGTCTATATTTTAAGCCTAAGGATTTACCCAATATTCTAATTTTCGTGGAGTGACGATTCCACAATCAAAAAGTCATAATAATACGAAGTTCTCATTAAATTCTAAAAAACAAAATAAAAAGTATTCCTTGTGATGAACATGTAAGCGAGTTTTTAAATTGATGTGGCTTACTTGGAAAGAAGAAACAACGATGATTGAGATGGATCATTGATTATTGTGACCATAGTGCGAGTTATGGAGCAATATGAGCTTCAAGCCTTTTGCTGCTGCACCACTCTCTCCTCTGACTCCATGATTGAACGTTGACTTCTTCCTGTAAGGGAAACATGTTCGGTAGTCGTACCTTTCCCTCAACACGACGTCGTCTAGATGACTCCAAGTCCTTCCTCTCACTGTACTCTCCCTCCACATAAACCTCTCCGAGAACGGATTCACAAGACTCTCGTAGAACTCATGTGCCGTCTCACAAATCACTCCCTAAAATCAAACCATTAGTGTTATTACACAACACAAGAATGTTGTTCTGTTTTTAAAAAAAGAATACATCATTAATCTTTTATTACCTCTGCCATGGCTTTGATCTTGAGAGTTTTATCGTTGCTAATAAGAACTAGTTTTTCGTCGCTGTTAATGTTTCGGTAAAGAAGAGCACATTCGAGAACTTGATCTTGCGAAGTAGGAGAATCGATCTCTGGTGCATTACTGCTATTCCAGTGAAGTGAAAATGGGAATGGTACTGAGCCGTTTGACTGAGGAGTGACTGGTGGTGTTGGTGCATTTGCTTTGGTTTCCTCTGATGAGCTCTGGAGTTGAATCCACCATTTGGTATTAACCATACAATCTTCGATCCAATCCAGAGCTGACGAAGCTATCTCTGGTGCTCTTCTAAAGGGAAGACTGCGAGTGCGCTTAGTCTCATTTAGTTCTCTTAACACTGTGAACAATGGAAACCAAAGCTGAATGAGTGATGTTTCTTATAATCTTATGAGAACATAGTCAAAAGTGAAATAAGAACTTAAGTTATTACACAGAAAATCTTCCACATCTGTATGATAGATTCATATGCCATATGCATTTGCAGCCTTAAGTGAAGATAGTAACTATTATCTGTGTATGATAGAATTAAACAAAGACAAAGACTTTAAGGTTTGTAGGGTTTTTTTACCAGCTCTTGGTACGACCAGATGTGTCCCCTTGAGACCTTGTAGTAGGTGCAGTGGCTTCCTTGACTCTTTGTCGAGGAGTGAAGAAGTGTCCAACACAATTGTCCACTTTATTTTGCTCTTGCCATCAGAAAGGAGCTAAAAACACATTGAGCTTATGGTTACTATCAGAACTACACAAAGATTCAAGGACAATGGAATTAATTGGGACTTACAGAAGACGAGCGAATGCCCCTAGAATTGTTGTTTCTTGCTGATGCAGTAGAAGAAGCCTCGGTGTATGTTTGGTATGAAGATTTTTCAAGTAGAGGTTGAAAAGGTGCTCTTTCGACTTTATTCTTCAGTGCCACCGCCTCATGCTTCACCTTTGATTTGCTGCTCATGCAGTTTAGATCTGGTTTCTGTTCTTCCTTCACGTTTTCTTCCAAATGAATATCAAAGAATGGTTTACGTGTTACTTTAGAGGAGGAGCCTTTAGTTTCCTTAATCTCACCGACTTCTCGCAAACGTTTTAGCATATGAGAGTTTGGGGTGAGATTCTCCTTATCTGGGGTAAAGATCTCTGGTTCTGTTAATGCCTCTGAAGTAAGAAGATTGATAATGGAAGGAATCTTTGACGAGGTTGATCCGCCTGAAAGCTTTGAAGAGATCTTGCTCCTGCTATCTTTTATGTCACCAATGTCTTGTAATCTTTTCAACATGTGAGAACTTGGGGTGAGATTTTCCTTGTCAGGAGTAAAGATCTCTGGTTCCAGTGTCTCTCCACCATGATGAACAGTCAGAGAAATAGACTTGTCACTTAAAGCCTGTTTTCTCTGCAACTGGCCTTTTGGTTGCTTCCCAATTTGTTTTTGCTTTCCTTCACTTCTGTTGGTCCGGATCTGAAGAACAGAAGCCTCTTTTCCCCTCCTAGACCAAATGTTGCATGTGCTCAATGTTCTCGAGGAGCATCTTGAGCTATCTATCTCAGACAGTACATCGTCTCTAACAGCATGTATTTGCGGAGTCTGGTTTTCTTGACTTCCAGTATAATCAGCAGCCAACGTTGAAGGCATTGGACTCCCCATATCACTATTTCCTTCACCCTCTATTTGGCTTAGACTGTAAGACTCTTCGGATATCGCAGAGCCAAATGACATGTCTGTTTTGGGTTCCTTATTTGGTGTCAACAAGAAACTTTGTGTACCACTCTTTTTAAGCTTCTCAGAAAGACACGAGCTGCTTCCTTCATCAAATATCATTTCCGTCTCTCCGGTGATTCCTGATTTTTGAATCTGATCTCCAACAGGATTCCCTTCATTCCAGATCTCAGATGGAGCCCTCACTTCACTCTCGGGTGGTGAATGCCAACTCGAGCATAGACTTTGGATATCTTCTGTACTGACTCTTGAACAATCAGATACTGCACTGGCTTGCCTTGAACCGACATTAGCTTCTCCATTGCTTTTTTGATGTAGGTTCTCAATATCAGTCTCTAAGGCCACTTCACTCTGAGGTTCAGAACCTAAGCCTCCGACATCTTCAGTTAAAATTTCTAAAGTTGGCCCAGTTTGAGGGAAGGAATTGGAAGATACTGCAACAACTTGCCTTGAGACCTCAGTTTCTCCCTTGTCTTCGTGATTTTGAGTTACACCCTTAGTTATTGCTTCAGCAGATGCTTCCATTACTTGCTTTGTGACAAACTCAGTGCTCAGAATCTCAACCTCTGCAGCCAATTCAAATGCAAAAGAACCTAAGGCTTCAATGCAGCCATCAATTTGTCCCTTATTTGGGAAGCAGCAGCTACTCGAACTTTCTGCATTCGCTTCTGTAATATATATGGCCAACTCTTGTGAAACCTGAACTTCTTCTGTGAGCTGTAGTTTTTCGGCCTCAGTGGAATCTCTTGGCAGTGGAAGCGATGAAGCCTCCTTTGCAGCTAGATATGGATCCTCATCCACATCAGGGACTGCTGATTCCATCCTCTCTGACATCATATTGAAATGCAGATCCACTCTGACATCACATGCATCAGCCTCTGCAGAAACTTCAAGTTCAGAACAGCCTAAGAACTCCGCAGAGCCACCACTCTCCTGTTTACTTGGCGTGTAGCTGCTACTTGGCTTTTCTGCTGCGGCTTCTACAACATCTAAGTCCTCCCACGTTGATGAAGTCTGCAAATCTTCATTATATTGTAGCTTTTGTGTTTGGACACAATGACTAGCTAGTGCCAAAATACTTGGAGATTCAGGTGACAACGAAATCTCCTCTGTCCTGAGATATGTATTTTCATCCTCACTAGGGACAGATGATCCAGTTCCTTCTGAAGTCACATCCAGAGGCAGATCATCATCATCACCTGATGCAGTCTTTGCTAGTGACTGCGGTAAAGGCAGATTGCACACTTTCAGGCTAGGCAAATAACATCAGACAAGTATAGAGCTACGCAAAATAAGGACAGATAAACTAGCAACACTGCATTAAGGGACTTAGGAAACCACGTTTCAAATGCTAACAGCGAGAAAAATATGAGAGAAGTGGTCGAACCTGATGTGCAATTTCTTCTTCAAGCGTTCTATTCTCTTCTTCTTGCTCCATCGCAGTAGATGCATCGAGTGGTGGAACAAAGGGATTGTCGATATCATATGCCCGGCTAAGCGGAATCCAGTGCAGCCTATAGATCCTTGTTGAACCACCAATCCTAATAACGTCACCTTCCTTCACCTCAACACAAGCACCTGGCTCTACTTTCTGATCCGTAACCCATGTCCCATGTACTAAATCAAGGAACAAATCCAAATCAACAACCAGAACGCATAGACTGAGATCCAATTACATGAAATCGATGAAAAAAATTCCACTAGAAACAATCCAATTTGCAGACGACAAAAATCTCGCGAAGAAATTCATAGCGATGAGGAATCCCTAAAATTGGAGATAGAGTAGAGATGATTAATACCAGAGGACAGATCGGTGACGAAGAGTTTTTGACGAGAGGGAATAGTGCGGATTTCCAAGTGAGATCTGCTAATGCTAGGGTGCGTTAACTGAATATGACTATCAGGATGCCGACCGACGACCAGAATCTCCTCTACCTCGCCGTCGTCATCGCAGGCCGCGTTTCCGTTTTTCTCCGGCGATGAGAAATCGCGACTGTTGACGACGAAGATGTTTTTGAGAATCGCACCGTTTTTCAGCACGGTGAACACGGGAATCGTCTTCTCCGCCACTTGTAGCTCTTCCATCAGTTTCTCTTCCTTCACCTCCATAGATATGTCTAAAGAGCGAGCGAGAGATAGATTACTCTGAGTTTGGGATTTCGAAAACGGAGAAGATGAAGAAGAATTTCAAAAAGATGTACTCTCTCTCTCTCTCTTTGTTGTGATATGGACGAGTTTTGATTTTGAAAAGGAGGCCGTTGTATCGGCGATCTTGTATCTACTTGTAACGGCTAATTGTGTCATCTCTTACTATTTCAAATTGATAAATAAAACCTATTTAATTAAGTCCTTAATAACCTTGGTTAAGATTCTCTAAACATATTTCGTTTTCAATTCAGGGTGTCAATACCTTACCAGAACAAACCGAAATTACAAAACTACAAAACCATTTTTTGTTTTGGAACTTCTTGACTACAAAAACCAATTAAGACCTTAATCGTTCATTTAAATACCACGGTTAATGTTTTCGAAACATAATTTAGATTTCAATTTGGGGATTCAAAACTTACCAAAACAAACCGAAATAGAATTATATGGCCTGGTTTGGTTCGATTCAAATCAAAAGGAGATACAAAAAAAAAAGGAGCTTCTACTTAAACTCAAAACAATTTGTTGCAAAGTGAGAGTATACATAAATGTGAAGAGAGAGTGGGTGTGATCTATTCCTCTTTTGTGTGAGCAAGCCTTGCACGATGCCTGAGCTCAGCTCTTTTCCATTTTACAATCAGGTAGCAAAGCGAAAAGAGTGTGTTTATCTGTCAAAAAACATAACACCACCCTCAGATTTGATTCTGCATATGATACGAATACCAAGTGATGGCCTGATTCATCGGTATTCTTTAATTTATGGATTATAAATATGCTTAAAACCACCATATTTCATTGTTCATAAGTCTTAACCCCGCACTAAACACAAGTCAGAATTATCTGTTACTTAGTCAGTCATGGGTCTAAATCATGCTAGAAAACTACTCATTTTCACTTTTCTCTCCCAAAGCCTTTTCTTTTTCTGCAAATGAAAAAACAGAGGAGAGGACTATGGTCTGTTCAACATCTAAATGGAGGATGTACTTGGGAACAACTCATACCCTGCTAATGAAATTTATTTTACGATTCTTATATATAATGCACAGAAGCAAGGCAAAGAGAGGGCATTGCTGAACACATACCAGGATTATCATTGCAATGACCAGAAGTGGTCCTGACCAGAGAACCGATAAAAAGACTCCGTGCGGGTCAAAGTAGTTTTGAGTTGAGAAGCTTTTCCAGTTTTTTCTCAACACCCGGTTGAGATTCTCTGCAAAGTATACCCCAGCCACTGCAAATTTTTTTTTTGTGACATCACTATTCTCAATAACTTCTACTGAGAAAACATACTCAAACAGATGCAATGACAACTCAGATTAGAGAACAGTAAATTTTACCTACGGATACACCAGTCATTAACTACACGGCTTAAACTACAAACTGTTGTGTAGCCAAATGGATATCATATTTTCCTTTCACCAACCATAGCAACCGAGAATTTTCTCGCATACTAACTCATAGACCCTTATAATTTGATTTCTTCATATGGAAAGTGTAACTCTCTAACCATATGTCCACATAAATCTTAATTCTCAACAGAAAACCAAGCCTAGGTTGTTTATTGGTAGGCTAGTCTGAAGGAAGAGATATCTAGAGCTGTATGGCAGAAGTGTCGGAGTCAAACCTTGATTCAATAAGATTACTGGAACCTAGCCTAGTGAGATCACTGGATTGAAGAAAGAACACTGATAACAAAAGGAGAAGACATCAAAACCTCAAGACACTAAACTATTGAAACCCATTACAAAATAAATACTTGGAATATAACTTTAACCATAGGAGAAATGAATAAGATCCAAAATCAAAGACTTATAATGTACTCAAATTCCAACAAAGATGCAGCTAAGAACCGTCTAGTGGATTAATAAACAACAAAGCCTACCACAGAGACAAGAGACAAAAGGCTGGATATTAAAACAAGTTCAAAGGAAACTTACATGCCAATAAGAACAAGAACATATGGAAGTTGAGATGCCTTCTAGAAAGAAGAGTGGTCAGTAGCAACAGAGCATGAAACGCCATTAATCCAATAATCCAAGGTTCCTGCAAAGAATTTGAAAAAGACAAAAACATCAATCGAAAACGTTAACCCGAAACCCAGATGAGAAAAAAAAAAAAAACCCACTGCAGAGAGCTAAACACTGGCGATATGAATATAAGGTTTCTAATCCCAAATTACAGTCGCATCAGTATCATACAATCCTGTGTTGCTGGTTCAAAATTCCTCAGATACTGAAGGAAGCTTGTTAAAATGGAAAACGTGGGATTCTCGAGAAAATTCAAAAGAAAAGCAGACTGATTACCTTCCAATCAATCGCGTGGAAAAAACCCAAGAAATTATCGTAAGCAGGTTGTAATCCTGTTCGGAGCTCTCCGGAGAGTTTCTGGACCAGATCCGCCATGAGATCCATTTGTTGCTCCATCGCCGATCTTATTTCCTCCATTGTCAACTAAAAGTTTCACCGATAAAACCAAATTCCAGATTGCCTATGGCTTAAATAGTCACACTCTCCAATCACCAAATCCCCTTTTCTCTTCCAGTTCTCACAATCTCGCCAAGTTTTGTAACGAGATTTTGCTTTGTTTGCGCTTAATGCTCTCCAAGTTGCCAGAAACAAAAAACCCTCATCTCAGAGAATGCCCTTATGGTTTCACTTTTTTTACTAAAGTGCCATTCAGGTTTACTCTGACTGCATCAGAGGCTTCCCTTTCACTGAAGCACAAACCCAACAGATGAATATGTAGTCTTTTTTCTTTCATCAATAATAATTTTACTGGGTGATATGACTTTTTTGAGGAACATCTAAACAAATCCTTAGACAAAAAATATAGATAGACATGAATGATGGAAAGTCTTATTCTATTCAGTTTCTTCAAACCTTCAGTTTGCTTCAAGCCTTCTTCTTCCTCTGGTAAGAGTAGAGGAATAGGAGGGTATAGAATCGGCGAATGGTGTAGTTCAGGAATTGGATGGAGGTCGTTGCTTCTTACGGAAGAGGTAGTTTAGGATCAACCCAAGTAAAGGGAAACCTGCAATCATGCCTATGTATCCAAGCCACCATATGGACCGTTTTGTCTGGCGACACAGGTCGTTAAAGCTTCTCTTTCTAACATCATCCTCAGGCTTTGGTCCGCTCTGGTTCAATGGTAGAGTTGCTTCTTCTGACGGTGTTGTATTCGTACCTTTCTCGTACTTGACTGCTGCCACCAACCCATCTTCTGCAATGTTTAGGTATGGGCCTTGGTTTATAGAAGGCTCTTGCTTCCCTGATCCTGAGTTTCCTCTCTCTTGAAACTGCAAAATTTAATTGGTGGCTTTGAGTATATGTAAGCAATATGGATTCAATAATCTCAGAGGACTAAACCAATAGATAGAACAGTTAAACAGTCAAAACAGAAACTTACTTTCTGTACATGCATATAACGGCTGCAGCTAAGGGCGCCAAGAAACTCGTTGCTGGCCCGAACCCACCTGTACACAAATATGTATAAACAGTGAAAACAGGAAGTACTAATCAGTGCTTTACTATGTTAGAATCTGAGAGATACCAACCACAAGGTAGATGCAGTTAATCCTTCAAAGAACGCTAGATGTCCCCCGTGGTTTGTTGTAGCCAGGACAATGTTTTTGTTTGCCCTTTCCAAAGAAACTTCATGTCAATCTCTGTATCAGGATTCAAATTTGAAAGAGATGGTGTATTACCGGCACTCATCCCAGGGAATAGCTTCCTTTGTGCATAATGGATCATCTAGAGCACTTATACAGAGTAGAGGCACCGCCACATTTCCTACATATTGGGTACTGCTAGATTTTCGGTAATACGTATCCACAGTCTGCGTAAGGGTGCAACCCATTGTCACTTTTTCAAATCAACAGAGAACTTAATGTCGATTAAAAGAGCATCGAAAACATCATGACAAAGCCAATTCTGGGGGAAAACTAACATCAGAAGCTAAAATAATACTGAGGAGAATTAATACCTCAAATTTTCCAACAAGACAGGTAGCATGGTTGTCAAAATCTCGAATAGAACGTGACTGATGAAGCAATAAAGTTGGGCAACAACAGACAATGTTAATAACGAAAGGGAGTATTCAACTTTCTGTGGACGCAATTTTTGTGTTTTTGTTATTTGCTCAAGAACTCTGCTTCTTTCAGTGCATCAACCAAGTAGACTGTATAGTTTATGGATCTGTGGTTACACTACTAACCTTTTTTATGCCTTCCCAATTAGCAAGCCGTGAATACTGAGGTTCATGTCTGCAAATGAAACTACAGTTATAACCAGATCTTCTCAAAGTAGTATATCTGGAATATCTCCTCTCATTACATCTTACAAACTCAAAATCTAGGTGGTTCTCGACCAAAGAGGTGGACATACAGTTGGGCATAACCTTGGAGTCCGATGGTGAGAGCTCTGTCGTATAACTTTTGTTTAAACGTCCGACAGATAAACCTGTCACCAATCTTGTTGGGAGGAGACAAATGAAAAGAATGCATACTGATACAAATGTCAACTTGTATCAAACGAAACCCTTGGTCTTATTTACAAGTTCAAAGGTCTGAAATTAGAATCTCATGAAGAAAATCAAAGAAGTTTTGATTTCTGATCAAGTGATTTGAGGGAACTTAAGACACAGCATATGTTGGAATCAATATACTTAAAAGATGACAGTTTAAAAAAATAGCTCACCAAGAGGTCCCATGGAGAGCAAATAGCTACAGCACCCCTCAGGGGAGTCTTTTCACCCTCTTCCCCAAGGTATTTGACCTGAAACACGAGATAGAGTCAGGTAATGTTGTCTACTAAATGAACCTCCTCGTGCATATCAGTGGTATTGAAAAACCTATATAGGCCAGCTACTCTTTTAACCATAAATCTCTATTTGGATGTTGCATATGGTGCAGCCAACTGACAATATGCAATAGAAGGTTCATGGAATACAAGCAAATCGTAACAGCTCAACGAAAGTCAAAGCTAAGCATAATTGCTCAAATGGATCCAACTAGAAACGTAGACAAGAAACACGGAATTCCTGATTTAGTACCAGAACATTTGCACCAATGCTAGTTCCAATAGCAAATAGAGGAGCCATTGGGTATTTGTGTTGAAGATAACCAAGAACTATCCGTATATCCTCTGTCCACCCCGCATTATAGAAGCGATCAGACTGCATGCGTTTACAACAATAACAAGATTACTGAAGAATGTTTTACTAGAAGCAGAGTGGAAAGCCCAGATTAGGGAACTCACAGTAACAGAAACACCACCTAATCCTCTATGGTTGCTAATAACAACATTCCAACCTGTTTTTGCAGTTCCGTAAGCAAGGTGCTTTAGATACTACAGAATCACCAATGCAAGTCATAAATTAGACCCTTTTAACTTCATGGGTCAATAAATATGTTACTGTAGAAAGCAGCAAAGTCCTAGACTACTTACAGGAGATGAAGCATCACTAGTTAACCCTGGAATAACAACAGCAATGGGTGTAGTGTCTTCTTTTGTGATTTCATTGTGATTGTGAACATCACCATCAAGAACTGCACAAAATCAACCAAATTCAAAGATGGAAACAAACAAAATCTTGGTTTTTCAGTCACTAAATCTTTACCATCAGAGTTTGTCAACCAATCCAATGCAATCGTTCCACCATCAGAAACGCGAAAGAGCTGTCTGTAACAACGAAATCATAAAATATCTGTCTCAATCGCACAGAAGAAAACTAACAATCCCTCAAAATCACCACCTTCTGTAGCTGAAAACGGGAGGCAATCCATGGAAATTTAAGAAACAAGTCTGAAGATGAGGACTAGCTAACCATGGTGTTGCAACATATCTACATGATACAAAAGAAACAAAATCAAAATCCGGAAAATGCCCAAAATCGAGTGTCGGTTCACTGACCGGCCGTGAAGAATTCGGCAGCGAGAAACAAGGCCGTGGTAAAGAGGAGAATCGGGATGGTAGGTGAGATTGATTTTGCATCTGAAATACTTGAGAATCGAATCTCCAAGGAAATGGAACTCGACGAAATTGTAGAAGAAGACGCACCAGAGAAGGAAGAGAGCGAGGAGGTAGTGACGAATAGGAATGAGAGAGAGAGCGTGAAAGAGAAGGTCGTATGGAGAAGAAGGAGAGAGAATTGAATCCTCCTCCATTGTTGTTGCTGTGTGTGTTTTCTCGAGATCCGGTAAAAGGAGGAATCTAGGCAGGGATCTTCTTCATGGGTAGGCCAGCGACAAACTGGGCGGGGGTTGCAGTTTTTTTTTTTTTTTGCAGGGACTTAATTAAATTTTAATGATTATTTTATTCATATTTCAAAAAATTTATTTATTTTTTTTTTTTTGCGCAGATCTCACGCTAGCTTTTACGTGTTGATGTTTTTCATCGTTTGCCTATGGGTCTCTTTATGTTTAGCTTTGATACGCATCTGAATGTAAAAACCTTTTCTGTTACGTATCTACTCTGAAAGAAAACAAATATTTTTCCTTCTTAAAATTTGAATAATTAATTTCATGAATTATTATTTAGATATAATAATTATACAGTTTATAGACTACTATTTTTATAGCTTAAAATTTTAGTATATGTGATTTATTTCGTTTTGAATGAATATTAGATTTTGCAAGAGAAGTGTGATATGAATCGTGACCAGTTCCACCATTCATAAGTTTTATTTTTAGAAATGAAATAACAATTCTCACGCTACATGTATACTCTCTTAAGACAATATAAACCACATAAATCAGCATCCGCTTGGGAAATTCTTAAGCTTTTTTTTAATATATATTATTTTATTTATTCTCCAAATATTCTTACCTTAACGTCTCTTGTATGTACACAAAACAACTACAAGAAGAAGATAAAGAACAACAATACAAAAGGAAACCAAACCAAATTACACCCACAAAACCAAAAAATGGTAGTACAAAGTTACTAACCTCGGCCTTTTTTGAACCTATAAATGGGTTCCATCGGCCTTCCACAGGATCGATCACATCCACATTCTTCATATCAACAACTTTAGGGGATAAAGGATGATTATTACCATCCAGTCAAATCCCAATTCTCAACTCAATATGGTGTCAAAGTGGTGAAATTACAAGCTCCGGATGGTGTCCACACGATCAATCACATCGAGGGCTTTCATGCGATCAATGTCAAAATCGATGATGGGAACAGAAGAAGGTCTCCTGTTTGAAAAATTTTCCTTCTTACTACTCTTCATCATCTCGCCCATCATCGGCGAGTGGCTACTGCTTTTGCTCAGCCTGTGGTGCTTACAAAGCCGCACCGTGGCAAACTCTTGGCTCTTGCTTATTCCTGGCGTTTTTCTCCTCTTGCTCACGTCTCTAAGCATCTCTTGATCCTCCACAGTCAGCAATGGAGATCCCAGGCTTTGGTTGTGTGAACCACTGGAGCCTTGGATCGTTTTCTGGTTAGGTGATCTGATTGGAGACTTAACCGGAGATCTTAGGCCAAAACCGGTAGTGGCCCTGACTTGGGTAATGAGATGATGAAGCCACACCACCAGGTCTAATATGTAACCCTCAGTTTTTTCTTTATCTGCATGGTGAAGTGTATCTATCCTTAGTATGGTCTGACCTGCAGGTCTCTGGTTCGAATCTGACCTGAAATTATTTGTCATAATTTATCATTCAGAAAGGAACGCACATGTATGCATATATACACAACACAGAGAGAATAGCATAAGAATCAGCTTGTCCTCAGGACGTACCCAGAACTTGCCCATTCTCCAACCCATCCAAATCCGTGATGCGCCCTGGTTCAGAAAAGAAATGACATAAGAATAAGTTTGACTTACTTTAATACTTAAAATTAAGGGGGTGTTGTAGCGTGTAACGCGACTGAGTTGAGGGAAAATTAAGACAGCTAACATGTTCAATAGACCCACTGAAAAATACATGGGTTAAGTGAGGACGAAATTCTAATGTGGTGAGCACGAAGACATCGCAGAAGCTTACTTGGTTGTGTTTGTAGCAACAGGAACAAGCCACTGCAACGTTTTTTCCATTTCGGCTTTTATTTGAGGTACAGTGAGCTGGTTAAAACAAATTAGATACCATGTGGTGAGCAGGCATATATATAACATTTCAAGTAATAGTGCACGTCGTAAATTCATTTGGTCAGAACACAAGCAATAAGGACAGTGTGGAATAATACTTATACCTCTTCCTTAACCTGGAAGGCCTGTATTTTGGAGCGTAAAGCAGATTTTATACTTGGGGGTAAACCTTGGTATAAAGCATCTCTTGTGCTTGCAGGCATAGTGCTAGACCGGGACACCTACTCATAGAAATGAGAAAATAACTTAATTTGAGATAAATTCCACAAACCAACGTTGATATTTGATAATGGTATTGACACTGCTAATGCTTAGTGGTAGATCATTAATAAGATCGAGTAACCACTGATACGAGAAACAAACAATTCACAATCCCATGCGACTAGAATGTGGACAATAGGCCAAACACAGAAAGTAAAACGAAGTGATGAAAAGAATATTAACTTACAAGAGTATCAATTTGAGTAATGATGTTTGCATAGTGCAAGGCAAGACCAGCAGAGCCCAATTTTTTATGATTCATTGGCAGGTCATTTGCAGGCTTATCAGGATCTGCAAATCAGGTAGAATGATCATGATTTGTAAGTACATGTTTCATTTTAGATACAAGAAAAAACTCAATTCTCAATCTTTCCAAAAGCTAAAATAAGCCTAAAACGCTTTATCCAATAATCGAGCCTCACCCGCACCACCAAAGGCTTCATGAATCTCTAAATGCAAGAAATGAACAACGTCTACGAGTTTCTCCATAACCTAAGCATTATCAGTATTTTCAAGAATTAACAATGGAATCCAGATGAGCCAAGAAACTTCTCAAAAAAGGAAATATTATTGGTTTATCAGTTTGCAGCCCTTACCTCTTCCAAGATCCTAGACCAAAGAGATTTTTTCTTTAAGTTTCTTACATGCTTTTTCTGACTCTTTAATTCAGTTCTCAAGATAGCAAGGGTATCTCCCACACCTTACATGGAAATAGCACAAATAGAATAGTAATTAGAATGATAACCAACAAAACAGAAGACAATGGAGAACAAAAATCAACATCATCCATTTCCATGTATATATCTAGTGGATTTAGTCAATCAGAACATATATGACTATATGGTTCATTTGGTACCTACCTCGTTGTACTGTGCTTGGGTTCTCTTCTTCCTGGATCTTACGTTGGTAATCTTGTTCAAATCTATCCAGTGCGTGGAGTTCATGATACAAGTCCTAAAACCATAGCAGATAATCAGACTAAATCGTCACTGAGAGTAAACAGAACCGAATATCATCAGTTTAGATTAATATACGTACAGCTGTAAAATGAACAAACGTCATCAGCTGGTGCATTATGGTTTCTGCTTCCTGTTTCAAATGTTTCTGGGGTGTAAATTCAGAGCCCAACCTAAATCATAACACAGAACTAATGAAAGGTCAGAGATACTTCCAAAAACATAGACCTATTGTGTGATCAAAGTGACAGGATTATGTTGGAACCTATCAAAGAAGCGATCCAGGTTGTGGTATTGAGGATCCTTGCAACGATTCCCAAAACGCACCACTTCTCCAGAAAAAATCCTCAACTCTTCCCTGTAAACGATAGATTATTTGAACGTTCACTTATCTACAAACTACAAAGAGAAACAGTTTAAAGAGACATCAACACAGAACACTGTCACATATTGTTACCTTTTATCTGCAGCAGCTATTCTCAACAGTTCATCCATGTCTTTCGATATTAGGTTTTGTACACCTTCTGAAGGTAACACTGCCTCTTTTAAATGTGTGATGCTATCTTTTGAAAGAGAATGCATAAGATTGGCGCCTTTAACGATTGTGTTAGCGACTTCGAAAGACAAGATTGAGATCTTATTCCCTTTTGTTGTCGTCGCAGAAGAAAATCCCCCACTAAGGTTCAGATTCGTCATGCTACTCCCGAGTGTGTCCAACACGTCCACAGCTTTACCAAGTCCCATAGTGCCAGCTCTTCCCAAAAGAGAGCTTACTTCTGAAACCTATAAACAGAAACACCTTAGTCACGTCACCCAATCCAAACCTACATAAAAGAGATAAATTGGACTCAAAAGTAACCAAAAATGCTAACATGTTCTTTACCTTGGCCACAGCAGCTTGCCTAGACTTAGTGGATCTTGATTTCTGAGATAAAACCCTCGATAACCGAGGAATCCCGTCCTCGATATTCTGAGGATGAGATCCACCAGGGGCATTGTTCAGATTAGGAAACGAAAACGATTCCGATGGTGGCTTATTATCCACATTCTCCCTCACCGGAGAAAGATCACCATCTTTGGTTCCGTGTTCACCGGAATGGGAATTCACCTCAGACCCATTATTGAGATGACCATTAACATGTGGAAAGGTTCCACCAGGAGCGTTATTTACAGAGGAACTCCTCGAGCAAAGCCCACCCATCACGGCAATGAATTAACGTTACCAATCTATTACCAAATTCAGCTCAAAGCTCTCCATACGCAAACCAACAGAGACACTTGAGATTTGACGAAGCTCGAAAGGTATAGAAAACTCTAAGAAACCTCAAATGGATGAACAATGTAACCAGCAAAACCCTGCAATCGCAAATCCGGATCCGTATGAAAGCAGCAGTCCATTAATGGAGCAATTGCTCAGCGAAGAACCTTTGATACTCATACAACCTGCACATGAATCAATAAGAAAACGATAAGTTTAATCCCCCACAAAGATATCGAAAACCCTAGCAACTCAGCAAAAAACCCAGAACGCCCATTCAATCAGTAGTTCAATTTCTATAGCGGGTATGTGAACAGTAGAGAATACAAACAAGAGAAAGACCCGAGAGGAGCCAGAAACTCGGATCTGGGAGTCAAATTGAAACAGATTCTTCTTCGCCACTTGGGCTCGTTCTTCGCAAAGCTCCGAGAAGTGACAAGTCCACCTCAAGAACAACGAAGATGCAAGAAGAAACGCGACTCGAGACGGAGAGAGAGAGAGAGAGAGAGAGAGAGTTAATTTTTGGTTTGAGGTTTTGTTGAGAGTTGGAGAGTGTGAGATGGTGAAGGTCGCCAAAATCGACCCGAAATCTTTTTGGTGGCTTAACCCATTTCTACACTTCAAGTCATCTCTTCTTTTATTATTATTATTTTTTTGTACTATTTTTTTACTCACAAGTTGCAATATGTTACAATAATCATCAAAATCAATTACCTCCAAAAATAGAAATATTTTAGTTCTACATATATTTTTCAAATGATCAAATATGTAGTATCATCAAGTAAATTACTCACAAGTTCTGTATATGTATTACCCTTTTATTTTTAAATCAAGAAAGTCTTTGCTAATAGTATTATTGTAGAATGTAGATCCCTGAAATAGAAAAGTGAAAAGAAAAAAATAAAAGCAGTCAACATGTGTATGCAAACCTAGTTTTTGAAAATGAAAGTTTGACTTTTTTACCAAATAAAGGACGACAATATTCGAAAATAGACTTGAATTTACCATATTACCTTATGTGGGCAAAAGATAAATTGATGTCATAACAGCTTAACAAAAAGAAGAAAAATAGAAGAATTTGTGTTGTTATTGTGTTTTAATTACATATCTAGATGGAATGTGATGGTTCATTAAAAATCATTTACAGGAAAGGTTCATTATTAGAGTACTTATTATTAGAAAGACGAATGTATGAGTATAACCAAAATTTATGATATATGTTGTCTTGTTTTCAAAATTATACCCGTTGTTGTCAAAATACTAACCATAAAGAGATTTTTCGTCTACCAAATCTAGCAACAACACATGATGATGTGCAATAACCCCTTTTGTGACAAACCTCCTCTTCGTGGGGGAAAAAAAAAGGTAACCAATCTACCAACACTATACATAGATTTATTATGATCGAATCGCCCAAACGAGCAATGCGACAAACACTCCTCTGATAGTAAACCAACAATCAACCGTCAAAGCTATTGGATTTTTTTACAAAATATTGGCATCTCTTGATTTAATAAGGGTAGCCAAAAGTTCGAGTTTCCCTACTCTATGCGCGGCTATCACACCAAACACATATTTGCAAGATAGCGGCGAAACACCCTAATTCGAAAATAAAATCAGATTGGTTTTTCTTTGAAAATCATTTGCATTTAAAACACCTTGCATAAGTCAAATATCAGATATCTTATTAAAATCCGAGACAAAAATAGTTTTAATGTTCGAAGCAACAATACCGTCTTGCTAAAATAAATGTCCAGATATGATATTTGAATCCATGATGGTCTCTATTCTATTGTCTCACGTTATAACTCAAAACAAACACCTCTTCTTCACCCCGATCACAATAGACATCAGTGAAAATGCAATTTCGACGATTAATAACTTTGTTATTTTATGTTTCTCGTCTAAAATTACGACAACCTCCGGATTGACTGCTCTAACCCCCTCTCAACTTTCATCATTCCGTTTCGATCCCCAGACTTTTGATTCTTTTATTTTTTCATCTTAAAAAAATACATCGTTTCATATTTCCTCCTAAACTATTTAAACTCTTCAAAATTTCCAAAATCGAGATTGCGTGTCATTAACCGAATATTAACCGATATCGCGTCTAACCTAATCGCATTTACAATAACCCCTTTTTAATTAAAACTCGAATCTGAACCTATTTAAAACCATCTTTTTCACAGAAAGGGTTACAATACGGATTATATTAAACGCGATTATGAACCAAGTTAATCTAAATGTCACTTAATACAATTTCCGGTTAATTAAACGAAATCAATGGTTTAACTCGATTTCGGAAATTTTGAAGAGTTTAGGGAGAAATATGAAATATATACTTTCTAATGGAAAAAAATAGAAAAGCTAAAAATCTAAAGGATCAGAACGGAATGGGGGAAGTTTGAGGAGGCCTAGAGCCGTCAACCCACAACCAACCCACCTTACTTTTTAGTTGTGACTAAATGAGAATTTCGATACTCCTTGCAAATTTTCTCTCAAGAACTCAATTCTCTTTAAGAAATAAAATTCTTAGTTGTGACTGAAATGTGAAAATTTTGGATGTTATTTTTATAAGACTTGGTGGACTTGCTCAACAAATCGATATTCAAGGCTCATTTCTTTATTTAGCTTCATTGATATGGGCATTACATCTTCTTCTTTTTTTGAGAAAAATGGGCATTACATCTTGGCCCCAATATTTTTGTTTTTCCTACCAACATAATTGCATTTTTGTTTAAAACTACAAAAATCACATTTAGATAGTAACAACCGGAGCATTTAATCTGACAACAAAAATAAAACAAAGGTGTGGGGCGATTATTATATTAGGGTACTTATTCTAATTTAGTAAATAGGGTACGTAAAATGAAGTCAATATTAAGGCTGTGCCTCTCTTTTGGACCAGTTCCACGATTCAACACATTGGTCAAATTTCATCTTCTCATGTCTCCATCTCATTTCATCATGAATAAATATTTGTCTCGACATTTCAATTTATAATTTTTTAAAATTATTCACGGCCCCCAAATCCTTTATACAAAAAATTAGTGTATCCAAAAACGCGTTCAAATTTATATTGATTAGATAGATAGATGATCAATATTGGTTGAAAATACGTGGGTAAGCTAAAAAGTTATGAATAAATAGATATATGAATTAACATAATATATATATATATTGGTGGTGGATTTTGATGATTAAACAAATGCGATAAATCAACTTTGACCAAATATGTGTTCTTGTGAGGATCAAAATTTGTTTATGGGTTACGGCTAATGATGGAGATTGGATTCTCTTCGTATATAATACGTTGATGCCGTTTGCACTGTCCGATAAATTAATCCTCGTTGGAGACAAATTTTTTTATGGTTTAGCATCAATTTTAAGATGATCTTAAATTTGTTACACCCCTAATATATATAATAAAAATAATAACATAACCTTCAATCTTTGCAGTTTTTTATTTGGAGGTCTTATTATACTTCTAAATTCTGTGGAGAAGGAAATGTCATACAGTATAAAACTTTGGAAATTTGGTTGCTTCTTAGAACCATTCCACCAGCCCCTTGGGTTGATAATCCCTCAGAGAGGATTACGACAAAGTGATCCCCTATTACCTTTTCTCTTTGTGCTATGTACGGAAGGCTTATCACACATGCTCAACAAAACTGAAAAGGAGGGAAGATAAGTGGGATCCGTTTCTCAGATAATGGACCATCCATTCATCACCTATTGTTCGCTAATGACAGCCTCTTTATCTCTAAGGCTAATGTACTTCAATGTCAGGAATTCACCAAGATAATGGGCATTTATGAAACATCGACTGGCCAAACCATTAACTTGGACAAATCTGCAATTACTTTTGGAGCGAAAGTGGTACCTAGTACAAAGGAGACGCTTTAGCAACTCTTGGGAATTGTGAAAGAAGGGGATACATGAACTTATTCAGGTCTCCCTGAATGCTTTAGTGGATCAAAGATTGAGATGCTTGAGTATATAAGGGAAAAGATGAAGTCTAGAATGTCGGGATGGTTTGCTAGAACTCTCTCCATGGGAGGAAAAGAAGTGCTCTTAAAATCAGTGGCTTTGGCTATGCCCATTTACGCAATGTCGTGTTTTAAGTTTCCTAGGAAAATTTGTGCATCTCTTTCAAGTGCTATGGCTGACTTTTGGTGGCAGTCTTCTGAGGAAAAAAGGAAAGTGCATTGGATTAGTTCGGATAAATTTTGTTTGCCAAAAAAGGATGGAGGAATGGGTTTTAGAGATATTAAATGCTTCAACCAAGCACTTTTGAGCAAACAAGCTTGGAGAATCCTTCAACAACCAGAGAGCCTATGTGCAAGAATGCTAAAGAGCATATATTTTGTTGATGGTGAGTTCTTGAAAGCAGAGGAAGGTGTAAGACCTTCTTATGGTTGGAGAAGCATGATCCATGGAAGGGCTTTGCTAGTTCAAGGCCTTACTAAGTTGATTGGTGATGGGAAGTCTGTTAGGGTGTGGTGTGATCCATGGCTTGAGGAAGATCAGCCCAGAATCCCATTGATGAAGAATATTTTTGTTGATCTTGATTTAAAAGTTAGCGGATTGCTACTAAGAAGTTCTGGTTCTTGGAATGTTCCACTTCTTCAGGAGCTTTTCTATCAACAAGACATTGATATCATTCTGAGGAAAAAACCAATACTGAATCAATGTGATTTTTGGATCTGGAAATACAACAGATGTGGTAAATATTATGTTAAATCGGGTAATTTGTTGGCTAATCAGTTCAAGCATAAGGAGCTTACAACAGAACGTGCAACTCAACCATCTCTAAATGGGATCAAAGAGGAAATGTGGAAGATGAAAGCACCAACCAAAATCAAAAAATTCTTTTGGAGAGCCCTTAGTGGAGCAATCCCAGTGGTGGACAAGATATTGACAAGAGGTATACGCATGGATAACAGATGTCAGACCTGTGGACTTGATGGGGAATTTATAAATCATTTACTGTTTATTTTCACTGCGGCAAGACAAGTTTGGGCAATATCAGATGTTCCGGGTCCAAAGGAAGGCTTTCAAACAGGTTATATTGATATGCTCAAATTTACCCAGAGCTACTCTCTCAAATAAAGAGATCGCAGTAGTATTTAGGGATCGAATCCACAGGAAACCGTAATCACACAAAAAACTTTGAGTTCGAATCAAGCTAAGGAAGTAAATAATGTAACTAATGAAAATACTAAAGAAAATCGGTTTTAAAAGCTATTGAAAACGACTTTTTATCAATGAGACAAACGCTAGACTTTCGGAGAATCCGCAGGAAACTCAAAATTGATGACAAGAGAGATTGTTAGGAAAATTATAAGATCCGTTCTAGAACATGAAAACACTTGTTAAGGTAACCAACTTTCGATGCGAAAACCATCTAGGTCTAACTTCGTAAATCCCAAATTTATTTTCAAATTCAATTAGTTAAACAAGCATTAAGGCACAAATTCAATTGTTCACAAATTGTCTAATCAAATTTCTTTGCAGATAGATAATTTGCTCATCTAAGATAGTTCAGGTAATTATCAATACTTTCGCATCTAATAATTAACCTAAGATCTAAGATCTATGAGATCAAACTAGAACTAGTATTAATAACAATCAGATGAAGAACCATGTGATGTTCCCTAACAAATCTAACAAGTCTAACAATTTCTCATATTCCTATGAATAACCCTAAGCCTAACAAGAAAACTACTCAGACATGGTGATTGAAACAAACATCATGAATAGAAAAGATTGAATTAAAAAGATAGAGAAAGAGATGAAAAAAGGTTCGAAGAATTCTCAAAGGTATGAAGCAAACTTGTCTCCCTTAAAGCTCTCAATCTCTCTCTAAATTTGTCTTAATAGAAAATAAGATACCATCCTCTAAAGTTATTCTAAAACCATACTCCCTCCGTTTTAAAATAATTGCCATTTTGGAGCTTTTCACACAAATTAAGAAAACATATTAAAAATATGTTTTGCTCCTAATTAATATAATATTATATTTGATATGAGTAATTAATAAGCTGAAAGGTAGAGATAAAAATGGAAAAATTAGTAATAAATGTGCATTGAAATTGCAGAATGACAAGTAATATGAAACAAAAAATTAAGGCTAGAATGACAATTATTTTGAAATGGAGGGAGTATAATCTTCAAAAGTCGGATTGAGTTTTTCCTGTAAACTTCTGGTGCAAAAAGGAAATTCTTCAAAACTTGACTTCTTCTCGTCAGACATGTGCGTCGATCGACGTAAAGCAAAAATATTAAATCCGAGTTGATCGTTTTGGCTTCTTTTTCCACAATACTCCAAAATGCTCCAAAATCTCCCATTATGCTCCAAACGTACATAAACCTATAAAGACTTGAAAAGACTCGAAAATACCAAAAAGACTCTATAAAAAAGACTTATATCATGGCAAAAAACCGGTAAAAACCATGATATATCAACTCCCCCAAACTTATCTTTTGCTTGCCCTCAAGCAAATTAAAACTAAGAATGAAAGCGAGGTTTGAAAACGAAAACTTTCGGCTAACCTTAGGAATGCCACATTGAACCAACACCCTTGAATCCACAATACCATAGAGCCAACATTAGGTAGTACTTCGTTGTACTCACTGCAAGCTTATCAATCCTTCCAAATCAAATCCAAACCCCTTAGAGATATTCAGACTCTCTATTGCTAACCCTTTTTCATTCAATTAGGTGAGGTCTCATCGAGGGAATATCGATCAAAGGATTTCTAGATTCTTTCCCTTCTTTGTAAAATCTGTGCATTTCTTCCTTCCTCTTCCTTAGTCGATTAATCAACTCTTCTGTTTTTGATCTCGTAACGGGACTCATTACTGTTGTTCCTTGTGAAGAGACAAGGTCATGAGAAACTTTTCCGTTACAATTTTAGAATAGCGCCCACTACTATTGTTCCTTGTGAGGAGACATGGTCATAAGGACTCACTACTGTTGTTCCTTGTTAGAAGACAGGGCCGTGAAGAACTTTACACTATTCTCAACCTTAGACCACTTTTTTTTCCAGGAAGATCAAAGGGAGATTATCCTAACTTGTAGTGCCAAAGGGAAATCAAATCCAATGCATACCAAGCCCCAAGATGAGAAGTTAGAGTTCATTAAGGGCGGGGTTAACAACATACTTTCCAAACTCTCCAGAAGCTTGAACCCTTTATGTTAGACCGATCCACCTACAACTACCCATCTAATAAAACCTGCAATCAACCTACTTTTTCATGGTCCTTAAAATGTTAGCGCTTTGTGGTTAGTTCCCAGGAAAACTTACGGTTTCAAACTGATTTTGACTCGATAAAACGTTTGGACTCAAAGAAACAAAAGAAATTTTTTTTTAGTAAATGATAAACACCTTCCCCCAAACTTACTTCACAACGTCTCGGTGTGAAAATAAATCAAGAAGAAAGAAAAAAAGACTCAAAAGAATGAAATAAAAGTAGAAAAGAAAACTTACCGGTGGGTTGCCTCCCACCAAGTTCTTGTTTTCAGTCATTAGCTTGGCTGTGGATGCCGTTTAGGCGTGAGGTGGATCTTTGAGGGGCCTTGTGTCACCCTCATCTGTTGTGAAACTTGCATGTGTTTGCTTTCCACCTCCAGACTTCCAAAGAACAACACCAGAAAAGAGTTTCATAGTGTTTTGCAGCATCTCTTGGACCACTACCTCTCTTCTCTCCCTCAACTTTAAGGGAATGACAATTCTGAACTTTGAGAAAGGTTTGGAGGTCCCTTTGCGCCTCACTTTGTGGTCAGTCAAGACTCCATCAGATCGCAGAGAGGTTAGAGTCGAAGGTGGAGCACATGCGATCTTCTTGCACTTGGACTTTATTGGTTTGTTGGCTTCATGATGTGAAATGGAAGCAGTCATCTTGAAAATGTTTTGCACCTTCTTCATGTCATCTCCACGGTCTAAACTCTGCTTTCCTCCATCATTGACAGTCATCCAAGAAGTCTCTTTGACATGAACTGCAGGGTAGAAGACATTCTTGTTGATCTTGGAGAAGGAGATTCGCTGATTAGGATAATCCACAATCGCACCCACAGTTGCAAGGAAGGATGCACCAAGAATCAATGGTCTATTGCTATCCTTTTTCAACTCCATAATGTGAAAATCCGAAGAAACTAGACAATCTCCTATTTGAAGAATCAAGTCAGGAATGAAGCCTTTTGAACTATAGAAAAAGCATCAGCAAGCTTGATAGATATCTCCGAAGGTTGTAGATCCAAAATCCCTAACTTATCTGCAACAGCCTTAGACACACTACAAGAAATATGGGCATTGGTAGCAGGGCATTGTAGCACGAATTCACTAACTGCTACTAAAAGTGACAAAATCGGATGTCAAGTCTATCGTAGCATTAAATTCGCGCTGTGATAGTTTTTCATTAAGCGGGAACATAAAAATGACTATTATAGCTGGAAAGTGATTTTGGAGACAAACACTTAACCAATTTTTTAGTTATTTCCGCCACTTGTTCATTTTTGGAGGCAAATTTGTCGAAAAGGAAATAAAATATTTTGTTTCTTTTTGTTATGTGTCTAAAATATTTTCGATTTCTAAAATCTCTCAACATCAAAACTCGATTCACAATTCCAATTCCGGTCACAGTCTCAACATCGATTTTCCATCCCGGTCACATTTTCCACCTTCGTCGCCTCGAAATCAGCTCTCTGTCTGTCGAATTTTGTGTCATCTCCGTCGCTCTCGTCCATCTGCAATATCAAAGAAGAAACCCAGAAATGGTAATCGAATGTCATTGATTTTGTGTCGTCTCCGTCGATCTCGTCCACCTGTATTTGATTTCGATTTCTCTAATTACTTTTCATTAACTCTCATTGTAGTAAGATTCAAAACCGTAGAGATATTTTTGAGAAGCAATCTCCTTTACAGCATTCAGGTTAAGCCTTTTGGAGATATTCGTTTCAAATCTGTTTTTTTTTAATATAAATCCAGACAATGATTTTATTTGTTTGCATGTTAGATCTTGTTGGTCTATTAGGAGTTTTGAAGGTTTGTGTTGGGGGTGAAAACGACTTGATCTCAGAACTGCAATCTGCAGAAGCTTACAGAGGTTAGTCGTCACTTCGAAATATAAGTTGTTCTTATTGGTGTAATACTTGACTTATTAATATTGTTGCTGTGAATGTGAATGTGTTTGTTTGGTGTTTGAGTTATTCTTATTGGATTTGTTTTATTTTCCTTATGGGTAAGCACAAATAATGGTCAAAAAGGCTTGGGTTCATCTGAACAGGTATGTGAAAACATTATATAGTTATGGACTTATGGGTTTAATGTTTGTCTAAGAGAGTCTAAGGTTTATCTTTGTTTTTATAATTTCATATTAATTCACCGAAGAGCTGATCCTGGTTATGAGAGAGGTGCTTGGGATTTTGTGAGGTTTGTGGCTGCAACTTTAGGAGATAATGACATGATTATCTGCCCATGTATTGACTGTCGCAACGTAGATCGTCACTCAGCCGGTGATGTTGTTGATCATCTTGTAACAAGGGGAATGGATTAGAGTTACAAGATGCGGGAGGATTGGTGATGTGCATATAACTTCAATGTAGGGTTTATATGCAATTAGGTTTTAAATTTATAACCCTAGGGAACTGCAAGTGCACAGTTAAGACAATTGTAGTACTTAGGGATCGTTCCACTGAGGACTAAGTGATGAATGCACTATAAACCTATATGATTTGGATTAAGCGAAGTGAACATATTATTTGGTTTTTGGGGTTTTATGGAAGCAAATAACAAAGCAATAAAAGTAAAGGGATAAATATCAATTAAGATTAGAATTCAAGCAATTCACAAAACATATGCAAAACACAAGCAATCGATTTAAGATTTTAATACTAGTTGTTCAAGAACTCATATCACTAAGGTAAGGTTATCCCACTATCGTGATGTAACTAACCATCTACGTTTTGCACCCTAATAGACTCAACTATCGCAGATTATTAAAAGGTGAAAACATGCTTTATACTCAAGATTGATTGTTCACTGAACTCCTTAACTAACCTATCGAATTGTTAAGATGCCTAGCTCATCGAATACTAGGTCCGGAGATATAACAAGCTTTTGGAGAGTATATCAACCTAAGATCACTCCTTGGGTAGCTAAGCCAATTCGTGCTTTGAGTGTAAGTAAAGATGAAGAATCAATTCTAGAATAAAACTCTAAACGATTAAATATGTAAAGACATAGAATTAAAAAAGTGCATAGAAATCAAATCAAAGCTATACTCTAACATGTTTTGCAACACGTAGCAGCAAGAGTAAAGCACATAGACATAGTATAAATCGTTGATCTATCTAAGCGTAAGGAGTTAGATCTCATCTCTTTGCAATAGGGCAAAGTCAATCTATCCTTAAAGGCTTTTAGAATCAAATAAACATTAAGAACAAGAGAAAAACGAAATACATGTTTAGGTATTGATTTAGGCTGTTAAGGCCGGCTGCTTAAGTTCCTATAGAGGCTAAAAGAAAGTATATATAGGGGTTTAAGGAGGCTTAGGTCGGCTAGGGTTTCTTCGGGCAAAAACGTCTTTTTCGGTCGAAACAGAGGCAATATCGGACACAATGTCGGTTGGGCTTCGTGACTGGTATTGGAAGCTTCTAAGGTGCTTCTAGAAGGTCGGAAAAAGTCTGGATCATCGGCCCATGGGCTGGCCCGGTGTTTGGCTTCATTCTGCACTCACTTCACTTCGAAGGCTGTTTGACATATCCTCCGTTTTTCGGGTGTATCTTTCGAAGTACAACTCCAATTGATGAAAATATAACTCCATTGGAAAGCTAACTCAAAGGGCTATCTCCATACCAAGTTTCATTAAATTCCCAATTGATTTGATCCTCCGTTAATCATCAAACTTCTGGTATTTACGTTCTGTCCAGTTTGAGAATGTGCATTATCTTCAAGATAAAATGACTTGGCTTGGTTCCTTTGACTTGGATGAGTAGCTGCATTATAGATGATACTCATTTTTCTCCATTTTACATCCTTTTGATGATAAAACCTGTTAAGACATTAAAATCTACATATACGAAAAAATTACCTCTTTTAGTCTAAAAGCTTTATTAATATATATAAAAACCATAGTAAAATAGATAGTAAAAGTAGTAAAATATAGGGTATATCAACTCCTCCAAACTTATCTTTTGCTTGTCCTCAAGCAAACAATCGTCAAGAATTGAGAAGAGGTTTGAAATTCAGAGGAACTCACATATCCTTTGGATCATTGTATCAAATTCTAAACCTGTAATCCACATGAAACAAGATTAGCTCATAGACATTGTGATCTTCTTCCATCTCAAATTCGCAACATGTCCATACTCTAAATCTCTGTCCCTGCAAAAATCTCAACTTCAACTCAATTGACTCTTTCTACTCTCTTAGATATAATGAAAACTTCCCATCAAGAATATCATTCAAGGAAGATGGGCTAGGTATTGGGAAATGATGATTTTAGTGGTGAGGTTAAAAGTGTTTAGGGTTACCATAGACTCCGGGTGCGAGATATTATGCAAAATCACAAGAGAGAATGAACTTATTGATGTCCACAATTTCCCAACCACTTCTTCACGTCTTTCTCTCCCAGACTTAGATTTTTTTTCCGGGAATCACTTGAAATCTCTTCTACTCGTCTCTTCTTTTGTATCATGACATTCCTTGGGTATTCTTTGGCCATAAGACTCTTAGACAACTGTTTTCCTTTCCCTTAGATTTTTTTATTTTTTTATTTTTTTTTATTTTTATTTTTTTTTATTTTTTTTATTTTTATTTGTTTAAAGAGGAAAAACGGTATCTCTTTGATATAAGTTAAGTATAGTGATATATCATGGTTTTTACCCGTTTTTGACCATGATATAAGTCTTTTTCCTAGAGTCTTTTTGGTATTTTTCGAGTTTTTTGAGTCTTTATAGATTGACGAACGATTGGAGCTTAATGAGAGCTTTTGGAGCATTTTAGAGCATCGAGGAAAGAAGAGCCAAAGTGGTCAAGTCGGAGTCAAGTTTTCAAGGCTGTGTCGATCGACACAGTCCTATGTGTCGATCGACACGAGCATGTCTGACGTGAAGATTGAAGAATTTCCTCTTCGGCCCACGAAGCACATAAGTTTACAGAAAAGCCCAGTCCGAATTTTACACCTTATATATAGTTTTTCCGTAGGCTTTGAGGTTTTTTATCCAGTTTTTAATTGAGACTTGAGAGAGGAGGGCTTTAGGAGAGATTTCGTGACTTCCAGACCTTCAGATTTCGAACCTTTGTATCTCTAACTCTATCTTTTTTATGCAATTTTATTCATTCATAATGTTTACTGCATCTATATCTGAGTAGTTTGCTTGTTAGGTTTAGGGTAATTCTAGGGTTTGATGAGAAATCGTTAGGATTGAAACACTGTTAGGATTTATCTTTATGTTCTTCATCTAGATTGATTTAACTCTGATTTTAGGACTGATCAACTGAAATTGGATATCCTAGGTTGCTTTAATAGATGCGAAAGTATTATTAACAACCGGACATAATCTTAGATGAGCAAAATTGTCTATTCGCAAAGAAATTTGGCTTAGTAATTTTGTGAACAATTGAACCTGAATTTAATGCTTGATTTTATTCACTAAAAAAGCAAAGAAATTTGGAATTTAGGGATTTAGTCATAGATAATCTTTGCAACGAAAGTTGATTGGTTTTATATTCGTGTTTGAATTCTAGAAATGCTCTTAATAAAATCCTGCCCGTTTTTGTCCTGTGTCGATCGACACATACCTGTGTGTCGATCGACACGATCGATTTTCAAGTCAAACCTGCGAATTACCCATAGCCTAACTTTTTGTCCAATTGATTTCTAGATCATTGATAATCATTCACTATTTACTTTGCTATTTTTATTACATTCATACATTCTTACTTAGCATAATTTGAATTCACTAATCGACTGTGTGTTTAGATTCCCTGTGGATTTGATCCCTAAGTACTACTACGATCTCTTAATTTGAGAGAGTAGCTCAGGGCAAATTTGAGCATATCAAATTTTGGCGCCGTTGCCGGGGAGTCAAAATCACCATTCGATTTTTGATTTTAGAATTTTGCCTAAGTTTTTTATTTTTGTTTTGTTACTTACTTGTTATTTTCTCTTTGTCTTGTGTGTTTCAGGTTTATGCCTAATCGCGTTACTAGAAGCAACCAGAACGAAGAGCTAGTTGATCTCAACCTTGAGATTGGAAAATTAGAACGAGCCAACCGAGCAGCGAGAAGGTCAACCAGAATGAATCCGTTAATTCTTATCAGAGGTGAAGATGGGTTTCTTCAGGATAGTGAGGGTCGTAGACGTAATGCTCAGGGTCAGAGGATAGATGAGAATGGAGTTATCATTTTAGAGGAGCCAGTTGGGCGAGGGCGCACTCTGGGAGAGTACAACAGGCCTGACGAGTTCTATGCCAACAGGGCAGCGATTCGTCCTCCTTCTTTTCCAAGGAACGACTTTGAGCTGAAGCCGGCTTACTCCTCACTTGGGGCTCGCACCCATTCCATGGCCTATCCTCTGAGCACCCCACATTGAGAGGTTCGAGGACTTAACATCTAGCATTAAGGCTAATGGAGTGTCAAACGATTACCTTTACTGCAAAATTTTCCCCTACTCTCTAGGCGGAGAAGCAGCCTACTGGTTGAATCAGCTGGAGCCGGGCTCGCTGACTACTTGGGAGGATACCAAGAATGCTTTCCTCAACAACTTCTTTGATGAGGCGAGATCCGAGGATCTGAGGACTAAGATCTCTACTTTCAAGCAGGGGTCGACTGAGGCATTTAAGGCTTCCTGGGGAAGATTCAAGTCCTACCAGAGAGGTTGTCCTCACCATGGGTTCAGTGATGTTCAGCTGTTGGGCATTTTCTTCAGAGGTATTGATTGGAGGTATCAGATGGCTCTGGATTCTGCTAGCAATGGGAACTTCAACACCAAATATCCGGAGGATGTGCTGATTCTTATTGATAACTTGGCTTCTAGCAATAGTATCAAGAACGCAGACTTCGAGAGGAAGAAGCTTGGTGGGAACATGGATGGAAGTCAGATTGCTGAGGTGAAAGCCAAGATAGACTCTGTGCATAACCTTCTTGTGGGGAAGAAGTCAGTTCAGTTTGCTGCAGAGGTAGAGACTTTCGAGCCAGAAGAAAAGGATGTCAACTACATCAGTGGAGATGGTTTTCAGGGTCAGAGGTATGGTAATCAACAAGGGTATCAGAAGAACGACTATCAGAAGCTTTTCCAGAGCATTTACATTATGAACTACAGTTCTTCTTACCAGACGCCTCCTGCTCAATCTTCAGATAGTGAGATGAAGTCTATGCTAGAGCAGATTCTAGAGGGTCAACAGAAGATGACAGTGAGCTTCAATGGGAAGATGGATGACATGTACTCTGATCTGAATGGTAAAATCGAGGCCCTAAATCTCCATGTGAAGAAGCTGGACACCCAAGTTGCTCAAACCGCAGAGAATGTTAGAAGGCAAGAAGGTTTTCTCCCAGCCAAGACAGAAACAAACCCGAGACTACACGTCAACGCTATCACTTTGGGGAATGAAGAGGAGGTTGAAGAAGATGAGTTTTACGTTCCAGACCCCGTGTCGATCGACACGGAAGGCTTGTGTCGATCGACACAGGTCGAAAATCGTAAAACTGGAGTTTACGCAATTGGTGATTTTTCTCCCAAGGTCGACACATCCTCGACACAGACATGTCGATCGACACGGGTCCCAGACGAGTCCAAACACTTCGAAACCTTCGGTTCAAGCAGAGGAAAGGGACATCAAGCCCAAGATTCCATACCCACGAGCTATTAGTGTCAAAACACCAGAGGAGAAAGGGAGACATGCTGAACCACTGCTGAGGAAGTTGTAAAAGATACCGAATCCAGGGATGTTCGTTGTTCCTTGCTCAATGAAAGGTATGGAATTTAAGAATTCTCTTTGTGACACTGGAGTTAATGTGAATGTTATGTCTCAGTCTGTTGCAAGGAAGCTGGGGATTAAGGATCTGCAACCTTCAAAGATGTCTCTTGAGCTGGCCGACTTTTCTTCAACATTTTCGAGAGGGTTCATTCCTGACTTGATGCTTCAAGTAAGAGATTGTCTGGTTCCGGTGGATTTTCACATCATGGAGACGAAAAATGACAGCGAGAGACCATTGATTCTTGGGTCATCATTCCTTGCTACTGTAGGTGCGATTGTGGATTTTCCCAATCAGAGAATCTTCTTCTCCAAGGTCAACAAGAATGTCTTCTACCCCGCAGTTTGGTTCAAGGAGAATTCTTCTATGACCGTTACAAATGGAGGAATGCAGAGTTCAGACCTTGGAGATGACACGAAGAGGATCCTATGTGCTCCACCCTTGACTCCACCCTCTGTGAGATCTGATGGAGACTTGACAGCCTGCAAGGTGAAGCGCAAAAAGGCTTCCAAACCGTTCTCCAGGTTCAGAATCATCATCCCCTTAGAGTTGAGGGAGAAAGGAGAGGTAGTTATTCAAGAGATGCTGCAAACCACCATGAAGCTTTTCCCTGGTATTGTTCCTTGGAAATCTGGAGCTGGAGAGCGATCAAATGCAAGGTTATCAACGGATGAGGGAGACATAAGACCCCTCAAAGATCCACCAAAAAGCCTGAGCCTGACACAGTTAAGCTAATGACTGAAAACAAGCGCTTAGTGGGAGGCAACCCACTGGTAAGAACTACTTATTTTCGTTTTATATTTATTTTGTTTACTAACTTTTAGTTTTGGTTTTAAGTGTTATTTATCTAAAAAAAAAAAGACGAGACGAGGAAACAATAGTGTGTCGATCGACACACCTACTCGTGTCGATCGACACGCCCTGCAACAGGTAAGTTCTCGTTCTTTTTAATTGGTGTTTTCTTTTTCTTTTCTGTTCTTTCACCAATCTCAGGTTTGATAACACTGGAGACAGTGTTGTTTAAGTCTGGGGGAGGTAGTTACTAACTTTGTGTTTGTTTTTGAGAGTCAGTCCAAAACGTTTTATTGAGTCAAAATAGTCAGTTGGAAACAATGACCCCTCCTTTGGTTTAGTGGACTGTCTCTTTCAGTTGTGTGACCATTTTTCCAGGATCAATTTCAAAAGCAGACTAATGAAAAATCCTAAGGCTAACCAGTTAACTAGAGACGTCTGTTACTTCCAGCATAATCCGCCGGGTTCGAGCTAATTATGCGGTCTCCTCGTTGATTGGTGTTCATAGAACTTGACTCCTCATTCATACCTGACAAGTGCACCTTTTAGTGAAAGTAATGGTACTCCTCTCCCTTGTTCTAAATATATATATATATATGATTGGGGTGAAATGATAGTTTTTGAGTATAAGGATGAGGAAATAAAATTCCAGTGAGTCAGTATTTAAGAAATGATCACCCGGAGCTCAAAAACAGCAGTCTGAGTCCCTTAGAACGGATGTAGAGGATGAGCGATCTAACGACCCTGTCTCCTCACAAGGAACAATAGTAGTGAAAGCACTGTTTTTGGGTCTCAGCAGATTCAAAAAAAAAATGTGTAAAGAATCAAATAAGTATGGGGGAGAGAAAAAGTACCAAGAGTTGTATGGTTCACTAGTCATGGTATAGTATGAGAATGAGTCTAGAAGGTTCTTGGCATTGAAATCTGGGACGAGACCCAACAATGAGGACTAGCGGGTTATGTTGATAAGTCGTGGATGAATTTGGGAGGCTGCGAATGTCTATGGAGAAGTTGATGGTGGTCTGGTTTTGAATTGGTTTTGCATTATGTGGATTACTAGTTGAAATGATCGGTCCGGCACTCCAAGGGAAGGTAAGTTTCTGCGTTTTTAAACCTCTTTCACATTCTTAGTTTATGTTTGCTTGAGGGCAAGAAAATGCTAAGTCTGGGGGAGTTGATATATCATGCTTTTTACCCGTTTTTGACCATGATAGAAGTCATTTTCCTAGAGTCTTTTTGGTATTTTTCGAGTCTTTTTGAGTCTTTATAGGTTGACGAATGATTAGAGCTTAATGGGAGCATTTTGGAGCATCGAGGAAAGAAGAGCCAAAGTGATCAAGTCAGAATCGAGTTTTCAAGGCTGTGTCGATCGACACGGTCCTGTGTGTTGATCGACACGAGCATGTCTAACGTGAAGATTGAAGAATTTCCTCTTCGGCCCACGAAGCCCATAAGTTTACAGAAAAACCTAGTACAAATTTTAGACCTTATATATAGTTTTTCCGTAGACTTTTTAGGTTTTTTATCTAGTTTTTAATTGAGACTTGAGAGAGCAGAGCTTTAGGAGAGATTTCGGAACTTCCAGACCTTCAGATTTCGAACCTTTGTATCTCTAACTCTATCTTTTTTATGCAATTTTATTCATTCATAATGTTTACTGCATCTATGTCTGAGTAGTTTGCTTGAATTCTAGGGTTTGATGAGAAATCGTTAGGATTGAAACACTGTTAGGATTTATCTTTATGTTCTTTATCTAGATTGATTTAACTCTGATTTAAGGACTGATCAACTGAAATTGGATATCCTAGGTTGCTTTAATAGATGTGAAAGTATTATTAACAACCGGACATAATCTTAGATGAGCAAAATTGTCTATTCGCAAAGAAATTTGGCTTAGTAATTTTGTGAACAATTGAACCTGAATTTAATGCTTGATTTTATTCACTAAAAAAGCAAAGAAATTTGGAATTTAGGGATTTAGTCATAGATAATCTTTGCAACGAAAGTTGATTGGTTTTATATTCGTGTTTGAATTCTAGAACTGCTCTTAATAAAATCCTGCCCGTTTTTGTCCTGTGTCGATCGACACATACCTGTGTGTCGATCGACACGATCGATTTTCAAGTCAAACCTGCGAATTACCCATAGCCTAACTTTTTGTCCAATTGATTTCTAGATCATTGATAATCATTCACTATTTACTTTGCTATTTTTATTACATTCATACATTCTTACTTAGCATAATTTGAATTCACTAATCGACTAAAGATGAGTTGGCCATTAATGACAACTGATGAAAGTCCTTTTACCGGTTTCAAAGATATAAAAACCTAGAATCACTAATTCGAATGTAGAATAGTATAGGTTCGTTATGGGACCAGCAATACACTCTAATACTATGGATCACAAGTTCAGCTAAGCGATTAAAAGAGGGTTTAAATGTCATGATTTATCTAAGCAAACAAAAGTAAAATTCGGTGTAAACAATAAGTGGAAAGGCGTTAGATCAAGGGATATATCTCAGAAATTAGATCATCAAAACCAAGCAATTATTCAGGTTATCAAGTTATGAACCAATCTAGAACTCAACCATAGATTCAAGAGGACCCATTTTCGTGGCATCAACTACTTCAACAATCAATCTAACACCCTAAACTGTCATTTGAGGTTACAAGGAATAATGAACATTAAACGTATAGGATCGATTTGTTCGCGGGTTGCTTTAACTTCAACTGTCATTGGCTAAAGATAAATCGTCCATCTATGTTAATTCCAGCAATTTACAACCCTTTTGATGAGTAAATTCAACCTAAAATCAGAGGCTAGGTGATCAATCTAACCTAGGCAATATGATCGACTGTAGACGGTCAAGTGATGTTTCAAAACCTATCTATGCTTAGTTATGATTCTCTAACCCCATCAAACCCTCAACCTAACAAAGGAGATTACTCGTACATACTCAAGCAAACAACAGTAGCAAAAGAGAATAGAAACTTCATTGAATTGAAATAGAAGAAAGTAGGGTTTAAGAAATCTTCAACAATAACGTGGAACGCAATCCTCAAGCTTACAAACTCTAAAAATAAGTATCAAATCTCTCTCTCACTAGTGTTCTCGTCTCTCTGCTGTGTCGTGATCGCGTGGTACTCAAAAGATCGAAAAACTCCCCTTTTATAAGCCCACGACGGCTGGGAAAAAATAGGGTTGCGAAAAATTAGGTTTAATGAATATTTCCATAATTGGATCTTCTGGGAGCAGGTGCTCCCTCTTCTGGGGCGGGTGCTCCCTTTCTTCAGAATATTCTAAAAAGATTCAGATTCCTTCCCTTTTCACCAAATCCAATTGCAACTTTCAATCTTCCATTCCAGCCGCATTTTAGACCTAGAATGACTCAAAGTGGAGTGAAAGACTCAATAAAAATCTACAAAACAAAGGTTAGAATGCGTCAAAATGCATTATATCAATTTTCCCATACTTAGATCTTTGTTTGTCCTCAAACAAATTCAAGACCAAGTGAAGGAAAAATGTTTGAAAACGCGGGAACTCTTTTATCCTCAGTGAACCGGGTTTAAAACATTCAATCTGCAGACCACATAATCCAGATTACGAATAACAAAGCTTTACCAAAACTCCTCAACACATTTTTCAACCAAGTTCCATTTCCCAAACACAAACTCAACGCATTCAAATTTGCGTGAGGGTCTCGCTAAAGGCACCATTTAGGGTAGACGACGCTAAAGGGTATAAGGCCATTTAGAGGTGGAGTTAAGTGTTTAAAGTGTTTAAGGGTTACCCGATGTTTCGTAGAGGATGCATGATATCGCACAAAATTACAAGAGAGAATAAGTCCGTTGATATTCCACATTCTCTAAACCACTCTTTCTTTCTTCCAACCTCTCAAACATCTCAACTAGCCATCATCCACCTTGGGTATACTCGCTGTGCAGAGAGACATTTCCAATTTTACATATTCACAACTGTTTTTTTTTTAAGACATAATAAGATGAAGATGAAGAGGGTTTTTGATTACAAGTGTATGTCTCTCAAACACGAAAATATCAAAGTTGTTATACATACCCAAGTGGAGCTCATCAATGTTATTCTTCCTTCATGGATTTTTGTTCCACCTTGTCGTAAAACCATATTCTGGAAATAGGAGCAGGTGCTCCTTCTGGGAATCAGTGCTCTTGTTCTTCAGAAAGAGTGATTTAAAAGCAGTGTCGACCCAATTCTCTGCGACTCTTTTGCGCATATGCTGCACATATGACAATGAAGTAACAAGAATGCAAAAGGCTTGAAAAGAGGTTAGGGTTAAGGAGGGTACTAACTAAAAATGAGCTAGCTATTCAGGAACAACAAGAGTGATAAAAAGAATAAGGAGTCCTGAATATGATTCGTTTCCCTAATCTAGTGCCAATAGCGAGAGGAATTTTTGGTCAATATGAAACCTGGAAGATAGTGTATTGAAGTGTTCCAGCTGTTCCTTGTACCCATGCTCTATAGAAATGGTCAGTAGAGAGAAAGTTAAGCATAGATAGTTCAAAGATCATCATAAGATAAAGTCTTAATTCCCTACAAAGTTTTGACTCAATAAAACAAACAAAAAATAGACTCAAATAGGACATAAGAAAATAGAAAAACAACCAAAATAAAAGTCATTAGTGGCAACTCCCCCCATACTCACTTCACACTGTCCTGGTGTGAGAATAAAAAAAGAGAGAGTGAGAAAGAAATAAAAATCATAAGTTAAAAGCAGAAAATTAAAAAGTGTTCATGGAATTACTAAGATAGGATAGAGTAGCGATGTCTAATCGCTGGTGGTATCATCAGAGTCCTCATTGGTGATCGACTTATTGCGTTTGCCCGAGCGAGTGGATGGACCGGTTGATGTGGACGGTCGAGCCGAAGGCTGCTGGACAGGCGCAGTAGAGGGCATTGTCTCGGTAGCGTGTGAGCTGCTGCATCCCTTTTGGAGCATGTGTAGAATACGGCGAAGCAACCCGTTGTTTTTCTTGGTGGAGGCCACCATCCAACGGTGGTACTCGGCGTCCTCTGGGTTGTCTGAGATGTCTCCAAGCGTCAACTCACTCGCATAAGGCCGGCGGTAGTAAGCTCTGGCCTGCTGCGTCAACTGTGTATCTGCTTCCAAGTCCTCAACCTCGTCTGGGCTCAAATGAATGTCTGGAACTGGAGCGGGAGCAGGAGTAGGTCTGGTAGTGGAGGTGCTCCTCTTGGGCTTAGGGCTGCTCCGCGGAGGTGCTCCTATGGCAGAGTATAAATACTCTGTCCCAGGCGTAAAACCGACGTTTGCCGCGACCTCCAAATCAGTCAGGGACGGCTGGGGCAAACGGCAGTACCGGGCACTCTTGTCTCGGGCGGTGAACCTGTAAATATTAGTATCAGACAAGATGTCACAAGAGAGGAGGTAAGCAGTGTCCATAAATTCCGTCGGCGGGTTGCAAGTGTAGGACTCAATGTCGATCCCGAAATGGATGAACAGCCTGGTCAAGAGACACCCTATCCGCTCCGTATGCGCGACAGCTTTGCCCTTGGTGATCTTAGTCCTCTTATCCGTAATAACCGAGGCAAACAGCGCTCCCATGTTAATATTTCCATCAAAATCGCAACTCAAACCGTCTTCGCCTTCAATGGTTTCCCTTACCGCAGCGTAGAGGAAAATCAACTCGTCTGTCAGGACCTTGCTCGTATCATCCCGGGAAAAGAAGATGGTGCTCATTGCCTTGGTCCCAATCCGAAGAGCGGGGTTCAAATGGTTGATTGGGTAGCTGAGCGAGAGAAGTAGTCGCCAATGGCGATGAAATCCCAAAAATGATGAGCAACTGGAAGGCGTGCAGGGAGAGCCACCTTCTCTGGCGTAGAGTCAAAACCGTAGATGTCACAAAGGTCGGTTATAGTGACCTCATATCTCTTTCCTCCAGCAAAAAAAGAGAGTATCTCTTGTGAGGCTACCGGCTTGCGTGGGTCGGAGTAGACCAGTTTTGCCAAGGCTAAGCACTGCTTAACTAAATCCGGGTATAGAGCATCTTGCTGAGTGGCTATATAGGACATCTGGGAGGCGGTTAGCACACTGCCTACGTCGTAAAGTAGCCCCAAATCCTTCAATGTCTGTCCACATAGGAAACGGGTCAGCTCTATAGCAATGTCTAGCCAGTTATTGTAGTAGTAACCGTCAGTTTGATCCCATGCCTCATCTGAATCAGGAGGAAGGCGAGGGTCGGGCAAGGAGAACCGTTGGCCTTCGTCACGCGGCCAAGGGTTGATGATTATTTGAGAAGAAGAAGACGCTTTCTGTCCCTTGGAAGTGCGTGGTGGTTTGCGAAGGAAGTACGTGGTCATGTCATCCTGCAATGACAACAACACCCACGAAAAATCCAACATAAATCAATATCTCAAATTCCACACCAATACAAATTCAATCAAAAGAAAGTCCCCTGTTTTTGCAAAATTTTAGATCATAGTGTTTGCACTTTAACAGATGGATTCTACAGTTCCAAACCCCCTAGAACAATGAATCATAAGCTTCATTCGCATCTCAAACTTATCCCTTTCCCCCAATTTCGATTTCACACCCAAAAACTAGGTTTTTACTCCCAACGAAAATTTCAAGTCAAATTTCACAACCCTACCGACGCGAACTCATTAATAAACAAGGATAAGGTTTTCCCAACTAATCGCAGTTCGATAAAGCAACCAAATCAACCTCGAATTTCACCTTGTGCTTAAAAACGGCGGATAAAAAAGTGGGTTTTCGAAGGGTTACTTTGATTTTCTTGAGAAACGAGTTGTAGATTTGGAATGGTGATGAAAAATCAAGTGGGATAGAGCCTTTAAATTGCTTAGATCGGTTAAGAATTGAAAGAGTTATGCTTTGGGCAAAAAGCTTCAAAACCGTTTTAATGGAGAGAAAATCGAAGGAAAAAGAGTGGGGAAGAAAGAGAGAGAGAGGCGCGAGAAATATAGGGTTTCGGTGGGTCCCACCGTATCAGTTTTTATTTCTATTTGAAATTGGAAAAATCCCTTTATTAATATTCCTCGGGCCCATCTTTTTTTTTTATTGGACTTACCTCTTGGTGGGCCCAAATCCGAAATTCAAAACAGTATCCTGGGGAGCAGGTCCTCTATTTCGGGCAGCAGGTGCTCCTTCTGGGTTTTGAACTTTGCAGCGGATCGATGTACAGATCGATCTTGAGATTGACCGATGGTTTGCATGTTGAATTCCTCATTCCGGATCGATCCAGTTAGGTGAGGGGATCGATCGATCCTCCTTGCATATTCCACAACACAATTTTTTTTTTCATTTTTTTTTCAAAAACCTGAAAACTCAAACTGAAATTCAAAGTTAGTAATAAAAGAAATCAAATTGAAAAAGTTAGAAAACGTACTGGTGGGTTGCCTCCCACCAAGCGTTTGGTTAAAGTCTTTAGCTTGAGTTGATTAGCCGTTTAGGCTTTTGGTGTATCGCCTAAGGGGATGGATCCTCCTTCGGCTTGGCTCGTTTCAGCGAGGTACGGCTTACACCGCTGCCCGTTGACGACGAATTCCTTGCCCTTGGCGTCCAGCAACACCACGACTCCATAGGATCGGACCTCCTTTATGAGAAAGGGTCCGGACCACCTAGATCGCAACTTTCCACGAAAAATTTTAAGTCGAGAGTTAAAGAGAAGTACCAGGTCGTTTGGTTTGAAGTCTCGGATGAGAATCCTCTTGTCGTGATACATCTTGGTTCGCTCCTTGTATATTTTTGAACTCTCATAGGCCAGGTGCCTAATTTCTTCCAATTCATTAAGTTGCATCGATCTCCTTTCCAAGGTAGGCTTGATATCATAGTTCATTAGCTTAACAGCCCAGGCTGCCTTGTACTCAAGCTCTACAGGAAGATGGCAGGACTTTCCATATACCAAGTGAAAGGGCGTTGTCCCCAATGGTGTTATGTAAGCGGTTCGGTAAGTCCACACCGCGTCGTCCAACTTAGCGGCCCAATCTTTCTTGGTGGTGCCTACGGTCTTTTGTAGGATATCCTTGATTTGCCTGTTGCTAACCTCAACCTGGCCACTAGTCTGCGGGTGATATGGCGTTGCAACCTTATGCTTTACACCATTCTTCCTTAAAAGGTTATCAAAAATCTTATTGATGAAATGAGTCCCTCGATCGCTAATCACCACATGTGGAACGCCAAACCTGGGGAATATTATGGTTTTGAACATCTTTAAAACCACAACGGCATCATTTGTTGGGGAAGCAATGACCTCAACCCATTTGGACACGTAATCAACGGCCACTAAGATGTACTTATTTCCATAGGAGGATGGAAACGGTCCCATAAAGTCTATCCCCCACACGTCAAACACTTAAACTTCCAGGATGAAGTGCTGAGGCATCTCGTTCCGTCGTGAGATATTTCCTTGCCTCTGACATTTATCGCACCGTGAGATAAAAGCATGTGCGTCCCAGAACATTGTTGGCCACCAATACCCAGCTTGCAGTGCCGTCGATACTGTCTTAAAAGTCGCGAAGTGCCCAGCATAACTCGAACTATGGCAGTGAAATAGGATTCCTGGAATCTCCTCATCAGGAACACATCTCCTAAAAAGACCATTCGAGCATTGCTTGTAAAAGTATGGCTCATCCCAAAAGTACCTCCTGATGTCTCGCAAAAACTTCCTCTTTCTGTCTCCCACAAAGTCAGCCGGTTCACGATCAGTAGCAAGGTAGTTCGTTATCTCCCCAAACCATGGAAAACTCGGGGCAACTGTCTTAGAAACAGCAGCAGAAAACACTTCTAGAGCAGGTGCTCCGTCCTGGACTGGGTGCTACAGAACACAGATTCCAATAGCATACACATGTTCATCCGGCAGTGCATCATCAAGCAGAACTGTTTCATCGACTTTCAGGCGAGATAAGTAATCAACAACTTCGTTCACGATACCCTTCTTATCAATGATTTGTAGATCAAACTCTTGGAGCAACAAAATCCACCTCAAGAGCCTTGGTTTCGCATCTTTCTTTGTGAGAAAATATTTCAAAGCCGCGTGATCGGTATGAACAATGACTTTCGAACCGACAAGATACGACCTGAATTTCTCAAAGGTGAACACCACGGCTAGGAGCTCCTTCTCAGTAGTTGCGTACTTACATTGAGTCTCATCCAGCGTGCGGCTCGCGTAGTAGATCACGTGAAGCTTTTTATCCATTCTTTGCCCCACAGCGTAATCACTTGCATCCGTCATTACTTCAAACGGTAGATCCCAATCTGACGGTTGAACAATGGGTGCACTCACCAATGCTCCCTTTATCATGTGAAATGCCTCAAGGCAAGCTCCATCAAATGCAAACTTGGTTTCTTTACACAAAAGTTGGGTGAGCGGTCTCGCTATCTTTGAAAAATCCTTGATGAAACGTCTGTAAAAGCCCGCATGACCAAGGAAACTTCGTATCCCTCTGACTGAATCTGGCGGTTGCAAACTCATCATCACCTCAACCTTTGCTCGGTCAACCTCAATCCCCTTTTCTGATATCCGATGACCCAGAACTATTCCATCCCTAACCATGAAATGGCACTTCTCCCAGTTTAATACAAGATGTTTCTCTTCACAGCGTTGTAACACCCTGCACAGATTAGACAGACACACGGAAAAAAAGCTCCCATAGATGGAGAAGTCATCCATGAAAACCTCCATAATATCTTTAATCAAATCAGTAAAGATAGACATCATTCACCTTTGAAAAGTAGCAGGGGCATTGCATAGTCTGAATGGCATCCTGCGGTACGCAAAGGTGCCATAGGGACATGTGAAGGTTGTTTTCTCCTGATCATCCGGGTGAATGGGAATCTGAAAGAAACCTGAATAACCGTCTAAAAAACAGTAGTAAGGGAGGTTAGATAGTCTTTCGAGCATTTGATCAATGAATGGTAAGGGAAAATGATCCTTCCTAGTCGCTGCATTTAACTTTCTATAATCGATGCACATCCTATGCCCTGTGACAGTCCTAGTGGGTATCAATTCGTTCCTATAATTGGAGATCACAGTGATTCCGCCTTTTTTAGGCACTACATGCACAAGACTTACCCAGTTACTATCAGATATCGCATAAATAACACCAGCTTCTAATAGTTTCATTATTTCTTTCTTAACAACATCTTTTAAATTCGGGTTCAGCGTCCTTTGGTGCTCTACAGAAGTTCTAGATTCATCCTCTAAATGTATCCTATGCATGCATAAATCAGGTGAAATTCCAGTGATATCATCTAGTGAATAACCTAAAGCTTTCCTATACTTCCTAAGCTCGCATAAAAGCTCACATTATTTAGATCATCATTTATTATAACAGGATATGTGGAGTTAGGGCCGAGAAACGCGTACCTTAGCCCAGCTGGTAAGGTTTTATGGCTCAAGTTTTAGAGCTTTCAGCTCGCTCCAAGGATTGTCAACAGAGTTCCCAGGAGCGGGAGCAGGTGCTCCGTCCTCTCCCTCTGTTTCTAGTCTCAAAAAGTCTGTCGATTTTTCCATCTGCCCAGAATCCAACATCCTTGCGAAACCAACAGTATCCTCACTCAAATACCCATGTTCACCCTCGGCTTTCGTTAACGCAACATCCAAGGGATCATCAGCAAGAATCTCTTCAATCTCTCCCTCTGAGATTTCGAGGTTATCCTCAATGGCAAAGGTTTGCCCATCAATGGTCAGTTTCTTCAACATCCGATCTATCTCAAACTCCATAATAATGTTTCCCAGGTGGAGACCAATGGTTTTGTTCTTTACATCGATGATCGCACCAGCTGTGCGCAAGAAACGATGTCCCAAAATCAAGGGATCCTTCGCTTCATCATCCAATTCCAACACCACAAAATCTGTTGGGATCAATATGTTACCAATCATGACATGTAGATCTTCCAAAATTTCCACAGGTAGCTTTACTTATCTATCAGCAAATACCAATGAAATCCGAGTGTGTTTGAATTTCGTGTACCCTAGCTTCCTCGCAACCGAATAGGGCATGAGGTTCACGCTCGAAGCTAAGTTGCACAGAGAGCAAGCAAATCGCACGGGACCAATATCCACAGATAAAACAAACTTCCCTGGGTCCCCTTGCTTTTTAATCACCTTATTTTGTAGCACATCACTACAATTTTTACTTATACTCATGGCGCTCTGCTCTGACGAAATCTTACCAGTTACCAAACCCTTAACGTACTTTTTCATGGACGGTATCATTTGAATCGCATCTGCCAATGTTAGCTTAACCGTCAAATCTTGTAGCATTTCTTTATACTTCGCGTCCTCTAAATCCTTTTGTGATTTCCTTGGAGGTACTGGGTAAGGGATAGGGGGTCTGTAGACACGAGAATGAACCTTATCAACAATCTCATTCGGCCTTAATACCTTAGAAGTTTGTCCATCAACTTCTTCATCCTTTTATGTTTCCGGAGCAGGTGCTCCCTCTGCTCGAGCAGGTGCTCTTTTTGGGCAGTTTTCAGCTTCTGTCCTTACGATGGTAGAACTCTTCCACTTCTCAGTTCTATGGCTTTGACGAACTCTCTGGGGTTTGCATCCATTTTACCAGTCAACACTCCTTGTGGTCTCTTGATTGCATCAGCTGTCTGAGCAACCTGAATGTCGAGGTTATTCACGTGGTTGCAAACTGCCTCAAGCCGACCATTAAGGTCCGAATACATAGCATCTACCTTCGTGTTGATCTCAGTGGCAGATTTCTGTTGATTTGCCATCAACCGCTGCATCATACCCTTCAATTCATCTTTGGATGTACTACTAGAGCTCGCAGGAGCCTGAAAGTTAAAGAATTGCGTTTTCTGATCTTGAAAAGGGACGAACGTCTTTCCTTGGAAATTCTGAGGGTAGGGCTTTTGGAAAGTCTGATCCTGAGGCTTCTGGTTCTGGAGGCCGGTTTGCTGCGGATAAACCTGGTCCTATGGGTTCCATACATTCGTACTTCGATAGGAGAAATTTGGGTGACTCCTATAATTTTGGTTGAACCCGCAGTTTCGCACAAATCCTTGGCCATTCACGTAGCTGACCTCCTACTGATCACTGTCTCCTTCCTCAACCATCTCCTCAGCGAGTGGCTCACCATCTTCATCTGCAAAGTGAACCATCCTTTGGTTCGCTTTGAGCAACAGGTTGACCTTAGCCGTAAGATCATCAATCTTCTGAGAGTCCATTTCACTGGATTTCGTAGTCCGATCATATTCCTGGGACTTGTTGTTAGAACTCGCAGCTAAGTTCTCAATGAGCTTATGCGCACCCTCTCTGGTTTTTGTCATAAAGTCTCTATCGCTAGCATCATTAAACGCATTCCTATAGTACCAGTCAACACCATCGTAGAAGATACTAAGCAGATTCTCATCGGTGAAACCATGGTGTGGGCATTCCCTTTTATACTCCTTGAACCTTTCCCAAGCCTTACAGAAAAACTCTCCTGAATGTTGTTGAAAGGAGGAGGTTTTGTTCCTTAGACTCGCGGTCTTAGTCTTCGTGTATAAGTGATCCAAAAATGCATCTCTACATTGAAACAACCCGACCCAAAATTTTAAAAAAAAATTTCCCATCAGATTATTATTATCACAGATAATAATCCTCAATTGGATCAATACAGCATGCAAAAAACATAAAAAAAAATTAAACCAATTCAATCAATTCAATAATCCCATACTTATTAAATCTAACCGGTTCAATTCAACAATCCAAACAATAACCAATAACCAAATACCAATAACCAATAACCCAATTAACTACAACTCCGAATTCACTAGCAACCTAGCAATTCTACAACAGCACATAGCCATACGAGACCCTAGACCATCTCTCATTCCTGGCCATGATTCCACAATCACATTTTCTCTTTACCTGCAACAAATGGCAAAAAGAGTTGCGTGAGTATTATCACAAATACTCAGCGACGCGGTCATCCCGTCTACGGGTTATTTAAGTATAGACATAACAATCAATGGAAATACCAGGATGAGCACACAAGCAAACAACAAGAACAACCAATCACGAACAAGTACAGGGACCCTGTGTCGATCGACACAACCACTAGGTGTCGATCGACACGACAACCTAGAAACGAGCCTATCCTCTCGTGGCTCGAATCTGTCGCGATTCGTCGAGTCACCTGCACAATCCCAACCACAAAACACACGAAACACCAAGAAAATGCATTCCATCAATCCCTATGCCCACACAAACCCACGATCACGCACTCACCTCGAAGAATCGAAATGAGAATGGGACCAACGGTTACAAAACGACTCGCACACGACGAACCACTGGTCCAAAACCAAAACGGACGACTGTTCTGGAAACTAGAAAGACACAGCTACGCGTCGGTATGTGGATCGCCTCCAGAATCCTTCTGGTTCGGTCGGAAATCAACCCCGAAGCCGACTGATCGCAGACAACCTATCTGCACAGACCCATCAAGTTCAAACAGCCATAACTCGATGAATAATCAACGAAAAGACGAACCGTTTTCGCCTATATCAAGAGAAGAGATCGAAGAACTTACCCACCAAGTTTCACCCCAGTACTCCTTTAATGGACTAGCCGTTTGCCCTCTCAAACAGTCGAGCAGAAACTGTCCTTCACCCTCAATCACACACAACTCACAACCTCTCTTGATTCTCTCTCAAATCCTCCTCTTTCTCTGATTTTTGGCCAAAAAGAGACCAACACGCGTCTGTTACAGCCCTTTTATACAACCCTAGGGTGTCCCCTAAACCGGCCCACCAAACTGTCGGTCTGATTTTAACTCGTGTCGATCGACACCCACCAAAAATCCACTTTTTGGTTCACGGGCGTTACAATTCTCCCCCACTAACACGGATTTGACCTCGAATCATGCGACACCGCCACACTACGGTCTCCACCACCTGACCTGCACCCGGCCAGTATCCTTCGAGATCACGCTCGAATCCCACAACCCGTCCTACTAAGGCTAACACTCTCGCCTAAAATTTGACCAGATTCACCCGGAACATCAACGATGCACGCCCCATGGTCCGGATTAGGGCTGCCCATTGACCGTCCAACAATCAAACAAGAACATGTCCGACCAACCGTTGACCCCGCATTGGACCAAATGATCGTACAACAATCAAACAAGAACATGTACGACCATCGGCGTAACATATGCTACCAGGATTGTCCGAATCGAATCCAGACTCCAGTAATAACCTCAGACTCGACGTCCACAACACACCCTGGCCCTCAGTCAGCACCACTCGTGATCACACCTGATCCCCGAGTTCTACTAGGCTCATACTAGCCTCATTGCACCGTCTCACCCCGGCTGCAATTCTGACCCCACTCGGTCAGCACCACCTGAGATCCACTCCCGATCCCCGAAGTTCATCCAATCCTATACTCACAACCACGCTCAAACGCTACTGCTCATATCTCATACTCATAAATTATATACATGTACACCACACTCACTCGCAGGATCGTCACCCCCTGAGTTACGTGTGCATGAACCCACTCGTCCCCTGGGGAGAACCACCATCCTTCAAAGTATATGTAAGGAACCCACTCGTCCCCTAGAGAGAACCACCAACTCTCGAGTATATGCAGGAACCCACTTGTCCCCTGGAGAGAACCACTATCCCTCAATATGCAGGAAACCTACCCGTCTCCTTGAGCAATACTCTGATACATGCATCATAAGTACCTGTCGACTGAAATCACCTCTCGTGGTCATCCGAAACGACCCAATCACCAGGGTGTTTCGCAGAGTCCCTGGAAAAGACGATTCTAACTCACATAAAACCTCTTTTCCGGACTCTCCCTAGGACATAGACAAGTTCTAACGGGCATAGAGCTTACATTTCCAGCCCCTCCTGGAACATGTACAATCTCATTTCCAGCCACTTCTGGAACATGAACGATCTCATTTCCAGCCACTCCTGGAACATGAACGATCTCATTTCTAGCCACTCCTAGAACATGAACAAATCTCATTTCCAGCCACTCCTGGAACATGAGCAATCTCATTTCCAGCCACTCCTGGAACATGAACGATCTCATTTCTAGCCACTCCTAGAACATGAACAAATCTCATTTTCAGCCAATCCTGGAACATGAGCAATCTCATTTCCAGCCCTTTCTGGAACATGAGCAAGCTCTAAGCCGCGTAAAACTCCTATTCCTAGCCATCCTAGCCGATAGGCAAGCTCTAACTCACATAGAACTTCTATCGCTAGACCTCCACATGACCTACCAGTCATCACAAACCATGACATCACTAGTCATCTCATAAGAACACATGTCTTAACCACACATTTAATAAGGCAAACTCATCTTATTAAATCTCAAAATGTATACTCGTTACATCCATAATGAAATACAATATCACAATCATAGCAACATGCTAATACAGACTCTGAAAACCAGAAAAAGAACTCAAGCGACCGCTTGCTTCTCGAACCACTTCGAGAACTTCCTCTTCATCGACGATTCTGGTTCCCAAGTCTCCTCCTCAATACCGTCACAGTCCCACACGACCTTCACCAATGGTATACTCTTCCGGCGCAGAACCTTGACCCTCCTCTCGAGAATCCTCACAAGCCTCGCCGCCAACGTCATGTTGGGCTGAAGATCCTCCGGAATCCTAGCCATCACCTCCTTAGACTCATGTAGACACTTGATATACCCTATATTTTACCAATTTTTCTATCTATTTTAGTATGGTTTTTATATATATTAATAAAGCTTTTGAGCCAAAAGAGGTAGTTTTCTCGTATATGTAGATTTTAAGGACTTAACAGGTTTTATCATCAAAATGATATAAAATGGAGAAAATGGAGTATTATCTATGATGCAGCTACTTATCCAAGTCAAAGGAACCAAGCCAAGCCATTTTATCTTGAAGATAATGCACATTCTCAATCTGGACAGAACGTATATGCCAGAAGTTTACAGATGAACGGAAGATCAATCAACTGGGAATGTAATGAAACTTGGTGTGGAGATAGCCCTTTGAGTTAGATTTCCAATGGAGTTGGAATTTTATCAATTGGAGCTGTACTTTAGAAGATACACCCGAAACACTGAGGATATGTCAAACTGCCTTCGAAGTGAAGTTAGTGCAAAATGGAGCCAAGCACCGGGCCAGGCCATGGGCCGATATCCAGACTTTGTATGACCTTCTAGAAGCTCCCTAGAATCTTCCAATATCGGTCACGAAGCTTGATCCTTATCCTGACCGAAATTGCCTCAGTTTTTGACCTGAAAAGACGTAATTGCCCGAAGAAGCCCTAACCGACTTAAGCCTCCTTAACCCCTATATATACTTGCTTTTAGCCTCTCTAGGAACTTAAGCAGCCGGACTTAACAGCCTAAATCAATACCTAAACAATGTATTTCGTTTATCTCTTGTTCTTCATGTTTATTTGATTCTAGAAGCCTTTAAGGATAGGTTGATCTTTGCCCTATTGCAAAGAGATGAGATCTAATTCCTTACGCTTAGATAGATCAACAAATTATACTATCTATGTGCTTTACTCTCGCTTCTACGTGTTGCAAAACATGTTAGAGTTATAGCTTTGATTTGATTTCTATTCATTCTCTTAATTCTATGTTTTTACGCATTTAATCGTTTAGGGATTTATTCTAGAATTGATTCTTCATCTTTATTTATACTCAAAGCATGAATTGGCTCAGCTACCCAAGGACTGATCTTAGGTTGATATACTTTCCAAAAGCTTGTTATATCTCCGGACCTAGTATTCGATGAGCTAGAAACCTTAACAATTCGAAAGGTTAGTTAAGGAGTTTAGTGAACAATCAATCTTGACCAATAATGCATGTTTTCACCTTATAATAACCTGCGATAGTTGAGTCTATTAGGGTGTAAAACGTAGATGGTTAGTTACTTCACGATAGTGGGATGACCTTACCTTAGTGATATGAGTTCTAGAACAACTAGTACTAAAACCCTAAATCGATTGCTTGTGTTTTGCATATGTTTTATGAACTGTTTGATTTCTAATCTTAATTGATATCTATCCTTTTACTTTTATTGCTTTGTTATTTGTTTCCATAAAACCCCAAAACCAAATAATATTTTCCCTTAGCTTAATCCGAATCATATAGGTTTGTAGCGCATTCATAACTTAGTCCTCAGTGGATCGACCCCTAAGTACTACAATTGTCTTAACTGTGCACTTGCAGTTCCATTGGGTTATAAGTTTAAAGACCTAATTGCATAAACCCTACATGAAAGTTTTATGCACATCAAGTTTTTTGGCGCCGTTGCCGGAGACTTTTGTTTGATTGCCTACAAATCTTTGATAAAGATTAAGTCTAAGTTTGTTTTTTTTACTTATTTTCGATTTTTTTTTTCTAATTTTCCTTTTTGTTTTTGGTTTTTAATTTCTGTGAGTTTCAGAGATTCGTCAATGGAGCATCACAATCCAAAGAGAATGGCGAGCACTTACCCTCGTGAAGAAGAAGGAGATTACATCCCCATGCCTCATGAATTTCATCAACCGCCACTTTCTCACCAAAACCGATACAATCCAATGTTGTATCATCCTTGGGAAGCTTATGGAGGAGAAAGTCGTCCTCGTCCTCATCACATTCGTCCGCCACCATCACCACAGTACCACTGCCGCCCCCTCTCAAACCCTCGTGGAGATGAAGAAAAAGACTTATTGCATTGCCAGATGGAAGCCGCCAAGCAAATTTTTTGTGATATTAACAATAAGTTGGACACTTTACTCTCAACGTTTGAAAAGAGATTTGACAACCTTGCTGCTCAAATCCAAGAGAATGCCTCACGCTTAACCCTCCTTGAAGAAGTACAAAAGAAACATTCCCAAGATCTTCACGACGATGCACGAAAACTTCATGGTTTCAAGCGTAGCCTTGATAGTCTTTGGGAGAATTTTGAAACGGAGACCACAAGCTCTAATGGGAACTTAGAAGAACTTACAACTTGCCTCAACATCACTGCTGTCAAAGCCCATAAAGCCACAAAAGCATTGGAGGAGACCAACGTTACTCATCACGAAGCATTCTCTACGATACTTGTTCTTACGAAAGAACAAGCGCACCATGCTCAAGCAATTGAGGATGTTAAATTCTCTTTGGCTAGACATTTTAATGATCTTATTGGAAAGACAACCGCCCTCAAAGGAGAAGCAATCAGTACCTCCAACCGTGTGAAGCAACTCGATGATCATTTAACGAAAATCGAAGAAACGGTGGAAGTATACATTCCTTCGGAGAAAAGAGAAGTGTTGATCAATGAGCCCAACCAATTTGATGAAGATGGAGAACACGACCTAAGGAGATCTCATTTACATGCTAAAGGCAACCTCAAGCCTTTAGAAGACCTTCCACCACCCTAAAAACCCAAGGAGTCGAGCTATCCGACTTAAAACAAGCGCTTTATGGGAGGCAACCCATACCAATGTTTTTGATTTTATTGCTTTGATCATTCTAAGTTTTTGGATTTAAGTTTATTTTTCTCAACATTGTCATTCATTATTTTATCTATCTATGAATTTTTCAGGATTTTACAAAAAGTTTTTAAAATACAAACAAATGTGTTTTTGAGAAGAACGATGAAGAAAGAGATCGAACACGACTTGCTCTGTTCATGGAATGACTGGAGCTCAATATCAGCCCGGACGTTTTTGAAATTTGGTATACACGAAGGACACAGTCTTATGAAGCTATAGGAAAAAGCAGAACATGATTTGCTATTACGGTTAGCAAGTTATGACCGATTGAACAAGACCGTCAAGAAAGGTTACGAAGCCGCATCTTCAAGCTTTTTCACAGTTCAAGCCACCAAGAATCAGGCAATAATCTACATACCATTGGAAAGATCTCGTTCTCAAGAGTCCGTAGCATCTTTTGGATCTCAATTCCGATGAGTATAGACGAAGAAAAAGCTCGACGAAAAAACGCATGGACCGCGACACGAAAACCTTACCGCGACCGAGGCAATACCGGACCGAATACCGATCCACGCGTACGGCACCCGGCGGCACGAGTGACCAAATACCGGTCACGCGTACCGGTCGAAAATCGTGACCGGTACTGGAGCACAAATGCCGCGACCCTGCCGCAATCTCACCACATCCTACCGCGAGGCAGTTCCACCGCACCACCACCGCAATCCTGCCGCACCCCCACCGCAAATCCTGCCTCGACCCACGGTAAGTTTCGGTCCCGATTTCAGACCGCGGTACCGACCGGTACCCGGACCGATATGTGACACACGACACCAACTCGCGATACGATCCACGACGCATCCGTCCCGCGTCCCATGCATCCCGATACCGGTCCCGCGTATCAGCCAACACACCCGACCGGTACTCGGACCGGTACGCTGCCCTTCTTCCCGTGACCTTCCCGCCTCAACCCAAAACCTTCTCGCGACACAACCGCCTCGACCCGACACCTTACCGCGAAATGGTACCGGTCGGACACGCCGACCGAAACTCGGTCCGGTACGCGTGACCCAATACCGCCCGTCCCGTCCCGATCCATGCCACATCCCGACCCATCTCGCCCCATCCGTTCCGCGACCTACATCCCGCGACACTACGTGTCCCGATATCGGTCAACCGACCCGACTGATATCCCGACCGGTACTCGACCCCGATACGTCCCATTCCATCCCGACCCGCGACACGACGCGATCCACACCTTCCCACCCCGAACCGCGACACGACGCGACCCGATATCGGTCAAAACCGCCGACCGGTACCACACCTTCCCACCCTTGACCCGCGACTCCAAGTCCATCCGACCACCGTCTCGTGCCGAACCGCCTTGGACCTGAGCCACCACTCGACCGTCCTTGACCGCGACTAGCCACTCGACACCTAGACCGGTTTTGGCCGAACCGCGTCCCCATCTCCAACATACCACCGGAGTCACGAGCCATGGTCCACCGAAACATCGCTTCGAACCACCGAGCCGACCACCTAACCGTTTGGTCAAAAGAGGTTAATTTTTCCTTTTTTACTCTTTAAATTATTTTTAAAATCATTTTTCCACACATAATTTTTAAGAGCCAATTTATTTTTGCATATTCATGATTATTTAACTAAAAATTATTTGATTAATGAATTTTTGCATTCAAAAATAAAATATTGGTTAGATTTAAATGGTTTTAAATATAATCTTCACATCTTGACACATTCATTCATTGATTTCACCTAGATTGATAGTTTTTAACAATTTGGATTCATTATTTTGATTTCTTTTTGTTTAATATCTATTTTTCCTTCCCTTGGACTTGGAAATGAATACAGTTGTATTGAAGACTAAGATCCAGGATGAATTTAATAAGTGATTTCAAGTGTTTTTGCAAGAATATGTTGCTCTTACAACAGGCTTTCCAGGAGATTCCATTGTGGACGCACAATTCAATCGTCTTAAAACTTATCCACCATTCAAACGAGATGTGATAGAAAGAGAAGATATTGGAAATACAAAGCATGGTTTCGATTCATACGGGATACCCGATGCTCAAAAACAACGAAGATCTAAGATTGATCGCGACAAACTAAGGTTTTTGCCTGAAATATCTACGCTCACCGGTACTATCATTCTATTCTCTATCTTTTTGATTCTTCAGTCAAATAAATTTTCATCATTACTCCCTTAATTTGATTCAATTTTACACCGGGGACGGTGTAAGTTAAGTCTGGGGGGATTGTTGTTACTAACACGTTTGTTAGTGTTTGGTTTTTATGTTTTCAATGGATTTTTCAAAATTTATTTTCAAATAAAAAAAAAAGTTTTTCATAAAAATAATAAGATAGGAATTATGACACTTTCCTAGGATTGACGTTTTGATTTCGAAGACTATGTAACCATTGTTGCAGGGTTTGATCATGACAATCGATTCAGAAACCTCATGATGAAGCTCCCGTCACACATTCAAATTTCTACTTGCAACTTTTTGATGGAAATGATTTTGACTTTCTATTTGGACTACTAATATGGTTTTTGACTATTTCTTATTAAGGATGTTAGAACAAGGAAACGAATCACACATTCATGACATCTTATCCTCTTTTACCACTCTTTGTTGTCATGAATGACCAGCTCATCTTTAGTTGGTACCCTACCTAAAAACCCTTTACCTTCTTTCAGACCTCATGCATTCTCTTTCAGTTTTATACTTGCAGATATGTGCAAAAACGTTGGAGAGAAAAGGACCGATGCAATTTTCCAATCACTAGAGATGCGACGATTTGGTAAAGAATGGTGGAGTACAAAGAACAAATTTCAAAGAGCTTGGTCGTTCCTTGGATGCGTAAAACATGTTAACAATTGGTGCCTATACTTGACTTATATCAAACGATACCGTTTCCCCCTTTGGAAAAGAAAAAGAAAAAAAATATATATATAAAAAAAAATAATAATAAAAAAATAAAATAAAAAAAAATCTAAGGGAAAGGAAAACGGTAATTCGTAGAGTCTTATGGCAAAAGAATACCCAAGGAATGTCATGATACAAAAGAAGAGATGAGTAGAAGAGATTTCAAGTGATTCCCGGAGAAAAATCTAAGTCTGGGGGAGAAAGACATGAAGAAGAGGTTGAGAAATTGTGGACATCAACAAATCCATTCTCTCTTGCGATTTTGCATAATATCTCGCACCCGGAGTCTATGGTAACCCTAAACACTTTTAACCTCACCACTAAAATCAGCCTTTCCCAATACCTAGCCCGTCTTCCTTGAATGATATTCTTGATGATAAGTTTTCACTAAATCTAAGAGAGTAGAAAGAGTCAATTGAGTTGAAGTTGAGATTTTTACAGGGACAGAGATTTAGAGTATTGCTATGTTGCGAATTCGTGATGGAAGAAGATGACAACGTCTATGAGCTAATCTTGTTTCATGTGGATTACAGGTTTAGAATTTGATGCAACGATCCAAAGGATATGTGAGTTCCTCCGAATTTCAAACCTCTTCTCAATTCTTGACTATTGTTTGCTTGAGGACAAGCAAAAGATAAGTCTGGGGGAGTTGATATACCCTATATTTTACCACTTTTTCTATCTATTTTAGTATGGTTTTTATATATATTAATAAAGCTTTTGAGCCAAAAGAGGTAGTTTTCTCGTATATATAGATTTTAAGGACTTAACAGGTTTTATCATCAAAAGATGTAAAATGGAGAAAATGGAGTATTATCTATGATGCAGCTACTTATCCAAGTCAAAGAAACCAAGCCAAGCCATTTTATCTTGAAGATAATGCACATTCTCAATCTGGACAGAACGTATATGCCAGAAGTTCACTGATGAACGGAAGATCAAATCAACTGGAAATGTAATGAAACTTGGTGTGGAGATAGCCCTTTGAGTTATCTTTCCAATGGAGTTGGAATTTCATCAATTGGAGCTGTACTTTAGAAGATACACCCGAAACACTGAGGACATGTCAAACTGCCTTCGAAGTGAAGTTAGTGCAAAATGGAGCCAAGCACCGGGCCAGGCCATGGGCCAATATCCAGACTTTGTATGACCTTCTAGAAGCTCCCTAGAAGCTTCCAATATCGGTCACGAAGCTTGATCCTTATCCTGACCGAAATTGCCTCAGTTTTTGACCTGAAAAGACGTAATTGCCCGAAGAAGCCCTAACCGACTTAAGCCTCCTTAACCCCTATATATAATTCCTTTTAGCCTCTCTAGGAACTTAAGCAGCCGGCCTTAACAGCCTAAATCAATACCTAAACAATGTATTTCGTTTATCTCTTGTTCTTCATGTTTATTTTATTCTAGAAGCCTTTTAAGATAGGTTGATCTTTGCCCTATTGCAAAGAGATGAGATCTAATTCCTTACGCTTAGATAGATCAACGAATTATACTGTCTATGTGCTTTACTCTCACTGCTACGTGTTGCAAAACATGTTAGAGTTATAGCTTTGATTTGATTTCTATCCATTCTCTTAATTCTATGTTTTTACGCATTTAATCGTTTAGGGATTTATTCTAGAATTGATTCTTCATCTTTATTTATACTCAAAGCATGAATTGGCTTAGCTACCCAAGGACTGATCTTAGGTTGATATACTTTCCAAAAGCTTGTTATATCTCCGGACCTAGTATTCGATGAGCTAGAAACCTTAACAATTCGAAAGGTTAGTTAAGGAGTTTAGTGAACAATCAATCTTGACCAATAATGCATATTTTCACCTTATAATAACCTGCGATAGTTAAGTCTATTAGGGTGTAAAACGTAGATGGTTAGTTACTTCACGATAGTGGGATGACCTTACCTTAGTGATATGAGTTCTAGAACAACTACTACTAAAACCCTAAATCGATTGCTTGTGTTTTGCATATGTTTTATGAACTGTTTGATTTCTAATCTTAATTGATATCTATCCTTTTGCTTTTATTGCTTTGTTATTTGCTTCCATAAAACCCCAAAACCAAATAATATTTTCCCTTAGCTAATCCGAATCATATAGGTTTGTAGCGCATTCATCACTTAGTCCTCAGTGGATCGACCCCTAAGTACTACAATTGTCTTAACTGTGCACTTGCAGTTCCATAGGGTTATAAATTTAAAGACCTAATTGCATAAACCCTACATGAAAATTTTATGCACATCAACACTTCCGCAGCATCAAAACATGGAAGACTTTGTGAAAAGCCTTCATACTCTGAGGTAACTCCAACTGATAAGCCACCGGTCCGACCCGCTCCACAACCTTGAACGGACCCATAAACCTCGGACTCAGCTTATTCTCTGAAATGGATCTGTTAGGACCCCTCAACATAGCTGCCTTGAGATACACCATATCTCCCAGCTCAAACTCTAGCTCTTTCCGTCTCCTATCGGCGTAACTCTTCTGCCGATCCTGAGCCTCTCTCATGTTCATCCCCAAGACACGGATCTTCTCCGTCGTCTCCTGAACAAAATCTGCACCAAACATGCTCCTCTCCCCCACTTGAGTCCAGCATAGTGGTGTCCTACATGGCCTCCCATACAGAGCCTCATACGGAGCCATCCCAATACTCGCCTGGTAACTGTTGTTATACGCAAACTCAACCAGGTTCAGATGATCCACCCAATGACCACCATAATCAAGCACACACATCCTCAACAGATCCTCCAATGTCTGAATCGTTCTCTCTGACTGCCCGTCTGTCTGAGGATGGTACGCTGTACTCATATGCATCTTAGTGCCCATCTCTGTCTGAAATGCCTTCCAGAACTCTGAAGTAAATCTCGGATCCCGGTCTAACACAATACTAGCTGGCACACCGTGCAGCCTCACAATCTCTCGCACATACTTCCTATCCAAAACTGCCGCTCCATCAGTCTTCTTGATGGCCAGAAAATGTGCTGACTTGGTCAGACGATCCACAATAACCCAAATCGCATCAAAAGTCCGTGACACCGGCAACCCCATCACAAAATCCATGGTAATCATATCCCACTTCCACTCCGGAATGGGCAAACTCTGCAACATACCACTCGGAACTTGATGCTCAGCCTTCACTAGCTAACACACGTTGCACGCTGCAACCCAGCTAGCTACATCCCTCTTCATCTCGACCCAGTGATAATACCGCTTCAGATCACGATACATCTTGGTCGCCCCCGGATGAATAGACAACATACTCGAATGGGCCTCTCTCAGAATCTCCTGCCTCAGATCCTCGTCCTTGGGTACACAAATCCGCCCATTCACCAGTATCATCCCACTCGCTGAGACCACATATTCCGAATTCGTCGCCTTAGAAACATCAGTCAACCCCTGATCCTTCTCCTGCGCAACCCGAATCCTGCTCAGCAGATCTGCCTGGTTAGCTGCCTCTAACCCCAACGGCTCCTGTGAGATCACACACAACCTCAACGTACTAATCTCGCTCACTAGAGCCTCCATATCCCGCTCCTAATCTGAAGCAACCCTCTTCCGACTCAATGCATCTGCAACCAGGTTAGCCTTACCCGAATGGTACCCAATCTCTAGGTCATAGTCTGCAACTAACTCCATCCAGTGCCTCTGTCTCTGGTTCAGCTCTTGCTGAGTGAAGAAATACTTCAGACTCTTGTAGTCTGTGAATACCTGCACCTTCCCGCCATACAGATAAGACCTCTAAATCTTAAGTGCAAAAATCACCGCAGCCAACTCCAGATCATGGGTAGGGTAATTGCACTCATGCTTCCTCAACTGCCTCGAAGCATACGCAATAACCTTCCCCCGCTGCATCAACACACATCCCAGACCAACTCCTGAAGCATCTGTATACACCACATACGGCTCACCCGGCTCGGGTAACGCCAAAACTGGTGTACTAGTCAGCATCTCCTTCAGCTTCTCGAAACTCTCCTCGCAAGCTGAAGACCACACAAACGGAACATCCTTCCCTGTTAGCTTCGTCATCGACTGCGCCATATTCGCAAACCTCTTGACGAACCTCCAGTAATAACCCGCCAACCCGAGAAAACTCCTGATCTCGGTGGCACTCCTCGGTCTAGGCCAACCTCTGATAGCCTCAATCTTAGCCGGATCTACAGAAACCCCCTCTGCTGACACAACGTGGCCAAGAAAACTCATCTCTTGCTGCCAGAAACTGCACTTACTCAACTTCGCATACAGCTTCTGCTTCCGCAGCTTCTCCAAAACCAACCTCAAATGCACCTCGTGCTCTTCCGGACTCCTCGAGTATACCAGGATATCATCTATGAAGATGATCACGAACCTATCCAGATACTCCTAGAACACCCCGTTCATCAACCGCATAAACGCTGCTAGGGCATTCGTCAACCCAAACGGCATCACCACAAACTCATAATGCCCGTACCTCGTCCTGAATGCCGTCTTCCGAACATCCACCTCATCGATCGAAATCTGATGGTAACCCGACGCCAAGTCAATCTTGGAAAACCAAGTAGCCCCTCGCAACTGATCCAACAACTCATCAATGCGTGGCAGAGGATACCTGTTCTTCATAGTGACTCGGTTAAGTCCCCGGTAATCGATACACAACCGGAAACTCCCATCCTTCTTCTTCACGAATAACACCGGCGCTCCCCACGGTGAAACACTAGGCTGGATGAAACCCTTCCCCAATAGATCATCCAGCTGCTTCTTCAGCTCTGCCATCTTTGCTGGAGCCATACTGTAAGGCGCCTTAGATATAGGTGTCGTTCCAGGCTCCAACTCAATCGTAAATGGATCCGACCGTGACGGCGGCAATCTTAACAACGACGGGAACACATCTTGGAAATCCTGAACAACCTGAATATCTCCCACTGCAACCTCTCCAACAGTTTCTGGCATCACTATAGTCGCAAGATACGCCTCACAGCCCTTCTCAATCAACTATTCGGCCTGTATCGCTGAAATCACGAGACTACCGGAAGTCGGTCTCACCCCCTGATACACCAACCTTCCTGTCTCCCGCTCGAACACAACACGTCCCCGACGGCAATCCAGATGGACCCTGTACCGATCCAACCAATCTATACCCAAGATAACATCGTACAGTTCCACCGGACTAATGACCAGAACTTCCACATCACGAGCCCACTCGAAAGTAGCTAACGTCCTGCCACCAGCAACCTTAACTACTCCCGTCTGCTCTCCAGAATCGCTCCAGATCCCGCTACCCTCCGCACACTCCAGAGTAATGAAGATATTCGTAGCTCCCGAATCGAACAACACGTGGGACTCACATCCGCCCACAACTAAGGTCCCTGCACAATCCCATGTGCTTTAAGACCCGACACTCTAACACAGACTCACCATTTTCCAAACCGACTAAATTCAAAGAACACCAGTATTAAAAAAATGAAAAGCAATCAAGTCTGGAATTTACCTGTGATCGGTCTGGCGCTAGAACCGCCTGCCTCTGCCGAAGTGAAGACCCATGGCGTCGCTGCGATCTGCGCCAACAGTTGGACCGCCAACGGCTGCACTGCTGCCACCGTCATCTGCTGTAGCTTAGGACATCTGGGCTTGATATGCTCCGGCTCCCCGCAGTGGTAACACACCTGAGCCGCCCAATCCTCTATCCTCTTCGGACAGTATGCCATCTTGTGGCCCATGCCACCACACCCGAAGCATCCCGAACCACTCTGACCTCCCTGGCTCGGCCCTGAAGTGCTCTCCCACTTCCTCTTCTGACCCTGAGCAGGCTTGCCGCCCCTGCTCGAACCCGACTGCTGCCTCCTCTGCTGCTGCACCGGTGGACTAACAACCACAGCCTGCTCCTTGATATCATCCTCGATCGCGGCAGCCGTCTCTACCAACTCCGCCCTAGTGGCGAACTTACTCGCCCTCCAGCGAGTCCTCAGATCAGCTCGAAGTCCCCCGAGGAACCTCCTCACCTGGGCCTGCTCACCCTCCATGCCCCTTCCAGCATGTACCAACAGCCGACTGAACTCCAAATCGAACTCTCTCACAGTTCGACCTCCCTGAGTCAGGTTCAGAAACCTCGACTCCATCCTATCCACCGCTTCCTGGGAAAAATACTTGGCGTTAAACTCTACCAAGAAATCCTCCCAGACCATCTCGGCCTGCACCTTCCTGGTCTCGACGCCTCTCCACCAGAGATGCGCATCACCATCCAGATAGTGAACCGCCAGGTCCACTCTGTATCCCTCATGACACCTGATCGAGCAAAAATTACGCTCCAATCTCTGCCGCCACTCATCGGCCTCCTTAGGCTTGGCACCACCTGAGAAAAACCCGGTGCCAATCCTGTGCATCTGCTCCATCATCCTCAGGTAGGATGGAAGCTCCTCCGCAACCGCCACACCCGGCTGCACACCAACCACTACCGGCTGAACCTCAGCCACCATTGGCTGCACACCAGCCACTCCTGGCCGTACACTTACCCCACCTGGCTGAGCTCCCGGAGCTTGACCCGGAGCCGGTACCCCACCTGGTAACTGCTCCAGAATCAACTGTAGCAAACCCGCCAGACGATCATCTCGGTCTTGGGCCACACCTACGGGAGCACCCCCACCCGGGCCCCTGCACCACCAGCTACCTCGGGACCCACACTGGCCCCACCAGCCTTCACGCTGGCACCCGTAACAGTCACACCCACAGACCCCTCCTGAAACGCCTGCGAGTCCGCCACCTGCTGCTGCATGGTCTCCTGGGCCACACTCGCGGCATCAGACTCAACCTGCAGTCCTCGCCCGCGCCCACCATGACCACCTCGGCCTCCACGGCCCCCACGACCTCTGCCTCTAGCACCTCTAGCCATAACTCTGCACTCCCAGCAGATTACTAAGTACTAGAACAAAAACAGAAATCATACAACACTTACCGTGAAATCTCATTGAAGGCTCGGAAGAGATGATCTATGTCCCCAAACCCACACAACAATCAATCAATTATCACACAATCAATTAATCAATCACCCGCCCTAGAACCATAAGGGCCGCCCTAGAACCGTTAGGGCTCTGATACCAAACTGAAACAACCCGACCCAAAATTTAAAAAAAAATTTCCCATCAAATTATTATCATCACAGATAATAATCCTCAATTGGATCAATACAGCATGCGGAAAACATAAAAAAAATTAAACCAATTCAATCAATTCAATAATCCCATACTTATTAAATCTAACCGGTTCAATTCAACAATCCAAACAATAACCAATAACCAAATACCAATAACCAATAACCCAATTAACTACAACTCCGAATTCACTAGCAACCTAGCAATTCTACAACAGCACACAGCCATACGAGACCCTAGATCATCTCTCCTTCCTGGCCATGATTCCACGATCACATTTTCTCTTTACCTGCAACACATGGCAAAAAGAGTTGCGTGAGTATTATCACAAATACTCAACGACGCGGTCATCCCGTCTACGGGTTATTTAAGTATAGACATAACAATCAATAGAAATACCAGGATGAACACACAAGCAAACAACAAGAACAACCAATCACGAACAAGTACAGGGAACCTGTGTCGATCAACACAACCACTAGGTGTCGATCGACATGATCCTGTGTCGATCGACCCAGAAACGAGCCTATCCTCTCGTGGCTCGAATCTGTCGCTAGTCGTCGAGTTACCTGCACAATTCCAACCACAAAACACACGAAACACCAAGCAAATGCATTCCATCAATCCCTATGCCCACACAAACCCACGATCACGCACTCACCTCGAAGAATCGAAATGAGAATGGGACCAACGGTTACAAAACGACTCGCACACGACGAACCACTGGTCCAAAACCAAAACGGACGACTGTTCTGGAAACTAGACAGACACAGCTACGCGTCGATATGCGGATCGCCTCCAGAATCCTTCTGGTTCGATCGGAAATCAACCGCAAAGCCGACTGAACGCAGCGACCTATCTGCACAGACCCATCGAGTTCAAAAAGCCATAACTCGATGAATAATCAACGAAAAGACGAACCGTTTTCGCCTATATCAAGAGCAGAGATCGGAGAACTTATCCACCAAGTTTCACCCCAATCCTCCTCGAATTGACTAGCCGTTTGCCCTCTCAAACACTCGAGCAGAAACTGTCCTTCACCCTCAATCACACACAACTCACAACCTCTCTTGATTCTCTCTCAAATTCTCCTCTTTCTCTGATTTTTGGCCAAAAAGAGACCAACACGCGTCTGTACTAGCCCTTTTATACAACCCTAGGGTGTCCCTTAAACCGGCCCACCAAACCGGCAATCAGAAACCGAAACCATCGGTCTGATTTTAACTCGTGTCGATCGACACACAACCCCTGTGTCGATCGACACCCACCAAAAATCCACTTTTTGATTCACGGGCGTTACATACATTGTGCCCAAGTCGTAATGGAGCCAGCAGGTAGAGACTTAAGCCAACGCGAAGCCTTATCCGCGAGTGAGAAGGGGAATATTTTGCACTTTAGGAAATCTGGGTTCATTCCATTAGAACTCGCCGTGGAGCAGATCTCCTCGAAGTTTTCTATATGGTCCATCAGAATTTCCGCAGGCAATCCATGGAACAAATGCTGCTTAACCAGCGATATCATCTGCGGTTTGATCTCATAATTATTCCGTTCAACAGCAGGTATAACTATAGCAGTTTGGTTCCGGTAAAATGCATGGGGATTTTCCATATCCCCTATGGCTCGCTGCTGCTCACGCGCGCGTTGTTGCTGCTATTCGCGCGCATGCTGCAGTTGCATCTGAGCCATCTGCTCTTGCAGCCTTTGCAGCTCAGCCGCCATGTTGTTGTCGCCTTGTTTGCCCATATCAGCGGGATTAGGCCTTTGTCGTTTGTTGGTTCGTTCTAGTCTCGCAAGTTCAGGGTTACTCAAAGCGACGAGGGGAGTTTGAAGATTTCTCCTTGTTGTCCTTGAGTTCATACACCTGAAACACACGCAAGAAAAACAAAAGAATGAGTTTAGTACTTAGTCTGAAATCGTAAACGAGAATTAGAGGTATCGAGTTGATCCCCGTCGCAACGGCGCCAATTTGATGAAAGTCTTTTTACCGGTTTCAAAGATATAAAAACCTAGAATCACTATATCGAATGTAGAATAGTATAGGTTCGTTAAGGGACCAGCAATACACTCTAATCATATGGATCACAAGTTCAGCTAAGTGATTAAAACAGGGTTTAAATGTCACGATTTATCTAAGCAAACAAAAGTAAAATTCGGTGTAAACAATAAGTGGAAAGGCGTTAGATCAAGGAATATATCTCAGGGATTAGATCATCAAAACCAAGCAATTATTCAGGTTATCAAGTTATGAACCAATCTAGAACTCAACCATAGATTCAAGAGGACCCACTGTCGTGGCATCAACTACTTCAACAATCAATCTAACACCCTAAACTGTCGTTTGAGGTTACAAGGAATGATGAGCATTAAACGTATAGGATCGATTTGTTCGCGGGTTGGTTTAACTTCAACTGTCGTTGGCTAAAGATAACTCGCCCATCTTTGTCAATTCCAGCAATTTACAACACTTTTGATTAGTAAATTCAACCTAAAATCAGAGGCTAGGTGATCAATCTAACCTAGGCAATATGATCGACTATAGACGGAGATATCAAGTGATGTTTCAAAACCTATCTATGCTTAGTTATGATTCTCTAACCCCATCGAACCCTCAACCTAACAAAGGGGATTACTCGCACATACTCAAGCAAACAACAACAGCAAAAGAGAATAGAAACTTCATTGAATTGAAATAGAAGAAAGTAGGGTTTAAGAAATCTTCAACAATAACGTGGAAGGCAATCCTTAAGCTTACAAACTCTAAAACCAAGTATCAAATCTCTCTCTCACTAGTGTTCTCGTCTCTGTGCTGTGTCGTGATTGCGTGGTACTCAAAAGGATCGAAAAACTCCCCTTTTATAAGCCCACGGCGGCTGGGAAAAAATAGGGTTGCGAAAAATTAGGTTTAATGAATGTTTCCATAATTGGATCTTCTGGGAGCAGGTGCTCCCTCTTCTAGGGCGGGTGCTCCCTTTCTTCAGAATATTCCAAAAAGATCTAGATTCCTTCTTTTTTCACCAAATCCAATTGCAACTTTCAATCCTCCATTCCAGTCGCATTTTAGACCTAGAATGACTCAAAGTAGAGTGAAAGACTCGATAAAAACCTACAAAACAAAGGTTAGAATGCATCAAAAACAAATTATATCAACAACAAAGAGTGATAAAAGAGGATAAGATGTCATGAATGTGTGATTCGTTTCCTTGATCTAACATCCTTAATAAGAAGGGATCAAAAATCATATTAGTAGTCCAAATAGAGAGTCAAAATCGTATCCATCAAAATAGTTGCAAGTAGAAATTTTATGGATGGAAGCTCCTATCATGAGGTTTCTGAATCGATTGTCCTGATCAAACCCTGCAACAATGGTTACATAATCTTCGAAATTAAAACGTCAATCCTAGGAAAGTGTCATAATTTCTATCTTATTATTTTTAAAAACGATTTATTTATTTTTTACTTTTTTGAAAATAAATTTTGAAAAATCCTTTAAAAAAACATAAAAACCAAACACTAACAAACGTGTTAGTAACAACAATCCCCCCAGACTTAACTTACACCCTCCCCGGTGTAAAACTAAATCAAATTAAGGGAGTATGATGAAAATCTATTTGAAAATAAGAATAAAAAGATAGAGATTAGAATGATGTTACCGGATTATGGATAAATTGCCCGAATGGTGGAAATAGATCGGTTTTGTGATGGGATCGGACAAGAGGTGATTTGACCACTCCAATATGTTTTCCATGTCTGGATAAACAAGACTCCTCAAAGTTCCAAATCAGCTAGTTTCTTATAGAAAGAAGATCGCATCACGATAGTGATTTTTGGTCACTAGAAGATCTATACACGGTATCTCCAAATCTGTGATATTTTCCTCAAACCATATTGAAAGACTACTAAAGTAGAGGGTATTGTGAAGCTACTGGTGAAGTTTTATCGCCAATGCTCGAACGGTTAAGCATACGGTCCATGTAGAGGTGGATGTGGCTCGCCGGAAGGTGTGGATCATGCCATCTGAAAATCGATTTATATTTTCTCGAGCCATATTGAAAATTCACCGGAAAACATGATGTGTTAGGTCAGCTGGTGAAGTTTGAGTCCATTTGCTCGAGTGGTTTGGAAGTTGGCTCATAAAAATGCTCGGTGTGATCCATTTGTGAGCGTAGATGATGAAATTTTGAAATCGGCTCGGACAAACTGGGTTCTTCTTCAAGCACAGTGATGTTGTGTCCCAAAGAGTGGTTGAATGAGGCTTGGTGGTCCTTGTTGCTTCTCTTTGTGTTTACATCTCCTTAGAATGATTCGAATTATGCGTAAGACAATTGAATCGTGCGTCCACAAAGAAATCTCTTACAAATCCTGATAAAGAATATCCTTGCAAAAGCACTTGAAATCACTTGTTAAATTCATCTTGGATCGAAGTCCTCAATACAATTGTATTGAATTCCAAGTCCAAGGGAAGGAAAAATAGATATTAAACAAAAAGAAATCAAATAATGAATCCAAATTGTGAAAAACTATCAATCTAAATGAAATCAATGAATGAATATGTCAAGATGTGAAAATTATGTTTAAAACCATTTAAATCTAACCAATATTTTAATTTCTAATGCAAAAATTCACGAATCAAATAATACTCTTAATAATTTAATTAAGAATAAAAAATTTTATGGAAAAATTATTCATGTTTATGAAAAAATAATTGGTTCTTAAAAATTATGTGAGAAAAATGGTTTTAAAATAATTAAAAGAGTGAAAAAAGAAAAATTAACCTTGTTGAACCAAACGGTTAGGTGGTCGACTCGGTGGTTCGATCGGTGGTTCGGTGGTCCATGGCTCGTGACTCCGGTTAGTCGTGGTGGTTGATGGGGACGCGGTGTGATCAATACCGGTCTAGGTGCCGGGTGCTAGTCGCGGTACTAGGATGGTTCGAGGTGTGGCTCGGGTCCAAGTCGAGATGCGGCAAGAGACAGTGGTCGGATGGGTGCGGAGTCGCGGGTCGTGGTAATACCGGTCGTGGTACCGGTATCGTGTCGCGTGTGTCGCGGGTCGGGAGGGAAGTGTGTGGGTCGCGTGTCGCGTGCCGGTCTGAATACCGATCGGTACCGCGGTCCGACATCGGGACCGAAACTTACCGTGGGTCGAGGCAGAAAATGCGACAGGATTGCGGTGGAGGTGCGGCATGATTTCGGTGGGGTGGCGGTAGGATGTGGCGAGATTGCGGCAAGGTCGCGACATTTTTGCTCCTGTACCGGTCACGATTTTCGACCGGTACGCGTGACCGGTATTTGGTCACTCGTGTCGCGGGATGATCGGGACGCGATACTGGTCGGGGACGCGGGCTGATATCTGGTCCGGTATGGGCCTCGGTCGCGGTAAGGGTTGTAATGGTCGCGGTCCATGCGATTTTTCGTCGAGCTTTTTCTTCGCCTATACACATCGGATTTGAGATCCAAAAAATGCTACGGATTCATGAGAACGAGATCTTTCCAACGGTATGAAGATTGTAGCCTATTTCGTTGTGACTTGAACTTTAAAAAGGTTTGAAGTTGCGGGCTCGTAACCTTCCTTGACGGTCTTGTTCAATCAGTCATAACTTGCTAACCGTAATAGCAAATCATGTTCTGCTTTTTTCCTATAGCTTCATAAGACTGTCTCCTTCATGCATACCAAATTTCAAAAACGTCCGGGCTGATATAGAGCTCCATTTATTCCATGAACAGAATGAGTCATGTTCGATCTCCTTTTCATCGTTATTCTCGAAAGCACATTTGTTTGTATTTTAAAAACTTTTGAAAAATCCTGAAAAATTCATAGATAGATAAAATAATGAATGAAAATGTTTAGAAAAATCAAATCAAATCCAAAAACTTAGAATTAGCAAATCAAAAATATAGATATGGGTTGCCTCCCATAAAGCGCTTGTTTTAAGTCGGATAGCTCGACTCCTTGGGTTTTTAGGATTGTGGAAGGTCTTCTAAAGGCTTGAGGTTGCCTTTAGCATGTAAATGAGGTCTCCTTAAGTCATGTCCTTTCATTGAATTGGTTGGGCTCATTGATCAACACTTCTCTTTTCTCCGAAGGAATGCAAACTTGCACCGTTTCCTCGATTTTCTTCAAACGGTCGTCTAGTTGCTTCATACAGTTGGAGGTACAGATTTCTTCTCCTTTGAGTGCGGTTGTCTTTCCAATAAGATCATTAAAACGTCCAGCCAAAGAGAATTTAATATCCTCAATTGCTTGAGCATGTTGTGCTTGTTCTTCCGTAAGAACAAGTATTGTAGAGAATGCCTTTTGATGAATAACTTTGGTCTCCTCCAATGCTTTCTCGGCTTCGTGGGCTTTGATAGCAGTGATATTGAGGCATGTTGTAAGTTCTTCTAAGTTCCCATTAGAGCTTGTGGTCTCCATTTAGAAATTCTCCCAAAGACTATCAAGACTACGCTTGAAACCATGGAGTTTTCGCGCATCGTCTTGAAGATCTTGGGAATGTTTCTTTTGTACTTCTTCAAGGAGGGTTAAGCGTGAGGCATTCTCTTGGATTTGAGCAGCAAGGTTGTTGAACTTCTCATCAAAAGTCGAGATCAAAGTGTTCATCTTGGTATCGACCTCACGAAAGATTTGTTTGGTGTCTTCCATGAATCGATGCATCAAGGCTTCTCCTTTGTCTTCTCGGCGGTTTGAGTGGGGATGGTGGTGGGACTGTGGTTATGGTGGCGGATGATCGTGATGAGGACGAGGACAACTTTCTCCTCCATAAGCTTCCCAAGGACGATTCAAGGTTGGATTGTATCAATTTTTGTGAGAAAGTGGCGGTTAATGGAATTCATGAGGCATGGGGATGTAATCTCTAATTTCTTCACGAGGGTAAGGGCTCGCCATTCTTCTTGGATTGTGATGCTCCATTGACGATCTATGAAACACACAAATATTAAAAACCAAAAACAAAAAGGAAAAATTAGAAAAAATCAAAAACAGTTTTAGACTTAAATCTTTATCAAAAAATTTGTAGGCAATCAAACAAAAGTCCGCGGCAACGGCGGCAAAAACTTGATGTGCATATAACTTCAATGTAGGGTTTATTTGCAATTAGGTTTTAAATTTATAACCCTAGGGAACTGCAAGTGCACAGTTAAGACAATTGTAGTACTTAAGGATCGTTCCACTGAGGACTAAGTGATGAATGCACTATAAACCTATATGATTCAGATTAAGCTAAGTGAACATATTATTTGGTTTTTGGGGTTTTATGGAAGCAAATAACAAAGCAATAAAAGTAAAGGGATAGATATCAATTAAGATTAGAATTCAAGCAATTCACAAAACATATGCAAAACACAAGCAATCGATTTAGGATTTTAATACTAGTTGTTCTAGAACTCATATCACTAAGGTAACGTTATCCCACTATCGTGATGTAACTAACCACCTACGTTTTGCACCCTAATAGACTCAACTATCGCAGGTTATTACAAGGTGAAAACATGCTTTATGCTCAAGATTGATTGTTCACTAGACTCCTTAACTAACCTATCGAATTGTTAAGATGCCTAGCTCATCGAATACTAGGTCCGGAGATATAACAAAATTTTGGAGAGTATATCAACCTAAGATCACTCCTTGGGTAGCTAAGCCAATTCTTGCTTTGAGTATAAATAAAGATGAAGAATCGATTCTATATGTAAAGACATAGAATTAAGAAAGTGCATAGAAATCAAATCAAAGCTATACTCTAACATGTTTTGCAACACGTAGCAGCAAGAGTAAAGCACATAGACATAGTATAAATCGTTGATCTATCTAAGCGTAAGGAGTTAGATCTCATCTCTTTGCAATAGGGCAAAGTCAATCTATCCTTAAAGGCTTCTAGAATCAAATAAATATTAAGAACAAGAGAAAAACGAAATACATGTTTAGGTATTGATTTAGGCTGTTAAGGCCAGCTGCTTGAGTTCCTAGAGAGGCTAAAAGCAAGTATATATAGGGGTTTAAGGAGGCTTAGGTCGGCTAGGGTTTCTTCGGGCAAAAACGTCTTTTTCGGTCGAAACAGAGGCAATATCGAACAAATGTCGATTGGGCTTCGTGACCGGTATTGGAAGATTCTAAGGTGCTTCTAGAAGGTTGGAAAAAGTCTGGATCATCGGCCCATGGGCTGGCCCGGTGCTTGGCTTCATTCTGCACTCACTTCACTTCGAAGGCAGTTTGACATATCCTCAGTGTTTCGGGTGTATCTTCCGAAGTACAGCTCCAATTGATGAAATTCCAACTCTATTGGAACTATAACTCAAATGGCTATCTCCATACCAAGTTTCATTAAATTACAAATTTATTTGGTCCTCCGTTAATCAGCGAACTTCTGTCATATACGTTATGTCCAGTTTGAGAATGTGCATTATCTTCAAGATAAAATGACTTGGCTTGGTTCCTTTGACTTGGATGAGTAGCTTCATCTTAGATGATACTCTTTTTTCTCCATTTTACATCTTTTTGATGATAAAACCTGTTAAGACCTTAAAATCTACATATACGAGAAAACTACCTCTTTTGGTCTAAAAGCTTTATTAATATATATAAAAACCATAGTAAAATAGATAGTTAAAGTGGTAAAATATATGGTATATCAATTGGTATCATCATGGAGAAGTGATATCAGGGACTGAGTGCAGAAGAAACGCAAGTCAGTGGAACCAAGAGATTTTCGGTTTGTACCAAGCTGCTGAGTTTATAGATGAAGAGCTCGTTAGGCAGGGTGATTTAAGTGAGGTTGCTGAGGGTGAGGATCATCAAGAAGATGAGTTTCTAGCAAAGCTAGCTGATGCAGAAACACCACTATATCCAAGTTCACGGTAAGCTCTCGGCGATTGTTTCACTCTTTAGGATAAAGACACAAAGTGGTTGGTCTGACAGAAGCTTTGATCTTCAACTTGAGACTTTGCCACATATGCTACCCAAAGATAATGTCTTGCACACATCCTTGTACGAGGTGAAGAAGTTTCTGAGATCTTTTGATATGGGTTATGAGAAGATACATGCTTGTGTAAATGACTGTTGTCTATTTAGAAAGCAGTTTAAGGATCTCGACAATTTCCTAAATGCAACTCTTCACGATGGAAGATTAACACGCACACTTGTCAGGTGAAAAAGGTATTCCACAGAAAGTACTTAGGTATTTTCCGATCATTCCACGTCTCAAGAGGATGTTCAGGTCAGAGGACATTGCGAAGGACTTAAGGTGGCATTTTAGTAATAAGAGCACTGATGGAAAAATGCGTCATCCGGTAGATTCCGTCACGTGGGAACAAATGAATGCCAAATACCCGTCATTTGCCGAGGAAGAAAAGAACATTAGACTTGGACTCTCCACAAATGGGTTCAATCCTTTCAATATGAAAAATGTTAATTATAGTGTTTGGCATGTTTTGCTAGTCAATTACAACATGCCACCTGACAAGTGTATGAAGGAGGAAAACATCATGTTGACATTGCTTATTCCTGGTCCAACCCAACCTGGAAACAATATAGATGTGTATTTAAAACCCCTTATAGAGGATCTAAACCATCTATGGGAGAAGGGAGAGGTAACTTATGATGCATTCAGTCACACTACATTCACGTTAAGAGCAATGCTTCTATGGACCATACAAAACTTTCCGGCATATGGAAATCTTATAAAGTAAAGGGAAAAATGGGTTGTCCTGTGTGTGGGAAACACACAGTCAGTATGTGGTTGAGTAATTGCAGAAAACACGTATATATGTCCCATCGGAAGTCCCTGCCACCTACCCATGTTTATAGACGAAAGAAAGCATGGTTTGATGGTAAATCTAAACATGGGAGAAGAGGTCGGATTCTGAGTGGTCATAACATCTATCAAATACTCAAAAACTACAAGAATGATTTTGGAAATGTCAGAGTAACTGGAAGAAAGACGAAGACGACTGATTGTGTTGGATCAGGCTCGGATAGTGATGATGATTCCAGTGAATCTGAGGAAGAGGACAAACCAGTAGATGAAGAGGAGCTATTTAGATGGAAGAAGCGCTCAATCTTTTTCAAGTTACCTTATTGGAAGGTATGTTTGTTAGGTTCGTTTATATTATATATTCAGAATTGATCTATTTTATAAAAATTCTTTAACTTTCTTTGATTATATGTCTTTATTTTGTCTAGGAACTGCCGGTTAGACATAATTTAGACGTGATGCACGTGGAGAGAAATGTCGTTGCTAGCATTGTCTCTACATTGTTGCATTGTGGGAAATCAAAGGATGGTATTAATGCTCGAAAAGATCTGCAAGTGCTTGGTATTAGGAAGGATTTGCATCCCCAACCCCGTGGTAAAAAAACCTATCTTCCTCCAGCTCCTTGGTCTTTGTCCAACAAAGAGAAGAAACTATTCTGTAAGCGCCTATTTGACTTCAGATGTCTAGATGGCTACTGTTCAAATATATCCAGGTGCGTGAAGATAGAAGATTCTACTGTTAAAGGACTTAAATCACATGATTATCATGTGTTGATGCAACAACTCCTTCCGGTTGCTATTAGAGATATAACATGAAATATTTTTCCATTGTATATTACACGATTTGATTTATTTTATCTTACACAATTTGATGTTATGGTTTTAATATTGAATGCTATTTATCTACAGGTTTGTTACCTAAAGGTGTTAGGATAGCTATTGGACGCTTATGCGCTTTCTTCAACCAGCTGTGTCAGCGAGTTATCGACAGAGAGACAATTTGTGTAATAGAATTTGAAACTGTGGAAACTCTCTACATGTTTGAGAGGTTCTTTCCTCCAAGTTTCTTCGATATAATGGTGCATTTGACAGTACACCTAGGCAGGGAAGCTCGGTTATGTGGACCAGTCAATTTTCGTTGGATGTATCCATTTGAGAGGTATAACCTCACCACTTCTTACTTTATATATTGTACGATAAACGTTTATGCTATTAAGTTTCAGTTCGTTTTATATGCAGGTACATGAAAGTTATGAAGGACTTTTTAAGAAACCCTGCAAGACCCAAGGGTTGTATTGCTGAAGCATATCTCGCTGAGGAATGCATGCGATTCTGCAGTGAGTTCTTGAAAAATACAACAAATGTTGAGGAGAAACCCGATAGAAATTCTAAATATGAGAACAGCTCGATATTGGAGGATCGTCCTATATCCGCAGCCACTTCATGTACTCTTACTGAGAAGGATAAGAACATAACACATCTTGCTGTGATTCAAAATATGGCTCTGCTGGAACCTTATGTGGAGTAAGTTCGTAACTGTCTATTATCTAATTTTGTGTTTTTACATGTCATTTGCATTATATATACCAAGATGTTAATACTTTGTTTTATTTCGATTTAAGCATGCACCTACAACATCTACAAGACTAGTGAAAGATGTAGACGTGATTCGGGAACGTTATGGTCTACACATACTCAGAAATTTGCGTCCTGGTTAAAAGAACAGGCAAGTTGTTAATTAGCTGTCTGGTTTTCGTATAATCTATACTTGTTTCAATATAGACACAGACACTTTACAATTTTTAAAATAGATACCTCTAAGTTCATAACATCATGAAGATACACCTAAGTGGTTAGCATACTGTCCTCGTACATGCGCAAGGTCTTACACGAGTTACATAGTCAACGACCATCGTTTTCACACAATTTCAGTTGATAGGCAACACAGAATAGTGGGGTGTTACATGAGGCCACAACAATGTGTAGAGCTAGTGCAAAAGACAATTCTCCGATGGTTGATGTTGTGTCCTACTATGGAAGAGTGGTCGACATTATACTGCTTGATTACAATGTCTTTTATATTCCTATATTTCGGTGTCAATGGGCAAACAGAAGTAACGAAGTAAAGGAAGAAGATGGCTTCACACTTGTCAACCTTAACCAAAGTCAAGTTTTCTTTGCAAGAGATCCATACATATTAGCCGCTCAAGCAAAGCAAGTGTTTTATTCAAGGGTAGATGAAGCATCGAGTTGGTATGTAGGTATAAGAGGTCCAACGAGAAGATACAGTGAAGAAGATGCTGACGATGAAAATGCAGATGTTGGGCCTTTGCCAGTATTACTGGATATGGATGCTGATGACTTGGTTGATGAAGCTAGAAATGCCTGAACTGGCTGTGAAGGAATTTATGTGTGAAATAATATTGCCTTTGATTTTTTTTTGTATATATTTGTCCTTAGAATGTGTGTTTCACTTAGCTGAGTCATTTTTCTTACATGTCTTATTATTCTAAACAAATATTTGTTTTGTTTCAAAAGAACTAACAATACTCGAAAAAGGCGTACAAAAAAAAAGGAAGATTAACGAATTGGAAGAGAAGTAGTTTGAAACTAAGGAATTGGAGAATCCTATAGCAGAGGAACATTCTCAACAACAGCCGGGAGATGCAGTTAATGAATTGGAGAATAATTTACGAGAGGACCCTTCTCAACAACAGCCAGGAGAAGAAGATAACGAATTGGAAGATAACGAGTTGGAAGATGAGTTAGGAGAGGACCCTAATCAACACCAGCAAGGAGATGAAGATAACGAATTGGAATATGATTTAGGAGAGGACCCTAATCAACAATCTAAAGCTAATGTAGTGAATAGAGAAGGTGAAGAACAAATGCAGGAAGCAGATGATGCTGCTGCTGCTGACGACGAAGAAGAGCATACTCCAAAAGAATCTGAACCAAAGCGTAAAAGGCATCGAGGACCAACTAAGATGAATCACATCGCGAAGGATTCAAATGAACGGCATCATGTTGACTTTACTGACATGGGAGAACCTTGTAGTCCTGGGTCAGTGTCGTTATCATCATATTTAGGTTTGTTAGTATGGGAACCTGTCCCTGTCATTATTGAGAATTGGAAAAAAGTTGGTGAAGATATCAAAACTGTTCTGTGGAAATCTATTCAGGTAATCTATTATTCACTTTTACATATTGGAAGTTTTACTTATAATGGTTGTCTTCGCATGTTTGTTTTGCTGTCTATAATTCACTTTTACATATTGTGTTTTCCTTTCATAATTGAATACAGGCACAGTTTCACCTTGACGAAGAATATAAAAAGAATGATGTGTTTAAGCAGATGGGATGTCTGTCGCCTTGTCAGACATGTCAAGGCAGCTACGAACATGAACGATACGATGAGTCTGTGACCGCATAATGTACTTACAAGTGAATGGCGTAAATTTGTCAAAGAGAAGACTAGTAACGCCTTTAAGGTAGTAAGTGATTCATAAAAGGAAAGAAGGCAGAAGCAGATACCTCATACTTGTGGCCGTAAAGGAATGGTCAGATTGAGAAAAAGCATAGTCAAGGGTAGCTCAGAACCATCTAAGGTGACGAGGCTAAGAGTGTGGGTGAAGTCACGAACAAAGAAGGATGGTACGCCTGTAAACGTCAATGCGGCTGAGAAGATTGTAAGTTCTATTTATTCTTTTAGATTACTTTACAAATTGGATATCATGTTTGGGTGTTGCATATGAATTTTGTATTTGTTTGTAGAAAAAGGCATCAGAGATAGACATTGTAGGTACTCAGGATTCAAGTACAACGAATCCAAAGGAAGATATGCTTATACAAATTTTGGGACCTGATAATCCTGGCAGATTGCGGGCAATGGGTAGAGGTATGAGCTTGACCAAATTAGCTTGTTTCCAAGTCAAGAGCAACTTTATTGCTGCAATAGAAGAAAATCATATTCTTATGCAAAATAAGATTAACGATTTACAGCAAATCATTGACAAAATGAATAACCAGGTTAGCCTACTATATACACACAGTCTATTTATAACATTACTTACTGAGTTATATCAAGTGAATGATATGATCAACTGTTTATCCTATTATAGAGACAAGAGGCCGACGTTGATGAAAACTCGATTCATAAAAGTGTAAACACAAGAGCACTTCCCAAGTGTTATTTGGTTGACTGGTCTTCTTGTGATGAGAATGTTGATGAGGGACGTGTTGTGTCTTATGATGCTAATGAGTTAGTAAATGGGATTCCTCTAGGGCTTAACGCCGTGAAGGTTTTAGTTGAATCTGCCACCAAACCAGAAGCATTTCTATGGATACCTGGACCTGAGATGTTTACTATTGAGGATGTAGTTGGAGAAATGGTTGCTTGGCATGCCGATTACTGTATTGTTCCGATTGAAGGTGTTGTTACAGAAGACATTGTACCTAAGGTTAAGTTTCTTAAATTTGGTTATTTATGGATTGTCTTCATCTTTAGGTGAAACTTTCTCAATTAGTCATTATATTTTTTTTGTTCGGCAGAGCCCTAGCACAAGTTCAAAGAACAAATGCAAACTCCTGGATTATATTAAGAATGATGAACTGATCGCTGAAGGTCGATGGCAGTCTCGAGAACCTAAAGCGTTGGTGAATGGACTTCCTCTTGGTCCAAATGCAATCAAAGTGTATGTGGATGCGGTAGTAAACCCCAAGGCATATCTATGGAGGCCTACAGTGGAGATGAGAACTTTGAAGGATTCTTTGAACTGTTTTGTAGCATGGCCTGCAAATAGAGTTGTGATTGAAACAACAACTCTAGAATCCCCTGTTATTCAACCATCTACATCAAAACCAACAAGTCCAAGTTGTCAGAATGATAAGTCTCCAGTAACTACAAAACACCCTGAGATTCAACCATCTTCGAAAGCACAAAGTCCAAGTTCTCATAATGAGAAGTCTCCAGTAACTACAAAAGCTCATGTAAAGAAACCTCCAACAAATTCGAAACCGAAAGTGTCATCTCCTCGTCGCAAATTACAGGTACTTTCTTCAACTGAGTTACAAGAGTTTGTTGTGTTGTCTATTGTAATTTACATGATTGGTTGTGGTTTTCTAGTTGAATTGTCTGTCTGGTTTTTGCTGGTTGTTCTTGTAGCGTCTCGCATTCAAAGAAAATAAAAAATGCAAGTTGATGGATCTGTCCAGAAAGAAACGAGTCGTTGCTGAAGGACGTTGGTCATCTAATAATCTTGACCAACTTGTCACTTTGTACCTTTAGGGCTTAATGCTTGTCGAGTCTGGGTCGATGTTGTGAAGGTTAAAGATGCTGTAGTTTGGAGGCAATCTTCTGAAATCGAGTATATGGAAGATGCACTTGGAACCTCTATTGCCTGGCTAGAAGATAAAATCGTAATGGTGAGATTTGTAATCATATGCTCGTTTAATTTAATTTGCTTAGACCTAATCTAAGATTTGAACCTCTATTGTCGACCTAATCTAAGATTTTTTTTTCTCAGGGTTGATGTCAATGATTGTTATGAACTGATGGAATGAAGTATGTTTCATGTTTTTAAGTTTAGCCGGCTGTGTTTCAACACTTGGATCAAACGAAAACATTACTTTGTTTTAAGTTTAGCCGGCTATGTTTAATTTGGGAGTCTATGTTTTTATTTTATGTGACTTTGGTATGGTTTGGTTATGTAATGTCACTTTTTTAAGGATTTTTTATGAATTTGTTCGGAATTATTATCAAAAATAATAATAATATAAGAAGATGATCAATACAAGTTTAGTGTATATTTAGGGGTTAGAGTTAAGAATATTGGGTATATGGTTTAAGTGTATATTTAGGGTTTAGGGTTTAAAATGTTGACCCCAAAACAAACCCTAAACCCTAAACTTAAATATATTAATATTCAAACACTTATAACAAAATTGTAAGTATATACATTTTCGAAATTTAAACTCTAAATCTTAGTCTGAATAACAAAAACTATAAATCTTAGACTCTTTATCCAAATATATACAAACCCTATACCGTAAACTTCTATTTCCAAATACAAACCCTATACCCTTAACTTCTATCTCTTTCTATATAACATTGTAAACTAGTAAATTAACACTTATACCAGATTAAATTTTAAGTATAGCCATTTTAAATATAAACTCTACATCCTATACTATTGACCAAAAAACAAACTTCAAACCCTAAATTTGTTATCAATAATCTTAAATTTATTCAATCTCTAATTTGTAAACTTTTTTATAAAAAAGAAAATTTAATTTTAAAATTTTGTAAAGTCTAAAATCTGAACCATAAATTAACTTAATTTTACAACATTTTCCAAAATTAATACAATGAAAATAACAAATGTTAAAATATTAACACACAAATATGAAACGAAATTATTTCATTGGCTAATTAATGAAGGTGAGGATCACCTAATTCTTTACATCGGCCGTTGATTAGAAACAATCTAACGGTCATAAACAATCTAAAGATACAATCTACCTTTTTTACCTCTTCGTCTCCCTCCGCATCCGTAAAATATATCTCTTTCGTCTCTTGGTCTCATCTTACTCTTTCGTCGAAGCTCTCCAATAAACATAAAACAAGTTTGAATCTTAATTTGTAGATTTGTTACAAGTTCCATGTAAAAATCTGAAAGATCTACATTTTTATTTGTGAATTAATAGATAAATGCATATTTAACCACCGTACATGCTTTTGTTTTGCAGTTTGGATCTCGACCTCAAAGTAACAGGTTTTAAAAGGTTTCGACATTCACTCTCAGGTTAGATATCGAACACTTGGTTTCAATAAAAAAATTTTCTAAATATATACGTACAAGTAAATTGGTTTCTCTTAATTGGTATCTTTTAATTGTTTTTCAAGTTGTTATCATTGTTTTTCAAGTTGTTATAATTATAAGTACACGATTTGCATTTGCTAGTCACTCGAAACCAAATTCTGACTTGCACTTTATCAATGCATAAAACTCTAATTACAATGGCAGCAAGGCAAATCGTCCTCGCCCTCTCCGCATTGAGAGTTAATCCACCACTCCGACAACAACCACAACAGCCACTACAAGTAGAACAACCACAACAACCAGAAGAACAAGCAAATGAGAATCAAGGAAGTGGTATGGATCTTGATGTGGAGGAGATCACACAACTAGAGTATAGACGATCTCTCACTCACCTTGGCTACTTAATACGCATTGAGGAAGATGAAGAAGACATTGATCCAATGGTCAGGAGAGCTATCCGAAACATGCAAAACAATTCACGCAACTCCACACCAATGAGACGACCATAAGAAGAAAAAAGACTCTTTCAAGACTAATTAAACACATGTTACCAACTACTTTTTCAGTTTATGGTATTGGAGTTTATGTTCCTATGTATTGACTTTGTTTGCTTTGGATCATTATGGAATATAGTATTTATGATTTCATTGTCTTTTACTAAAACAAATTATATTATATACAATTAAAATTTTCAAATAACAAATATAGAGCTAAATACAATTGCATGTTAAATAGCTTTTTAACTGTGCTATGATACAATTATATAGAACACAAAATAAAAGACATGACAACGTACATTATAGCACGAAAACAAAGCTAGAAAATACTATCCTATAGCAAATGATTTTGCTATAATAGGTGCATAATTCGACAGTACTATATGTCACGAAACAATATACAACAGCACTTTACATGTGTCATTAGAAAATATGATACAGCAAACAAAAATAGCCATTAAAAATACATAACAGCAAGAGGAAACCGCTACACTTTTATTTTCTATAGCAAAAGAGTTTTGCTATCATAGGTGCACAATTCGAGTACAACAATGTCACAAAACAATATCCAACAGCACAATTAATGTGCCATTATAAAATATTAAATAGCACAAAATTATTGCCACTAAAAAGTACATTATGGCACGGAATAAGTGCTAGAATAAGTTATCCTATAGCAGACTATTATCGCTATAATAGATACACCTATTGTAGCGTATGAAAAAATGCTATGATATGGGGGGTCTATTATAGTTCCTCATGTCCTAGCGTTTCTGAAAATGCTAGCATTTTCAGTGTGCTACTAATGGCCATATTTCTTGTAGTAACATGACATTCACATTAGCTCCAGTGTCACAGAGAGAATCCTTTAATTTCATACCTTTGATTGAGCAAAGAACAACGAACTTCCCTGGACTAATTATCTTAGGTAACTTCCTCAATGGTGGTTGAGCGTCTCTCCTTTTTTTCTCTGGTGCTTTGACACTAATAGCCGATGGGTATGGTACCTTGGGCTTGTAGACACGTTCAATTGCGTTAATCGAAGTTTTAAACGGGTTCGTCTGGGTCGTGCATCGATCGACACACTCATTGTGTCGAGCAGGTGTAGAGCTCGGTCGATGTTTGTCCAATTGCGTTTTCAAAAATTTCAACTTGCGTCGATCGACGCAAGGTCTGCAATCTTTAAATTCGAATTTTCTTCAGTCTGTTCACGCCCCCACAAACTCTTCTTCATCTAGACCCTTCTCAAAAGCTTGTATCACCTCTTTTTCACTCTCCAAAGTGATTGAATTGACGTATAGTCTTGGGTTCGTGTCAGTTTTGCTGGGAAGAAAACCTTTTTGTCTCTTCATCGATTATGCGGTTTGAGCAACTTGAATATCCAGCTTCTTGACATGGGTATTCAAAACTTCGAATTTTCCATTCAAGTCTTGATACATGACATCCATCTTCCCATTGAAGCTTACAGTCATCTTCTGTTGACCCTCTAAGATCTGCTCCAGCATAGATTTCATTTCATCATCCGAAGATTGACCAGGAGGTGTCCGATAAGAAGAAGAACCATACTTTCTTGTGTAGTTGTTGCTCTGAAACGGCTTCTGGAATGAGTTGTTGACACTTTGGTTGTTCTGACCGTATTGAAATCTCTGACCCTGATATCCTCCACCAATGAAATTGACATCTTCAACTCCATCTTTCTTAATGGCCTCAACTTCAGCAGCAAAGTGCACACCTTTTTTATTCTTAGCCAATAAGAGGCTATGCACTGAATCCAACTTAGCCCGAACCTCTGCAATCTGACTATCCTCCATGTTTCCACCAAGCTTTTTCCTTTTGAAATCTGCATTCTTGGTACTATTGCTAGCATTCAAGTTCTATATCAACACAAGAGCATCTTCTGGATATCTCGTATTGAAGTTTCCATTACTCGCAGCATCCAACGCCATCTGGTACCTCCAATCTATTCCTCTGAAGAATATACCTAGCAGTTGAACATCACTAAAGCTGTGATGAGGACAATCTCTCTGATAAGCTTTGAATCTCACCAAAGAAGCCTTGAATGCTTCAGTCGGTCCTTGTTTGAATGTAGAGATCTTCGTCCTTAAATCCTCAGACCTTGTTTCATCAAAGAAGTTATTGAGGAAGGCATTCTTAGTATCTTCCCAAGTAGTCAATGATCATGGTTCCAACTACTTCAGCCAGTAAGATGCTTCTTCACCAAGTGAGTAATGGAAAAGCTTGCAGTAGAGGTAATCATTCGACACTCCATTAGCTTTAATGCTCGATGCAAAATCCTCGAATCTCTCTCTATGTGGTCAATGGGTGCTTAGATAGAAGACCATGAAAATGATGTTCAGCCACAAGAGCGTAGTATGCAGGCTTCAGCTCAAAGTCATTCCTCTGGAAAGCTAGAGGAAGAATCGCAGCTCTGTTAACATAGAACTCATCAGGCCTGTTGTATTCTCCCAAAGTACGCCCACGCCTACCATTCTCCTGCTGTTCCACTACTGCTTGATCAACAATCACAGCACCTTCAACATCAAGTCTCTGCCCTTGAGCATTGCGCTTGTTTCCATGCTGATCTTGCAGAAAACCATCTTCTCCTCGAGTAAGCGCTAGCGGATTAATCATCTTGACTGGCCTTTTCGCTGCTCGGTTCGCACGCTCTAACTTTTCTATCTCTAGATTGAGATCGACTAACTTTCTCTGCGAAAACCATCTAGGTCTAACTTTTTAAATCCTAAATTTCTTTGCAAATTCAATTAGTTAAACAAGCATTATTGCACAGATTCAATTGTTCACAAATTGTCTAAATCAAATTCATTTGCAGATAGATCATTTGCTCATCTAAGATAGTTCAGATAATTATCAATACTTTCACATCTAATAATTAACCTAAGATCTAAGTTCTAGGAGATCAAACTAGAACTAGCATTAATAACAATTTAGATGAAAAATCATGTGATGTTTCCTAACAAATCTAACAAGTCAAACAATTTCTCATATTCTTTTGAATAACCCTAAGCCTAACAAGCAAACTACTCATACATGGTGATTGAAACAAACATCATGAATATAAAAAATTGCATTAGAAAGATAGAGAAAGAGATGAAAAAAGGTTCGAAGAATTCTCAAAGGTATGAAGCAAACTTGTCTTCCTTAAAGCTCTTAATCTCTCTCTAAATTTGTCTCAATAGAAAATAAGATACCATCCTCTAAAGTTATTCTAAAACTATATATAATCTTCAAAAGTCGGATTGAGTCTTTTCTGTAAACTTCTGGAACTTCTGGTGCAAAAAAAAAATTCTTCAAAACTTGACTTTTTCTCGTCAGACATGTGCGTCGATCGACGCAAGGCAAAAATATTGAATCCGAGTTGATCGCTTTGACTTCTCTTTCCACAATGCTCCAAAAGCTCTCATTATGCTCCAAACGTACATCAACCTATAAAGACTTGAAATGACTCGAAAAAATACCAAAAAAAACTCTATAAAAAAGACTTATATCATGGCCAAAAACCAGTAAAAACCATGATATATCATCTATCTATTCAAATATGGCTTATATTCTTTCCATTCAAAGGAACTTTGAGATCCCTGTGAATATAAGAAGAGCTATTCCATGGATTGTATAGCTTTTTGGGAAGAACAGAAACACTATGTTCTTTGAGGGAAGAAGATTTTGGCCAATAGAAACAATGAGAAAAGTAGAGACAGATACAGAGAACTGGTTTCTTGTTCAGGTTGTGGACCAACATCTCTCTGAACAAGAAAAGCAGAAACTTAAAGGTACATTTGGTTGGAAACCTCCGCCGAAACATTGGGTAAAATGTAATGTGGCTTGTTCTTGGTCAAGTAAAACCAAGATGTGTGGAGGTGCTTGGGTGTTGAGGGATTCCATTGGCAAGGTTCTACAACACAGCCGCAGAAGCTTTTCGAATTTGGATAGTAGAATTGGGACAAAGAGAAGATGCTTAATGTGGGCCTTTGCAAGTATGGCCGAGCATCAAAGGGACAATGTGATCTTTGCATCGAAGATCATGAACTTTTGGGGGCAATTCTGAGGCCAAGAGCCTGGCCCTCTTTTATATCACAGGCTGTTGTTTTGGTTAGTCTTTTAGGAGCTTTCCGTAATTGGAGATTGCAGGTGGAGGAAGCAACAAGAAACAGAGGTGCACATCTCATTGCTCATAGTTCGATTCGTGACAATCGTGATCAGTTATATGTAGCCATGGTATCCCCTTTTTGGCTAAAAGAACTTTTTGAGGATGAGAGTGTTTCAACCTCTGTTTAGAGTTGTGGTTAAGTTGGTTTTTGAGTTTCTTCTGTTTTGACGTTGGCATTGTTTAGCCACATCGGTTTAGCTTAACGAAAGTATTAGCAGGGTAGTTTTTAGCCATTTGGGCTATCTACTGTACATTTGGCTTTGGGCCTTTCTAATATAATTACTCCAGATGGGAAAAAAAAAAGATATAATAGCTTTACTGCTCCTATACAAATTACAGCAAAATGTAAAGTAAAAACAAGCCTACCCATTAATAATCACAGTACAACACTTTAAGATCCAAGCATGGAACCTTCACTGATCCTTGTGGAAGCCGGTCCGGACGATGTGATCCCCATTGTCTGAAACGACCGTGTAGCAGACGAAGAAGATGATCGAGTAGGACCCGAAGCAACCAACATAGATGCGTGGCCCATGCTCGTACTGTTCCCTGAAAACGACGCTTCGCTTAAGGTCTTTGGCCCTGGTGGCTTGCTTATCTCAATAATTCCTTCGAGCATCTGAACCACTTTCCCCATTGTCGGCCTCTGCAATGGCTGTTCTTGTATGCACCAGAAGCTTGTCTGAACCATTCTGTTCACTTGGTCCATATCAACTGTTTCATCTGCGACTAAACGTTTGTCTAGGATCGCCTCAGTGTTTCCCTTTTCGAACTCCTCGTAAGCCCAGCTCGAGAATTTCTTGTGGTTTGTTTTCTCTGAGACATCAAAGTTCCTTTGTCCACTGACTACTTCTAGTAAAACCATTCCGTAGCTATAGACATCTGATTTTGAGGTTATGGGAAGATTCGCGAGCCATTCAGGTGCTAAATAGCCTCTTGTTCCTCTAATGCTGCTCATGTTTTTGTATCTGTTGTCTTTTGGGTTCAAGAGTTTGGCGAGTCCGAAGTCCGAGACTTTGGCAGTGTAATTGTCATCCACGAGAATGTTCTCCGGTTTAATGTCGCAGTGTACAATGCAGTCGCGGCACTCCTCGTGCAGGTAAGTAATACCCTTTGCCGTCCCAAGCGCAATGTTAAACCGACAATCCCAAGTCAATAACTTTCCTGAATCAGTAGTAAACAGGAAGTTATCGAGAGATCCGTTTCTCATGAACTCATAGACAAGAAGCCGGTGCCTTCCCTCGGAGCAAAACCCGATTAGTCTCACCAGATTCAAATGGTGTGTGCTGCTAATGGTTGCAACCTCCATCCTAAACTGCTTCTCTCCTTGCTCTATTCCTTCTAGTTGCTTCACTGCAACCACGGTTCTATTCGTGAGCATGCCTCTATACACAGTTCCAAAACCTCCAGCTCCAAGTTTATCTTTGAAATTTTTGGTGCAACGCTGCAGCTCCTTGTAGGAAAACTGCACAGGTGCACCAGAAGCGTACTCAAGCAAAGTGTAGTGAGACGATAAAGTTCCAAACCGAGGATTCTTTCTGCAGCAGCACCACCATAGACCTACCTCTACTATAACCAAACCAAGTAGCCCAGCTACTACAGCAACTGCAACAATCCACAAGTGCACTTTCGAGGTGTTACCATCGCCTTTTGTTGCAATGAAAGGTGGGTTACGCAACACTGGACTGCACACCTTAACATAAGAAGTACTCGGAACCGATGAGCTCTGGTACCCTGTAAAGAAAGAACCAGGTTGTTTTTGCCAACAATTGCCTGACCCATCAGACATGGAGACAGATGCAAGACAAGTACTGCTAACAAGACAATTGTATCTACAAGGCGCACTACCCGCAAAGAAAACCTCCGCGTTTGGGTCTTCTAGGTCCGTAAACAACCTGGTGTGATCCAAATCAAGCATGGTTGTGTTGCCAGAGCAATCATTAAGCTCAGCTTTTCTCTTGCAGCCTTTTCTTCTATCATTTACATCAACAGGTTCAAAGTTGAGAGACGGACACAAGCAAACCGAACTGGTATCGTTGTAACTACAAATCCCAAAGTTTCCACAATATCCATAAACGAGACACTGGTTAGCAACAGCAGACCAATGAGGCGACACAGGGCCACTGTTTCTACTCACAGAGCTGTAGATTCTCAAGTTCCCATCATTATCTATCCTCAAGAACCTAAACGAATTGCTACCATCGCCGTAATCATCACTGTAAATGGTTTCAGCTCCACCAGGGAGAGAGGAATCGAAGATGGAGACAACTCCGTTAGACTGTAACCCTAAACTTGGAGACGATAGATTGGAGCTGAAAGAGGAATTTAGGCCATGATTCCAGTAAGTAATGCTATTGTTCCACCTAAGTGTGAGATTCCCGCTACTCTCTAGCTGAAACGAGTAAAGACCAGATCGGAGAACCTTACCGACGGTGAAATTCTGTGATTGGACAATCGTGTCCGTTGAGTGATCGAAGGAAGACCAGACTGTGATGCTCCGATTGTTAACGAGGAGAAGGTTACCGGAATCTTGAATCGAAGCGGAGACGACACCGAGACGGTTTGTTTGGGAGCTCCAGACGGTGGTGTTGGAGCCATTGATAAGGAGGAGGGAGCCGGAGGGGTCAAGGCGGAGGGATCCTCGGGAGTCAACGGTTCCTGCCGACCATATGGGAACGTTTCCGGCGAAAACTACGGCAGCGAGGAAGGAATTAGGGGAAGGGGATGAAATAAAAGAGACGGAGAAAGTGGAATTGGGAGACGACCAAGACTGGTTGGAACCGGAGGCGTAAAGAACAGAGCCGAGAGATATGGTAGAAGCTGAGTAAGGGAAGTAGAGGAGGAGAAGAAGAAGAAGAAGACGAAGAAGTTTCAGATATGGCGTCTCCTCCGCCATTGTTGTCAAGCTCCTCTCTCCTCTATTACAATGAAGACTCTCAAATTATTAGATAAATTATGAGAGTTTAGGATTGAAAAAATATTATATTTACTCTCCTAGATCATAACATAGGAATTATATGTGTTTATATTGAGAAAAAATTCCTTAAACTGTAATAAATACAAATTTATATAATAAATATAATATATTCGTTAATAATATTTTGGATCTTTTATATTTTTCTATACAAATGATTTTTTTTTTCTTTTCTTTTTGATCAATAATTTATTAATTATTACTCTCTGAATTTATAATTCCCTAAAGTTGACATTTCAAATGAGCTTTAGTCTATTAGATTTTTCTTTTTCTTTTTCTTTTTCAACACCAATTTAAAATCGACAAATTTAATGTATGATCAGATCACATAATATAACGAAAATGCATCACAAATTTCCTTCTCTCTCTATAATTCTTCTCTTCCTTCTCTCTACATCATCTTCCCCACTTAGCAGCTCCGGTGGCTCAGTTAGCGCCGGAGTTGCTCTTTGTTTATTTATGATTTGGTTATGTTGATGCTTTGTCTCTTCTTGCTTGGTTTGGTTGGATGTGTAGATTTCGATTTTCAGATCTAGCTTTCTAGATTTTGATTTTGGATCTAGTTTTTTTCTTCCTTCTTTTGCAAAAAGTGTTTTTCTTTGGTGTAGTTTTTAAGTATGGGTTTTTGTTGTTAGTCTATGGTTTGATCTGGTTTCGAGGACTTCTCTTATGTCCTTTCGTTATGTTGAAACTACCGGCAATTGTGTTTGTCCGTGTAGCTTTTCTATGTATTTCACCAACGTATCCTTCCCATGTTTATGGGTAATAAAAAAATCAGATGACAAATATGAGATTGCGGTCGTGTTTTTTCGGTTTGTGTGTGCGTGGTGTTGGTCTAGATTGGGTAATCTTCGATTAGCTTATTTTATCTTCGGAAATCTTTCTCTAGCTCCTTCTACCGTCCTTAGTCTAGTCAATAATTAGTCTTCATGCCCTTGGTCTTCCTTTGTCGGTTCTTGTAAGGCTAACCTCTTGTGGAGATGCATAGTTCTCGATTTAGACTCTTTGGGTGAAGATTAGGTGGGTAGGTGTTTAGATTCCCGTTCTTGGCTTCTGGTTCTTGTTGATCGTCGTATTTGGGCTCTTTCTCCGCGGTTTCCCCCATCCTGGCCGATGTCTGGTGAGCTCCGTTGATCCGCGTCTTCTGCTCTTTCTACACTCTCCGTTGGATTCGACTGTCTCTTTTATATTTTTATTTAGTAGTAGCTGTGATTTCTTATGTTCTACGCTCCCCTGTAAACGTTAGGGCGCCGCTCCCCTGTAAACGTTAGGGCGCTGCTCCCCAATAATCTTTAGGGCTCCGTTCCCCGATAATTTTTCGGGCTTATGCTCCCCATAAAACGCTCGGACTATGTCTTGTATTATATTTTGTATGTTTGGTTGTGTAATAATATATAATTTTTCAGTGAAAAAAAAAAAATTGTATGATCAGATCACAAGTGTCTAGACAATCCGCACAAAATTATACTATCAAAATCTTAATGAGTTAAGATGCGATAATTTAATTCACTTGGATGAAATTTCGGAGTTAGAAGATGGTCAAAGTCGAAAATTCAACATTTCAGTATTGAACAAATTCAAAGTTAAGATGGTAAAACTAGTTGAACAAATTCTTCTACAACCTGTTTACTTGCAAACAAGAGTCTAATTCGATATGTCGATTTTGTCAACATATTTGAAATGGAGTTTGTGCTACAAAGAAAGAAATAGATTTTTCCATTCATTCATGATTCTATGTTTAATGTTACATACAGTAGAAATGCTATAAATTAATATTCGATAAATTAATATATTTTTTTGTTTTTAAGTCATATCGATTTAAAATATAACATAATGATAAAATAATAAGATAATATTTTTTGTAAAAAAATTTTTAATATAAATATATGATCTCATCAGAAATATTGATTATATTTTTTCTTTTTAAAGTAAATGATGTTTTTAGAGATTTTTTATTTCAACTTATATTTTATTTTCAACTTTAAGTAGAGAATTATTTAATATTTTATTAATTTTAACCATTTGTGTTTTTCAAAGTATTTTTTATCATTGATTGACTTATATTTCATAATAAATTTATTGGTTAAAAAGTTGTTTTGATCTAGTTGAGAATATTACTCATAAATTAAAAGACACAAATGAAATAGATGATACATAACCGAGAGATCAAGTTAGTGCTATTATACTTTGGTTAAGAATAATATAAGACATAATTAATTTCTAATTGTATGATTAAATGTCTAGCGACTACAATTAGAAATGTGAAGATTAATTATAGCTTAAATAAAACTAATTAACAAATAGATTTGTGCTGTCCTCTCAATAATAAGTTAGATGGTTTCAAATGCAACAACAATCTTAACTCTATTCCAAAAAAAATTGTTTTCCCATTAACTAATTGCCTAAAAAATGCTATATATTCACTATGAATTTATTGTGAAATCGGCTCGAAAGAGTGACATATAACACCTTATACTGTATACTCAATATCAGTTAACTAGTTGTTTTGTGAGTTTCATAATTATGTTTTGGTTAAAGTTCATAATTAACGAATAATAATATTTTTTGCTAGATAAACTTTATATGAGAAACAATCTATTATATGTATAATGTTATATTCTAGAACTTTGATATACTAGAACTTTGATATATCAAATATTTATCAAATAACAACTAAAAAAATGACAATGCTTGTTTCACATGAAGTTCAAATCGATAAGATAATATTAAACATTAACATTTGTGATAGCTAAAATCATAAAGTTGAAACTTGTTTATTGAACATAATAAAATTATATTAAAATCATCAAGAGCAAAATTTATGCATCTTCTACTTTGTTGAAATCTTGGAGTTAGAAAATAGTGAAAGTTGAGAATTCAACGTTTATTCAAATAGAAACATTTTCCTTTTAATCACGCTTACTTAGAAACAATTGTTTAATTCAACATGTAGGCTTTGTACTACAAAACATACTATTCTAGTCATGTTTCACTCGTTAATGCTATAAGGATTTACTTGTTGAGGAAAACTTCAAGGAAAGTACAAATGAAGCATATGTATGAAATCTACCAAATTAGTGATCTTATATTTTTGTTAAAGTTAATTTAAATACGCTACTAATTTAAATATTTTGCGTATTTAAGTTAGATTGAAGAAAATTGAATAAGAAACAACGAAAACAGTTTATATACTTACTAAAAATGTCTACAATATGTAGATTTTGTGGAAAATGTGAAGTATTTTGTTCTTTCCATTTTTTGTGAGTTTATAATAGATTTTTTGTTGAATAAGAGAGCTAGAGAAATGATGTACAAATTAGATTTTTTTTTATATGAGTAATAAAGAAACCGTTGAAAATTTGAAGAAAAAACAGAAGAGCCATGATACTTATGATGTGATAAAAATGACGACTATGATGTATTTGATTAATTATTTGTTTTGTTTTATCTTCTTTTATTTGTTGTTAAATATGAAATGTAAACATGTGATATGATTTATTGTTTTAGAAACAATTAGTTTTTCTTTATGGTTTATTATATGTGCTTCAGCTTTGTAGTTTTATATATCAAATATTGTTTTAGTATGATCTTTTAATCTACAATGTCTTTCAAGTTTCCTTCCATCCATTTTATCCATAAAAAATAGTGTTTTGTTTTTTTTTCCTTCTTACTTTGTACTTGTCCAATAAACACAACAAATTCAAAAAACTTACATAGTTGACTAGATTGATGATGAAAGTCCTTTTCGGTTTGTAAGATTAAACCTAAGGTCACTAATCCGATGTAGAATAGTTTAGGTTCGTTAAGGGACCAGAAATACACTCTAATCTTATAGGATACAAATTCAGCTAAGCAATTCAAAGTTGTTTTAAGTGTCACAATTTATCAAAGCAAACAAAAGTAAAATTCGGTGTAAACAATAAAAGGAAAGGCGTTAGGTCAAGGGATAAATCTCAGGAATTAGATCATCAAGAACCAAGCAATTAATCAGGTTATCAAGTTATGAACCAATCTAGAACTCAATCATAAATTTAAGCTAATCCACTGTCGTGGCATCAACAACTTCAACAATCAATCTAACACCCTAAACTGTCGTTTGAGGTTACAAGGAATGATGAGCATTAAATGTATAGGATCAATTTGTTCACGTGTTGCTTTAGCTTCAACTGTCGTTGGCTAAAGACAACTCGCCCATCTAAGTCAATTCCAGTAATTTACAACACTTTTGATGAGTAAATTCAACATAAAATCAGAGGCTAGGTGATCAATCTAGTCTAGGCAATATGATCGACATTAGATGGAGATATCGAATGATGTTTCAAAACCTATCTATGCTTAGTTCATGGATATCTAATCCCATCGAACCCTCAACCTAACAAAAGGAATTACTCGCACATATTCAAGCAAATAACAGCAGCAAATAAGATAAGAAACTTCATTGAAAATAGAAAAGATAAGAGGTTAGAAATCTTCTCCAAAACGTGGAAGGCAATCCTCAAGCTAAGCAAGTATCAAATCTCTCTCTCACTTGTGTTTTCTCTGTTTTTGTTGTTTGAAACGTGAATATGCGGCTCTCCCCTCAAAAGAGTCTTGAAAAATCCTTAAATATAGGTCTGGGGGCGGCTGGGATCAAAATATGGAAACTCTGGTTGGCGAAATTAGGTTTAATGAAAATATCCAAAAGTGGATCTTCTGGGAGCAGGTGCTCCCTCTTCTGGTGCGGGTGCTCCCTTTCTTCATAATATTCTAAAAAGATCCAGATTCCTTCCTTTTTCACCAAATCCAATTGCAAGTTCCAATCCTCCATTCCAGCTGTATTTTAGACCTAGAATGACTCAAAGTGGAGCGAAAGACTCGATAAAAATCTACAAAACAAAGGTTAGAATGCGCCAAAAACGTATTATATCAATTCCCCCAGACTTAGATCTTTGTTTGTCCTCAAACAAATTCAAGACCAAGTGAAGGAGAAAGGTTTGAAACCGCGGGAACTCTTTTATCCTCAGTGAACCAGGTTTAAAACATTCAATCTGCAGACCACATAATCTAGATTACGAATAACAAAGCATCACCAAAAATCCTCAACACATTTCTCAACCAAGTTCCATTTCCCAAACACAAACTCAACGCATTCAAAGTTGCGTGAGGGTCTTGCTAAAGGCACCATTTAGGGTAGACGACGCTAAAGGGTATAAGGCCATTTAAAGGTGGAGTTCAAGGTGTTTAAAGTGTTTAAGGGTTACCCGATGTTTCGTAGAGGATGCAGTATATCACACAAAATTGCAAGAGAGAATAGGTCTGTTGATATTCCACATTCTCTAAACCACTCTTTCTTTCTTCCAACCTCTCAAACGCCTTATCTAACCGTCATCCACCTTGGGTATACTCGCTGTGCAGAAAGACACTTACTATTTTACAGATTTACCACTCTTCATCATCTGTTTTTTTTTTTTTTTAATGATGATGAAGAGGGTTTTGATTACACGTATATGTCTCTCAAACACGGAAATATCAGAGTTGTTGTACATACCCAAGTGGAGCTCATCAATATCGTTCCTCCTTCGTGGATTTTTTTTTGTTCCACCTCGTCGAAAACCATCTTATGGAAATAGGAGTAGGTGCTCCTTCTGGGAATCAGTGCTCTTGTTCTTCAGAAAGAGTGATTTAAAGGCAGTGTCGACCCGATTCTCTCCGGCCCTTTTGCGCATATGCTGCACATATGACAATGAAGTAACAAGAATGCAAGGGGTTTGAAAAGAGTTAGGGTTAAGGAGGGTACTAACTAAAAATGAGCTAGCTATTCAGGAACAACAAGAGTGATAAAAAGAATAAAGAGTCCTGAATATAATTCGTTTCCCTAATCTAGTGCCAACAGCGAGATGAATTTTCGGTCAATATGAAACCTGGAAGATAGTGTATTGAAGTGTTCCAGTTGTTTCTTGTACCCATGCTCTGAAGAAATGGTCACTAGAGAGAAAGTTAAACAAAAATAGTTCAAACATCATCATAAGATAAGGTCCTAATTCCCTACAAAGTTTTGACTCAATAAAACCAACGAAAAATAGACTCAAACAGGACATAAAAAAATAGAAAACAACCAAAATAAAAGTCATTAGTAGCAACTCCCCCCAGACTTACTTCACACCGTCTCGGTGTGAGAATAAGAAACGAGAAAGTGGAAAGAAATAAAACATCATAAGGAAAAGCATAAAATAAAAGCATAGAAATAACCTCTCGGTGGGCCTAAAACCGAATTTCGAATTTTTACCCTGGAGAGCAGGTGCTCTGTAGTGAGGAGCAGGTGCTCCTTCTGGAAATTGGATCGACGTGCGGATCGATCCTGAGGTTAACCGCTAGAATGGCTTTTGATCTCATCATCATGGATCGACCGATCCAACTGAAAGGATCGAGCGATCTGGCTTGGGTGCTCTCATGGGGAGTAGGTGCTCCTTCTGGGTTTTTGAACTTGGCAGCGGATCGATGTGCAGATCGATCATGAGATTGACCGATGGTCTCCGTGTTGAATTCCTCATTCCGGATCGATCGATCTAGCTGAGGGGATCGATCGATCCTCCTTGCATATTCCATAACAAATTTTTTTTTTTTTTCAAAAACCTGAAAACTCAAAACTTAAATTCAAAGTTAGTAATAAAAACAAAATCAAATTGAAAAAGTTAGAAAACGTACCGGTGGGTTGCCTCCCACTAAGCGCTTGTTTAAAGTCTTTAGCTTGACTTGGATTTCATGTGTCAGTCAGGAAGAGGGGCATGAGAACTTTCTCCAAAACAAGCTCTCCAATCAGTAAACTTCAGCTTCAGAACCTTGCTCAACATAACTTTCACAGCTTCTTCACCTTTCTCTTTCAGCTCAGATGTGAGAATAGCTCTAACCTTGGAGAAAGGTTTCGAAATCCCTTTGGACTTTACCTTGTACTCAATCGTGTCACCAACACGTCTCTGAGGTACTAAAATCATATTAGAATCACCATTGATTCTTTGGCTCGTCACCTTCTCCATTACCCTGCTCTTTTGACTAGTCTTTTTTGTTCTGATAAGAGGGTCTCCATCTAGGACTTCCTTGATCTCACTCTTATCATTGAAATCTCTCTTTGTCACCATTTACAGCTTATCTCCATTGATAACGGTAACACAGGATGCAAGTTTGGCTGCTTTATTAGTGGGTATAGTTTTGTAGAAGACCTGCTTATCAATATTAGAGAACGAGACTCTTCTATTAGGCAAATCTACAACTGCACCCACTGTCGCCAGAAATGGTCTTCCAAGAATCAAAGGTATACCAGGATCTTCGCTCATCTCCACCACCTGAAAGTCAGTAGGAACAAGACAATTTCCAACTTGAACATGTAAATCATGAATAGTACCTTGTGGAACCTTGGTGGAAGAGTCTGCAAACTTAAGAGATATATTAGCAGCTCTCATCGTAGTAATCCCAAGCTTCTCTATAATAGCCTTAGACATGAGATTGATAGTATACCCAGAATCGCAGAGAGATTCTTTAAATTCAACTCCTGCAATGGATCATGGAACAACAAACATCCCAGGGTCTTCTAGCTTTGGCAACTGCTTCATTGGAGATGATGTATTCTTTGCTTCAGCAAAGAGAGCCTTGACTACTGTGAGACTCTTCTTGGTATCCTTGGAAAACTCGCGATATGCAGGGTCAACTCTAAATGCCTCTTCAAAAGAGATTTCAGGAGGAAGCTCACTCACCATCTTATTAAACCCAGCCAGCTTCTTTTCATCAATCTCATATTTCAGTCTCTGAGGGTATGGGATCCTAGGGATGTATGGTAATGATTCGACAGCTTCTTTTGCTTTCTCTGGTGTAAGCGATGCTGAGACAGTCTCCACCTCACTCTGAACTAATATCACATTGCAGTGTTCTCTGGGATTTGTTTCAACTTTTCCTGGAAGAGTCCCTGGTGGTCGCTTAGCTGATGCCGAGATCTGAGCTACCTGAGTGTCAAGCCTCTTCACGTGGTTGCAAACAGCTTCAAGTCTACCATTGAGATCCGAGTACATGGCGTCTACCTGCGTTTTGATTTCAGTGGCAGACTTCTGTTGATTAACCATTAGCTGCTGCATCATAACCTTGAGTTCATCTTGAGAAGTACTTCCAGAGCTCGCAGGAGCCTGAAAGTTAGAAAATTATGGTTTCTGTTGAACTCCCCCTTGAAACTGATTCTGACCTTGGTTTGGGTGACTCCTATAGTTCTGGGTGACTCCTTCTTCACCCATCTCCTCAGAAAATGGTTTACCATTCTCATCTACAAAGTGAACCATCCTTTGGTTCCCTTTGAGCAACAAGTTGACCTTAGCAGTAAGGTCATCAATCTTTTGAGAATCCATTCCACTAGATTTTGTGGTCCTATCATACTCCTGCGACTTGTTGCTAGAACTCACAGCCAAGTTCTCGATGAGCTTATACGCACCATCTCTGGTCTTAGTCATAAAATTACCATCACTCGCAGCATTCAAAGCATTCCTGTAATCCCAATCAACACCATCATAGAAGATACCCTGCAAGTTCTCATCGGTAAACCCATGGTGTGGACACTCTCTCTTGTACTCTTTGAACCGTTCCCATGCCTCACAAAAGGACTCTCCTGAATGTTGCTGGAAAGAGGAGATCATGTTCCTTAGGCTTGCAGTCTTGGATTTGGTGTAGAAGTGGTCCAAGAACGCTGCTCTACATTGTGCCCAAGTCGTGATGGATCCAGCTGGTAGAGACTTTAGCCAACGGGAAGCTTTGTCCGCGAGTGAGAAAGGGAAAAGCTTGCACTTCAAGAAATCCGGGTTCATCCCATTAGAACTCGTCGTGGAGCAGATCTCCTCGAAGTTTTCTATATGGTCCATCGGAATTTCCGCAGGCAGTCCATTGAACGAGTGCTGCTTGACCAGCAATATCATCTAAGGCTTTATCTCATAATCTTGCCTCTCAACAGCAGGTGGAACAATAACAGCTCGGTTCCGATAGAAAGCATGGGGATTATCCATATCCCCAATGGCACGCTGCTGCTGTTGTTCACGGGCATGTTGCTACTTCATCTGAGCCATATGCTCTTGCAACCGTAGCAGCTCAGCCGCCATATCATTGTTGCTTTTTCGCCCATATCAGCGGGATTAGGCCTTGTGCGACTGTTTTCTCGTTCTAGTCTTGCGAGTTCCGAGTTACTCAAAATTGCAAGGTGAATTTCGCAATTTCTCCTTATTGTTCTCGAGTTCATGCACCTGAAACACACGCAAGAAAAACACAAAGAACGAGTTAGTACTTAGTCTGAAATCGTATATGAAAATTAGAGGTATCGAGTTGGTCCCCGTCGCAACGGCGCCAATTTAATGAAAGTCCTTTTCCGGTTTTATAAGATTAAACCTAAGGTCACTAATCCGATGTAGAATAGTTTAGGTTCGTTAAGGGACCAGCAATACACTCTAATCTTATAGGATACAAATTCAGCTAAGCAATTCAAAGTTGTTTTAAGTGTCACAATTTATCAAAGCAAACAAAAGTAAAATTCGGTGTAAACAATAAAAGGAAAGGCGTTAGGTCAAGAGATAAATCTCAGGGATTAGATCATCAAGAACCAAGCAATTAATCAGGTTATCAAGTTATGAACCAATCTAGAACTCAATCATAAATTTAAGCTAATCCACTGTCGTGGCATCAACAACTTCAACAATCAATCTAACACCCTAAACTGTCGTTTGAGGTTACAAGGAATGATGAGCATTAAATGTATAGGATCAATTTGTTCACGTATTGCTTTAGCTTCAACTGTCGTTGGCTAAAGACAACTCGCCCATCTAAGTCAATTCCAGTAATTTACAACACTTTTGATGAGTAAATTCAACATAAAATCAGAGGCTAGGTGATCAATCTAGTCTAGGCAATATGATCGACATTAGATGGAGATATCGAATGATGTTTCAAAACCTATCTATGCTTAGTTCATGGATATCTAATCCCATCGAACCCTCAACCTAACAAAGGGGATTACTCGCACATATTCAAGCAAATAACAGCAGCAAATAAGATAAGAAACTTCATTGAAAATAGAAAAGATAAGAGTTTAGAAATCTTCTCCAAAACGTGGAAGACAATCATCAAGCTTACAACTCTAAAACCAAGTATCAAATCTCTCTCTCACTTGTGTTTTCTCTGTTTTTGTTGTTTGAAACGTGAATATGCGGCTCTCCCCTCAAAAGAGTCTTGAAAAATCCTTAAATATAGGTCTGGGGGCGGCTGGGATCAAAATATGGAAACTCTGGTTGGCGAAATTAGGTTTAATGAAAATATCCAAAAGTGGATCTTCTGGGAGCAGGTGCTCCCTCTTCTGGTGCGGGTGCTCCCTTTCTTCATAATATTCTAAAAAAATCCAGATTCCTTCCTTTTTCACCAAATCCAATTGCAAGTTCCAATCCTCTATTCCAGCTGTATTTTAGACCTAGAATGACTCAAAGTGGAGCGAAAGACTCGATAAAAATTTACAAAACAAAGGTTAGAATGCACCAAAAACGCATTATATCAATTGATATTGAAGCCAGACTAAGAGAATATTCTCTTCTTTTTGCCGTTTACAATTTCGAGAATGGTCACTTCAAAACTATAGTCATCAGATTTCTCTAAATATCTTCCATCTCCCATGTATTTCATGCACATGTATTCATACATTAATCCCAAAGCCACAAGTTTATTAATCTAGACTTAAGTCTAAAACAAATCATATATATATATATTTTCATACACATATGATGATAAAATGATAATTACTTATTCTGCTCCAGCCGCATTCGCTGTTTCATAAACAAAATTTGTCGAATGTCTATTACATCTATTCAAAACCTCTTTCCCTTGATACTATTATCTTATTTTCTTCAATTTAGAGATGGAAACAATTAAAACATGCATTAATCAATAAATATCAAACATATAAAAAAACTAAAACAAAAGTTGCTTTATACTCTAGACTTAAAACATATTCATATAATATACACGATACAAAACTACTAGAATGACTATATCCAAGACACGAGAACCAACCATTTTGTTTTATATAAATATCTTGACCAACATCAAAGTAGTAACGACGCAAGTCGTGTAGATCAATTCTCAAAATTACACAACTTGAACTACCAATATGTAGAGTACTTGTTATGACACAATGATGTGTTGTTATAATCTTTGGTGCACATCCTCTATCATCTTTTTATTTTGTTGATAGATTCATGCTAAATATGCTTGAAAGTGTCTAGAAAATTTATTTTCGTTAGTAGGTCAAACTTATCCCCATCGCAGATGAGAGGCATCTTCTTTAGGCAGTCATATGTCAGATTTCAAGATGGTATTAGTAAATATAAAAAAAATACAAATTTCAAACAAATTAATGTTATACTATGATTTACTGATTTATGTCATTTATATTAAGGTAAATTCCAACATTCATTGTTCCAAGACCTTCATTTATTTCTTCCAATGAATTTTTTTAGCATCATTTGCTATTGTACTTCCACATACTTGGACAATCAGTGTTTGCGTTTCCAATATCTTCTCAAAAATTTCTCATCAAATCTAGAATTGTTTCAAACGCTAGAACCTACATATAGAATTATGATGTGACATACACTAAATAATTAAAATATATAAAATTTAAAAGAAATTTTAATGTTAAAAATTATATTTAACTTCAAATAATTAATGAAAATAGGAAATGTCTATGTTTGTTTTGTAAACCCATCAAAATGTTTCATCATATGGAAAAAAAATTTCATGTTGTATTCAAGTTTCAATCGCTACCACAGAAACATCTCACACAAATAGACAACCCATAATGTCATTTTTGGAAAGTGACACACTAAAAATATCATTTTTGCAATTGTCCCATTTAAGTTACACATCATATAGTTTAACTTATCAAAACATTTCAATTAAAAGTAGAGAAATTTGAAAAATGATATTTTTCAAAAATACCACATTTTTGAAATCTTTACAAAAATGATACTATTATGATATCATTTATTTAAAATATCATTTATATTTGGGTTAACTATGTTAAGTTAAGATTTCGTTTTTTGGGTTTAAGATTTGTTAGGGTCAAAACATTTTTTAAAGTTAAGAGTTTTAAGGTTTAAGGCGCTAAATATCCTAAATTTGTGGTATTTAAAAAAAAAAAACAACTCATGGTGGTTTTTTTTTTTGCAAAATTGTATTTTAAAAATGGCATTTTTGAAATTTCTTCTTAAAAGTATATATCATGGTGGAAATTATCTACATATTCTCATTAATGTTTAACATTAGCTAATTAATACATATTATAAATTTTTAAACCCAAATAAATGTAATATTTTAGACTTACCATAACATCTATTTTTTTTTATATAATAACAAATTTTTTATTACTATATTTATAACAATTATCTATTGTGTATATATGTATTTAGATTAGTATACTATACAAATATTTTTAGTATGATATGTACTCTACTATGTATATTTTATTTCACTTACAAATATCCATATATTTCGTTATTAGAAAACATATATTATTTTTTGTTTGTTATGTCCGACAAATTCATATAAATCTAAAATTTATTTATCGTATGTTTTATAATTTACACGAATAATAAAGATCAATTTTATTGTTAAAAGATATTGAAGTAAATAATATTTGGATACTTTTTTATCAATTTACAAATAAAAATATTTAAAGTGATAGTATTCACATATGTTTGATCTAAAGTATTCAATTTTATTACATTAATGCACAATACATATCATTTTGTATGTTTACAAATATTAGAAGTCATATACTTTATCATAAACGTTTAAATATTAAAATTTTATATATGTTGAATTGATTAATCAATGTATTCAATCATTTAACCCTGCGTTTGGCCAGGCCAAGTATGTATATTATAGTAAAACCTCTATAAATTAATAATCTATAAATTAATAATCACAATAAACTAATAAATTTCTCCGGTCCCAAGTCGGGCCAGTGTAAAAATTTACGAAATTCGATAAGATGATAAGATAATAATTTTTTTGAAACTCCTATGTAAAAATATGGTTCCAATAATATCATAAATTAATAATTATAAATCTTATGCATACATATTTAAGATAACTTAGTAAATGTTACTCCAATGTTGTTTGCTTTTTCTTAAAGTTGGAATAACGCTAAAACTCATCTCTAATTTTCCTTATTGCATCAATAACTCCTGGTGTTGTCTTCTCGACCTGCATCCAAAAATTGTGAAGAGTTCTAGAAGCGATAATTGCTTCCTTACGTGTAACAAGTTCCAATGGTAATGCAATCTCCTCTTCAACTTCATCATCAACATTAAAGATAGTAGCTACAATTTCTTCTAAAGTTTGAACTTCTGAGCAAGCATTGTTTTCACCCGGATAGTCGAGTAAGCTATTGATATCCATTATATTCCTATAACTGAGATTATTAATCACAATTTCAAGTTCTTGAGTAACTTTTGATTCATCTTCTAAATTCCTTGATACATCATCCTCTAGACGAATTTTGCAGTGTCGGAAACAATTAGCTATTGTCTCTTGATGAACATTAATTGTCCAAGCCGAGACTTCAAAATTGATAGCATCCAAAACGTTGATCTTACTTGGATCAGATTGTCCCAACTCATAGCCTTCTAAAATCTCACGGTAAAATCTCCTACGATAATGCATCTTAAAAGCTCTTATTATTCCAACATCACAAGGTTGAATTTTTGATGTCATGTTAGGTGGCAAGAAGTACAACTCAACATTTTGTAGTCCTTCAATATTCTTTGGATGAGCTGGACAATTATCGACCACAAACAAAACTCTTCTTCCATGCATTCTCGTATCAAACCAACGGATATATTTTTCAAAATCACATTTGTCATCCAAGCTCTTTTATTGGCACGATAGTGAAAATTCAAGCTACTCATGTTGACATTCTTGAAACGATGTGGCTTTGCATACTTTCCAATAATCCATAGAGGAATTTTTTCAGATCCATCTTCATTACAGCAAATAACAACGGTTAGTCTTTCTTTGTCTTGCTTTTTTCCTTCAAGTTGTTTCGTAGCAAGAAAATGGTCAGCTTGTAACCTGTAAAACAAACCCGTTTCATCCATATTAAAAACATCTTTCATAGGAAATTTATTTATTTTTTCCCTTATAGTTTCGAGTTTTGTCTCCATGTCTTGTACATCAACCGAACCACTCTCTCTAAAACGACTGTATCATTTGATGCCATGTTGTAACTTGAAATTTTCAAGCTATCCTAGAGAAAATTGGTGCTCCGAATCTTGTTGAGGGTACACAATTTTCATTGTTTCTTTTGTCTTTGTCAAAATTAGCTCTCCACTCATATTCACACGATCTTGGTATTGGAGAAACCAGTCATAAACATCTTTCTCCATGTCTGGAAATTTTGCTGGTTTGTGTCTCTTGATATCTCCTCTTGTTTCCAGATTGGTAGAAAGATAATCAGCTGATCGTTTGAGTGTGTTTGAGATTGTAGCTTGACTAATTTTGAGATGAAACTTTTCTTCAAGCCATGTTTGCAAATCTTTCTGGGTGCATGACGTATCATCTCTTTTCTACTCACATAACTCTTTGCGTATTTGATCTGTCATTGTTGATTTTGAAACACCTTTTAGATGGGAAGCCATTGTTAAATTTGGTGTTAGAAATAATGATGAAGAAGAATGATTAGTCAAAAATCTAAAAAGAAGTTTGAAACAAATACATAAAGTGGTCGTACATATATCACTACAAGAAAACACGATTTTAGCGTCGAATTTATTCCGACGCTAATATAGCATCGAAGTTGCGTCATACTTGCGTTGCTTACAAATTCTGACGCTAATTCGACGCTAATTAAGGACAAAAGAATTCGACACTAATTCAACGCTATATAGTGTCGACTTTTCGTCATTGTCTGAATTCGACGCTATATAGCGTCGAATTCTTTCGTCCTTAATTAGCGTCGAATTAGAGTCAGCCAAAATAATTTTTTTTAAAATTAATAATTTTATAAAATTTTAAACTATTTTAAACAATATAGTTTTTTGAAATCTTTACATATTTCATGTAATTGTTTTTAATTATGAATAAATACTTATTCATTCGCAATTAAGATTCAATAGGGATAACATTTATGTTTCACTCTGAATCGTCAATACTAAAACTTTTATTCTATATCCTAAGTAAAAATTATTCCGGTCGGCGCTATTTTGACGCTAATTATTTCATTTCATTTGTAAATTAGTGTTTATATTAGTATGCCGGATAATTTAAATTTGCTTTAGTATTTATTGTCCAATTTTTCTGATTTTTATAATATTTTAAATTTATAAAATTATTAATTTTAAAAAAAAATTATTTTTGTCAACGCTAAGTCGACGCTAATTAGCGTCGACATGGATCATAATGATGCAATCGACGCTAATTCGACGCTAATTAGCGTCGAATTAGCGTCGACCAAAATATTTGTTTTAAATTTATAATTTTATAAATTAAAAATATTATAAAAAAACAGAAAAATTGGACAATAAATACTAAAGCAAATTTAAATTATCCGGCATACTAATAAAAACACTAATCTACAAATGAAATGAAATAATTAGCGTTGAAATAGCATCGACCAGAATAATTTTTACTTAGGGTATAGAATAAATGTTTTAGCATCGAGGATTCAGAGTGAAGTATAAATGGTGTCCATATTGAATCTTAATTGCGAATGAATAAGTATTTATTCATAATTAAAAACATTTTCATGAAATATGTAAAGATTTCAAAAAACTATATAGTTTTACATATATCATCATAACCTTATATGAACCAAATATGCAAGTACAAATTTTTTTAAAGTTTAAAATTATTCAGTTATAACAAAGACTGAAATGGTTAAGATTGTTTTTGTATCGGTGGCGGTTTCGTTACCCTATACCCTAAACAAAGACTTTTTCATTTAGCATCGCTATAGGGTCGAATTAGCATCGAAATCACACGAAATCGACGCTAATTCGACACTAATAGCGTCGAATTAGCGTCGAGTTCATGAGATTCCGATGCTAAATCAACGCTAAATGAAACAAATTTTATGTTTGGGGTTTAGGATATAGAATGTAAACCGCATTGATTTTTTTGGGATTTGACGCAAAATCGACACTTTAGTTCGACGCTAAATTTAATTTTTTTCAGTTCCTATCAACACGCGGCAAAATTTAATGTGGTGGAAAACCAAAAACATTTAATTAAATTTTTGATATTTAGCGTCGAAATAGCGTCGATAGACGTCTCCTTATAAAATGCAATCCCACCCTTCTTCCTCAGTTTGTTTCTGCAAAAAAACTCTTCTCTCTCACCAATTTCTCTCTCCGCCGGTCTATCTCTCGCCGCCGGTCTCTCTCTCGCCGCCGGTTAGACTCTCTCGACCATTAAATCCTTATCAAATGGGTATGTCAAAAAAATTTCATATTTATTATGGTTATAAATTTGTTATGTGTATTAGTAATTGATTTGTAGGAAATATATTGGATTAGTATGAAATGAAATTTGTAGGAGGGTAATTTTGTAGGAAATAGAATTTTAGGAAATGGAATTGAATTTAGATTTGATAAGGATTTAGCTATTTGTATTGATAAGTTATATATAAAATTTATAAATTTATGAAAAATAAAAACGAATATATGAATTTATATTTTATGAAATTTATTTATGTAAAGTAATATAAAAATGAATTTATTTATGTAAAGTAATATAAAAACGAAATTTATTTATGCAAAGTAATATAAAAACGAATTTATTTAAAATTACATTAGCAACTACATTAGCAATTTATGGATTTATGAGTTTTATTATAGAATATTTATTTTAGAATATTTTTATTTTTTAAAAAAAAAATTCAACAATTCGACGCTAATTCGAATTGATAAGATATGAAATATGTAAAAAGCAAAGCATTTTAGAAATTTAAATTGAAAATCATTTTAGCAGAATACGAACTTTAAAAAAAAATTTAGTTTTAAATAAAGGAATTTTTAGTAGATTAGGGATTGAACAAAATATTCATATAAATCAATAATTATTAATTTATCGATTAATTAATATCTCTTTAAATTAATAAATTTTCCAAGTCCCAACATTATTAATTTATAGAGGTTTTACTGAATATATATTGTGTGTTTCCAAAATGCTTCCATATTTAAATTTTTCAAAAAGGCAGTTTCTACGTTGTCAGACATGAAACATTTGCGTATCTGTTTCCATTTCCATGTTACCTAAATTTAGACTGAATCCGACGCCGATGTAGATGGAGCTGGGAAACGTTAAAGGTTTCCTTTATAAAGAAACCAGAAACGAAGATAACCGGAGGCAGAGACAAGTGCTTAATTTTGTGACGAACACTAAAGCTTGGAAGGGGTATGGTGGTCGTGATCACGTTTTTGTTCTTACCAGTACCAATCTTCTCTCTCTATTGGTTCCTTTTTCTTAAAAAAATTCACGTTTTAGTAACTAGTTTAGGTGTGATCCACACCCATTTGACAAAACTGGATCTTATAGATCCCATTGTTTATGTATTACAGATTTGAGTTGTCTCTTGAAAGTCTGCAAAATAGGTGTCTTTAGATTTCTTATGCCAACAATAAAATGAAACATTTGCTTTGTATTTTGTCTCTACTTTGATCTTGGCATGTTAATTGATATAATCGCCTTAGTTCATAGTTGTTACTTAAGATATAAATGATGAAATAGTGTCTTCTTTGGATTTGCTTTGGAAGCTTATACTATAAGTTATATATGTAGATTGTAAGGTTTGGTAAATATTGATGCGTGTTCTTTAACAGACCCAATTGCAATGTGGCATGTTCGGGAGGAGATTTCTCTATCAATTCTACATGTGGTGGATTTTGGTCATACTCAAGTCCCAGAACCAAAGACATCACAGCCTTCTTTATTTCAAAGGCGCTAAGAAGAGTCTGTGAAACTCACTTCTTCATCTGAATCCGTACATCGAACAGTCTTGTGTGTATTGGTAGCAAAGTCATCTGTTTTCTATTAGGTTTGTTTTGGTTGGTGTATGGATCTCTTATGAAAACCAGGCCTTAAACGCATCCAATCGATGCATTCAATATTTGCAAGACAATCCAACGCTAAACTGGTAAGATTTTTACTTTTATATTCATCTTTGTTAAATACAAGTATATATACTTTTGTATATAATCAAAGACTTGTGATGCTTATTTATATAACACGTTCAAATTGTCACCTAAGTTAGAAAAGAAAAGGAAATAGTGCTTTTGAAGGTTAACCTAGGGAATTTGACAAATCTTCCTAGGAAAAAAAAACAATGGAGAATTTGACAAATCTTCCTAGGGAATTGACGGAGGACGTTCTCTCTAGAATTCCGGTGACATCTCTGAGAAGAAGCCGTTCTACTGCAAAAAGTGGAACACTTTATTCAAAGATGGAACCTTTACAAAGAAGCATCTTGCGTAAGCAGCAGAAAGGAAAGCCAAAGGGGAGATTTTGGTGATCCTGTTGATGAATTTTAAGCTTTTTATGGCGAGCATCAATCTCCACAACGACTTTGATCCATCTATAAGGACTAGAGGTAATCTTACTAGCCTAAACGTTTCAGATAAACTCAACATCAATTGAGTATGTCATTGCGATGGCTTAGTCTTATGCGTCATTGAAGACTACACTAGGTTCGTGGTTTGGAACCCGTATACGGGCGAAACTCGATGGATCTGCCCCAAACCCATACTAGCTCACCACCCATGGAGCTGGTATGGTCATGCTCTCGGATACGACAAGAGCACCCATTAAGTCTTGAGATTTTACTTTGATTACTTCCAAGAGGATTGTTTGCACGAAATCTACCATGTAAACTCAAAGTCAAGGAGGGTTCTTGATGGCCCTCCAGATTGGGTGGTGGCGGATGATACCCATGGTCTGTCTTTCAAAGGAAATACGTATTGGTATGCTCACAATAAGGAAGGAAACGTCCCTAATTGCTTGATCTGTTTTGATTTTACAACAGAGAGATTTGTTCCGCGTCTGCCTCTGCCGTTTATGTCTTATGCAGGAGATGTGACTCTATCTAGTGTTAGAGAAGAGCAACTTGCAGTGCTGTTTCCAAAAAAGTATACACATGAGATGGAGATTTGGGTTACGACCAAGATTGAGCCCAATGCGGTGTCCTGGAGCAAGTTCTTAGCGGTTGATACGCATCCACTATCCAGGACTCTGTTCTCGTGAACTGGTAGTTTCATCGTTGACGAGGAGAAGACAACCGTGGTTGTTTTTGTAGTAGATATTAGTGCATGTAATAACCACACAGCTTACTTCATTGGAGAAAATGGTGTTAGAACTATATTTTATGATTTCACATAAACCATAAACTCCTGTCAATCTCTAAATAATAAGAACAGAAGCGGAAGCGTACGTTTTTGATCCATGACTTGTTTTCTGAATTCTCGGAATGACTCTTCCAAAATAAACCTTATGTGACTTTTGTTCTCTGCTGATGGGTTGCTTGAGGACCATAACCTACGTAGCATGGAATCGTTGGTGAGCATGCGTTTCATGCTTCAGAAGCGGAACCGGAACCGGAAACGCTCGGAATCGTGCGGAATCGACATGAAATCACGATTCCGATAATGTGACGTTTGGAACCGTGATGGAAGCACACGCAACTGAATTGGAAGCGTCGATGGATAGTGGTCGGAAGCGTTTTAAGGAGATGAACGATTTTTGTTTTAAAAAAAACTGATTAATTATTTTGGGCTTTGTAATTCTGATTTGTTTTGTAAATATGTGACTCAATTAGCCCATTGAGTTTGAGGATCTTTCTCTTGATGAACCAGAATTGGAAACTGTTTTGTTTGGTGGAGATGGTGAAAATGACAACAATGATGAGTTCGATATCTGACTTTGAAGCTTGATTTTATTTTTTTATGTTATGTTGAATTTTTTAGTTAACTTTTATGTTGAACTTCAGTATTTAAATTATGTGTTGGATTTTTATTATTTAAATTTTTTATTTTATTAAGTGCTTCAATATAGATAAATAAATATATATATATATATAAACGCTTCCAACACGTACCCGCTTCTTAAATATTTTAAAATTTTCGCTTTTACGCTTCTCACGCTTCCACTTCCGCGTATCCACTTCCGATTCCATGCAGCATAGACCATAACCCTCTATATATATAGAGTATTAATTTCTAATTTGGCCCTTCATCAAATTAGAAATTACTAAAGGTGTCCACATATTAATATTTCATAACACTTATGCTCATAGCCTTTTACTTTATTACAAAGGTGACCACTATAGAATTAGGCTAATTAATTAATGACCCTAACACATTTGATATTAACATATGTGACCTCACTTCATGATCTTACAATCACCCACTGGGTCATATATGTTCCTGAAAATATGAAAGTCCTTATGAGCTCAAATATGTCATTAATTCCCTGAGCATAAAACAAACTCGTCCATTAGTTATAACAACATAGGATCATGGCGGCTTTTGTTATATCAATCATAACTAAACCTTCCATGATCACTGAAATCAATATAACCAAATGACATAGATCAATTATGAAACATGTAGCATGAAAATCACATGAAAAATGGTCAGCACATGTCGATTTTCAACTGGTCATACTTTAGTGAGATCTTTTAACTTTATTGTACAAAGTGTAAGCCGAATACTTAAGCTTAAACTTTATTTCTGATCAGATAAGAAAATTTGCATAAACACAACAAAAAAAAATATATAGAACCCAAAAAAAAAAACCAAATGGAAAAACTCCCACTAAACCAAATGATCATCAAACTCTAAAACACCCATTCGAGCAGTATGCTCAAGAAAGACCTTCGGTGTAACTCCTTTTGTAAGAGGATCTACTATCATGGAGTTTGTCCCTAAGTGTTCTATGGAAATCTCTCCACTTTGTACTCTCTCCTGAACAACCAGGAACTTAATTTCAATTAACTTGGACTTTGTCGCACTCCTATTCTTGTTGGAGTACATAACACCTAATTTATTGTCACAATATAAGTTTAGTGGTTTTCCGATCCCTTCAACAATTCGCAGCCCAGTGACAAAATTCCTCAGCCAAAGTCTCCTGTCAAATGCCTCAAAAACTGCTACAAATTCTGCTGCCATTGTGGAGGAAGCTACTAATGATTGCTTTGCACTACGCCAAGCAACAACTCCACCAGCCAAGAGAAAAACATAGCATGAAGTGGACTTTTTACTATCTTGGCATCCAACAAAATTAGAATATCCACAGATCTCAAATTCTCTGATCTCTGATAAGTGAGCATGTAAATTCCTTTGTTCTTTGCAGGTACCTCATAACCCTTTTGGCTGCTTTTCAATGGTCCATACTTGGATTGCTTAAGTATCTGCCCAAAACTCCAACTATGTACGCTATATATGGACGCGTACAAACTTGAGCATACATTAGACTCCCTACTGCCGATGCATAAGGGATCTTTTGCATCTCCTGGATTTCCAACTTTCCTTTAGGGCATTGTTTGAGACAAAATTTGTCTCCCTTAGCGACTGGGGTATTTCCTGGTTTGCAATTATGCATTCCAAATCTTTTCAGTACTTTATCGATATAACTCTTTTGTGATAATCTAAGAATTCCTCGAGAACGATCTCGATGAATCTCGGATCCCTAATACAAAAGATGCCTCACCAAGATCTTTCATCTCAAAATTCTTCTTAAGATATCCCTTGGTTTCAACTAGCATAGCCATATCGTTAGTGCCTAAAAGTATGTCATCGACATATAAAACAAGAAAAATACACTTGCTCCCACTAAATTTTTGATATACACAATCTTCAACCAAATTCACCTCAAAACCAAAAGAGATGATTACTTCATGAAATTTGTGGTACCATTGACGAGAAGCTTGTTTTAGTCTATAGATGGATTTCTTTAACTTGCATACCATCTTCTTTGGATCACCTATCACAAAGTTTTCTGGTTGCTCCATATAAATCGTCTCATCAATGTTTCCATTGAGAAACGTTGTCTTGACATCCATCTGATGAAGTTCTAAGTCATATTGTGCAACAAGGCTCATGATTGTCCTAAAAGAATCCTTTGATGAAACTAGAGAAAAGGTTTCTTTATAGTCAATCCTTTTCTTTTGAGTATAGCCTTTAGCTACTAGACGAGCCTTATACCTCTCCACATTACCAGTTGAATTCATTTTGGTCTTAAATATCCATTTGCAACCAATGGCTTTCTTTCCTTCTGGTAATTGGATAACGTCCCAAACTTGATTGTCTAGCATTGACTGATACTCTTCTTCACTAGCTTTGACCCACTTATCTGAATTGGAACTACCCATGGCCTCACGGAAATTGATAGGATCATTTTCCAACTGGGTCTGATTTTCCTCTTGTTCCAAAAGAAACACTATATAATCATCTGGAGTAGCGCTTTTACTTTCTCTAGTGGATCGCCGCAAAGGCACTAATTCTTGTTGCACTACTTCTTGAGGATTTTAAATTTGACCTTCATGTTCAATAACATTGTCATCTTCATTTGGAGGAAGGACTTCAATATCAACTTGAGGTTCCAGATTTACTTTATCCAAAGTAACTATATGAACCGGGTTAGAGCCTGAATCCGATTCTTCCTCAAAGATGATGTCTCTAACCTCATTTCTCCCCCCAAATTCAACATCCTCAAAGAATGTAGTTGTTCCCGTCTCAAAAATATTCTTCTGTTTGGGATCATAAAATTTATAGCCCCTAGATCACTCAGAATAACCAATAAAGTAACTGCTCATAATTCTGGAGTCCAATTTCTTTTCAAATGGCCTATAAGGCCTCGCCTCAGCTGGACATCCCCAAATGTGAAAATGCTTTAGACTGGGTTTTCTTCCAGTCCAAAGCTCATAAGGTGTCTTTGCATTTGCTTTAGTTGGTACTCTATTAAGAATGTAAGTTGCAGTCTTTAGTGCCTCTCCCCAGAGTGATTCTGGTAAGGTGGAATGACAGATCATACTCCTTACCATGTTCTTAAGAGTGCGATTACGTCTTTCATATACACCATTCATAGTGGGAGACCCAAGCACAATGTATTGTGGGACAATTCCACACTCCTCTAGGTATCTGGCAAATGGTCTTGGACGTTGTTCACCTGATCCGTCATATCGACCGTAATATTCACCACCACAATCAAATCTGACAGTCTTTATCCTTCGCTCAAGTTGGTTTTCAACTTCAGCCTTAAACTTTTTGAACACATCCAAAGACTCTGACTTTTCATGAATAAGAAATAAATATGCATATCGAGAGTAGTCGTCTATGAAAGATATAAAATATTGTTGACCATTCCAAGATGTCTTAGGGGAAAGTCCACAAGTATCTGTATGTATCAACTCAAGAACTTCCGTAGCTCTATATACACCCAATTTCTTATGTTTAGTCTGTTTCCCTTTAATGCAATCCACACAGACATCACAATTTGTGAAGTCAACAGAATCCAATATACTATCTGACACAAGTCTCTCAACTCTAATTTTAGAGATGTGACCTAAGCGTTTGTGCCATAGAATTCCTGAATTTGCATTTTCGAATTTTCGTTTAGTACCCCTTGATTCAACACTTAAACTTTCATTATGAGAAAGTAGAGTGTCAAGCAGATAAAGACTGTGATTTTTCATAAGTATACCAGTTCCAATTAAAACTTAATTTAAAGACAAAGAAACTTTTCCATTTCCAGTTAGACAAGAATAACCAGATTCGTCTAAATAAGGAACAAAAACAAAATTCCGTCTAATTGACGGAACAACAAAAGTGTCTTTTAAATCCAGAAAATGACCAGTACTAAAAAACAGTCTAAAATGCGCAATTGCCTCCACATGCAATGTAAAACCATTAGCCACATGAATGCTTCTTTCAGCTTCAGTTAGTTTTCGGTAGCTCAGACAACCCTGCAATGAAACACTGATGTTAGTTGTTGCAGCTGAATCTAACCACCAATTGTTTCTGGGTACTTTAACTAAGTTCACCTCAGTACAGACTATAGCAAGGAACATGCCTTTCTTCCCACGCCAAGCATGGTACCTTTGCTAGTCCTTCTTCATATGTCCAGCTTTCTTACAAAAGAAGTATGTATCTTCAACCTTAGCATGCTTCATTTGAGATGGACCTTTAGCAGCCTCATTCTTAATGGTCTCAATTTTCCTTCTTTTACCCTGACCCTTAGAGGTGTTTACCATATGAGCACTTTCAGTCCTTTCTTGTTTCATTCTTTTCTCCTCATTCACACAATATGAAATAAGCTCATTAAGAGACCATTTTTTCTTGTGTGTTGTAATTCGATTTCAACTGATTGAATTGAGGAGGAAGAGAGTTCAAGACAAAAAAATATGAGCACATCTTCTGAAAGCTCAGTCTTGAGTGTCTTAAGTTTTCAAACGATGTTTGACATTTCCAAAATGTACTCCCTTATGTTTCCTTTGCCATGATACCTCATGGTACTAAAGCGATACAGAAGCGTGCTTATTTCTGCTTTATCATTACTTGCAAACCGCAAGTCCATCTCAGCAAGGAACTGTTTTAGATCATTGGTCCCCTCATTACCTCTAAAGGTTTCCGGAATGGTGTCCATAATGATCATTGAACCAATACGATTAGAACGTTCCCACTTCTCATAAACCGTCTTATACTCAGCAATGCTGGTATCTGTAGGAGAAGCAGGTTGTTCCATCCTTAATGCAAGGTCAAGATCCAAACACCCAAGGACAATTTTAACTTTATTTTTCCATTCCTTGTAGTTGAAACCAGAAAGTGTTGGAATTGAATCTAAGTTTGCAGATACTGTAGCAAAATTTGCTGCAAAAGAGAACAATCTTTATTAGTAACTCACTACTAAAACGAAAAATCAATAATAAACAAGAAACGATTGTATAACCCATCTCAAGATACCAAGTGCAACATTAATATCAAGCCTTTGGACAGTAATATTAACTGCTAGCGGTACTCTTGTTGTAATGATCAAACACTGACAATAATGCATAATAAACAATAAACCTTCTTTTGGGCCGTTTATTATTCACATGGTTTGTCCCAATAATCATCACATATTTATCATCACATGTATGTATGTAATCCGGCCAAATATAAACCTTCCTTTGGGCCGATTTAATATTCGCATGGATATACACACACATATACATATGTAAATTCGGCCAAATATAAACCTTCCTTTGGGCCGATTTGATATTTGCATGAATTTATACAATCAAATTTATTTATTGATTTAAAACTGAATTTTATTCTTGCGCGGACATATAATAATAAGTCTGAAGGGGCGCTAGCTTTTACCACACGATCTGGGTTCAATTCCTAGCTTTAGCATTTTAATTCCTTGTTAAAAGCTAGAATGGTCCTGACTGATTTAAAACCAAAGAAAATGGGCCAGAACATATTTGTAAGCCCAAAATAATATTTAAAAACACGCCCATACGAATTTGTCTTCAACCTTTTGACTTAGGGTTTTCATAAACACCAAAAATCAGCCGCCAATTTTTAGATCCGAATTAGCATAAACAAACATGCTTTTCTCTAGAATAATTATTAAAAAACTTAATCCATTGATTCCAGAAATAGATCTAAACATTCAAATATGTTAGACTAATCAAAATTTAATCCACATATTCCATAATACTAAATCTAGACATAAACCTGATTATTAAACAGAAACTGAATATGATGCTCTGATACCAATTGTTAGAACTATATTTTATGATTTCACATAAACCATAAACTCATGTCAATCTCTGAATAATAAGAACAGAAGCGGAAGCGTACATTTTTGGATCCATGACTTGTTTTCTGAATTCTGGGAATGACTCTTCCAAAACAAACCCTATGTGACTTTTGTTCTCTGCTAATGGAATGCAGAGAGTTTCTGTATTTTCGGCTAGGGTTGCTTGAGGACCATAACCCTCTATATATATAGAGTATTAATTTCTAATTTGGCCCTTCATCAAATTAGAAATTACTAAAGGTGTCCACATATTAATATTTTATAACACTTATGCCCATAACCTTTTACTTTATTACAAAGGTGACCACTATAGAATTAGGCTAATTAATTAATGACCCTAACACATTTAATATTAACATATGTGACCACACTTCATGATCTTACAATCACCCACTGGGTCATACATGTGCCTGAAAATATGATAGTTCTTATGAGCTCAAATATGTCATTAATTCCCGGAGCATAAAACAATCTCGTCCATTAGTTATAACAACATAGGATCATGGCGGCTTTTGTTATATCAATCATAACTAAACCCCCATGATCACTGAAATCAATATAACCAAATGACATAGATCAATTATGAAACATGTAGCATGAAAATCACATGAAAAATGGTCAGCACATGTCGATTTTCAACTAGTCATACTTTAGTGAGATCTTTTAACTTTATTGTACAAAGTGTAAGCCGAATACTTAAGCTTAAACTTTATTTCTGATCAGATAAGAAAATGTGCATAAACACAACCAAAAAAAAAATATATAGAACCCAAAAAAAAACCGAATGGAAATACTCCCACTAAACCAAATGATCATCAAACTCTAATACACCCATTCGAGCAGTATGCTCAAGAAAGACCTTCGGTGTAACTCCTTTTGTAAGAGGATCTGCTATCATGGAGTTTGTCCCTAAGTGTTCTATGAAAATCTCTCCACTTTGTACTCTCTCCTGAACAACCAGGAACTTAATTTCAATTAACTTGGACTTTGTCGCACTCCTATACTTGTTGGAGTACATAACACCTAATTTATTGTCACAATATAAGTTTAGTGGTCTTTCGATCCCTTCAACAATTCGCAGCCCAGTGACAAAATTCCTCAGCCAAAGTCTCCTGTCAAATACCTCAAAAACTGCTACAAATTCTGCTGCCATTGTAGAGGAAGCTACTAATGATTGCTTTGCACTACGCCAAGCAACAGCTCCACCAGCCAAGAGAAAAACATAGTCTGAAGTGGACTTTTTACTATCTTAGATCCATGACTTGTTTTCTGAATTCTGGGAATGGCTCTTCCAAAACAAACCATATGTGACTTTTGTTCTCTGCTGATGGGATGCAGAGAGTTTATGTATTTTCGGCTAGGGTTGCTTGGGGACCATAATCCTCTATATATATAGAGTATTAATTTCTAATTCGGCCCTTCATCAAATTAGAAATTACTAAAGATGTCTACATATTAATATTTCATAAAACTTATGCCCATAGCCTTTTACTTTATTACAAAGGTGACCACTATAGAATTAGGCTAATTAATTAATGACCCTAATGCATTTTATATTAACATATGTGACTCCACTTTATGATCTTACAAATGGTTACTACAAAGAAGTGGATCTTGGAGAAATTATATTAGACCATCAGTTTTACCCGCACCTTCTCTTATGATCCAAGTTCAGTGCAAATCAACCAACCTGCTTGACAACCACATTTAATAATAGTACCTAGAAGTTTATTTCCTTGACACCTCTTTTGTTTGGTTTGATTTCTTTTGTCATGCTTTATTTTTTTGGAATTACTTTTTTGTCATGCTCTTTGAACATCTGTTTGTCATCTTCTCCCATGCACACAATATTGTAAAAAACAATCAATTTTAACCAATTCTCTGGTTTTTAAGTAACTCCATTGCTTTTGTTTCCCTTGTTGTTAAGTCTCCTAAACCTTAAAGGCGTCGACTTTCCTTGAGAGAAGACTGAAACAAACCAAGAACAGAGAAACAAGCACAAACTAAAACTTGCAGAGTTCTGGAAATTAAGGGCACGTAGAGTTGTGAAAACAGAGAGTTGCAGAGTTGTGAGAAAACAGAGTAAAATGCAGAGTTGTGTGTAAAGCTTGAAACTTTGAGTGAGAAAGAGAACTGAAATGAAGAGAAAACGTGAACACACAAGACTTTATCCAATTCGTGCCCGTCAACGAGGGTCACTACGTCTGGCCGAGTTTATACTCGGAATCCACTAGATTCAAGATAGAGTTACAACAGAAATTTCTTAGTGTTTCACACTCAATGTCCTTCACTAGCACTTGATGCACACTCATGATATTTCTATGTTTAGAGAACACTCTTGTAAGCTTATACAATAGAAAGTTTCTCTCTTTCTCTATCTCTCAATCCGTAACTCTCTCTCAACCCTTATGATGTCTTTATATACAAAGACATCACAATGTCTAGCTCATACCCTAACGCCAAACGCTCTAAATCAGACGCCATCTTGCACCCTCAATCACGTTTGTACCTTCAGACAAAAAAGCCTTATCTTTTGGCAATCACACAAGAAGACAACGTTGTACGGAGACACCACTCCTTGTTTACGTTTCTTCTCAAAAAGTGGTCCCAAAAGCAATTTGACCAAAGTTTTGATTTACATCAACTGTGGTTAAACCTGAGTTTCACCAGAGCTTGATTTTGTCTTGTGTGAGAGTCTTGATCATCATGGTTTCATCTTCACAAATCTCCACCTGAAATCGTGATGACAAAACCATTTGATCTTAAATGAGCTATAGAGAAAGAATACCTTTCTTGAATCTAGTTACATGATTCCTAACTCGGATCCTATGAGATTTACTACTCATAGTTGACTTGAAGCAAGTTCAAAGCGGACCTAAACTTGCTCACAACCAACGTCTTTGTGAATATATCAGCCGGATTCTTTTCAATTGATATCTTCACCACATCACTAACACCTCTTGCTATCACTTCTCTGATATAGTGATATTTGACGTCAATGTGCTTCGTCCTTTCATGATGCACATTATTCTTGGAGAGTGAAATAGCACTTTGAGAATCACAAAAGATCTCCACTGTCTTTTGTTCATACCTGAATTCCTTAAGCAAAGCTTTCAACCATACTTCTTCTTTTACCGCCTCTGCCAAAGCCATGTATTCAGATTCGGTTGTTGAGAGAGCAACAACCCGTTACAGACCAGATTTCCAACTTATGGTACTTCTTCCAAGAGTAAATACCAATCCAGTTATAGACCTCATTTTGTCTAAATCAGCAGCAAAATGAGCATCACAATAACCAAAAATCTTGAAATCAAAGCTGCTCTTGTACTGCAATCTTGTGTTTATCATCCCTTTAATGTATCTCAATATCCATTTGACTCCAAGCCAGTGATCTCCAATAGGTTTATTCATAACGCGACTGACAACTCCAATTGGATAAGCAAGATCAAGATGAGTACCTATCATTGCACACATGATGCTTATGACTGCATTTGAGTAAGGCATTGACTTCATGTAGTCTTCTTCTTTTGCAAACCCTTCTGCAGTTGCTGCTCGCAGCCTCATGTGAGCTCCAAGAGGAGTAACTCTGAGCTTTGAATCTTTCATATTATAGGTTTCCAGAATTCTGTTCATGTATCCTTCTTGAGACAACCACAGTGTACCAGCCTCTCTATTTTTGACAATCTCCATACCAAGAATCCGTTTAGAAGCTCCCAAATCTTTCATTTCAAATTTCAGATTGAGCTCTTGCTTTAGCTGAGATATAACATCCTTGTTTTTAGCAGCCACCAACATATCGTCCACATATATGAGCAGATACATCAATGATCCATCCATCAATTCCTTGATATATGCACAATGATCGTATTGACTTCTTACAAAGCCAATCTCTGCCATGTAATTATCAAACTTTTCATTCCATTGCCTTGGAGCTTGCTTGAGACCGTATAAAGCCTTGTTCAACAAACACACTTCATCTTCTTTAAACATTGACTCAACCTTCTGGTGGAGTCATGTAAATCTTTTCTTTAAGCTCCCCATGAAGAAAAGCCGTCTTCACATCAAGCTGTTCCAATTCAAGATCTTCTTGAACAACAATTGAGAGTAATATCCTTATGGATACATGTTTGACTACTGGTGCAGACACCTCGTGATAATCAACACCCTCTTTTTGTGCATATCTCTTGGCTACCAATCTTGCTTTGAACCTTGGTAATTCAACCTGAGGAATTCCCAAGCTTATACTTAAAGATCCATCTACTACCAATAACCTTTTGGTTAGCAGGCCTCTTAACCACTGTCCAGGAGTTATTCTTTGTTTGAGAATCCATCTCCTTATCCATACCAAGCTTCCATTTCACCCAGTTTGAATCTCTTCTCGGTTCTCTGTAATCTGCAGGTCCAATTTCTCCACCTTCTTCTGCAGTATACAAAGCTTCAGCAAAGTAATTTTCATCAACAAACCGGACAGATGCTTTAACTTCCCTTCTTGCTCTGTTCCTTACTAGATGATAACTCAGTGGAGTCTGACTTACATCAATCTCAAATTCATTCGTATCATCATTAGGTGTTGTAGGTGTTACCTGAATAGGTGTTGCAGGCCCTGGACTTGGAGTCACTTGAGTCTCAGAATCAACAGGGTTTTCTCCACCTGAGACTAATTCTTCTTCTGTATCAAGATCCAGATCAAGATATGAATCTGATTGAGACTCTTCTTCATAACCAAGACTCTCTTTCCTCAACACTTAATCTTTATAAGTTGCATTTTCTTGAAAAATGACATTCCTACTCACAACACATTTCTTGTCTTCAAGCAACCAAAGTTTATAGCCTTTTACTATTAAGCTTCCCATCATCGGTACGTGCGAATGCAACACATCCAAACCTTCTTAAGTAGCTATAAGCTGGTGGTCTCCCAAACCACTTCTTGTCTAGAATATCAAAACTCAGAGCCGATGATGGTGTCTTATTGATGAGAATTGCAGCTGTGTTTGTAACGCCCGTGAACCAAAAAGTAGATTTTAGTTGGGTGTCGATCAACACAGGGTGTGTGTGTCGATCGACACGAGTGCTTTTGGACTTGAGAAGTCATATTCTGGCATTGTGTCGATCGACACGGGGTTAAATTGAACCGACAGGTTCGGTTTAATTATCCGGTTTGGTGGGCCGGTTTAGGGAACCCTAGGATTGATATAAAACGTGAACAGTTGTGGCTGTGGCCATTTTTACGGATCAGAAAAAGAGAGAAATCAGAATCAGAAGAGTTTTGAGAGAGAATCAAGTGATTTTTCGTGTGAGTGTTCTTGAAGGTTGAGAACAAGTGTTGTTCGTGTTTTGGAGGAGACGAACGGCTAGGTAAATCGCGTTGGATCGGTGTGAAACTTTGTGGGTAAGTTCTCCAATCTTTGTTCTTGATGTAGGATAAAACCGTTTGTCAATCGGTTGAGTATTCGTCGAGTTATGATCGTTTTAATGTGAGAGGTTTGTGCAGACTCGTTTCTGCGATCAGTCCACTTCGAGGGAGGATTCCCGTCGAACCAGAAGGATTCTGGAGACGATCTGCATATCGTTGTGTAGCTAGTTCTATCTAGTTTTTAGAACAGGTTTTCAATCGTGTTTTGGAGGAGTTTTGGGGTTAGAATCGATCCAAAAACCGAGATCAGTGCGTGACCGTAGGTTTATCTGGGTAAAGGGATTGATCCGAATGCATTGTTTGATGATTTGATGGTTTATTATCGTGTTATAGATGTTATGTGTTGCTTGGATGTCTTTGTAGATGGTTTATGTGCAGGGAATCGACGTATGTGCAGGTCAGAATCGGACCAGAGAGGAGAAGGTTCGATTCTACGATTCTGCAGCATGTGTCGATCGACACAAGGTGTGTGTCGATCGACACAAGGTGTGTGTCGATCGACACAAGGTGTGTGTCGATCGACTGCCGTCAGTTTAACGTATTGATTGATGTGTGATGATCGGTTATTGTTTGGTGTTGTGGTTTGTCTCTTATGCCTGTGTGTATTACCTGTAGACGGGATGAACGTCTCACTGAGTATTTGTGATAATACTCATGCAACTCTTTTTGCCATGTGTTGCAGGTAAAGAGAAAATGTGATCGTGGAATTATGGCCGGGAAGAGGAGATGATCTAGTGTCTCGGTTTTGTGGTCTTGAGTTAGAATTGCTAGGATGTAGTAATCCTGGAACCACTACTTTATTGTTATTCGAATGAAATTGTTTGGATTGGTTATTGTTATTGGATATTGGTCTGATTTGATTATTGGTTATTGATTTGGTTTATTGAATTGAACTTATTAGGTTTCAGTAGAGTATGGGATCTATTGAATTTCTTTAATTGTTTATTTGTATTCCGCATGTTGAGGTTCGACCGTTGAGGATTATCATTTGTGATAATGATAATCCGGGTTTTAATTGAGAAAATTTTTAAATTTTTGAGTCGGTTTGTTTCAGTGTTAGTAGCCTCTGCCCAAAATTTCTTTGGGAGACCAGAGTCACTAAGCATGCTTCTCACTTTCTCCATCAATGTCTGATTCACATGTTCTGCAACACCATTTTGTTGCAGAGTGTATGCACACGTTCTATGCCTTTGGATTCCTCTCGATCCACAAAACTCATCAAACAACCTGGTGCAGAACTCAAGACCATTGTCTATCCTTAGAGTCTTTACCTTCTTGTCACTTTGATTCTCCACCAGATTAATCCAGTCAACAAACTTCTCAAAAGCTTCATCTTTAGTTTTTAGAAAATAAACCCACACCTTTCTTGTGTAATCATCAATAAAGGAGATAAAGTATTGACATTTACCTAGTGAAAATGGCACTGATGGAGCTCCCCATAAATCAGAATGAACATACTTAAGTTTCTCTCTTGTGTCATGTTGAGCTAAGTTAAAACCAACCCTCTTAGCTCTCCCATAGATGCAATCTTCACACGTCTCAAAAGTAGAAACCTTTTTCTTGTCTAAGAATCCTTTCTTCAATAACACGTTCATCTTTTTCTGACTCATATGCCCCAATCTTCTATGCCACAAGAATGTGTCATCTTGTCTCCTCTGAACTGCAAGTGATTCTTCAATCACTGGTTTCCATTGCAGCAAGTAAAGAGTGTCATTTCTCCTTCTTGTTAGCATATCACGTCCTCCAACTTTCACACTCAAGACACCATTTTTTTATTCAAACATGTATCCAGCTTTCTCAAGAGTTCCCAATGACAAAAGGTTCATGTCCATCTCTGGTATGTATCTCACATTTGTCAGAACAAAACTTAAACCATCTTCATTCTTAACTCTGATGGAACCGACTCCTTTAACCTTAGACATTGTCTTGTTTCCCATCCTTACTGAACCACCAGCATTCTCGTCTAGATCTTCAAACCATTCTCTCTTGTGAGACATATGATAACTGCAACCAGTATCCATGATCCATTCGTCTTCAAGATTTATATCCGTAAAAGACAATGCTTCGATACATAAAGCCTTGTAGCTTCTACTAAGTTACCCTTCCCACTTGATGATTCTCCTCTACTACCATTATCTCTTGGTCTTGATTGAGCTCTTGTATTGCTAGGACAAGTGTTCCTAAAATGTCCTTCCTCTCCACAAATCCAACAGCCTTTCTTGCTCTTAGACTTGGACCTTGATTTTCGGGACTTGGAGCTCTTCTCCCTGTGTTCAGACCTCCCTCTATTCTCTGTCTTGTCTTTGACATAAATGCCCTTAGCTTGACCCTTGATACTTTTCTTGTTAGATCCAAACTCAAGCTTCTTTGAGTAGATTGCGGAAACGACTACATCTAACGTCAGGGTAGTACGACATGTACCATACCTTAAAGTATCTCGTAGCTAATCAAATGGTTTAGGTAGAGACATCAGCAACAAGATGGCTTGATCTTCATTAGACACAATAACATTAGTATTCTCCAAATCCGCTATTATTCGGAGAAACTCATCAATGTTATTCTCAATGGACAAACTTTCCATCATCTTGAAACTGTATAACTTCTGTTTTAGATAGATCCGGTTAGGTTGAGCCTTGGACATGTACAGTTTGTCCAAAGCCTCTATCATAGCAGCTGCAATATGCTCCTTCTTGATCTTTCTCAAAACTGTATCAGACTATTGTGCTTCTAGCCTTTCTCTTATTTTCCTCTAAAAGCTCTTCCTTTTTATCAGTTTCTTCAACAACCTTACCTTCTGCATCTGTGACTATGACCGTCTTCTTCTCTCTTTCCCTAAGAGCAACACTCAAACCCAAGATATCAAGATGAGCCATAAGCTTCTCTTTCCACATAGTGTAATCTCCACGACCATCAAACTTTTCCACCTCTATTCTTACTGATGACATGATTCACAGATTTAGCACTCTACAGAACTAAACAACTATGAAATTTGCTCTGATACCACTTTGTTAAGTCTTCTAAACCTCAAAGGCGTCGACTTTCCTTGAGAGAAGACTCAAACAAACCAAAAACAGAGAAACAAGCACAAACTGAAACTTGCAGAATTCTGGAAATTAAGGGCACGCAGAGTTGTGAAAACAGAGAGTTGGAGTTGTGAGAAAATAGAGTAAAATGCAGAGTTGTGTGTAAAGCTTGAAATTTTGAGTGAGAAAGAGAACTGAAATGAAGAGAAACGTGAACACACGAGATTTTATCCAATTCATGCCCGTTAACGAGGGTCACTACGTCTGGCCGAGTTTATACTCGAAATCCACTAGATTAAATATAGAGTTACAATAGAAATTTCTTAGTGTTTCGCAGTCAATGCCCTTCACTAGCACTTGATGCACACTCAAGATATTTCTATGTTTAGAGAACACTCTTGTAAACTTATACAATAGAAAGTTTCTCTCTTTCTCTATCTCTCAATCCGTAACTCTCTCTCAACCCTTATGATGTCTTTATATACAAAGAGACATCACAATGTCCAGCTCATACCCTAACGCCAAACGCTCTGAATCAAACGCCATCTTGCACCCTCAATCACGTTTGTACCTTCAGACAAAAAAACCTTATCTTTTGGCAATCACACAAGAAGACAACGTTGTACGGAGACACCACTCCTTGTTTACGTTTCTTCTCAAAAGTGGTCCCAAAAGCAATTTGACCAAAGTTTTGATTTACATCAACTGTGGTTAAACCTGAGTTTCACCATAGCTTGATTTTTTCTTGTGTGAGAGTCTTGATCATCATGGTTTCATCTTCACACTTGTTGTTGAAGAGTCTTGAGCCGTTTTGAGGGTTGGCTTGTGGTGAGAGAAGCTGCACTGCCATGTTCAGATTAGGGTCCAGGAGATGCAAATAGGGTGTGTTTTCTTGGAACTTGATGACGCAAGTGCAAACCAACTTCGAGCACTTACAACTCGGTAGTTCTTTTGATGCTGATGCAACAAGGACAGCATGAGAAAGTCCACGAGGTTTATACTGAGATGTGTAACGAAGGTGACTGTTTTCCGGACACCATATGTAAAATTAGGTGGTAATGATTCTGTGATAAGGTTGTTTGATGAGATGAAGGATAACTGCAACACATTGAGAAAACACACACCACATTGTTGGTAATATACTTTTAGGTAGGGAAGGTTGATAAAGCTTTACATCTTTTCGAGGAAATGAAACAGAGCGCCAACTGTTTATACTTACGCAGAACTGATAAAGGGACTTGGTAAAGCAGGGAGGGTGGAAGAAGCATATGGTTTATATAAGAAAATGCTAAGAGACGGATTGACCCCTGATGTTGTGTTCGGGAATGTGGAGATGTGCACCCACTGTTAAAAGCTCTAACACAGTATAACGTTCCCACTAATTTCGCTTACTCAACAAAACTCAGAGTTCTGCTCGCATCCCACTTCATGTCGTCTCTTTGACGCCATTCAAAGCCTATGCAAAAATGACCAATCAATAGAGAATACAGTAGATGGAAACAGAATTCCAAAATCATGTACAATTTGTTGTGATACACTAACTAGTGCTGTTTTTAAAAATCTTTTTGGTGGTCAGTGAACCTTAAACAAAGCAAAGAAATGTAAGCAAACAATGGGTAATTTGTAATGCCATTTCATTGCAAGAACCAGTTGATATGCATTTTTACTTGGTCAGATCAACTGGTTTGCCATCAAATTCCGCAAAACATCGAGTCTGACTCGATACAAACATTTCAATTTTATGATTTAAAAGAGACCAATAACCATATATACAACCACAAATTATGCTTGTCGGTTTTGGGGCAAAGTCTCAAAGGATTTCAAGCCAGCCGGTTTGTTTAATGAGGACAACGAGGAGTTCTATATATTATTATTAAGACGGCACGTAGTTCTTCAAAACAGACAAAACAAAACGGCACGCTTTTTGATTTATTTTCCTTAATCTCTCCCCTGAATGATCGAAGCAGAGATCTTAAAGCGGCGATGGCTACCAAGATCACATCTATGGCGGTGGTCACCAGACCTCTCTGCTCAGTATCTTGCTTGTTACTCTCTTCCTCTCTCCTCTTCATCGTCTCGCTTCTCTTCTTCTTCTCCAATTCCTTATTATCTTACCCGAATCCGAGGATTTCACACAGTACCCTTCAAAATTATGGTATCAATGTCTTTGTAGCTGAGCTTCCGAGATCCCTCAATTATGGTCTTCTTGAGAAATACTGGTCCTCTTCTCCAGATTCGCGAATACCCAGCGATCCGGATCATCCGACCCGGAAAACCAATCTACCCATACCCGAGAAATACCCAATGTACCCGGAGAATCCGTTGATTAAGCAGTACAGTGCTGAGTACTGGATCATGGGAGACCTCGAGACGCCACCGGAGAAACGAGTTGGATCTTTTGCTAAAAGGGTTTTCACTGAATCCGATGCCGATGTAGTTTTCGTGCCTTTCTTCGCGACTCTAAGCGCAGAGATGGAGCTTGGAAATGGTAAAGGAACCTTCAGGAAGAAAACAGGAAACGAAGATTACCAGAGGCAAAGACAAGTGCTTGATTTCGTCAAGAACACTAAAGCTTGGAAGCGATCCGGTGGTCGTGATCACGTTTTTGTTCTAACAGGTGACGATTTCCTCTCTCAGTTGGTTCCTTTTTCTTTGAAAGTTCATGCCTTTGTAACTTGTTTGGGTGTGAATTTGACAAATCCTGTTAATGTAGAATGATAGATTTGAGTTCTACTTTGATCTTGGCATGGAAGTTGATATGACCGCATTAGTTTGGTGTTGTAGAAGCTTATATAAATTATATCTGTGGATTTGTCAGGTTTAGTTAAATGTTGAAGCGTTCTTTGGCAGACCCAGTTGCAATGTGGCATGTTCGTGAGGAGATTGCTCTATCGATTTTACTTGTGGTGGATTTTGGTGGTTGGTTCAGGCAGGATTCTAAATCATCCAACGGTAGTAGTAGCTTACCCGAGAGGATTGAGCATACTCAAGTTTCTGTTATCAAGGATGTGATTGTTCCATACACGCATCTACTTCCTAGATTAGATTTGTCCCAGAACCAGAGACGTCACAGCCTTCTTTATTTCAAAGGCGCTAAGCACAGACATCGGGTAACCACTTCTGTATCTGAATCCTTACATTTCTTTATGGAGAGATTCTTGTGATTGAGTTCATGGCTCATGAGGTAGTCTTTGGAAATACTTAGGCCTCAGTTGTTTGTTTGTGTTTGCTTATATGTATACTACGTAATTCCAACTTGGCAGGGAGGATTAATCAGAGAAAAACTGTGGGACTTGCTGGTTGATGAACACGGCGTTGTCATGGAAGAAGGCTTTCCTAATGCAACCGGAAGAGAACAATCGATAAGAGGAATGAGAAACTCAGAGTTCTGCTTGCATCCAGCTGGTGACACTCCCACTTCATGTCGTCTCTTTGATGCCATTCAAAGCCTATGCATCCCTGTGATTGTCAGCGACACCATAGAGCTACCATTTGAAGGAATGATCGATTACTCAGAATTCTCGGTCTTTGTCTCTGTAAGTGATGCATTAACACCTGAATGGTTGGCTAATCATCTCAGAAGGTTGTCTGAAAAAGACAAGGAAACATTCAGAAGTAGAATGGCAAAGGTTCAAACAGCTTTTGCGTATGATAATGGTCAAGCCAATGGGATTGGACCTGTTCAACCTGATGGTGCGGTGAATCACATATGGAAGAAGGTTCAACAAAAGGTCCCAATGATGAAAGAAGCAGTGATGAGGGAGAGGAGAAAACCAGCCGGTGCTTATGTTCCTCTTCGATGTCAATGTATGTGACTTTTTGGACCAAACCCAAAAGAAGAAAACGCTTTCTTTTGTTTTTGTTTTTGTTTTGTTCACGAAGAACACAAAATACAAATACATGTTCCCTGTTCGACCAAAATAAAGAGTCTTTTTCTGTAGTAACCTTTTTTTATGGGCAACAAATCTACAATAACTTCCTCTTTTCTAATTAATCTTCTACCCTTACATAATTAAATTAGAGCCCCGTTAAATTGAAAAAAAAAAATATATATCAATAGCAATCAGGTAATCCAATCGAAAATCAGCAAATCTGTCGAGCCTCCTCTCTCGTCGTCTTCTTCATCGTCGTAGAAGAACACAGAGCGGAGCTGAAGCTCATCTTCATTTTCTAGGCGAATTTTCAATTCCCAAGTATGTTTTCTGGTCCTTTAAACTTTGGAGATGTGTTTTGAGGTTGATAGGTTTGAGTTTGAGTTTGTAGATGTAGATTTTGATTTGAGAATAAACCAGCCCTAATCTCATAATATATGTCGAATTAAACTTGTTTTTTAAAGTATTATAGACATTGTAGTGATAATGTAGAGCATGAATGGCGTTTAATCATACTGAATCAATCAAAATCGTAGTAGATAGTTACAGGTGGTAAAACTTGTAAACTAGTACAATTGATGAAACTGGGATAAATAGTATAACTGGTAAAATTAGTACAAATGGGAAAACAATGTATATTAATATTGTTTTTCTGTTTCAAAGGAGGGAAATGAGTAAAAAACGTAGCACAATCATACGTTTTGATTTTGAGGGATATTATTCGACGAACGATCAACAACTAGTAGTATGGAATCCAAAAGATGTTCACATTCATACTATAGTGATGAAAGGAACTTTGGAGGAGTTAACATATAGTTCATTGGTAGATAAACTGTATGAGAAGCTGATGCTTGATAGAAGTACAAAGAGGCTGAAGTTAGGTTACATTCCATTGCGAGAAAAAAGACACACATATATCTCGGATGATGAAGATTTGTTCGGATATTTAATGGAAGGGGACAAAAACCAGCAGAGAGATGTTTTGCATGTGGAGGTCATGGAAAGTGTATTAGAAAACCAAATTTGCGTAGAAATTCGAAGAGAGGATCAAGGAAGTGGAACTAGTTTAAGGACTGACGTGATTGCGAGTGATGCTAGAGTTGATATTGAAATAGAGACTCTTAATAAAGAAGCTGGTCCGCATGAACCTTATTTGATGTTAGATGATCGGCCTCATATTTTAGTTGGTGAAAATGATCCAAGTGACGTTGATAACAATGGGTGGGCTCTTGATGTTGTTGAAAATGCGCCTGATGTACCAGAAAATGTGGTTGTGAATCATGAATGGGAAGATGGGATTGGTCTTGTAATTGGCCAAGAATTTGATACCAAAGAAGATGTGAAGGATTTAGTTGATATAGCTTTGCATCGGAATTGTTTTCAGGTTGATACAATCAAGTCGACACCTACGTTGTATGTGTTAAAATGTCAGCACATTTATTGCAAATGGTCTCTACGAGTTGCAAGGGCCACAATATTACATCGTTGGTCAGTGAGAACTTACAAGAAGATACATACATGCTCTTGGGTCACATCAAGTACAAGTAGGGAAAAAAGAAGAGGCACACCACCATTAGTTGCAGCCGTTGTGCGTGAGGATTACCCAGGTTTATTCGACACTCCAACTCCAAGAAATCTCATTAGTTTGGTTAAAGGAAGACTTGGTCTTTAGGTTTCATACTCTACCGTTTGGAGAGGGAAAAAACAAGCTGCTAGTGATGTGCGCGGGACTCCTGAGGAAAGTTATATGTGGTTGCCTTCTTATTTGTATATGCTAGAGAAGATGAATCAGGGTACAGTAACACAGGTAGAATGTGATGGAGAAGGAAAGTTTAAGTACCTATTCATCGCTTTAGGAGCTTGCATCGAAGGTTTCCAAGTCATGAGAAAGGTTATCATTATTGATGGAACCCACCTTAGTGGTAAATATGGTGGAGTGCTAATCATTGCTAGGGCGCAAGATCCAGACTGTCACCATTATCCATTAGCTTTTGGGGTCATTGATGGTGAGAAGGATGCTAGTTTGAGCTGGTTTCTGAATATGTTGAAAATCGTTGTGCCAGATGATCATGAACTTGTCTTTGTATCTGATAGAAATGTAAGCATCATCAAGATGGTTAGTGAGGTTTACCCAAAGGCTAAGCATGGATATTGTATATGGCATTTATCTCAGAATGTGAAAGGAAAGGTTGTTGGCAAAAACAAAGAAATTGTTTTTCAGAAATTCATAGAGCTCGCTAAGGTATACACAGAGTCTGAGTTTCTCACACTATATCAGTCTTTCACAAAACTATTTCCTAAAGCAGATGAATATCTAGGAGTTAGTGTTCGTCAAAATAAATGGGCTAGATGGTATTTTCCAGGAGAGAGGTATAATATAGACACCACAAACTGTTGTGAATCATTGAATGGTGTGTTTAAAACTGCTAGAACTTATTCTTGTTGTAACGCCTCGACCGCCGTCGAGCTATCAGTATGCAGGGGAAATCCTCATCCCCTTGAGAGAAATCCTCATCTCTCAATAACATACAGAGGAAATCCTCATCCCCTCAGGAGAAATTCTCATCTCCTAATGGGCCCCACGCCCACTCTCGGTTCGTGGGCCCACCCCTCTTCGATGGTCGGTGCGTTAGTCCGGGAGGCTCGAAAGACTTGTTTACTAACCCTGCAAATCACCACGTGATCTTTCCCCGTGTTTTGTCCTCACTCACACGGTACTGGAAATGACTTCCCAGTAGGTCACCCATCCTTAAATTGCTCCCGCCCAAGCACGCTTAACTCTGGAGTTCTCTCTGGATGTGTGACGGAAAAGATAAGTGCACTTTGGTGATATAGGTAGCGAAATCAATTCTCTTAAGCCTCTCCGCATGCATCACATAGTTCCTGAAACCGGGATGTTACAGTTGTTGCCGTTGCTTGATGCGATTGTTGGAAAATTTTCTGAATGGTTTAACAAGTACCAGAAGATGTCAGGGGAATGTTCAACATCGCAGGTTGTACCTTTTGTTGCTGGCGTGTTGCACAAAAGATGTGAAGACGCAAAGAAGTTATCGGTGATTGAGCTAAACAACTATTTTCTCGAATACAATGTGATTGGGCGGGATGGGAAAGGTAATTGTGTTGATTTGGAAAAAAAACTTGTAGTTGCAGGCAATTTAATGTAGACAAATATCCATGTGAGCATGCTATAGCTGCTGGAACTATGCATGCAGAAACATCGGGGAAAGAGTTCGATTTACATGAATTGTATTCCAGATATTATTTCCTGGAGCAGTGGTGTTTGGCATATTGTAGGACAATTTATCCTGTCCCACATGACTCTCAATAGGATGTACCAGATGAAATCCGAAGTGTGTGTGTCAGAACTCTGCATTATGAGCCAAAGCAAGGAAGAAAGAAAGTGAATAGGTATCCATCAGCTGGAGAACATAGAGGGCGAGACATTGGACGCTATTTTTATCCTCCTAATAGTGTGTAATTTATGAATTGGTATTGTAAAACCTAATGTGTTTTTCTGTTAAGGATGTTAATGAATTTATTATAATGGTTTTTCGTCTGTATACAACAGGTGAAAATAGGTGCAACAATGTGTAAATCTGTTAAGACTACTTGGTGTATTTTTCAGTATTCGTACAACTAGTAAAACTAGGTACGACAGGTGTAACTATTTGCATAAACGACCACAACAACAAAAACACAATCGTGTTATTGTAAACCAATAATCATAACCGTAAACCTTATGTTTTGCATGAACAAATATGTTTAATGTATTTTGTTAAAAAAAAAATAGAAATTTTTAAAAGAACTTCTACTTCTTGCATCATTTACCTTATACTTTTATGGTCACTATACAAATTCTATGTCATCAAATATTGAAATCACACAAACAACATATATATTAAAATATTATTATATGAATCTATGTGAAATGTTATATAATTTCATATTTTCATGAGTGCCACTAAAAAAATCAGATTAAATTTAAGTGCTACTAAAAATATATTAAATGTCACAAAGTGCAACTATGTATACATTTGTGCCACTAAAATCTTGGGTGCAACTATGTACAAAATAATGACGGCGCACGTGTTATAGATTTTAAATTTTAATATATATTTTTTTTTAAATTTTAATATATACGGCGCACGTGTTTGCTTTGCATTTCAAATTTCCAAATTATGAAATATAGTTGCACCTTGTTTTCCTTGTTTTTCTTATGTCTTCTAAAACACATGATTTTTAGCAAAACAACCAAACTTTAATACCAAAATCAAACATGTTAAAAGACACAAAAGATCAATGCAAACATACCAAACATCAAACATGTTTTACACAAAATATCAATCCTAAACATGCATCCTAATTAAACAACAACAAATAAAAAGAGTTCATTTTTTGGTGGCATCACGCTAGGCGGCAGAAAGCTTGGCAAAAGCACGAGTACGGGGACGCTTATTAATAGCCGTTGAAGTCTGAGAATCGATCTTACTCATTTTCCTACCACCTACCTCCTTTTCCTTCTCAGCTCCAGTTTTCTCCTTTTCCTTCTCAGCTCTAGTCTTCTCCTTTTCCTTCTCAGCTCCAATTTTCTCCTCTTCACCATCACCCACATCACCGGCATCCTCTTCACCATCACCAACATCCTCTTCACCATCGTCTTCACCATCACCAGCATTCTCTCCTTCAGACTCAGTTTCAGCATCTACTTCCTCATCACCATTCTCTTCTTGAGTTTGAACGACATCATCATCATTCTTATCCTCTTCGACATGCTGAGATGCACTCTGATACATATAGACAAATAACTACAGTTAGATTATAAAAATAACAGACAAAAAGTTTCATGGTAAGTTACCTTTGGCTGAGATGATTCAAGACCATGAGATGTCTTCTTTTTGACATAAACTTCCACGCTTGTGAGTCTCTCATCCAATTTATCAATCTTGTCTGTCACCTGCTTGAACCCATGAGCAATATCCATAAACCCTTGTGCCATAGTCTCTAGTATCTCCACTTTCAAATCTTACAACTTATTCGAATACCCATGAATTTGCTCCTGAGAAGGCTCAGGTTTTTCAGCCACAATTTCTTGGGCTTCAACATCTAACTTGAAGAGATCCTTCTCTCTAAACATTGTCTTCAGCGGTGAAATACATTCAAATGCCAACAACTACATAAAAACGTTGCATCAGGTAAAAATGTGAAATAAGTTTTTCAAAATGTAAATCACAACACAATATTTACCTCCAATGGCAGAATGAATCCAGGCAATGTGATATTTTGCTGCACGGAGCCCTTTCCGTTGGCTAGAACCTTCCAGACCTCTCGTTTTATATCGTCATACGTGTAGCGTCCCCACGTAAACGATTTACAAAACTCCAAATCTGCCGCATTCTTTAGTATAAAGGAGTTTATGGCTCCTCCACTCTTTTTTGCCTTTCCTTTGATCATTGCTGCAAGGAAATATAGAACCGACATCCTAACCCTGTCTCTTCCTGGATCCATAGTCACAAGCTTCTTTTCAACATCTTTGAGCTGTGGCCTTTTACCCTCACCAAAATGTTTTTCCACAAACTTATAATTCTCAAGTTTCTTCAGCGGCTTCGGTGGATATCTCCCAAAGCTCAACTCGCAAATGAGAGCGTGCTCTCTCTTTGAATACCAAATAGGTATACCATTGACAACAAACCAAATCTCACTCTTCCTATCCGTATGAGCTGTCCTAACAAGCAAGCTCCACATCCCCATCGACTTTCTGTTTTTGTGCAAAGGTGCATGGAAGAAGTGTGCGAACTGAGAATCCAAAAACCAATCCTTCTCTTCACCTTCACCTTAAAGCTCGAGAATAGTGTCCACTGCTTTCTTAGGATCACACCTTGTACCAATCTTCGGAATTTTTAGGTACTCCGTGTGATCATAAAAAAAACTATCAGGTTTAATCGCCTGGTCATGCTGCAATTAAAACAGTTTTGTGTGTTAGTGGTTGCACTATTTTAACTTGAAGCACCAGTTTTACTATTTTTACAAGTTCCACCAGTTTTCCTAGTTGCACGTAAAGTACATGATTTATTAAAACTAATCAACATACCTCATCGTCTGACTGCGGTGAGGGTGGTGGTGAAGGCGATGGAGAAGGAGCAGAAGCGTTTTTCATCAACACCATTGTACCTGAAAATCAAAGCTAAAATGAGAACAACTATTAAAAATCCTAATTTTTGATATTATGCATAAATTGGAGCTAATACACTAAACCCGTTAGAAGCGAGGTTGAGATGACAAAGAAGCAAAGAAATCAAAGAGAATTTCTTCGAAATCGAAGAAAGATAAAAACAAAGAAATGGGGAAATCGAAGAAACTTACCAAAAAATTGAAGGAGGAGAAGGATGACAGCAGAGAAATCGAAGAATACAGAGCTGAAGAATGACAACAAAGAGACAAGCACGATTTCTGGTCCTAAATCGCTAAGGGGCTTTGTGCGAAGAGGGAATGGCTCGAAAGACCTCCTAGGTCTTTAGTGTAGAAACGATTCCGAGTACACAGAGACGAATTTGAAGGACTCAAGCTCAAAGCAATTTTTGGACCAAACCCAAAAGAAGAAAACGCTTTCTTTTTGTTTTTGTTTTGTTCACGAAGAACACAAAATACATGTTCCCTGTTCGACCAAAATAAAATGTTCCTTAAGATTCAGCGAAGATATATTACCGAATATCTATCTTATCAATTATAATTTCGTTGACAAAAAAAAAAAGGTAACAGTAACCACTTTTTCCACTTTGTTTTTCTTAATGCAAAATGAAGAGAAATTGACAAAGATAATACAATTTTAGACCTCCCCTCGGCTATCAAGGAGCTTGTGGAGAACAGGCTCGACGCCGGAGCCACCAGTATAGAAATAAACCTCCGTGACAATGGCGAAGAACACTTTCAGGTCATCGACAATGGCTGTGGCATTTCCCCGACCAATTTCAAGGTCTGTTTCCTGAAATCTCCGACGAACCCGTGTGATGATTTCAGATACGTAATCGTTAAATATATTCCGTTTCTGAATCTGGGTATATGTACAATCGTTTAATTTTTGTTTCTTTTTCAGGTTCTAAATTGGAGGATTTCACAGATCTTCAGAGTTTGACTACGTTTGGTTTTAGAGGAGAAGCACTGAGCTCTCTCTGTGCATTGGGGAATCTCACGGTGGAGACGAGAACAAAAAACGAGACAGTTGCTACGCTCTTGAGAAGAAGACTGCACGGCAAATCGGTACCGAAAGCTCTTCTCTAATTTACCTGTACGAAGCAAAGAGTTTAAACGCAATATACGCAAAGAATATGGGAAGCTTGTATCTTTCTTAAACGTGAGTTTCTTACTCGTTAGTTTGATAACTTCACACTTGTTTGGTTACATGATAGTTCATATATTTCCTAGACACTCCTTATATTGAGCTACTTTGATGTATTATTACTCAATTCCTACTGTTTGATATTTACGTTACATATTGGAATGACATTGTGTTTCTTGTTTTTTTATCTTCTGTGTGGATGATTACTCCGTTTTACACTCAAATTATTATAATGCTTGGAATTATATTTACTATGCAGACTGTTTTAAGCTCAGTTTGCTCAGTCTCTGTGATGACCAATGACTGACTTATTCAATGTTTCTTCCATTGTGCAGGCATATGCACTTATTGCGAAAGGAGTGCGGTTTGTCTGGGAAAAATCCAAAGTCTGTTGTGCTGAACACACAAGGGAGGGGTTCACTTAAAGATAATATCATAACAGTATTTGGCATGAACACCTTCACAAGTCTACAGCCTGTAAGTATATGTATATCAGATGATTGTAGAGTTGAAGGGTTTCTTCCCAAGCCTGGACAAGGAACTGGACGCAATTTGGCAGATCGGCAGTATTTCTTTATAAATGGTCGGCCTGCCGAAATTGGTGAATGAGTTATATAAAGACACAAGTTCTCGGAAATATCCAGTTGCCATTCTGGATTTTATTGTGCCTGGTGGAGCATGTGATTTGAATGTCATGCCCGATAAAAGAAAGATATTCGAGTCTTCTGTTTTGGGTTCTCTGAGGGAAGGTCTGAACGAGATCTATTCTTTAACTTTTGATTACTTAAGGAAAAATCTGGATGTGGAGTCGTTGTGGAAAGTGTAAATCAAAGAATCAGACCCGGAAATCCACAAAACGAATACTGATATCTACTGCCGCTCGTAGCTTGTCATTTGGAAAGTTCTTGGAGCTCAGCTTTTCTCAGCAAACTTTTATAAAAAGATTGTCTAGCTGTGGACACTCTTTCGACAGGGACTTTCTCCACTTCTTTGGGTATGGTGTTCACTCTATTTTTCTCTGCCTGTAGTTTCACATGTTCTAACGTAGTAATTAAGTTTGATTTAAGTTATGCTGTAGTAGGGCCTTTTGAAATTGTAGCATCCACAAATCCTAGGAGAATAGTCTGGGACTACGGCTAGTTTGAACCAGATTTTATTAGCTTGAAGGCCCCTTCTCGGTTCTGGTGGTGCATAATTAAATTGGGAACTTTGTAATTAGAATAGTAGGTTGAGAGCTGTCATTATAGCTAAGAATATAACTTGAAAACTTGTATACAACTGCAGATTAGGCTCCATGGTTGCTATGCTCAGTTACTCCCAAGTCTCATCTTACACAGGGTCTCTGCCACCCATGATGCTGGAGCCAAGCATTTTAATAAAAGCGGGTTGGCTTGAGAAAGAATTTCAAAATGTAAGTTTCCTTTTTTAGTAAAATAGGATTGTAGATATATTTTCTCACCCATGGTGTTAGAACAAATATTTTTCTGCCAAATATTGTGCCTAGGACGAGGGCTGACCTAAAAATTGTGAAAATGAAGCTGATTGATTCTATTTTCTTGTTCAGTTATTCACTAAAGGGATCTCGTTGTTCGAGGATGCTGCTAGTTTTCTGAAGAGACTAAGATCACAATTCAAAAATTCAGATCTCAGCTATCATTGTGCACTCAAAGACCTTTCTCACATTGATGAGATGCTGAAACAGGAGCGTTGTGGATTTGAGGTACGCTTTGCTGTGATTGCATTTGGTATACAAATATATCTTTGATAAGTTCATGAGACAAGCTTACTAATCTATATTTATCCTTTTTGGACACATCCTTGCCTAAAAATAGGAAAGCATCAAGATTTCTTTTGAAAAGGCTAAAACCGTAGATGATGTTTGTTCCTCTTACAGCCTCATTATAGCCAACCCACCTATCTGGTACACACACTAATCCATGATAATAGAGCAGCAAGCTCAACGTCTTATACTCACAAAAACGTAATTTCAGCAACGTTTTTATGTTAATCAAAGAACACACATCTAACATGTCGAGCTCTCTTATCATGTTCCAATTATCATGTTCATTCAATACTCCACCAGGTTCCCACACTCGATTATTCCAAGATAAATTGAGTTCCACTACCTCTTTTTCCCATGTTCATTCTCTTGTTAGTCTTCTGGATAAAGGGTCTTGTTACTCCTCTTTCTGTCAAAGGTTTCGACCTTCTTTGGATCACAATTCACCATTTGCATCTGAGAATATAGAAACGTTTCAACCTAATGTGATTTTTCTTGTGACTTTGATTCTTTCTCTGGCCAGTCCCAACGAGCTAGTTTAGTTAGCAAACCTCCTGGTTCCCATACACGATCATCCTTCTGTGAGAATGAGAGCTCATCATCATTTGATTATTTGATCAACGTTGTTGAATTCACTTGATGTCCATCTGATAATAAGAAATCAACGTGACATTTGGATTTTGCAGAAACCTTTTCCGAGTTCTTGCCCTCTAAGTGTTCGACGTTTTGCTTAAGAGGTAGATTCAGCTTCTCTTCAACTATAACTTTGACATGATCTTCTTCCTGGTTTATATCAACAAAAACCTGAAAATCTGGGACACAAATCGATGACTTCATCAGCAGGTTCTACCAACTTAATATCTTCGTCGCAATCGGATATTTTGGTACTGGAAAAGAAGAAGAAGTTGAGAGTCGTCACGATGAAGACCATAGAGAAAGAGAGGAATAAGCCGTAATCGCCATAAATGCTGATGTATTTTTGAAAACCTCCGGATGAATCAGAGGTGCATTTTTTTTTCTCTTTTTTTTTCTTTTCCCACCCATGCATATTACATAACATTTGAAATTAAATCATTATTTCTATTTTTGTTAGGTTTCAGCCCTAAAGTTGAACCACACTTAAACAAAAAAAATTCATTTTTAGTAAAATTAAAACCATACCCTTGAAGTCAAACATGTCAAAGTCAGCATATAAATATATATATATATATAATAGAAAAAATATATTAAAACACACATAATTAACTAAATACCCATTTCATTAGTCATTACTAGAAATATCACAAAACAAAAGAAAATAAAAACGTGGTTTAAACCCTAATTAAACACATAATTAACTAATTAGAAATCTTAATCATCTTCTTCCAACTTCATCTTCTTCCAACCTCTTCTGTCATCTCTCACTTCCATACCAGTTCTATGCTATTATTGACACCATTGACAAGGTCATGAGAAAAATAGACAAAACATTCAACATAAGTGATGAAGAGGGAGAGATGACAGAAGAAGAAAAATAAGAAGAAGAAGAGGTTGGAAAAAGATTATTAAGATTTCTAATTAGTTGATTATGTGTTTAATTAGTGTTTAAACCACGTTTTATCTTCTTTTGCTTTGTGATATGTCTAGTAATGAATAATGAAATGGGTATTTAGTTAATTATGTGTGTTTTAATCTATTTTTTCTACTAAAATGATATAATATATATATTTATGTGGTGACTTTGACATTGTAACGCCTCGACCGCCGTCGAGATATCAGTATGCAGGGGAAATTCTCATCCCTTCAGAGAAATTCTCATCTCTCAATAACATACAGGAGAAATCATCATCCCCTCAGGGGAAATCATCATCCCCTCAGGAGAAATCCTCATCTCCTAATGGGCCACACGTCCACTCTCGGCCTGTGGGCCCACCCCTCTCTGATGGTCGGTGCGTTAGTCCGGGAGGCTCGAAAGACTTGTTTACTAACCCTGCAAATCACCACGTGATCTTTCTCCGTGTTTTGTCCTCACTCACACGGTATTGGAAATGATTTCCCAGTAGGTCATCTATCCTTAAATTGCTCCAGCCCAATCACGATTAACTTTGAAGTTCTCTCTGGATGTGTGACGGAAAAGATAAGTGCACTTTGGTGATATAGGTAGCCAAATCAATTCTCTTAACTCTCTCTGCATGCACCACATATTTTCAGAAACCGGGATGTTACAATCACCCCCACTATCTGATCGCAACGTCCTCGTTGCGTACCAGGATCGTTCCCCCCCGACAGTGTGACTCACACACTCGTTAGGGTTCGTTCTGATACCACTTGTAACGCATCGATCGCCGTCGAGCTATCAGTATGCAGGGGAAATCCTCATCCCCTCTAGAGAAATCTTCATCTCTCAATAACATACAGGGGAAATCCTCATCCCCTCAGGGAAAATCCTCATCCCCTCAGGAGAAATCCTTATCTCCTAATGGGCCCCACGCCCACTCTCGGCTCGTGGGTCCACCCCTCTCCGACGGTCGGTGCGTTAGTCCGGGAGGCTCGAAAGACTTGTTTACTAACCCTGCAAATCACCACGTGATCTTTTTCCGTGTTTTGTCCTCACTCACACGGTATCGGAAATGACTTTCCAGTAGATCACACATCCTTAAATTGCTCCAGCCCAAGCACGCTTAACTCTGGAGTTCTCTCTGAATGTGTGACGGAAAAGATAAATACACTTTGGTGATATAGGTAGCCAAATCAATTCTCTTAATCCTCTCTGCATGTACCACATATTTTTAAAAACCGGGATGTTACAATTATTGACACCATTGACAAGGTCATGAGAAAGGTAGACAAAGCATTCAACATGAGTGATGAAGAGGGAGAGATGACAGAAGAAGATGAATAAGAAGAAGAAGAGGTTGGAAGAAGATGAAGTTAGAAGAAGATGATTAAGATTTCTAATTAGTTAATTATGTGTTTAATTAGGGTTTAAACCACGTTTTTATTTTCTTTTGATTTGTGATATGTCTAGTAATGAGTAATGAAATAGGTATTTAGTTAATTATGTGTGTTTTAATCTATTTTTCTACTAAAATGATATATATATATATATATATATTTATGTGGTGACTTTGACATGTTTGACTTCAAGGGTATGGTCTTAATTTTACTGAAAGTGAATTTTTCTTTTTTAAGAGTGGTTCAGCTTTAGGGATGAAACCTAACAAAAATAAAATAATGATTTAATTTCAAATGTTATGTAATATGCATGGGTGGGAAAAGAAAAAGAAAGAGAAAAAAAACGCCTGGTTGTTTGGGTGTCAAAGTCACCACATATATATATATATATATATCATTTTAGTAGAAAAAATATATTAAAACACACATAATTAACTAAATACCCATTTTATTAGTCATTACTACAAATATCACAAAGCAAAATAAGATAAAAACGTGGTTTAAACCCTAATTAACACACATAATTAACTAATTAGAGATCTTAATCATCTTCTTCCAACTTCATCTTCTTCCAACCTCTTTTGTCATCTCTCACTTCCATACCAGTTCTAGGCCATTATTGACACCATTGACAAGGTCATGAGAAAAGTAGACAAACCATTCAAGATGAGTGATGAAGAGGGAGAGATCATAGAAGAAGAAGAATAAGAAGAAGAAGAGGTTGGAAGAAGATGAAGTTGGAAGAAGATGATTAAGATTTCTAATTAGTTAATTATGTGTTTAATTAGGGTTTAAACCACGTTTTTATCTTATTTTGTTTTGTGATATGTCTAGTAATGAGTAATGAAATGGGTATTTAGTTAATTATGTGTGTTTTAATCTATTTTTTCTACTAAAATGATATATATATTTATGTGGTGACTTTGACATGTTTGACTTCAAGGGTATGGTATTAATTTTACTGAAAGTGAATTTTCCTTGTTTAAGATTGTTTAAGCTTTAAGGCTGAAACCTAACAAAAATAGAAATAATGATTTAATTTCAAATGTTATGTAATATGTATGAGTGGAAAAAGAAAAAGAAAGAGAAAAAAAAACGTCAGGTTGTTTGGGTGTCAAAGTCACCACATATATATATATATATATCATTTTAGTAGAAAAAATATATTAAAACACAAATAATTAACTAAATACCTATTTCATTAGTCATTAATAGAAATATCACAAAGCAAAAGAAGATAAAAACGTGGTTTAAACTCTAATTAACACACATAATTAATTAATTAGAAATCTTAATCATCTTTTTTCAACTTCATCTTCTTCCAACCTCTTCTGTCATCTCTCACTTCCATACCAGTTCTAGGTTATTATTGACACCATTGATAAGGTCATGAGAAAAGTAGACAAACCATTCAACATGATTGATAAAGAGGGAGAGATGACAGAAGAAGAAGAATAAGAAGAAGAAGAGGTTGGAAGAAGATGATTAAGATTTCTAATTAGTTAATTATGTGGTTAATTAGGGTTTAAACCACGATTTTATCTTCTTTTGATTTGTGATATGTGTAGTAATGAGTAATGAAATGGGTATTTAGTTAATTATGTGTGTTTTAATCTTTTTTTTTTACTAAAATGATATATATATATATATATATATATATATTTATGTGGTGATTTTGACATGTTTGACTTCAAGGGTATGGTTTTAATTTTACTGAAAGTGAATTTTCCTTGTTTAAGAGTGTTTCAGCTTTAGGGCTGAAATCTAATAAAAATAGAAATAATGATTTAATTTCAAATGTTATGTAATATGTATTGGTGGGAAAAGAAAAATAAAAAGTAAAAAAAACGCCAGGTTGTTTGGGTTTGACGTCAAAATATCTAAACAAAACGGCAAGCATTTTGTTTTGGTTAGCTAAACCTCTGATTCATCCGGAGGTTTTCAAAAACACATCAGCATCTATGGCGATCACTGCTTATTCCTCTCTCTCTCTCTGGTCTTCGTCGTGACGACTCTCAACTTCTTCTTCTCCAGCCGATTGCGACGAAGATCAACTTTCTAATGATAGTAAGTTGGTAGAACCTGCTGTTGATTTAGAGTCATCGATTTGTGTCCTAGATTTTCAGGTTTCTGTTGATCTAAAACATGAAGAAGATCATGTCAAAGTTATAGTTAAAGAGAAGCTGAATCTACCTCTTAAGCAAAACGTCGAACACTTGGAGGGCAAGAACTCGGAAAAGGTTTCTGCAAAATCCAGATGTCATGTTGATTTCTTATTACCAGATGGACATCATGTGGATTCAACAACGTTGATCAAATCATCAAATGATGATGAGCTCTCATTCTCAGAAAAGGATGATCGTGTATGGGAACCAAGGAGGTTTGCTAACTAAACTAGCTCGTTGGGACTGGCCAGAGAAAGAATCAAAGTCACAAGAAGAATCACATCAGGTTGAAACGTTTCTATATTCTCAGATGCAAATGGTGAATTGTGATCCAAAGAAGGTTGAAACCTTTGACAGAAAGAGGAGTAACAAGACCCTTTATCCAGAAGACTAACAAGAGGATGAACATGGGCAAAAAGAGGTAGTGGAATCAATTTATCTTAGAATAATCGAGTGTGAGAACCGGTGGAGTATTGAATGAACATGATAAGAGAGCTCGACATGTTAGATGTGTGTTCTTTGATTAACATAAAAACGTTGCTGAAATTACGTTTTTGTGAGTATAAGACGTTGAGCTTGCTGCTCTATTATCATGGATTAGTGTGTGTACAAGATCGGTGGGTTGGTTATAATGAGGCTGTAAGAGGAACAAGCATCATTAATCATGAGCTCTCTAATAGGACAGCAACTAAAGATATTAAAAGAGATGCACATGAGAGTTTTGGACCCGTTTATAATGGTTGTGCTTCGTTGGAAACGGGTTCTTATGGAGTTTGTGCGATGCAAAGAAAATTGAAAGGAGCTGTTAGTTGCAGGGCAAAAGGTGCAGACAAATAATTGTTTGATTCCAGCTGGATGTTCTCACCAAAACGAGAGCTTGCAACTGTTAGGTTTGTTGCTCTATGAACTTTACAGGGCAATGGAGGCAAATCAGGTAATCCAACATGCGTGCTCTACTTATTATTATTAGTCTTGAGTTAAAAAAAAAAAAAAAGAGAGAGAATGGATCCGAGAGAAGCAAGAATGAGAGAAAGAAAGAAAGAGAGAAAGAGAGCAAAAAATGCAGCAAGGCAAACAGCTTTGGAAGTGCATGCTGAACTAGTTCGAGACATTTCAAAGTACATCGATTATGTTGAAAATGTAAGTGTTTTTGTTTGTCTTTTCTTTGTTTCTCTTCTCCTTTTGTGAGTTTATAAAAGAGTTTTTTGGTTCTTTTTTGGGTTGAACAAGGTGGCCTCACTTCATACCAGTTCCAGGCTGTTATTGACACCATTGACAAGGTCATGAGAAAGGTAGACAAAGCATTCAATATGAGTGATGAAGAGGGAGAGATGACAGAAGAAGAAGACTAAGAAGAAGAAGTTGGAAAAAGAGGTTGACAGAAGAAGTGATGAAGAGGTTGGATGACATAAATATATATATATATATATGTATATATATGTATATATATCATTTTAGTGGAAAAAATAGATTAAAACACACATAATTAACTAAATACCCATTTCATTAGTCATTACTAAAAATATCACAAAGCAAAAGAAAATAAAAGCGTGGTTTAAACCCTAATTAAACACATAATTAACTAATTAGAAATCTTAATCTTCTTTCAACTTCATCTTCTTCCAACCTCTTCTTCTGTCATTTCTCCCTCTTCATCACTCATGTTGAATGTTTTGTCTAACTAATTAGAAATTTTAATCATTTTCTTCCAATTTCATCCTCTTCTTCTTATTCTTCTTCTTCTGTCATCTCTCCCTTTTCATCACTCATGTTGAATGCTTTGTCTACCTTTCTCATGACCTTGTCAATGGTGTCAATAACAGCCTGGAACTGGTATTGAAGTGAGGCCACCTTGTTCAACCCAAAAAACGAACCAAAAAACTCTTTTATAAACTCACAAAAGGAGAAGAGAAACAAAGAAAAGACAAACAAAAACACTTACATTTTCAACATAATCGATGTACTTTGGAAGGTCTCGAACTAGTTCAGCATGCACTTCCAAAGCTGTTTGCCTTGCTGCATTTCTTGCTCTCTTTCTCTCTTTCTTTCTTTCTCTCATTCTTGCTTCTCTCGGATCCATTCTCTCTCTTTTTTTTTTTTTTTTTAACTCAAGACTAATAATAATAAGTTCTCTTTAACCGACTCACACCCATTTTATATAACACAAAACATGCTTAAGATGGGCTTGGGCCGTATTTCTAAAAAATAAATGGCTTGGACCTTTGAAAAATGTAAGATCAAAAACAAATAAATACATGGAATATTGAGATATCGACCGGGTTAGAACAAAAACGTGATCACAATCTTCACAAAATCAAGCACTAGCTTTCACTCAACAACATGCATATTAGTGGATTTAAATTCGTTAGCTAGTGATACTAATATACAAATCATTCACATAAATGACTAGTCCAACGTTTTTATCTTATCAACTCTCTCTTTTTTTTGGTTTTGTGTATTAATGATGAAACCATTTTTTTTCTTTTTTTGGCATTCAAAATCAGGGTTATGCGGCAATGGAGTTTAACAATCAGGGCCTGAAGCCTGGTGAACTCGCAATCATTTCCAAGAAATCAATATGTTTTTCACTCTTAGAGTTTGGTCCAAATAAAACCACAAACTTTAACATGATAATACAATTTAATTTTGTTACTTGCAAAGGCAAACGTTAACCGTAAACACAAATACAAACTTTAAGATAACCTCTGCTTGCATTTAACATTCACGTATAAACCCTACAAAGCTTTTCTTTTTTTTGAAAAACACTACAAAAGGTTTTTTTTTTTTTTTTTTTTTGAGATCGCCCACTACAAAAGGTTTTACTTCATAAAAAATGTGTTAGAAATTCCATATCAAAAATTAATATAGGCCTAAGTAGCAAGTAGTAGTATATAAAAGATATGGACATTTTATTAATTGCTAATCGATTTTGAGTAGAAAAGACATGTAACTTAACAAAATATGAAACATAAATTTTGGGGTTTGAAACAATGGCTTCTTAAATTTATGATGCTTACTCTGAAATTTTATGATTGAAATAAAGGTTTTATTGTGTGTGTATGTGTTAATAGGTGCCTCCTTTCGAGCGTCCTAAACTAACCAAGGCATAGATCGACCCCGAAAGTAAACTTTTTAACTCTGTTACATCTTTGTCAAAAGACCCTTTTTCAATTGCTACCGGATTTTAGTTAACTTTTACAGCCAATCCGACACATGCTTCAATATATGCCCCTGCTGCAACTGGAGGAGAGAAGCAGTACTCTAAATGGTACAAAGACATGTTGTTTAATGAGTTATAGATGCAGATCAATATACGTATCAAAATACGTTTGTTTTATTGAGTAGATTACAAATCAAAACAGAATCAATACTAAACAAAAACTAACTTGATGATTTCTTCTTCTTGATTGAATGATCGGAGTAACGTCGATAGAGGCTTGCAAATTGCAATCTCCTAAGACAGAATTTCGCCCCTATTATGGTGTGAGTAGCTTCGATGGGCGTATATCTTGCAGGATACAACTATTGATCTCTGTATTAACACCTTACAGAGATCCTAGCAAACCTACTTTGAGATTCTCAGAAATCGTTTTTTAGAGAAGAAGAAGATTGAATCAATTGTCTCTTTTCCTCTTTGTCGTGATGTCTTTATATATTGATTCAAGCGATGCTTGATTCAATCGGTGCTTTTCACAACCTAACATATATTTGCCTTTTCTTAATCGGCATCGACATTACTCAACGGGTGCTTTTGTAGTTTATATAATTAGAAGTTTATTTATGCAAATATGACTCCAATATATTTATGTAAATAAACTCCAACATAATTACATAAATTAACGTGTGTTTATAAACTCCAACAAGACAGAGGTAATGTTTATGTTTATGTCTGCTTCAAGAAATTGATATAGCACAATATTCAAATGATTTACTTGCAATGCTTATGGTTGATATATATATATTTTTTCCAGGGATTGATCTCCATGTGAGCACAGAGATAGTCAAAGTAGATCTTGCTTCAAAGACACTTATTAGTGATGATGGAACCATCTTCAAGTACCAAACTTTGCTAATTGCAACTGGTTCTACTGTGAGCAGTCCTAATTAATATTTCTTTGCAGTTTATAAGATTGTCAGAAATTGGCATCCAAGAAGGAGATGCTAAGAACATATACTACCTAAGAGAAATCGAGGATCTTTATGAGATTGCGGGGGCTATGGAATTTTATGTTCAAAATGGAAAAGCCGTGGTTATTGGCGGCGGATTGAGCTCAGTGCTTCTCTAAGAGCTAATAATCATGAAGTGACCATGATTTTTCCAGAACCTTGGTTATGTAAGTTGATCTGATGCTTAATAAAAAAACACTTTATAGCAACATTAACTACTTCGTTCGCGTTTGAGATTTTATGTTTACAATCATTTGAAAAAAAATATAAACACAAAGAAACAGAGTCGAATAATTAAAAACATTTGTTTTTTTTTTCCTCTGTTTCCGTTCTTTTTATAGTGCATCGGTTTTTTACCCCTGAGATTGCTTCATTCTATGAGGGAATCAAAATCATCAAGGGAACTGTAGCCACAAGACTTAACACCAACGCAAACGGAGATGTCACGAAAGTGAAATTAGACGATGGAACAACCCTAGAAGCTGACATGGTGGTGGTTGGTATCGGTGGTAAACCGGTGACATCACTCTTCAAAGGCCAACTTGAAGAAGAGAAAGGTGGAATAAAGGTTTGTGATTTACACTACCAGAAACAAAACAAACAAAAATGTTCTTGTTCAATTACCATTAGTCATTGATTAGTCACTGATGGGTTCTTAAAAACAAGCAACCCTGATGTATATGAACTTGGAGATGTAGCTACATTTCGTATGAAAATGTATGGTGAGATGAGGCGTGTTGAACATGCACGCAAATCTGCTGTACAAGCGGTTAAGGTACGAGGCCTACTTGGCTTCTATAATCGAATAAACCGATCGAGTTCTCTTGAGCTGAAGATCTTAATGATGTGTATCTCTACGGTTTTTGTAGGCAATTAAGGCAGCTGAGGAAGGGAAATCTGTCCCGGAATACGATTATCTTCCCTATTTCTACTCTCGATTTTTCAAGCTCTCGTGGGAGTTTTATGGAGACAACGTTGGAGAATCTGTATTGTTTGGAGACAATGACCCGAAATCTCCAAAGCCTAAGTTTGGTACGTATTGGGTTAAAGATGGGAAAGTAGTTGGAGTGTTTCTAGAAGGAGGAACTCCGGAGGAAAACAAGGCCATTGCTAAAGTGGCTCTAGCACAACCTTCAATTGAGAGTCTTGACGTGTTATCTAAGGAAGGTCTTTCTTTCGCCACCAAGTTATATAACACCAGTACTGTCTGAGACATGTTTGTTTTGATTTTGTTTAGTCACATGAATTGATGCAATAATCTCTTTTGTCTTTTACATTTATATTGAGCTCTCTTCATATGTTTGGAAAATAATAATAATAAAGTTTTTCATTTGCCAGTCCATTTGGATTTTTAAATTCTTACATTGATTGCTTTAAAACTTTTGTCAAATATGGTAATATATATTTTCTTTGTAATGTATATTCAAACCTTTTTTACAAAAATGTATTATAATGTTGTATATGGCTTTCTAGAGAGCAATAACAATTAGCGAGCGCGGATTCGTTAGCACAACTGGTAGTTTACTAGGTGGTGTCACACCTCAACTAGGGTACGACACTCTCCATTTACATATCTTGGTATAATTTTGTTTGTTCCAAAAAATAACAATTAGCAATATTTTTGTTGATACTTGTTATACTAATCAACATCTTTATTGGTCCAATCTTGACACTAAATGGACTTGCTAAACCGGAATCTACATCGAGTCTAAGTACACTGATAGTGTCATTTTTAAATTTTTTTCGCTATCTAAATTCTCAAGTTATCAATTCAAGTACATGCTTGTGATTTAACAAGATTTACTCAAGATGACAGAATATTTCATATCTTATAATTAAGTGCTTTTATCCATGAGTTTGGCGGTCCTTATAATATAGACCCGCTTCTTGTCTTGAGACTTGAACAAGTGAGCTTGACTTGAAAAACTGTCTATAACACAAACACAAACACAAGCAGAGAAAAATGTTACCAACACTAATGAGTGAAGAGATTAGAAATTAACATCAATAAGAAGAACAATTAAGTCTTACTCTTAAATCAAAACGACTTTGAGATTTTTATGTAAAACCGAGTAAACAGATCTCCACCCTTCTTCGGTCGGATGAAATGTGTCCCAAAAGAAGGCAGTCTTTGGATTTTCACAAATTGTTTACTCCTTCTCACCCTTCTCGTCCACGTCTGAGCAGACGTAATTTTTGCTGACCCCGATACAACACGGTTTCAACGGGTGAACAAACCTCGTAATCCCTGAGGGATTTCGCAAACCTCGTAAGATCAATATCACACAACAACAACAAAAAAATACATTTTAGGATCTGAATTTCAACTTTTCCTTTTGGTTTACGAAAACTACATCGGGCGTCGGATTCAAATTCACTGAAAACCCTTTTCGCAGAAGATCCAGTTCGCTTTCCTCCATATGTGGTTCACTGCACCATCCGGTTGGCTTGACCATTACCATACGCAACAACTGTCTGAACCTCTGAATGTTTCCTTGTCTCTTAGAGAACCTTCTGAGATGATTAGCCAACCATTTAGGCGTTCATGCCTCAGTTACAGAGACAAAGACAGAGGATTCTGAGTAATCGACCACTCCCTCTCTATGGTGTCGCTGACAATCACAGGTATGCATAGGCTTTGAATGGCGTCAAGAGACGGCATGAAGTGGGAGTGTCACCAGCTGGATGCGAGCACAACTCTGAGTTTCTCATTCCTCTTATCGATTGTTCTCTTCCCGCTGCATCCTTCCATGACAACGCCGTCTTCATCGACCAGCAAGTCCCACAGTTTTTCTCTGATCAACCCTCCCTGCCAAGTTAAGAAAATATACACACTACATATGAGAGATCCATACGCCAAAAAGTTGATAGAGAACAGGTGGCTATGCTATGAATACACAAGACTAATCAATTCAAAGCAGGCTGCGATCGTTGCAAATGCCAATTTCTGTGTTTGCACTGACATGGTAAGGTTTTGGATTCATTTGCACTATACTTATACGCAAGCACAAACAAACAAACAATCAATCAAGACCTATGTATTTCTAGGAAGACCCAAATCTATCGCTGTACATTAACAGAAGGATATGTAAGATCTTAGATTTGTCAAATTCACATCCAAACAAGTTGCAAAGGCATGGAATTTGCAAAGGGAAACGAACCAAGAGAGAGAGAAAATCACGACCACCAGATCGCTTCCAAGCTTCAGTGTTCTTAACGAAATCAAGCGCTTGCTTTTGCCTCTGGTAATCTTCGTTTCCTTTTTCCATTTCCCAGCTCCATCTCTGCGCTTAGCGTCGCGAAAACTGCATCGGCGTCGGATTCACTGAAAACCCTTTTCGAAAAAGATCCAATTCGCATCTCCGGTGGGATCTCGGCACTTTACTGCCTAATCAATTGATTCTCCGGGTTCGGTGGGTGTTTCTCGGGCTTGAGTAAATGGGTTTTCCGGGTCGTTGGGTTGGGTATTCCCGAATCTGGAGAAGAGGACCAGTATTTCTCGGCAAGATCATGATTTAGGGCTCTCGGAAGCTCAGCTACAGTTTTGAAAGGTATTGTCTGAAATCCTCGGCTTTGGGTCGGATATTACGGAATTGGAGAAGAAGAAGAAGACGAGAGAGAGAAGGAGATAAGCATGATAAAGATGATCTGTCACTGATTCGAGTTATTGGGCTTTCAATTTAAGCCCATAAAGGAGTTAAAAAATATGGGCCATTAATATTTGAATAGTGGGATTCGGATGGGGTATTTTGGATTTAGAGATATAATACCCATTCCGGTATTTGAAAACTTCGGGTCGGTTTCAGTTCAGGTTTTGCATTCGGGTTATCCAAAATTGTCAAAAATATTCAAAAATTACCCGAAAGATTTATAATTATTTCATTTTTTTTTATTTGATTCAATTTAATTATTTGTTATTCGAATTATCCAAAAATACCACAAACAAAATAATAAAAAAATTGTAATAGTTCAAATAAACTTATCCACTATATCCGAATTGATCAAAAAAGTAAAGAAAAACTATAAAAATTACATGAACATACCAAACTTTAACTCTAACTAACTATATTTAAGTTAGTTTATGTTTTGGATATTTAGGATATCCGTTCGGTTCTTATTTCTGTTTCGGGTTCTCGGTTCTAAGAAAATCCATTCAGATATTTTTAGAGAATCGGTTCGAATTCGGTTCGGTAATTCGGTTTTGGATTTTTTTGCCCACCCGTAATGGGGATGGAGATTGTCGCTAGATTCTGGTTTGGTTCTATCTGTTGTTGTAAGCTTGAAATAACTTGGTGGATAAGTTAAGTATATTTAGGAGAATCTAAATATATGTGAGTTTTCCTTTTATTAGGAGTTATCTAATTAAAGGTCTAGAATGTTGTATGCTTAAATATATAAGGAGATACCTAGTTGTGGTATAACTTATGAGATTAAGAACTTAAGGTTTTGAGTTATTTTCCTAAGATAATAAGAGAGGTATTCTTATTGATCATTGGTGTTCTTAATATTGAGGTTCTATATTTGGTATCAGAGCGCTTTAGGAAGTTATTTTTTTTAAATTCTCAACAAGGTGTGTTGAAGAAAAAACGTGTGAAGTATGAGCGAAGAGAAGAAAGTTGTTACAGAGGTCAACTCTAAAGAAACCGGACCTTCTTCTATACGTTGTCCAATGCTGACTGATGTAAATTATACGGTGTGGTCCATGCGAATGAAGGTTACTCTTAAGGTGCATAAGGTCTGGGAGACCATAGAACCCGGAACCAAAGATGAAGAAAAGAATAACATGGCGATTGCTCTGTTATTTCAATCTATATCCGAGGCTTTGACTCTACAAGTTGGCGACCTTGACACCTCAAAAGCAATATGGGATGCAATAAAAACGAGGCACGTAGGAGCTGAAAGAGTAAGAGAGGCTAGACTACAAACCTTAATGGCGGATTTCGATAGACTTAAGATGAAGGAAGCAGACACAATCGATGTTTTCATTGGAAAACTTTCCGAAATTTCCTCTAACTCTGCAGCTCTTGGCGAAACTATCGACGAATCAAAACTCGTGAAAAAATTCCTCAATAGCCTGCCACGGAAAAGATACATACATATTATTGCTGCTCTTGAACAAGTCCTTGATCTTAACAACACAAGTTTTGAAGACATTGTGGGAAGATTAAAAGCTTATGAGGAAAGGATTGGGGAAGAAGAAGAAGAGCAACATGATGATCAGAACAAGCTTATGTATGCCAACTTAGACACATCACAACCGTATCAATGGAATTACGGTGGTAATAGAGGAAGAGGACGAGGGGGTCGTTCTTATTGGAGAGGAAGAGGTCGTGGAAGATATGGAGGTTCTCAAGGTGGAAATTTTAAACAAAACCAAGATAAAGAGCACATCTCTAGGATCACATGTTTTCGATGTGATAAACAAGAACATTACGCCTCTGAGTGTCCCGATCGGTTACTTAAACTACAAGAAACAATGGAGAAGAGAGATGATGACACTCACGAAGCTGATGAGTTGATGATGCATGAAGTGGTGTTTCTAAATGAGAAGAAGGTGAAACCAAAAGTCTTTGAAACCGAACTAGACACGAGTAACATGTGGTACTTAGACAATGGGGCTAGTAATCATATGAGTGGAAATCGGTCCTTCTTCTTTGACCTTGATGAGACAATTACGGGAAAGGTAAGGTTTGGTGACGATTCTCGTATTGATATAAAAGGAAAAGGATCGATACGTTTTGTAGTCGATAATGGTGCAAGGAAGACACTAAAAAACGTGTATTTCATTCCGGATCTAAAGAGTAATATCATCAGTCTTGGTCAAGCCACAGAAGCGGGTTGTGAAGTACGAATGAAGGAGAATCTTCTCAAGCTACTTGATCGGAATGGGCATCTACTTGTGGAGACCACTAGGTCAAAGAATCGATTGTATAAAGTGATTTTGAATGTGGATGATATCATTAAGTGCCTGCATCTAAAGAAAATCAGCGAATCAAGTAAGTGACATGCAAGGTTGGGACATGTCAACCTTGACGCTATGAAGACGATGATCAGCAAGGGGCTCGTGACGGGCATACCAAGATTATCAATTGAGAAAGAGACTTGTGTGTCATGTCTACTTGGAAAACAAACAAGACAAACTTTTCCACAAGCAACCTCATACCGTGCGTCTCAAGTACTTGAGCTAATACATGGAGACCTTTGTGGACCCATCACACCGTCTACACCGGCGCAAAACAGTATGTGTTTATAATTATTGATGATTACTCGCGATATATGTGGACGATCCTATTGAAGAAGAAAAGTGAAGCACATGATAAGTTTAAAAGTTTCAAGATCATAGTAGAACAAGAAACAAGAACCACGATCAAAACCTTTCGTACGGATAGAGGTGGAGAGTTCATATCTCTTGAATTTCAAGATTTCTGTGAGAAATACGGGATCAAAAGACATTTAACTGCACCGTATTCTCCTCAACAGAACGGAGTGGTTGAATGAAGAAATAGGACGCTGCTTGAGATGACCAGAAGTCTTTTGAAACACATGAGATGTCCAAACTATCTATGGGGAGAGGCCGTAAGACACGCTACCTACCTGATCAATAGGTTAGCAACACGATCGCTCAATGCACAAACACCGTATAAACTCTTCAAAGGCAAGAAACCAAACCTCGAGCACCTCCGTGTATTTGGTTGCATCAGTTACGTAAAAACAGAGGCTGTTGGTAGGAAGAAGTTGGATGATAGATCGAGAATAGTGGTGCATCTAGGAACAGAGCCCGGGTCAAAGGCGTATCGACTCATGGATCCAACTAATAGGAAGATTATTATTAGTAGGGACGTGGTTTTCAATGAAGATAAAACTTGGAAGTGGAATGAAACAGGAGAAGAAAACGATAAAGAAGATGGACCCTTTGTGTTGAGTTTTGGAGAATTTGGGAACAAAGGGATGAGAAGAGATTTCGATGAGATTGGAGAAAGTGATCAAAAGGTTCGAGTAATGAGTGAAGTTTTTGGTTGCAAAACAGAGGAGAGTAGAGGAGAACATGAAAGTGAGAATGAGGACATTAGTGTTTCCGATGATATCGATGAGGAACAGGAGCAAGCTCAACCTCCGTTACGGTACTCAATGAGATCACGTCATAAACCAGCTTACCTAAGTGATTATATTTGTCTTGCCGAGATTGAAGGTGAGCGACTCTTGCTTTTGATAAATGAAGAGCCGTGGGATTTCAATGAAGCCAAGGATTCAAAGTACTGGATAATGGCGTGTGAAGATGAGATGCGTTCAATAGTCAAGAACGAAACTTGGGATTTAGTTGATCTACCGATTGGAGCTAAAGCGATTGGGCTAAAATGGGTGTTTAAACTAAAACGCAATTTTGATGGAAGCATCAACAAACACAAAGCAAGAGTCGTCGTAAAAGGATAGTACAAAGACATGGTATTGACTATGATGAGGTATTTGCTCTTGTGGCACGTATTGAGACAATTCGATTCATAATTTCTCTTGCTGCCTCAAATGATTGGGAAGTACATCATCTAGACGTAAATACCGCTTTCTTGAATGGTGAATTAAAGGAAGAAGTATATGTTACACAACCAGAAGGTTTTGAAATCAAAGGAAGTGAGGACAAGGTATACAAGTTAAAGAAAGCACTTTATGGCTTAAAGCAAGCACCAAGAGCATGGAATGAAAAATTGAACAAAATTCTCAAGGAATTGAATTTTAGTAAATGTTCAAAGGAACATTCGCTCTATCGAAAGAAAGAGATAGGACATCTTCTTGTCGTCGCCATCTATGTAGATGATCTTTTGGTTACGGGAGCTAGCTTACAGATGATAACTGAGTTTAAAGAAGAAATGGCAACCAAGTTTGAGATGAGCGATCTTGGGAGATTAACTTACTACCTTGGCATCGAAGTGCATCAACACAAGAATGGTATAACACTAACACAAGAGAGATATGCATCTAAAATCCTAGAAGAAGCTGGAATGAGTGAGTGTAATGCATCTCACGTTCCGATGGATTAAAGTGTGAGGCTATCAAAGAATACAAAGGAAGGATGTATTGATGAAACGAATTATAGACGAACCATCGGATGTCTCCGATATCTTCTTCACACTAGGCCGGATCTCTCTTACAGTGTTGGTATACTTAGTCGGTATATGCAAGAGCCAAAGGAGTCTCACATAGCAGCGTTAAAACAAGTGCTAAGGTATCTACGAGGAACGTTATCGCACGGTCTTGTGTTTAAAAGATCAAACGATGCAAGATTGGTAGGCTATAGTGATAATAGCCATAATGTTGATGAAGATGATGGAAAGAGCACAACCGGTCATGTTTTCTATTTTAATGGATGTGCTATCACTTGGTGCTCACAAAAGCAAGAAACCGTAGCATTATCATCGTGTGAAGCAGAGTTTATGGCAGCTACTGAAGCAGCAAAGCAAGCAATTTGGCTTCAAGAACTCTTTGCTGAAGTCATCGGTGAAGAGTGTGAGAAGGTGACAATTCGAGTTGACAACAAATCAGCAATCGGCTCACTAAGAATCCGGTTTTCCATGGTCGTAGCAAGCATATACATAGGAGATATCACTTTATTCGAGAATGCGTTGAGAATGGTCAAGTGGATGTCGAACATGTTCCGGGAAACAAGCAAAAGGCCGATATTTTGACGAAAGCTCTTGGAAGAATAAAATTCAAGGAAATGAGAAGTCTTATTGGAGTTGAAGATGTGAGGGAGGAAGAGTTCAAGCTTAAGGGGGAGAATGTTGTTGTAAGCTTGAAATAACTTGGGGAATAAGTTAAGTATATTTAGGAGAATCTAAATATATGTGAGTTTTCCTTTTATTATAAGTTATCTAATTAAAGGTCTAGAATGTTGTATGCTTAAATATATAAGGAGATACCTAGTTGTGGTATAACTTATGAGATTAAGAACTTAAGGTTTTGACTTAGTTTCCTAAGATAATAAGAGAGGTATTCTTATTGATCATTGGTGTTCTTAATATTGAGGTTCTATACTATCTCCGTCACTAACCTTTGAACCCTATTGGTCGGTTCTGGCTTGGTTCTCTCTCCGTCACTAACCTTTGAACCCTATCGGTCGAATTCGGTTTGAATTTTAGTATTGGTTTACGTCGTTTCTCCTAGTTTGTTTAGAAAGTTTCCGTTTGATTCGGATACCGAATACAAGAAAAAACTACCAAATTCTTATTTTTTTTTTCTCTTTTTTTCTTATAAAAAAAATTCTTGTAAAATTTCTAAATAACAACATAAAGTTCAAATTTGGTTATCTTACGTTTTATATTTAAGATGTATAGTCCTCCTTTCCTCTTAAACTGTAAAAAATATAATAAAATGACAATTCATATGACTCGGAAAGCCATGGATGATTTTACATTCACAATCCACAAATTTGAAATCCTATATTTGACACGGAAGTCACACATAATTTTATATTTCACAAACCACGATTGTGATACTCGTAGGAGAAAATGCATAATTTGGATAAATTTTACAATTTTTTTCTTTAGTTATTTTTCAATTAACCATGTTGTGTTTTACGTTTAGCTTTCACTTGGTACATATTTGCAAGTTTGGTTTCGGTTTTTCTGGTATTAACCAAACCGAAACGTACCGTTTTGAAATTTGATTTTCATATGGTTCTCCTAATTGTATAACCAAACCGAACCGAACCATTGTGGAACCGAACGGAACCAAAAAATATTTGGTTTTCATATGGATCCTCTTTTACTAGAACCAAAAAACCGAAAAACCGAAAACCTGAAAAACCGAATGAATCACAGAACAAGTACGGGACCTGGATTTATAATGGGCCAGAACAAGCGTATTTGGAGCCCAGCAGTTTCTCGAAAACTTCGCAAGTCAAACTGAACCAAGCTGAGACAATCCAGGCCCAGTTAAATTTTTGGGCCAACGTATTTATATATATATATATATATATATAGGTGTGCGATTCACCCTCGTGAGGTAGGGTTTTCAGCCACCGAAGTAAAAACAAAAAACAAAAGCAGCAAAACCATGGATCTGAGTGATCTGACCGATCGACAGAGGGAGGCTTTGAATGATGGAAAGTGCAGCACGATGAGGAGATCCAGGAGCTGAAGGCTAAGGCGCTTGCTCGAATCGAAGAATTTCGTAGGAATTATCTTCATGAAATCCGCGGCGCAATCAAGAATGCATCGACAAAGAAGGTAATTGATGAATTCCTTTCTCATACGAATTTCTTGGTCGGCAGATATGGGAGCAGAATCGTGATGCGGAATGGGCAATGGAATATCCGCAAGAGATCTTGTCTCTTGAAGAAGAGTAAGAGATTTCTCCCTTGGGTTTATGAACTTTGTAGTTTGATTTCTCTATGTGTTATTGATATGCTCAAATTTACCCTGAGCTACTCTCTCAAATTAAGAGATCGTAGTAGTACTTAGGGATCGAATCCACAGGGAATCAAATCACACAATCAATTATGAATTCAAATTAGGCTAAGTAAATATGTATGAATGAAAAGAAAAATATCAAAACAAAGCAAGTGATGATTATTAAGGTTCTAGAAATCAATGAGACAAAAGAGTTAGGTTATGGGTAATTCTGAAGAATGAATCGAAATCCAAAGATAAAAGACTGCTATGATTTTAATAAGCACAGTAACTCGAACACAAGTGTAAAATCAATCAACTTTCGTTGCAGAGATTATCTATGACTAAATCCCTAAATTCCAAATTTCTTTGCAAATTCAGTGAATAAAATCAAACATTAAAGTTCAAGTTCGATTGTTCACAAAATCACTAAGCCAAATTTCTTTGCGAATAAATAATTTTGCTCATCTAAGATTAGGTCAGGTTGTTAATAATATTTTCGCATCTATTAAATCAACCTAGGGTTTCCAATTTCAGTTGATCAATCCTAAAATCAGAGTTAAAGCATTCTAAATGAAGAACAAGTAGATAAATCCCAACAGTAATTCAATCAAAACAATTTCTCATCAAACCCTTGAATCCCCAAAACCTAACAAACAAACTACTAAGACATAGATGAAGAAAACATCATGAATGAAATAAATTGCATTAAAAAGATAGGGACAGAGATACAAAGGGTTCGAAATCGATGGATGTCGAGCACAGATTTGCCTCTCAAAAGCTCTCCAAATCCAATCTCTCTCAAGTCTCAATTGAAAATAGATGTACACTTAAAAACCTAAAAGAAAACTATATATATTGTCTCAAAATCGGATTGGGCCTTGTATGTAAACTTCTGGGCTTTTCGGGCAAAAGAGGAAATTCTTCAAACTTGAAATCTTCTCGCCAGACATGTGTGTGTCGATCGACATAGTCTATTGTGTCGATCGACACAAGCTTTAAAATTCTTCTTCTTCTCACGTCAGACCCGTGTGTCGATCGACACAAGTCAGAAACTTCGACTACGTCTTGATCACTTCGGTTCTTCTTTCCTTGATGCTCCAAAAACTCCCATTAAGCTCCAATCGTCAATCAACCTATAAAAACTCTATAAAAAGAACTTATATCATGGTCAAAAACGGAAAAAACCATGATATATCAGTTATGTACCCACTTTGTGATGTATTTAAATATTTAAGCGATTTCTCCAAGTGTTTTTAGCCACTTTGCTTTTATTTGTGGCTTATATTTAAGTGTGTTAACGTTTGTGTTATGGATGAAGTTTGATCTTGTTTGAATATTCATTTAACCTGAGAATCAGATGCCTGGGCCATATAATCCAGTTACTTTTTACTGTGTTGTCGTAAAAAAGTATGTTTTGTTCAGAACCTGGATAATCAGTTCCCAATCACACAGATTTGTTCCTAACATTAGCAGTCTCCACTCTGTAAACACGAATTCAGATGCTGGAGACAGATCACAAACAGAGAACGATATTGAGAGGCAAAAAGTAAAATCTGGATGTGGAGTCAAAGAATCGTAGCCTAAAATCCACAAAACGAGTACTCATACCCACTGCTCCTCGTAGCTCCAAACTTTTCTTGTCCCGGGACTTTCTCCACTTCTTTGGGTTTGGTGTTCACTCTGTTTTGCTCTGCCTGTAGTTTCACATGTTCTAGCCTATTAGTTATGTGGTCGATTTAAGTTACGCTGTGGTAGGGGCTTTTGAAACGGTTACATCTACAAGAACAGTCTGTGGGGCTATGAGGTTTGTTTTAACCAGATTTTACTAGCTTGAAAGTCCCAGACAATGCTCTTCAAATGTAGAGGCCGGGTACAAACTGCAGTTCCAACCGTGGTTTTGGCTAACTTCATTGCCGCCACTCCAATAGAATTAAGGTAACCATTTACTTTACATTTCATTTTCCATCCCTAAAGAAGGTTTTCACAGGCCAAGCTTCCCCGGTTAGTGCTTTATAGCATCAGTAATGCAGTAAAGCTGCCTCTTTTGTGTTTGCTTAGTGGTGTAAATTTTGGATTCGATGCATAGCTGCTCATACCAATTCATGCTCTAAATGATCTTTTAGCTTCAGTAACTTACAAGTGGGATTTCTCTAGTATGTTAGCAAAATCTCAAGATAATATTGGTTTTCCTCGTTGGGATTTATTTCTGTGGCAAGTTGGCTTGGTTTGTCATATAACCTGCTTTAGCGTGAGCTTAGTTTTGCAGTAGCAACTCCATTTGTGAACGTTGCACTATACATTCTGTTCCTGCCATGCTTCAAAATCCTTGTACCTCAATTCGGCTCTAATGCTCCAACCGCAAAGACACATACCAATCTGCACTCAGAACGCAAGGGTCGCTTACCAAAGCGGAGGGTTAGAAATCCTATGACCTTTTGTCTATACTTGGTCGATTGTGTTTTGAGTTTTTCTGTAGCAATACAATAGGCCTCCTAAAACTGAAATAGTTTAAGGCCTTGAACTGGAATATCAGTGTGAAATATAGAATACAAGTCATGTTGCCTTATAGATCATATGAGTCCTTCATGTATTTGAAATACTATCATCCAAAGAAAACCAGAATTGCTCTTCCCAGCCTTAGCATCCCACGGCTTTACAACGGGCTTAGTGAAGCTGTATAATCAAAGCTCTGAGGAGCAGCAACTTTTTCTGAGGTCACGGTCACGAATTCAAAATTTGATGAGAGCTCTTCCCACCCTTAGCATCCCAGCGACTGCAATAGGTAGTTCCAGATGAGAGCTTGAAGCAGAAGTTCCGATCTCATCATGCGGTTTAAGCGGAGTTGTCTGTGTGAAACATTGTCTTTGATGTTTTCCCCAAAAAAGTATTTCAAAGAGTGAGCTTCATTTTTAGGTCAGCCTGGTCCCAAGCAACTTGACAAGGAAGGTTAATTAGAGAAAAACTGTGTGACTTGCTGGTCGATGAACACGGCGTTGTTGTCATGGAAGAAGGTTTTCCTCATGCAACCGGAAGAGAAGACTCGATAAGAGGAACGAGAACATTGTTATGGTCTTTGCACTTCAAAACACAAATTCCCTTGGGTTCAACGAAACTTTGTTGCCAAGACAAACAAATGTAACAATAACCACTTTCGTTTTTCCTTCTTATATAAAATCAAAAGCAACTGAATTTTTTTTTGTAGCACTGATTGTTTCACTTGCTTGAATATGCCTTTCAATGAGATGGATAAAAACAAAAACAAAAGGACGATCCAACACTAAATCCACCCTAGAAACTTGCTAAAAACTGCACAATGACGGGGTGAATAAAAACTGGAAGTCTCTATATACATGTGAATTTTAATCAAATGAAAGAATCATATGAAAGAAGTCTCTTTTCAAGCTATAATCCTTTGCTTCTTGTCCTCAAGAGTCTCCTTGGTTGCACCACTGGTCAGGAACGCACAAGAAATGCGTCTTCATGAATTTCCTGAACCTTGTCTTGTAATCAATCGGGCTGATCACCGTCGGCTGCACATTCTTCGGGACCACCAAAGACGCTTTCACCCACGTCTCTAATTGCTTGTCCCATGTGTATTGTCTCAGGTAGTCGATGATCCCACACACTAGTTCATGATTCTCATCATCTACTCCAACCAGCAACGAGTAGTCCATCACGTTTATACTCTGCAAATTGTTTTCCGTTTACGATAAGTGGATTGTATAACACAATATGAAATTGAACTAAGAGAGATATATGAAAGAAAAAAACTCACGGTTAGGAAGCTGGTGTCGTTATATACTGCTCTTTGGAGATTTTGCTTTGATGTTTTGCTAACGTAAAGCGGAGATTTGTTCATGTCATTGACAAAGTTCTGATCCAAGAGAACGTCTTCCGCGCCATTAGCAGAATTGGCGGTAAACCGAGCATGTAGAGCGCCTTTCAGGTCGTACTGTCGAGTGACTTTTCTGCCAAAACTGAGATTCTCCATGACCATAAGGTCGTGACGTATTTCTTTCCCACCCTTTGGCTGCCTTACAGTCACCTGCAAATGTTGATCAAGATCATTCAAACTAAGCTTATCTGCTATATACCCAACTTAAGCAAATCGCTAATGGTTGAATGGTCGAAAAATGATTCTAGAGATATTACCTGATAGATCCCAAGAACTTTGGCAAGACAAGTCTGGTTGCCCAGATCATACGAGTCCTTCATGTATTTGAAATACTCAGGGGCAAATTTCACAAATGATTCGTACTCTGTCTTCTTGATCTCTTTTACAATAAACCTATCATCCAAAGTCTTAGCGAATACAGAATTGCTCTTCCCACCCTTCGCATCCCACGGCTTACAGCGGCTTAATGAAGCTATATAATCAAGCTCTGAGGAGCAGCAACGTTTTCTGAGGTCACGGAAAGCATCTGCATATAGGCATACGACAGAGTATTTGGGTTTTCCAAGTGATTTGACTAACCCAAAAGTAACAAGAACCTCTGGAGGAGGTAGCGCTTCCAGCCGATTTGTACTCTCACTCGAGAAACGGGAGGCTTCACGGTCAACAGTTTGCGTAGAATCTTGATCTTTATCTATGAACCCTTCAAGAGATCCATGTATACACCTTGAAAGAGGCATTCTATTCTCAACACTGCTCAGATGGGCAATCGCGCAAGCAATTAAGCTCGAGAGTTCGTCTTCATAGTCAGACACGATAAAATCATCATCCTTCAAAGAGATGCGCAGACGAGAACCTTCCTCAGTGATTATCTGATTCACAGTCTGTAGGTTTTCTTGGGTAAAATTGTTAACATACTCAAATTTCAACAAGTACTCCTTCTCAACATCGACAATGGGTTTCGAGCGTAGCTCTTCAAATGGGAGCCAAAACCATTCGTTCCAACCTAAGATGTGTGACCCATTAGAGGCAGCAACCTCGCCATCCAGTAAATCTCCAGTCACTAGAATTGATTTATCCGCTTTTTGCTCAATGGTTGAATGGATATTAACAGCCAAATGAGTGTCAAAATGATTGTTGGTGGGAGAGGTTGTATCAGGTCTGGAGCTGGACAGAGTTTGCAATTCGTTATCTCCCACCACATTAGATTCTTCCATCTGATCATTGTCCCCGACAGACGCGCCCAAGATAGGTATTTCCTTGCCTTCAACAAGTGGAGCGTCCATGCATCCACTGCTACCAGAAACAGAAACTTTGTCATTATTTTCATATCTGGTCATTCCAGCCTCGGAAACAGTCTTCAAATCTTCTTCATTTTTCTTCTTCTCACCAGTTGTAGGTAGCAAACGATCCGATAAAACCAGTGACTGCAATCGGTAGTTCCAGATGAGAGCTTGAAGCAGAAGTTCCCATCTGATGCGGTTTAGGCGGAGTAGTCTGTGTGAAACATCATCTACGGTTTTAGCCTTTTCAAAAGAAATCTTGATGTTTTCCTATTTTTAGGCAAGGATGTGTCCAAATAGGATAAATATAGATTAGTAAGCTTGTCTCATGAACTTATCAAAGATATATTTGTATACAAAATGCAATCACTGCAAAGCGTACCTCAAATTCACAACGCTCCTGTTTCAGCATCTCATCAATGTGAGAAAGGTCTTTGAGTGCACAATGATAGCTGAGATCTGAATTTTTGAATTGTGATCTTAGTCTCTTCAGAAAACTAGCAGCATCCTCGAACAATGAGATCCCTTTAGTGAATACCTGAACAAGAAAATAGAATCAATCAGCTTCATTTTCACAATTTTTAGGTCAGCCCTCGTCCTAGGCACAATATTTGGCAGAAAAATATTTGTTCTAACACCATGGGTGAGAAAATATATCTACAATCCTATTTTACTAAAAAAGGAAACTTACTTTTTGAAATTCTTTCTCAAGCCAACCCGCTTTTATTAAAATGCTTGGCTCCAGCATCATGGGTGGCAGAGACACTGTGTAAGATGAGACTTGGGAGTAACTGAGCATAGCAACCATGGAGCCCAATCTGCAGTTGTATACAAGTTTTCAAGTTATATTATTAGCGATAATGACAGCTCTCAACCTATTATTCTTATTACAAAGTTCCCAATTTAATTATGCACCACCAGAACCGAGAAGGGGCCTTCAAGCTAATAAAATCTGGTTCAAACTAGCCGTAGTCCCAGACTATTCTCCTAGGATTTGTGGATGTTACAATTTCAAAAGGCCCTACTACAGCGTAACATAAACCAAACTAAATTACTACATTAGAACATGTGAAACTACAGGCAGAGCAAAATAGAGTGAACACCATACCCAAAGAAGTGGAGAAAGTCCCTGTCAAAAGAGTGTCCACAGCTAGACAATCTTTTTATAAGAGTTTGCTGAGAAAAGCTGAGCTCCAAGAACTTTCCAAATGACAGGCTACGAGCAGCAGTGGATATCAGTACTCGTTTTGTGGATTTCCGGGTCCGATTCTTTGATTTACACTTTCCACAACGACTCCACATCCAGATTTTTCCTTTTGCCTCACCAGGTAGACACTTTATTACGGGAATTCGATTGATTTGGATTGTTAGTTGCTTGTTCTGATGCGCATAATAGTAAAGATGTGCATCCGGAAAATCCTCACACGTTTGGCATCTGCTTCTCTGCATCATGAAACAATCCCCTTAACAAACTTTAGACACAAAAATATTATGGCCCCGCTCAACTTGCAGCTTCTTCATATAATGAACGCAGAATAACAGCATTCTACTTATAATAAACAAGAAAGAGTCATACCTGGTTAAACATATCTCGCAGGAATCTTTCCAAGGGCACATCAAACTGCTTGTAAAACTTAATGTGAGAAAAATGACTTTGGTCACACATTATCCCCTTGAGGGCATTCCTCTTAGACACTAAAACCAATATACTCTGAGAGTCCATTGCAGTCTCAATCTCATTCTCTGTTTGTGACTTGTCTCCATCATCTGAATTCGTGTTTACCGGGAGCCCAGGATCAAGTAACAAAGGTTGATTTTTATCATCCTTTCCAGCTATATCTACTGCAGAATCCATTACGGAGTCAACACTGCTAATATTAGATACATCTGTATCCACTGACACTGGAACTGATTCCGGGTTTTGAACAAGACCAAAATATTTACTTAATTTGGCAGATAAAGATGTGAACCCAGTAAAAATAACTGGATTATAAGGCTCGTGAGAGAAGGCATGATCTCCATCTGATTCCCAGGTTTGGGCTTTCTCAACATCTGTTTCCCCCTGTATCGGAATAGATTGTTCATCGAATCCATTAGACAATGGAATATCAACAGCTTCCAAGGCAGATTCACCAGAAGGAGGAGAGACTGGAGAATTTTCTGTTTCCGCAACAGATGATGTCTTCTCTGGTGTAACATCTGTTGCTTCCTTTCCAAAGATAGTTGAGAACATAGTTTTCCGATCAGCAAGGAAAGAAGCCTCCAGGATTAGATGATATGCCAGTTTAACTGAATATTGAACTACTTCTTTGACTTTTTTCAACTTTTCGCTGTCGCTTCCTTTAAGTAGAATCTGCCATATAGCACAATGTCAAAATCAGATAATCAAGGGGTAAACTGCAAGAAAGGCTAAGTTCAATGTCACAAATTAAATTTTATGAGAGGTTTTATCAGTTGATATTGTGGGAATAAGACTTCAATTCAGTGAAATATACTATAGTACCAACAATCATGTGACGTATCCTAAAGTAGATGTATCTAGTAGCATTAATGACTTATCATACTCCACAATCAATCAAGCACTCACCGTGCAGCCAAGGCGGGTAGGGCAACCCTCTAGAAACATCAGCGTTTTCGTTGGCTTCTTTTCGGCATCACCCACAGCATTATGCTCTTCGACAATTTTCTCAATGCGAAAAGAATCACAGTGCTTTAACTTCTGATTAGACAGAGAGTCAAATGAAAAAATTGGTGAACCAATGCAACGAGAAATTCTCTGTAGACGATGGAGCTTCATGTCAAACACCAGAGTGACCCCTTTATGAAGAATGGACAGTTGGATATCCCGTGAAACAGATTTTTCCACCAGCATAATGTCAGGCTTGGAAGCTTCTATAATATCAACAACGGGCTTTGAATAATCCTTGTCCTGTTGAGGATAAAAAGGTCAGAAAATTAACAAAAGAAAGCTTTCAAAATGGTGTACCAAATTATGTTGCTCCCCCACCTTATCCATTGATTCAAAAGAAGAAAACCCAGTTAATGGCTGGCCCAGCACTCCTTCGATTAACATTATTTTAGGATGCTCATACTTAGTAGCCATGTGTTTATGAGCAGCATGTTTTTTGAAAACTAGGCCTTTGAAAACTTGACTGCAAAAATGAACAATCATTAGGAGAGTACACTAGATGGAAACTGAATTCTGAAACCATGAGCAGTTTTTATGAAATGAAACAGTAATTGTAGGATATTTCTAACTCTTCTTTAGGGGTCAGGGAACCTTAAACAATGCAAAGTCTAAGCAAACAATGGGTAATTTGTAATACCTGTCATTGCAAGAACCACTTGCTATGCATTTCACTTTGATGTACGCAGCCGGATCAACTGGTTTACCATCAATAGCTGGCTTCAATAGTGAAGCAGCCTCCCAGCATAACCTAGCAACTATCTCGAGCCAAATTTGACCTTCTTCCACAGAATACCCAGACGACTTAATAAGTTGACTCACACTGAACTTAAACTTTAAATCTGCCTCCTCAAGCATCGTTCTTTGATTTTCTTCATTGAGCTTTCTCTTCTTATTACTTTCATCTTTAAGTTCCCCTGAAAAACTTGATTTGGTCCACTTAGAGCCATCACAGCAATCATCATCATCATCTTCGACATCGGCAATACCTCCTTCTACATCATCTTCTGGGTTTTCTGGCTCCGGGGGTTCCCAAATCCGTCCACTCATTTGAGCACTATCATCTTCACGATCAGATAGGAATTGCACACTATCAACGCCATTTTCTTTAGATTTTTCATCCAAAATATCTATGTCCCTTTGAATGTCACTTGGCATGCTTTTGGCCTTACGCTCTAAACGATCTACCTTCTGCGGGTACTCTGTCGTGGAGTTGACATCATCTTGACTACTATGAGGTGAACATTCATCTTCATTACCCCTGGCAAAGATAGAGACAAAAAAACATCAATTCTCTTCGGTTACTAGGCTACTTATCAAATCCGAAATAAAGTCACATCGACCTTACCTATCATGAGAATTTACATCAACCGAACACTCCCCTGTGAAAAGATTATAGAAAAAATATGATTAGATTCACTCAAGGACGCATGATTTAGCACAGAACAAGACAACTACATACCTGAGAGAGAGCGTTCGCTGTCCAACAAGGAATTTGCAGGCGTCATCAATGGAGTCTCTAACAATCGAGTCAAGCCTTGTATCTAAAGCTCTCTCTCCAATATCAGAGAGAGATATTATATATCATTCCAAGATTTGTGTACCTATTTGAATCAAATAAGACGTGTCTACGGGATATAAATCTCATAAGAATATTTCATAAATCTGAATATTGATGAGATTTCATGAAAAAAAAAGGAAAACAAATATTCGACCGACGGAGATACGATTTCGAACATGCCTAAATCGAAGGGGGAGATAATTCGCGAAGATCTAGGATTTAGGAAAATAAATATATCCAGATTTCGAATTTCTGTCAACAACTGTACTCCAAAATCACGAAGAAACAACAGAGAAAAATCCATTTTCACCGAACAAGTGAAGTCGAACAGGAATCAACAACAGTGAAATTGATTTCAAAATTTTACAAGTTCGATCAAAATCGATAATCTATACAATTACCGAAGATCATCCATTAAAGTACTCTTTTCATCACAAATCTCCGGAGAGAAACAAGACGAAGAAAAAAAAAAGTCAGAAAATATCGAAGGTTGCAGAAGAGAGAATGACTCACCAAGGAAGCGAAAGAGGAATTTGGGTTGAAGAAACCCTAAGAGATTTTGCAGATTATAATTGTGGCTTGAGTGTAAGAAAAAGAAGCGAAAAGAGAAGTTTGATGTATTCTTCTTCTTCTTCCCCAAAACGAAACGAGTCCACGAAGAGTTGTCGACGGTGGAGAGAAAGAATGGAGACGAAGTTTGAAGAAGAGAGGAGAGAATATTTCATTTCCTTTAGTACTACTATTTATTAAACCAGTGGGCTCCACTCCACTTCTTTATCTACCGTTCGTCCGTCTTCACATAGTCGATTTCTCGTTTCTCTTATGCAAATATAATAATAAAATCTTTTTCTACATTTTTTTTTCTATTTTTATTTTATTTTTTTGGTCTTGGCCGTTAAATCTGTTTATCTACATAAATAACAAAGACGGGGAAAAATTACAATCCGATTTCTTTACTTATCAAGTTTTCTTTTTTATTTGCGATTTTCTAAAATTTTTTTGAGAAATGTTATTTTTGAAAATAAAAAAAAAATATTATTATTTATTTAAAATATTATTTATTTTTAAATTAACTAGTTTATATTAGCGTTTAAGTTTAGGATTTAAAGTTTGTTAGAAGTTAAAATTTCTTCTAATATTTAGAATTTTATGGTTTATGATTTAAATTTTTTTTTAATAAATAGCATTTTTTAAAATCAATAATTTATGGTGATATTTTTAAAAAATGGCACACCAAAAATATTCTTTTAAAAAAAATCCTCATTTTCTAATACATTCTATAATATTGTTGTTACTGAACTAATTCACAATTATTATTTTCAAATTATAGAAAACATGTCATTAATAATAAAATTTGCAGCAAATGAATTATTTTTTATTCCTTATTTCTTTATATTAAAGAATTAACTAATTCCATACCAAAATGGAGCAAATTTTTTAAAATAATGGGTATGAAATTTAATTTTTGCAATATAGAAGATAAATATTTTTTGGTTAAGAAAAAAAAACCCTCTAATGTGTGAGCGGAAACGAGTTAGTCATGATTCTTCGACGACAAAGTTGACAGTGCAAGATACACCTGGTGGGACCCAAATCTATGGAACTCTGTGTTTTTTGTTTTACCCGAGATAAACAGTTCACTTCTTAAATATAAGTAATGATGTTAGGCATACGTTATTACATACTCCCTCCGTTTCATATTAATTGTCATTCTAGCCTTAATTTTTTTTCCATATTACTTGTCATTCTGCAATTTTAATGCACATTTATGACCAATTTTTCCATTTTTATCTCTACTTTTAAGCTTATTAATTACTCATATAAAATAAAACATTGTATTAATTAGGGATAAACCAAATTTTTAATATTTTTTTTTAATATGTGTGAAACAACCTAAAATGATAACTATTTTGAAACGGAGGGAGCTCTATGATACATTGTGTAATCCGCCTATATATGTAACCGTAAAAAACAACCTTATTAACTTCACACAAAACAAAAAGTTATAGTGAAAAAAACGCCTATAGTAATTCTATTTTTTGATAAATTGTGTGCTAGTAATGATCCTTTCCTTTATAAAATAAATTATCCAAATTATACTTCATTTATTGTTTCATGATGCATCTTTTTATTATGCTATGAATATTTATAACGCGATTGTGATACGAAAACTTGTGCAACAAGTTGTGTTGGTGGAATATGGTCACTCGGAGCATAACACAATTCAAAAATGGCAATTCCTGGCGGATCACACGGAACGACAAAGAAAAATGAGGATTCGAAGAGGGTAATGACTTAGAAACAATATAAGACATGTTGAAATAGGAATGCAACCTAACCAATGGATGTGCTCATGGGCTTTCAGTGGATAATGTAGCCAAGGAGATGGTCTCAAATGTCGATGATTGTGTATTTGTTGGAGATTCATCCTTAGAGTCCGATTCAGAGGAGATGCTATATTGAATGTGTGTGGGAATGTTGTTCCACACCCTTGGAATAAAAAAGTGTATGACTTTTTAACTCAAATGGGATAACACCAAGTGAAAATTCCACCGCAAACATTGTAAGATTCTTATCTCGCAAATGGATAAAGAAGGAATGAACCTAAGTAATAATTGATGGATCGTCGGTTAGTGCGTATATACAAATTAGAAAACCATATGACTTGGTTTGTATCAATATAATGATCGAGAAAAAGTTATGATCAAGTTTAGATAGAGGAAACAAAAAAAAAACTTTGACATATCAAATAGTATGGAAATGACACTTGCTCAGCCAGGTGAACTAATCGACGCTTCAACCCAAAGATGGATAAGATTGATTTGGTACGTGTGACATATTGACACAAGTTCTAAGGGAAGTTAATGACCAATTGGGTAGTTACACGGGTGAAAAGATGTGTTCATTTGTATATGTGCATGGATGATTGAGCTTGGACAAGAAAAGATGGAAAAAAAAAGTTAAGGGAAGTTACGAGCAATGTCCTAAAAAAAATTTTAGTCGAATTTGCCCATCATTCTCTCATGTCAAATGTAAAATACTCTCTCAAAAAAATATCTCTTAGCCTAAGATACAACGGGAAAAAAATATATAGGCAAGAGAAATGTTATTCATGTAAAGTTCTAATGTAGAAGGCAAGACTATTGGATGGTTAAGATTATATTGACTAAGTATATGAGACCGCTAGTTGGTTTGAGAGAACTTAATTGGAAACAAAAGCAGTATATAAACTAGTAAAGATGATGCACATGTAAGTAATTGGTATAAGGGAAATCTGTAATCTGGAATATTAGCCATATGGGGATGATTGGTTGAATGGTTGAGTACCAAAGAGATGGTTTGGTACATATAAAATGGAATCCATTATAGAAGCACAACTAAGGTAGACACATAGATCAAGCATGTAGACATATAGACACACCAAGTAGAATCAGAATGTGAATCAAGGATCAATCCAAGTTTTCGAAGTAGGGTAAGGTAAGTACACTATTGTAACTTGGTAGGGATACAAACTTGTCAGTTTAAACTATTAGGTCTAGAGAATAGAATGATGGATACATAATATGCATTATTTGAACCGAGTGAATCGATCTAAGCCAGACAGAAGTCAAGAGGATCAGAATCAAGTGCTTAGTTAAATTAAACCAAGGGGATATGAGTTTCTCGAATGATTTTTTGATTAGGATTAATGGTTAAAAATAGTTTCACTGCGTATTCTTAAAGTTAACTGAGTCTAACATTGAAAACAACTAAGTAAAGTTTTTTGATGAATTCAAAGAAATTAAGCTTCAAAGAGTTAATGGAATTTAAAAGGAGGTTCAAACTGAAACGTTCATTCATGATATGACTTGAGCCGAAGATCTTCAACCGCGACCTTGTAAAGGTCAAGACATGATTGATGGGTTAGAATCTAGTTTTACCCAATGTAAAACAGCCTAGGTTGCAAGTGCACAATCAATCGATCGTAGTACTTAGGGATCAAATCCACAGAGAATTAGAAACACTCAATAGCAATTTAAACTAAGAACTATGCTAAGTCAACATGGTTTTTGAGAGTGATCAAATGGTAATCAAATTCGGTTTTAAACAATATAAAGAAAGCGTTGGGCGTTTGAAGATTCTCAGCGTTTAACAGTTCGAACTATTCACGTAATTCATAGAGGCAATTGATTCGATTCTTCCTAGAACATGAATGCATATTATGTTAAACAGGCTCTCGCGATTATTAGCTACAAATTCAAATTAGTCCTATCAATCAACTCTCGCAGCGATAATGACTAAGTCCTAATGCAATTGTAAACTGGTTCAATTGTTCAATTAATCCTAAAGGTTTAACTCTCACAATTCTAAAGAATCAAACTCATCAAACATCTTTTTTTAGACAAGTAATGGAACGGTTAGAACTCTATAATCTATCTATGATCAGTTTCAAGGTGATCAATCCCTAAAACATGTAATAAAGCACGGATCAAGATGATGGAATAATCTAGCAAAAGTGCCACCATAGTTCATAAATCCTATCTATCGAACCATGAAAACCCTTCGAATGGGTTCCCCTATAATCCAACAAGAGAACTACTCAGACATAGCAAAACAATTCATAGAAATACTTGTATTCATTAAGAACAATCGAAAGAGGGTTCGAAAAACCTCTTTAAGAGTTACAAAGAGAGTGAGAATCCTTCTCCCAAAATCCAAACAAGCAAAATAACAAGTGTATAGAGATGAATGCGTTTAGAACTTGTGAAGAACTAAGAGCTTTGAAGTAATGATTGTCGTGAGCGTCATGAAGGTGATCCTCATGGTCGTGGTTGCTCCTGTCTTTATATAGGTAAGAAGGAGCTTGGGTAAATCCCTTGAGGAGTTGGAGATAATGTCAATAAAAGGAAAATTCCCAATTTTCTCGGATGAGGTGATCGATCGATCACCGCCAGTGATTGGTCGATCACCGTGTAAAAGCGTCTATCTGTCAAAAAAGTGATTTTCGTCCGATCGATCGTTTCTGGCGTTCGGTCGATCACAGGTAGATATTTTGAACTGTCTTTAGCTTGATTCTTACTCGAACAGATTTCAGTAGATTGATGATATCTCAAGATCTAACCGTCGGATTGTGGCGATCAAATATTCATTTTGAATATGAGATCCTACTTTATCTCGTGGTAAAATGTGAGTTTGATCTAACGGTGGGAACATCTGACAGTCATGATTTGTCATTTTTTGAAAATGCTTGATTTTACTCCTTTTAGGCCTAAAATATTTAAAAAACGTATATTGACTTCAAACCCTACAAAAATGCTAAAAGAAGCATGTTAAGTCTAAAAACCATTAATTTCTTTATTAAAAATAATATAAAAATAGATAAAATATCGTATATATCAATGATATTTCAAACACCAAAACAAAAACACTTTCTCAAGTCTTTACTTTTGAATGGGTGTCTTCAAGAAGTGAGTATGATAAGTTATGTTGTTGTGATGTGTTACGTGAGTAAATAAAATGCATTAGTACGTTATCCCAATATTTAGTATTGAAAATCATGTTATACACCATTATCACTTGATAAGCGTATACATATTGCTTATCTTAAACATATAATATAATCAGAGAATAGATTTGTACAGTTAATTGCATTATTATCTTGAAAAGAGGTGTAATATCATTACATATTGTGCTACATTAAAACATTACGTTTTATAACTGAATTTTTAATAGTGCTATATCATTATATCATTACATATTGTGCTATATTAAAACATTGAGATGTTTCCATAGTTACAGAAAAATTGAATGTTATATTTGCTTCTTTGCTTATTGACAACACATAGTAGAGTCTTTTCAAGCTCTAGGGATCCATCGAAAATATATTCATCATTTGAAATTTTACAGACACACTGATAAATTAATTGTCATTGTCCCCTCAATAACTCTTATAGATAAAACCCTAGGTTGCGCCAATGCACAAATGTCTTTGGATTTAATGTTCGGAAACTCGTCCATGTTTTGTAATAGCTCCACATGATCTTTCATCATCTTTATGTTTTGTGAGGATAGGCACAATATACCATCAACTAGTACATTGCATACTTTATTTTTGTATCCATATCTTTAGAACCACGTCTCTTACAACAACGAAGAAGAATTTTTGGCGTTGTCTTCGTATCTTCTACGAACATTTCGTACCAAAATGAAGCGCTTGGTTGTTATCTTGTTTGTGATAGAAGAAGTGGTTTGAAAGGGTTAAATGATTAATTACTATATTGCCAAGTAACCATAGTTTATTGTGGTTACTCTAAAAATAACCACAGTTAGATCAGGTTTTAGTCGCTATCTATATATTATTTGTGGGGGTGTTGAGAGAGATTTACCAGGGGTTTTGATGAAGTTGTTAAAGGACAGGAGAGACTCCTAAGAACTTCTCTCGCTTTATCTCTCTTTTCGATCTTTGGGAATAAAGCTTTTGATCTTATTTCTTAGAAATCCTCAAGTTTACATCGTATCTCGTAACAGTTTGCTAATCGTGGGATTTTCCAACAACTTGTACATTGTAAGTCCATACAGCTCTTAATTTTCAAAGACTACACCTAATAGATTTTTTTTGCGAAAACAAACCAAATCTCGTACTTCTTCATAGTCAAGAACTCGTTAACCATGCCAAGCTGATGATAAACATATTTTACCTTTAATGCGTGAAATCACGACGAACAGTTCTACTTGCATAACACTGGAGATCTTGATGTATTGCATTTTTGACGTATTCTAACCAATGTTTTCAATGTTTTTCGAGTCTTTTCTATGTCTTTAGAATCTTTTCAGGTTTAAACACGTTTGGATGGAGTCTAAGGCAAAATGGCAAGGATAAGAAGAAAAGGAGCAGAAAATGGTCAGAAGTTTGGCATTCGTTGAGTGACTTTACGCCATTGGATCGAGCTGAAATTTGAACACAAGACAGAGAGTCGTGTTAGCTTTCATTTGGAAGTAATATGAAGTTATTCCAACGGTGGGATCGAAAGTTATGGGAGTTTTAGTGAAGACATGTCAGTCTGTCTTAACCGACCGGTTTGCTGGAAATGAAGGAAATTGCAGATTTTCCTATTTTGACTCGGTTTGAACCAAAAACGTGATTTAGCCTATTTATTCTAATTTTTAGCCATTGTTTAGGCAACACTTTATTTTTATCAGACTTTGAGTTTCTGCAATTTGTAAGCACCAGGGAGACGAATCTCTGACTCTACGATTATTGAGAAGATTTTTGAACCCTATTGGATTTCTATTTTATTAATCATGAGTTTTTCTTCATCTTCTTGTTGTTTATTCATCTCCATGTCTGATTAAATCTATAGTTAGGTTTTAGGGTTTCAAGGGATTTCATGAATCGATGAATTAGACATAGATAGGGATTTGTATTTGTCTTCATCTATCGTTGTTCTTATTGCTTGAATTAGATTGATCACCTAGTTCCTGATGTTAGGATGTTTAATGCACCAAAAGTGTTCGATTAAATGCCTGAAAGAACGTAGATGAGCAAATTGTCCTTAGCCAACGAAAGCTGATGCTAAGGCGATTTGTGAACATATTAAACCTGCTCGTTAATGCTTGTCTAGAATTCTAAGTTCAAACGACAGTTTAGAATCTTAGGCTGCTAGATAAAGTGATTGATACCACGACAGTGGATTGGTTATAAATTTATGTTTAAGTTCGAGACTGCGCTGAATTGTTCCCTGAATAATTGTCTGATTCATGATTTCTGATTTCCTGCGAATATCCCTAAAGCCTGCCGTTTTTAATTCATAAGTTCACATAGTTTATTTGTCATTCTTATTTTATTTTGCAAACAACCACATTTTGTCATCTTAGCTTAATTTCAATCTTATACTTTCGTAGTGTAACACTTGGTCCTTGTGGATTCGATCCCATAATTACCACTTCGATTGCTGTGCACTTGCAGTGTTATTTAAGGTTAAAACCTCTGATATCAAGTTTTTGGCGCCGTTGCCGGGGACCAATTACATTGCCTTCGAATTTGGGATTGAAATTTAGTCTAAGACACTAACTTCTTCTTTCTTTTTTTTTTGTATAGGTTCTTATAGTGATGGCCATGGATTACAATGAGTGGCCACAAGAGAATGAAGACACATTCGAAGATGAGCCTTATGTGGAGCCTCCATTTGATGAGAATGTACTTACAATAGAGCAAAAAGTGGAGTTGGATGAGCTTTACAAGGAAAATCCAACCTTGACAAGGAGAGACTTGGCGGCTATGATCCGGGTGAATCTCATCTCACACCGGGCTTCACTTGAAGGAAGGGAGCTCACATTTTCTGAGATTACCGTAGCTCATGCACTTGAAGAGGTAATTTATTGGGTTCCACCAAGCCAACTCGAAGGTACATGCGACTCACCCTTTGATTTTCATGATAATAAGGATAGTCTCATGCCTTGTAGTGAAGATGTAGCTTCTAGTTTGCAGACTCCCATGCTCATTCAAGAATGTTATGATTTAATATGTGAGACTCAAAGACTAAATACTCTAAGAGTAGGAAAGCTTGCTAGGGATTATCATGAAGTATGCTTTGATATCAATCATCTGTGTGCTTTAAGTGTTCATGATTTCGAGTTTCAGGTTTCAATGCTAGAGGAATCTAGTTCTCTTCTTGAAAGTTCTTGTCTAGTAGATGTGCTTAATATAGATAATATCTTGAATGAGATAGAGAACCCTAAGGTCAAGGTAGATTCTGGGAATGAGAATGTTGTGTTCTACATGATTGATGGGGATGAAGTTAACTATTTGGTGATTAACTCGTTTAAGCCTGAAGTTGATTTTATATTTCCATCAAATGCATTTGATTCTCATGAACATCTAACTAGGGAAGATTTTAAGATATATGCTACATCTGTAGTAAGGTCCCTTGATGAGAATTTTGTCTCTTTCATATGGATGTGTCTTCTTGCATATTGTGTTTATTTTTCTAATAGGAGAAGGACAAAAGGTGCATTGGCCCAACTTTTTGATTCTCATGATTAACCTATGTGTTCATAAGTCAAGCTAAAGACTTAAAACAAGCGCTTGGTGGGAGGCAACCCACTTTCTAACTTTTAGTTTTAGTTTTCATTGTTTCTAAAAAAAAAAAAAAAAAAAAGTTTTCGTGCAAAACATGGGAACCATCGGATGACCCCAGGATCGACCAGAGGATATAGGATCGATCGATCAGGCCAAAAATCAACCCGTACAAAGTACGTGCAAAAAAAAAAAAAAAATCCGTGCAAAACTGGGACACTATCGGATGATCCGAGGATCGACCAGAGAAGATAGGATCGATTGATCCTTAGCAAAAAAACGACCCGTGCAAAGTACGTGCAAAAAAAAAAATATATTATTTTTATTTTTTTAGTCCTTTTTATGTTTTTTTCCTGATTTATTTTTACACCGAGACGGTGTGAAGTAAGTCTGGGGGAAGGTATTCATCGTTTACTAACATTATTTTCTTTCTTTTGTTTATCTTGAAGTTTTTTATGTTTTTCTTGAGTCAGTCCAAAATATTTTATTGAGTCAAGAGTATTATAATTAGGGAACTATGATGTAACATTTCTCTTTGTTTACTGACTATTTCATTTAAGTGATCATTGTTGCCGAATGAATTCAGGTCAGACTAATGGAAAATCCAAAATCCAACCAGTTAACTAGAGACGTCTCTTGTTTCCAGCAAGGTCCACTAGGCTTGAGCTAATTGCACCCTCGTTGGAATGATTGGTGTCTATAGAGCTTGACTCTTCGTTCGTACTGGACAGATGCACCTTGTGTGAAAAAGTGATGGTACTCCTCTCCCTTTTTCTAAGTTATAAATGGTCTAAGGTTGAGAATAGTGCAAAGATCCTCACGACCCTGTCTCCTAACAAGGAACAACAGTAGTGAGTCCTCATGACCCTGTCTCCTAACAAGGAACAATAGTAGTGAGCGCTATTCTAAAACTATAACGGAAAAGTTCCTCACGACATTGTCTCCTCATAGAGAACAACAGTAGTGAGTCCCGTTATTCTTCAAAAAAAAAAAAGGAATAAGTCTAGGGGAGAGAAAGAGTACTAAAAGGTTGTATTGTTGCTCTGTCATGGTATTGTACGGGAATGAATCTAGAAGGTTCTTGGCACTGAGATTATCAATGAGGCTAGCGATGATGAGTTGTGGAAAGTGCTGCGAAATCTTGGGATGAATTTGGGAGGCTCGAAAAGTTTGTGGAGAAGTACATGGTGGTTCGATCTGATTTGTCCTTGCAGTATGTGGATTACGAATTTAGTGGTCATTAAACGTTCCAAAAGAGAAGCTGAGTTTCCACATTTTCAAACCTCTTTCATAGGTTTAGTCTTCTGTTTTGCTTGAGGGCAAGCAAAAAGCTAAGTCTGGGGGAGTTGATGTATTGCGTTTTTGACGTATTCTAACCAATGTTTTCAATGTTTTTTCGAGTCTTTTCTATGTCTTTAGAATCTTTTCAGGTTTAAACACGTTTGGATGGAGTCTAAGGCAAAATGGCAAGGATAAGAAGAAAAAGAGCAGAAAATGGTCAGAAGTTTGGCATTCGTTGAGTGACTTTCCGCCATTGGATCGAGCTGAAATTTGAACACAAGACAGAGAGTCGTGTTAGCTTTCATTTGGAAGTAATATGAAGTTATTACAACGGTGGGATCGAAAGTTATGGGAGTTTTAGTGAAGACGTGTCAGTCTGCCTTAACCGACCGGTTTGCTGGAAATTAAGGAAATTGCAGATTTTCCTATTTTAACTCGGTTTGAACCAAAAAGTGATTTAGCCTATTTATTCTAATTTTTAGCCATTGTTTAGGCAACACTTTATTTTTATCAGACTTTGAGTTTCTGCAATTTGTAAGCACCAGGGAGACGAATCTCTGACTCTATGATTATTGAGAAGATTTCTGAACCCTATTGGATTTCTATTTTATTAATCATGAGTTTTTCTTCATCTTCTTGTTGTTTATTCATCTCCATGTCTGAGTAAATCTATAGTTAGGTTTTAGGGTTTCAAGGGATTTCATGAATCGATGAATTAGACATAGATAGGGATTTGTATTTGTCTTCATCTATCGTTGTTCTTATTGCTTGAATTAGATTGATCACCTAGTTCCTGATGTTAGGATGTTTAATGCACCAAAAGTGTTCGATTAAATGCCTGAAAGAACGTAGATGAGCAAATTGTCCTTAGCCAACGAAAGCTGATGCTAAGGCGATTTGTGAACATATTAAACCTGCTCGTTAATGCTTGTCTAGAATTCTAAGTTCAAACGACAGTTTAGAATCTTAGGTTGCTAGATAAAGTGATTGATACCACGACAGTGGATTGGTTATAAATTTATGTTTAAGTTCGAGACTGCGCTGAATTGTTCCCTGAATAATTGTCTGATTCATGATTTCTGATTTCCTGCGAATATCCCTAAAGCCTGACGTTTTTAATTCATAAGTTCACATCGTTTATTTGTCATTCTTATTTTATTTTGCAAACAACCATATTTTGTCATCTTAGCTTAATTTCAATCTTATACTTTCGTAGTGTAACACTTGGTCCTTGTGGATTCGATCCCATAATTACCACTTCGATTGCTGTGCACTTGCAGTGTTATTTAGGGTTAAAACCTCTGATATCAGATCTCTCGTAAGTTTGGTTCCATTAATCTGAATTGTTGGTTACTTTGTTGTTATAGAGATTTTGTGAAGTGTGTAGTTTTAAAATTTTAACTAGAGTAGGATGAAATATTTATGATGTACAATTAATATAATTTTAGTTACAAATCAGTCTTTAGTTTTTTTTTTTCAACCAAAATTATAATTAAAATATGGCACTACAATTGGTTAACCAATTGGCTGGAGTGTTGCTTACAAATGAAAAATTAAAAGCTCTAGCACAAATATTCAATCTTTAGTTAATATTCGAATTTTATATGAAATTCCAGAATTTTAATTAAAACAAAATTTAGTTAATGCGAAAATTATTATAAAAAACCAGAAATATGTTTGCGTAAATACGTTATATGCTAGTGAGGCGATGGACCACCGTATATCTTAAAGACATATATACAGGCGTTTACGCAAGGTATATAAGGTGGATAACTTTTTTTATTAATATATATAGATATATAAATATATTTATTTTATAGCTAGCTAGTAAAAAATTCATTATCACAAATATTATGAAAATAAGCTAAATAATTAACATTGATATAGTAGTATTAACTCGAATAGTTGATGACATAGTTGAAATTTTTTTTAAGTAACAATAAATATAATTATATCAATTATTAAATGAGATGAGAAATTTTTTATTCATTTTATGTATATAATAGAAAATTTCACTCCTATTAAATTTGTGATTATTTTGTATAAAAAATAAGTGTTTATCAAGAGATAGACAAAATATCGAAACCCAACTGAACTAAATTAAAATTCAAAAATAGTAATTATTTGGAATATCTGTTAATTTTTTTTAAAATAGTAATTATTTGGAATATCTGTTAATTTTTTTGTTCACATTTAATGATACATATGGTTTTATATTAGAATTTTCGAAATAATTTTTTTTTGGCAGGACTATTTCCATGTGTTTGACAATTAGAGTAAGAATAATCAAAATAAATAGATTTGAAAATAAATGTGTTTGGTAATGGGTATAAAAAAATTAAATTAAAAAAAACGAGAAAATTGTGAAAGTGACACATCATAAAAAAATAATCCAAAATGTTTCTCATTTAATATATAGAGGATTTTGTAAATAGATAGTTTTGAAAGTTGAATTAGAAAATATGTATTTTATATTTAAGTAAAAAAATAAATAGATAATTCTTTTTTTTTAAGTCTTAATTTTGTGTTCAATACTAAATGCTTCTTCTTGGTAATCTAATTTATTATTTTGTTGACAAAAAAAATACTAAAAGCTTCCTCCATTTTTGGGTTTAAAAAAACTAAATTTTTAAATATGTCACATTTTGTGTTTAGATTTCGTGACATCAAATTTTAATATTCAGCAACCACATCGGTAGTTTTAGATATAGTTTTGAAAAGACGAATCAAATATTTTTCTTAAATGTAGGTTGTTGTTAAAATTATATACTGATTTGTTGCTGATTAAAATTTTAGATGTTTTGATGTAAACATTTAAAAACTTAACTCGCACAAATTTGACATATATATTTGTGTTTTAAAATTGAATTATATTTTTTTATCTTTTCTATTATGTATTACGATCTATCGATCTCATAACCAATATTGAGATACACTATTTATTTTATTTTATTTTTTTGGTCGAAACTATTTATTTTATTAATCAATCATTCATTCGTTTTAATAAAATAAAATTAATCAATCATTCATTTAAGGATTTGTTGTGATTCATGAAAAATACGGTTCAGAGGGAAAACGACCATGATCCACTGCGGAAGGGCTGACTCGTAGCTGAACCTCTGAGATCTTGCCACGTAGCCATAACTCTTATTGAACTGAGAAATCAACGGTTAAAACAGGGGAAGAAGAATACGACACCCTATCTACACACCACGTGGCATACTGATGCTTGTACGTCGTTTATACACTCGTGGTCTTTTCTAATGGCCTTGGATTGGTCCGTGTCATAAACGAAACTGCATTTCTTTTTTTCATTTTGTCCAATATTAGAAGTTAATGGTGCAATTCAGAGCCAACTTGATTAATCTAATTAAAATATGGAATGTTAGTTGAACTTATGTTTTACTTATAGTGAAAATAAATTTTGACTTGTGAAATTATATTTTACTTATAGATTATTGAAATTATTTACTTATAGATGATTTTATTACAAAATCTGACCAATTCAAAAATTATAATAGATCTTAACAACAATCTAACAATAGCTTTCGTAATTTTTGGTTAATTCAGCTACTTCGATTCAGTTTTTATTATTCAAATACTCATTTGGTCACTATATAATTAAGTTCTTTGGTTTAGTTCAAATATTTTATGTATAAAAATACAATCTTATATAAAATAATTGTAAATTTTCATATGCACAAATCTCAGGTAGATTTTGTATAGTAATTACTGCATTACCTAAAATTGGTACACACAAAATTCGTATAATAATTTTTCTATTAACTAAAACTATACTAATTTTGCATCATAAATATTTCACTGGTGCTATTATAGTAGTTGATCATGATTCATATTGCAACATGTCAACATAAATATCGTTTTGGATTTCTTCTTATATTTTTGTAATAAAATAGCAAAAACGAAATCGAAGATAACTACAATTATTTACAAACACAAGTATACTATTAAAATTATGTTTATTTTACATAAAGTAGTAATTTGGCTAGGGAAACTTTTAATAAATTTTTAATTAATTCTAAATTAAAGTTATTTTTCAAGCCAAAAAAAATCTTCAAACGACATGTATTGTGAAATTAATAGAAAACATAATTTGTTTTCAGTATATTTATCTAAATATATCAAGATTATAAATTTTTGTATAATGATTGAAAGAGTGTGTTTGTTTCACTAAAATCCAGCATCAAGTTCTGATACATCGAATGCAAATCAGATCACTGTATTTGTGACACCCTCTAAGCAGCGCTTGTTTCTAAGTGTGTTTTGTTTTAACTGGTCGGTATGCTGGTTTCCTTTTCAGGGGAAAAAACGAATCTCTTGCACTTTACAAAATATATATATATATATATATATATATATATATATATATATATATATATATATATATATATATATATTCAACCCAAACATTTGATTTTTACAGAGTTTTGACAGTTATTCAAAAATTTAATCGGTCGACGCGCGTTGAAAATACCTAACGAAAGCCCAATAATAATAATGATAAATTGATAACTATAAAACTTTAAAAAGTGGGCCCATAATCTTTTAATTCTCCCGAAACAACAAATTGTACAAAATCAAGAAAGTTTCGCCGTCACCCGCCAAAACTGATAAGTTTAATCACAGACGTTGAAATAAAGATAGAGAAAGTAAAATAAACGGCGGAGATTAAAACTCAAGCTCTAGATGGCACGTGATAGTATCTTCCTTTGCACGTGCATCTGTAGATGACGCTACATGATTCGGCAACGGAGCACTGAAAGCTAATCATCACACGCTTACACGGCGAACACGCGCCACACGCGTACGAACAATCCGGTAAACTCGATCCTGTCGGATACATTTCCATTTCTACTTTTTTCCCTATTTCCTCCTTCACCATATAAATAATAATTTAAACAACAAAAAATTTACAATTTTAACAGAAAAAAAAATTCTTTTTCTTTTAAAATCACAATGCAATTATAAAACGGCATGCACTTATATAACTATATCAAAGGGTTTTAAATATAGTTTTATCACAGAAAAACAAAAATAGATCATACATGAATTTTAAGAGATCCCGAAACTCTTGAATCTTTATGTCGTGCTTTGTTTATTGATTCACGATTGTGTAGTAATACTAGGGAGGGTTAGGGTACGGTTAAAACCCAGTTTTTTTCAGTTAGCTTTCTAAATTGGTTTACTTAAAAGGTTGACGTTGTCTTTCATTATTTTAAATTTCCCACTTTGACCCAAAAAATGCTAATTACTTAAACCAAAAATGATGGCTTTATTTTAATTTGTTAAAGTAAATGATGGCTTTATTGCGAGATTTGGACCTACCTTGTGGTGCGGTTGAGCTCGTTCTATCTCGACGTTTTTCTCTTTTCCACCGTTGACCGTAATTTCTACAAAAATAAATAAAGAGTTAATTTATATTAAAAATAAAAATAAATATATGTGATAATAAAGAAAGAAAAAGAGGGAGATAGACTTTGTGGCGGCGTGCGAATGCAGTTAACGACCAAAGAACACGCGGCGAAGACTACGACAAGGGACAACAATAACGTGCGTGGAAACTTCTTCATCTTTTATTTTTTTCTATTATTTTCTACAACCAAAAAAATGAAACCTTCTTCACAAGGTAGAGGTTTTTAAAGAGAAGCTTCTAGAAAATGAGAGGAGAAGACAGTGCACTACTACGTGTGTCGTGTGATGTAGTATGATAAAGGTGGTATATAATCTAAATGCAAGTGAGATATATAGGTGTTGTATATATAGTTGGGGAAAAGATAACAAGAATTGGTTTGTGTTATAATAATAAATGTAAAAAAGGTACACCTGATGAAGGTCACATGATTCTCGTCGATTTACTGATATTTTTCTACAAAAATAATTTATTTATCAACGAGCATGCTCATATCATAGACATTCAATTTGTTCGTTTGAATATTTTTGAATCCTAGAACTGTTCAAATGTAGCAGCAAGGCAGGAGACACGGTTGTGCATTGATGATTCAACCAAAATGACCACCAGTCAATAAAAGTTTAACTTTTATGTTTCGAGCACTCAACAGTTAAATAAACATTTATCTTTATGTTTCGAAAATTTCAGATATACCAAAATTAAAATTGTATATTTGTAATCAACTATATGTTCAATATAAATCAAAACAAAAATTAGTTCAATATCGATCGGTCAATAACATGTTGTGGAGGAGTTTGATACCGTAACGACACTATATATCACAAACCACGATACTATATACTCTTAGTTAGTTCAACATAGATTTATGACCAATAAAGCATATATGTATACAAGTCTATGGTAGAAGCCCATAATAATCCACTCCTAAAATTTTCATAGGTAGTTAGTGCATTGTGAAGATCTCATAATCATCTTACAAACCATGGATAAACATGTATAATTAGAAAAACAAGCATTAATTGTAGGGTATGTATGGGCAATATAATATATAGTCATATACAGAGAAACTATATATAGATAATAGTCATACATATTTTGAGTGGGACCAAAAAAGGAGTTACGAAGGGAATAGTTAATAATGGCAGTCATAAGGTTCACAATGGGGAGAGAGGACACAGAAGTAGCCAAAAGTGTTCAGACATTTGGAAAGTAACCTGTCACACAAACGTGAACCTTGCCCTTGTTTTTAATGACCTTCTCCAAACCAACCAAAAGAAAATGTGCTTGTTGCCTATTTTCATTTTTATTGTTTAGATAACTAATAAGTTAGCTCCGTATATCACATCCATAATTTTATTAAACTGAAGATCAATCCATGTTAAATTAGTTTTTGTTCTTCATACTTCGGTACTTCCAATAAATTCGATGATTAATATACTCATGAGACGCTTCACTACCTCAAAACATTAGAAAGAAAGAAGCACTATTTTATGGCTGTGAAAATCTACATAAGTAAAAGTGCATGATAGGATCGAATGAGGTTTTCTTCGGGCAGTCCTCGAATGGCTCGGCTTCCACAATATGTGTTATGTCGGTCTCTTATTCTTTTCTTATTAATGGTGGTCCTCAAGTTAATGTCATCCCGACTCGGGGCTTGAGACAAAACGACTCTTTCACCATATCTCTTTATCTTGTTCTCATAAGTCTCCGAGTTATGTCGTTGTGCTCAATCGGATGACACTTTCACTGGTATTCAAGTTAGGTTGTAATATCTTTGCGATATAAATTTTGTGTACTCGCGTATAAGTTTTCGAATTTGTATTGATTTTCGGTTAAATCAATATAAAAGTTTGTTGGTAAAACGGTAAAACATCCATAAAAACAATTGTCTTATTAGAAGTTTTCAAGTATATATCTTTCCTATTTTTCTTTTTTGTATTTCAAATTTTTTTTTTTTTATGATATTATTTGATTCATATAGAATGACGTGAAATTTAATCAAACGCTGCTAGTTCGACTAATTAAAAACTGTAGCTTTTTACATGCATTGTTTTGTTAACAAATACTGGTGCATGTCAAACTGAATCTTCTCTTATATATAAAAAACAACAACAACAATAATGTATTTCTATACCCAACTCCACATAATAGTTTCATATTTGTAATCTAATATAATCGTATTTTGTATGTGTATTGTCGTTGTGTCACAGTGTGTCACTATTTGAATTCAAATTTAGCATAATCCATGTTGTTGACAAAAAACCAACTTCCATATTTTAAGTGGATCTACTATAACATTTTCATTAAACATTAATAAGAATCCTTTCTCTCAACTCTCTCTTTAAATTTTCTCTCTCTAAACTCTCTCTAAAAAAAAACTTTTAGTTCAGATCTGATTTTGTGGTTTCGGCCGACGATCGTGGGCTTCCATAGCCACGACGTCGGTTCGGATTGTGTATATTTTTTTTTTGTGTTTTAGATCTAGGTTTTCCGATTTTCGGATAGGATTTTCCGGTTTGGCTGGCTTAATCCTGATCTCGAGATTTGTTTACCGGTCATCGGATTTACTTTTCCGGCTTATTCGGATTTTGGTCCAACTTTGATCTGGGTTTGGAGTGATGAAAATCTGCCGAAACAGCTTTTCCTTCTTCCAAATTTGGTATCATCTTCTCTATGGCGGGGAGATATATCTTCCCCTGGATCCTCTATGTTCAACCATAGTCGGTCGTGAGGTGTTGTCATGGTTGCTAGATGATCGGAGGAGATCAACAGTGAAGTTTGGAGAAGTTTTCCGGGCTCTACTCAGATTAAAAGTGGAGGAAGGTGGAGCAGAAGGTGCACAAATGCTTATTTCGAAGCTTGATGGTGGTGGCGGCAACAAAACATCAACCGTTGGTGGTTCCTGTGACTGAAGCTGCATCAGTAGCGGAGAAATCGGGAGTCTTCGAGAAGGAGCTATTTGTTGCCATATCATTCATATTAAAGCCTAATTAGAGTACACGTGTCTTGGATTATCTTCTATTATTCTAATTAGGCTTTAAGTTGAGCATTAAAAAGATATATGTGTACGTCTACTTTAATCCATTGGGCTCTTTTCAATATAATATTGCGACAAAAAAAAAAAGGTGGATTTACTATATATGAAACACATCATTTTAGTTTTTTGTTTGATGAAATTATCTTTATTTAATGAACTCTCTAAGGTAAACTATTGATGACAAAAGTTTAAAACTATTAGGATGCAAGGTTTGTCTATTCTTCCATTTCATGCCAATCTTGCTTTTTACTTTTTAGATGGCTTTTTACTTTTTGGAAACATACCAAGCTGATCTAATTGTTTACCGATGATCATAAAAGATTATTAGCAATAGTTTTCCATGCCAATCTTGCTTTTTACTTTTTAGATGGCTTTGGGCTGATTTTATAGCACAAATGCTAGACCAATTCTCTACAAAACTTGCGGTTTCAATTGTTACTGTTAGAGAGAAACTTTTTTTTTTTTTTTTAAATTTTGCTAAGAAGGTAAATAACTAAATATTCATTATGAAATGAAAATGTTTAGATTTTATAAAACGATCAACAATTTCCTTAACCTATCTAATTGGTCCCATGCCAAATAAGTTTTAAAAAAATGGAAACAAAATCCTTCATTGGATCGACCAAGCAAGCCGTGAGGCTCATGGTGCCAAATTGCAACGATATAAACTTGAGAACAGTAGCTAAAGGAGAGTCGTGCAGAGGCTAGGAGAGTGCAGTAACTTGATACCGAGGCTAGGAGAGTGCAGGCCGAGATGGTCGGGAAGATTTCTTGGTTGAGTTTAATGCCAAGTATTTCCCGTAGAAGGCGATGGACCGGATGGAGTCGAGGTTTCTGAACCTTACTCAGGGGGATCGGACTGTGAGGGAGTTCGATTTGGAGTTCAGTCGACTCCTGGTGCATGTTGGTAGGGGCATGGAGGGCGAGCAGACCCAGGTGAGGAGGTTCCTCGGGGGACTTCGAGCTGAGTTGAGTACTCGCTGCAGGGCGAGTAAGTTTGCCACGAGGGCAGAGCTAGTTGAGACTGCTGCGGCGATTGAGGAGGACCTTAGAGATCAGGTTGTGGTGGTTAGTCCACCGGTGCAGCAGCAGCAGGCGATTTCGGGCCAGGGCGGTAAGCCTGTGCAGGGTCAGAAGAGAAAGTGAGAGAGCACTTCAGGAGCCAGCAAGAGAGGTCAGGGTGGTTTGAGATGCTTCGGGTGTGGTGGCACGGGCCACAAGGTGGCGGACTGTCCGAAGAGGAGAGAGGAGCGGGCGGCTCAGGTGTGCTATCACTGCAGGGAGCCGGGGCATATCAAGCCCAAGTGCCCTAAGCTGCAGCAGCTGGCGATAGCGGCAGTGCAGCCATTGGCAGTCCAGCCTTTGGCACAGATTGCAGCGGTGCCGCGAGTGTTCATGTCGGCAGAGGTGGGCGGCTCTAGCGCCAGACCGATCACAGGTAAATTCCAGACTTAATCTTTTCTTTTAAATTCTTTTGTTGTTTGAATTCAGTCTGTGGGAAATTGTGAGTTTGCGTTAGAGTGTCGGGTCTTAAAGCACATGGGGTTTGTGCAGGGACCTTAGTTGTGGGCGGATGTGAGTTCCACGTGTTGTTTGATTCGGGAGCTACGAATAGCTTCATTACTCCGGAGTGTGCGGAGGGCAGTGGGATCCGGAGCGATTCTGGAGAGCAGACGAGAGTAGTTAAGGTTGCTGGTGGCAAGACGTTAGCTACTTTCAGGCGGGCTTGTGGTGTGGATGTTCTGGTGGCGGGAGAGCCGATGCCAACAGATCTGGTTATTAGCCCAGTGGAGTTGTACGATGTCATTCTGGATATGGATTGGTTGGATCGGTACATGGTCCATTTGGATTGTCATCGAGGGCGTGTGGTGTTCGAGCGGGAGACAAGAAGGTTGGTGTATCAGGGGGTGAGACCGACTTCTGGTAGTCTCGTGATTTCAGCGATACAGGCCGAACATTTGATTAAGAAAGGCTGTGAGGCGTATCTGGCGACAATAGTGATGCCGGAGACTATTGGAGAGGTTACAGTTGGGGATATTCGGGTTGTTCGGAATTTCCAGGATGTGTTTCAGTCGTTGTTGGGATTGCCACCGTCGCGGTCGGATCCATTTACGATTGAGTTGGAACCAGGGATGACTCCTATATCCAAGGCGCCTTATCGTATGGCTCCAGCAGAGATGGCAGAGCTGAAGAAGCAGCTGGATGATCTGTTGGAGAAGGGTTTCATCCGGCCTAGTGTTTCACGTGGGGAGCGCCGGTGTTGTTCGTGAAGAAGAAGGATGGGAGTTTCCGGTTATGTATCGATTATCGGGGGCTTAACCGAGTCACTGTGAAGAACAGGTATCCTCTGCCGCGCATTGATGAGTTGTTGGATCAGTTGCGCGGGGCTACTTGGTTCTCCAAGATTGATTTGGCTTCGGGTTACCATCAGATTCTGATTGATGAGACGGATGTCAGGAAGACGGCCTTTCGGACGAGGTACGGGCATTATGAGTTTGTGGTGATGCCGTTTGGTTTGACGAATGCGCCAACAGTGTTCATGCGGTTGATGAATGGGGGTATTCCAGGAGTATTTGGATGTGTTCGTGATCATCTTCATAGATGATATCCTGGTATATTCGAGGATTCTAGAAGAGCACGAGGTGCATTTGAGGTTGGTTCTGGAGAAGCTGCGGGAGCAGAAGCTGTACGCGAGGTTGAGTAAGTGTAGTTTCTGGCAGCGAGAGATGAGCTTTCTGGGCCACGTTGTGTCTGCAGAGGGAGTTTTTGTAGATCCGGCTAAGATTGAGGCTATCAGAGGTTGGCCTAGACCGAGGAGTGCCACCGAGATCAAGAGTTTTCTTGGGTTGGTGGGTTATTACCGGAGGTTCGTCAAGGGGTTTGCGAGTATGGCGCAGTCGATGACAAAGCTGACAGGGAAGGATGTTCCGTTTGTGTGGTCTTTAGATTGCGAATAGAGTTTCGGGAAGCTGAAGGAGATGCTGACTAGTACACCGGTTTTAGCGTTACCCGAGCCGGGTGAGCCGTATGTGGTGTATACGGATGCGTTAGGAATTGGTCTGAGGTGTATGTTGATGCAGCAAGGGAAGGTTATTGCGTATGCTTCGAGGAAGTTGAGGAAGCATGAGTGGAATTACCCTACCCATGATTTGGAGTTGGCTGCAGTGATATTTGCCCTTAAGATTTGGAGGTCTTATCTGTATGGCGGGAAGGTGCAGGTATTCACAGACCACAAGAGTCTGAAGTATTTCTTCATCTAGCCAGAGCTGAACCAGAGACAGAGGCACTGGATATAGTTAGTTGCGGACTATGACCTAGAGATTGGGTACAATCCGGGTAAGGCTAACCTGGTTGTAGATGCGTTGAGTCGGAAGAGAGTAGCTTCAGATCAGGAGCGCGATATGGAGGCTCAGGTGATCGAAATCAGTACGTTGAGGTTATGTGTGATCTCACAGGAGCTGTTGGGGTTAGAGGCAGCTAACCAGGCAGACTTATTGAGCAGGATTCGAGTTGCTTAGGAAGGATCAGGGTTTGATTGATGCTTTTCAGGCGGCCGGTTCAGAGTATGTGGTCTCAGCGAGTGGGATGATACTGTGAACGGGCGGGTTTGTGTACCTAAGGATGAGGATCTGAGGCATGAGATCCTGAGGGAGGCTCATTCGAGCATGTTATCGATTTATCCGAGAGCGACCAAGATGTACCGTAACCTGAAGCGGTATCATCACTGGGTCGGGATGAAGAGGGATGTAGCTAGCTGGGTTGCTGGGTGCAACGTGTGTCAGCTGGTGAAGGCTGAGCATTAGGTTCTGAGTGGTATGTTGCAGAGTTTGCCCATTCCAGAGTGGAAGTGGGATATGATTACCATGGATTTCATGACGGGGTTGCCGGTGTCACAGACTTTTGATGCTATTTGGGTTATTGTGGATCGTCTGACCAAGTCAGCACATTTTCTGGCCATCTAAAAGACTGATTGAGCAGTAGTTTTGGCTAGGAAGTATGTGCGGGAGATTGGGAGGCTGCACGGTGTGCCAGCGACTATTATGTCAGACCGAGATCTGAGATTTACCTTAGAGTTCTGGATGGCGTTTCAGGCTGAGATGGGCACTAAGGTGCATATGAGCACAGCGTATCATCCTCAGTCAGATGGGCAGTCAGAGATGACGATTCAGACATTGGAGGATTTACTAAGGATGTGTGTGCTAGATTATGCTGGTTATTGGGCGGATCATCTGAACCTGGTTGAGTTTGCGTACGACAACAGTTACCGGGCGAGTATTGGGATGGCTCCATATGAGGCTCTGTATGGGAGGCCATGTAGGACACCGTTATGCTGGACTCAAGTGGGGGAGAAGAGCATGTATGGTGCGGATTTTGTGCAAGAGACGACGGAGAAGATCGTGTCTTGAGGCTGAACATAAGAGAGGTTCATGAGTTACCTCAGAGTATGAAGGCTTTTTACAAAGTCTTCCATGTTTCGATGCTGCGGAAGTGTCTACATGAGTCTGAGGAGGTGTTGGCTAGGATTCCAGAGGATCTTCAGCCCAACATGGCTTTGGCGGCGAGGCCTGTGAGGATTCTCGAGAAGAGGGTCAAGGTGCTGCACCGGAAGAGTATACCGTTGGTGAGAGTCGTGTGACGGTATTGAGGAGGAGACTTGGGAACCAGAGGCGTCGATGAAGAAGAAGTTCTCGAAGTGGTTCGAGAAGCAAGCGGTGGCTTGAGCTTCTTTTTCTGGTTTTCAGAGTCTGTATTAGCATGTTGCTATGTTGTTGTTATGTATTTCGTTTGTTGTTGTAACGAGTATACATTTTGGAGATTTAATAAGATGAGTTTGCCTTATTAAATGTGTGTAAGACGTGTGTTCTTATGAGATGACTGGAGATGTCATGGATTGTGATGACTGGTAGGTTCCTGTGGAGGTCTAGCGGTAGAAGTGCTATGTGAGTTAGAGCTTGCCTATCGGCTAGGATGGCTAGGAATAGAAGTTCTATGCGGCTTTGAGCTTGTTCATGTTCCAGGAGTGGATGGAAATGAGATCGTTCATGTTCCAGGAGTGGCTGGAAATGAGATCGTTCATGTTCTAGGAGTGGCTGGAAATGAGATCGTTAATGTTCCAGGAGTGGCTGGAAATAAGATTGCTCATGTTATAGGAGTGGCTAGAAATGAGATAGTACATGTTCCAGGAGTGGCTGGAAATGGAAGCTCTATGGGCGTTAGAACCTGTCTATTTCCTAGGGAGAGTCTGGAAAAGAGGTTTTATGTGAGTTAGAATTGTCTTTTCCAGGGACTCTGTGAGACACCCTGGTGATTGGGTTGTTTTGGATGACCACGAGAGGTGATTTCAGTCGACAGGTGCCTAAGATGCACGTTACAGAGTGATTGCCCCAGGGGATAGTGGGTCTCCTGGGTATACTTGAGGGGACAGTGATGTTCTCTCCGGGGGAAAGTGGTTCCCTTGCATATACTTTGAGGGGCCGAAGTCTCTCCAGGTGATGTGTGATTCCTCTGCAGCCGAGCTTGACGGACTGTGTGTCCTGAGAGAAAGAGGGGCTGGAGCATACCGAGAACTGGATGGACGGCGGTCCTGAAGGTGGAGGGGTATGATATACTTCGAGAGCTCAAAGGGTGACGATCCTGAGAGGGGAGTGTTGTATATAGATATGAGTATGAGCAATAGTATCTGTAATGTGGTTATAAGCATGAGACTGGATGAACTTTGGGGATCGGGAGTGGATCTCAGGTGGTGCCGACCGGGTTGGGGTCAGGATTGCAGCCATGGTGAGACGTTGCAATAGGGCTAGTATGAGCCTAGTAGAGCTCGGGGATCAGGTGTGATCTCGAGTAGTGCTGACTAAGGTTTAGGAGAGTAGATGTGGATGTCGAGTCTAAGGTTTTTGCTGACGTTTAGAACTTCGTTCGGACAACCTGGTAACATATGTAGCGCCGTTGGTCGTACATATTCTTGTTTGATTGTTGTGCTATCATTTGGTCCAATTTGGGGTCAACGGTTAGTCGTGCATGTTCTTGTTTGATTGTTGGGCGATCAATCGGGCAGCCCTAATCCGGACCAGGGGACGTTGCATCGTTGATGTTCCCAGAAGAATCTGGTCGGGTTTTAGGCGAGGGTATTAACCTTAGTGAGACAGAATCGCGTGATTCGAGGTCAAATCCGTGTTAGTGGGAGGGAATTATAACGCTCGTGAACCAAAAGTAGATTTTTGGTTGGGTGTTTCGATCGACACAGGCGTGTTTGTCGATCGACACGGGTGTTTTGATTTGTGAGAAGTCGGATTTTTGGACGGGTGTCGATCGACACAGGTGGCGTGTGTCGATCGACACAGGTGGTGTGTGTCGATCGACACGAGTTGGAATTGGACCGACCGGTTTGGTTCCAATTGCCCGGTTTGGTAGGCCGGTTTAGGAAACCCTTGGGTTTGATATTTAAGGGAGAAACAGTGAGGTTTGGCCGACTTTTTCTTCCAGAAATCAGAAATAAGAAAGAAAAAGAGAATCAGAGAGTTTGAGTGAGTTTTGGTGATTTCTGGAGAAGGGTTGATCGTTCTTGAGGCTTGTGATTGCGTGGGAGGCTATTAGGAACGAGGAGGGTTCGTTGTTGGGTCGATTTTGGGGCTGGGAAGGTGAAATAAGAGGTTGTTCGGGTGTTCTTCGTGTGTTCTTCGTGTTCATCCTCTTTTTCTTCCCGAATCGAGGTGAGTGCGTGACTGTAGGCTTACATAAGTGTAAGGAATGGGTAGAATGCGATTGCTTGGTGGTTTCGTGTGTTTTGGTGATTGAAATTATGCAGGAGACTCGATGGATCGCGACGGATTCGAGTCATGAGAGGATAGGCTCGATTCTGGGTTCTGCGATGTCGTGTCGATCGACACCAGGGTGGTGTATCGATCGACACGGGGCATCCTGTCGATCGACACAGTGGAGTTTGTCGATCGACACCTAGAGGTTGTGTCGATCGACACAGAGTTCCTATTTTGGTTCGTGTTGCTTGTTTCGTGAATGCTTGTGTATGCTCATCCTGGTATTTTATTTATTGTTTATGCTTATGTATAAATAGCCTGTAGACGGGATGACCGCGTCGCTGAGTATTTATGATAATACTCACGCAACTCTTTTTGCCATGTGTTGCAGGTAAAGAGAAAATGTGATCGTGGAATCATGGTCAAGAAGAGGAGATGATCTAGGGTCTCATTTGATTGGCTGTATTGTTAGAATTGCTACGCTGCTAGTAGTTCTGGAATCGGTTATTGTTATTGTTGTATCGGAATTTGGATTTTTGGTTTAATGGAGTTGATTGGATTGAACAGTTTAGGAATTAATAAAGTATGAGAGTTATTAATTGATGTTTATGATTTATGTTTAATGGTTCCGCGTTGCTTGTATTGGCCCAATTGGGGATTATTATCTGTGATGATAATAATCTGAAGAGAAATTTTTTAAATTTTTGGGTCGGGTCGTTTCACAACTAAACCAAACAATTAAATTCCAGAAACAACGAATTCCATAACAATTCCAATTCAACAATTCTAACATATCAATCCAGAACCATCAACCTAACCGTTCTAACAATGCATAAACGAAACACAAGCAACCAAGTTCCTAGACCATCTCCTCTTCTCGGCCTTGATTCCACGATCACATTTTCTCTTTATCTGCATCACATGGTAAAAAGAGATGTGTGAGTATTATCATAAATATTTAGTGACGCGGTCATCCCATCTACTTGGCTATACACACAGCATAAGGGACAAATCACAACACCAAACAATAACCAATCATTACACAACAATCAATATGTCAAACAGACGGCATCGATCGATACTCTCCTTGTGTCGATCGATGCAACAATTGCTTGTGTCGATCGACACATGCTGCAGAATCGCAAAATCAAACATTCTCCTCTCTGGTTTGATTCTCGACTGCACCACGTCGATTTCCTGCAAAACAAACATCAACAACCACACCAAAGCAACACGAAATCATAGAGGAAACATCCTCCAAACAATAATCATCTCAATCCATACAGTCAACGCATTATGATCAATCTTTTTACCCAGATAAGCCATGGTCACGCACTCACCTCGAATCTAGAAGGAAAAGGAATGAATTACAGCGAAAAACGCGAAGAATGGATCTCCAAATCCGGGTTCTTTCCTCAATCACGAAGAACACAGATCCAAACACGATCCAATAGCCTCACAGATCACAAGAGCAAGCTTTCAGGGTCGAGAATGCAAGAAAATCAACAATGATTCGTTCACCACACCCAATCCTTTCCGAAAACTCTCTGGAACTCTCTGGAAACTTTTTGGAAACCTTTTTCCACAACCAAAACTCGGCCACACCCTTGTATAGGAGAGCCCTAGGGTTTCCCCCTAAACCGACCCACAAACCGATGACTTAAATCGAATCAACCGGTTTGTAAATACCTTGCGTCAATCGACGCACGACCAAAATTACGAAATTTGGTTCGCGGTCGTCACAATTCTTCCTCACTAACACATTTGACCTTGAATCATGCAACACCGTCTCACTACGGTTACCATCCTGACCATAACCCAGCCAGCACCACTTGAGATCAAATCCCGATCTCTGAAACTCCTTTAGTCTCATACTTACAACCACATCACGCCGTAGACCGTCTCACTACGGCTACAATTCTGACCAAAACTCGACCAGCACCAAATGAGATCAACTCCCGATCCCTGAAGCTCATTTAGTCTCATACTTACAATCACATCACAGACATTATTGCTCATAACTCATACGCATAGTTCATATACATATACACCATGCCCACTCTCAGGATCGTCACCCTTTGAGCTATCGGTATGTAGGGAACCCACTATCCCCTGGAGAGAACCACCATCCCTCAAATTATATGTAGGGAACCCACCGTCCCCTAGAGAGAACCACCATCTCTCGAGTATATGCAGGGAACCCACTATCCCATGGAGAAACCCACCATCTGTCAAGTATATTCAGAGAACCCACGATCCCCTGGAACAATAACTCTGCGACGTGCATCATAAGCACCTGTCGACCAAAATCACTTCCCGTGGCTCCATCATGACATCCCCTAACCACCACTAGGGTGTTTCCACCAGAGTCCCTGGAAAAAAAAGTTCTAACTCACATAAAACCTCTTTTCCCAGACTCTCCCTAGGAAATAGACAGGTTCTAACTCACATAAAACCTCTATTTCCCAATGCCATCTAGAGAATAGATAAGTCCTAACTCTCATAGAACCTCCATTCCTGATACTCCCCCTAGAAAATGGACAAGCTCTAAATCACATAGAACTTCCATTTCTAGTCATCACATAACACATGACCCCACCAGTCATACTATAACACATGACCCCACCAGACATCATAATACATGACCCCACCAATCATCATAACACATGACCCCACCAGTCATACTATAAGAACTCGTATCTTATAAACACATTTAATAAGAAAACCCATCTTATTAAATCACAAAAAGTATAATTGTTACATCACCAAAGGAAAAATACATCAATAACTCATAGCCATATGCTATCACAGAAACTGAAAACCAGAAAAAGACAACTCAAGCCTCCACTTCCTTCTCGAACTAGTTCGAGAACTTTGCCTTCATCTTTGCTTCTGGTTCCCAAGTGTCTTCCTCGACACCAACACAGTCCCACACGACTCTCACCAACGGTATCCTCTTCCGGCGCAGAACCTTGACTCTCTTCTCTAGAATCCTCACAGGTCTCGCCTCCAACGTCATGTTGGACTGAAGATCCTCCGAAATCCTAACCAACACCTCCTCAGACTCATGTAGACACTTCCGCAGCATCGACACATGGAAGACCTTATGAAAAGCCTTTATACTCTGAGGTAAATCCTACTGATAATCTACAGGTCCAATCCGTTCCACAACCTTGAACAGATCCATAAACCTCGGACTTAGCTTATTCTCTGAAATGGATCTATTAAAACCCCTCAACATCGCTGCCTTGAGATACACCAGATCTCCTAGCTCAAACTCTAGCTTTTTCCTTCACTTATAAGCATAACTCTTATGCCGATCCTGAGCCTCCTCCATGTTCAGCCTCAAGACATGGATCTTCTCCATCATCTCTTGAACAAAATCTGCACCAAACATGCTCCTCTCCCCCACTTGAGTCCAGCATAATGGTGTACGACATGGCCTCCCATATAGAACCTCATATGGAGCCATCCCAATACTCGCCTGATAGCTGTTATTATACGCAAACTCTACCAGGTTTAGGTGATCCGCCCAGTGACCACCGTAATCCAGCACATGTAACGCCCATGAATCAAAAAGTGGATTTTTGGTTGGTGTGTCATTCGATACGGATGAGGTGTTTCGTTTGACATGGGTGAGGTGTGTCGATCGACACGTGTGAGGTGTGTCGATCGATACGGGTATTTTGACTTATGAGAAGTCGGATAGTTAGAGGTGTGTCGATCGACACGATTGGTGTGTGTCGATCGACACGGGGTAAAATTAGACCGATCGGTTTGGTTCCAATTGCTCGGGTTAGCGAGCCGGTTTAGGGAACCTAGGGTTCGTATATAGAGGCTGGAACAGACGCATTTTTTTCTCTTTTAGCCGTATTATCAGACAGAATTGGGAGATTATAAGAATCAGAGAGTTTGAGTGAGTTCTGGTGATTTCTGGAGGAAGGCTGATCGTTCTTGAGGCTTGTGCTTGCGTAGGAGGCTATTAGGAACGAGGAGGGTTCGTTGTTGGGTCGATTTCGAGGCTGGAAAAGGTGAAATCAGTGGCTGGTTCGAGTCGTTCTTCGGGTTCTTCATCTTTTCAATCCGAAATCAAGGCGAGTGCGTGATCGTGGGTTTTATAAGCCTAAGGATTAGATGGAATGCGTTTGCTTGTGTTGCTGGGTTATTTTCTGTGTGTTTTGTGATCGAAATTGTGCATAAGACTCGACGAATCATGATGGATTCGAGCCATGAGAGGATACGCTCGTTTCCTGGGTTCTGCGATGTCATGTCGATCGACACCAAGGTGGTGTGTCGATCGACACAGGGCAGTCTGTCGATCGACACCTAGTGGTTGTGTCGATCGACACAGGCTTTCTGTACGAGTTCATGTTGCTTATTTCGTGTATGCTTGATTGTATGCTCATCCTGGTATTGTATATCTTATTTATGTCTGTATATAAATAACCTGTAGACAGGATGACCGCGTCGCTGAGTATTTGTGATAATACTCACACAACTCTTTTTGCCATGTGTTGAAGGTAAAAAGAAAATGTTATCGTGGAATCATGGCCAGGAAGAGGAGATGATCTAGGGTCTCGCTTGTCTGGTTGTATTGTTTAGAATTGCTACGTTGCTAGTGAATTCTGGTTATTGAGTATTGGATTGTTGTTGAGTAATTCATTGAATTGGAATTTGTTAGATTAATAACGTATGAGATTTATTGATTGTGTTATTATTGCTTATGTTCTTAATTTGTTCCACATTGCTGTTATTGGCCCATTGAGAATTATTATCTGTGATGATAGTAATCCGAAGGGAAAAATTTTAAATTTTTGGGTCGGGTCGTTTCATTTTGGTATCAGAGCGCTTATGGTTCTAGGGCGGGTGCAATTGATTGATTATGTGCGTTAATTGATTGATTGTTGTGTGAGTATGAAGTCCTAGATCATCTCTTCTGAGCCTTCAATGAGATTCCACGGTATGTGTTATTTGACTTTCTGTTTTTCTAGTAATTAGTAATCTGCTGTTGAGTGCAGAGTGATGGCTAGAGGTGCTAGAGGCAGGGTCATGGGGGCCGTGGAGGCCGAGGTGGTCGTGGTGGACGCGGGCAAGGACTTGTGAGTGAGTCAGACACCGCGAGTGTGGCCCAGGAGACCACGCAAGAGCAAGTGGCGGACTCGCAGGCGTTTCAGGAGGGGTCTATGGGTGAGACTGCTACGAGTGCCAATGTGAGGGCTGGTGGGGCTACTGTGGGTCTCGAGGTAGCTGGTGGTGCGGGGGGGCCGAGGTGGGGATCCTGCCGCAGGTGCAGCCCAGGACCGAGATGATCGCTTGGCGGGTTTGCTGCAGTTGATTCTGGAGCGGTTACCAGGTGGGGTACCGGCTCCGGGCCAGGCTCCAAGAGTACAGCCAATAGTGGGGTGGTCAGCCGGTAGTGGTTGGGGTTCAGCCGGGGGTGGTTGGTGTGCAGCCGGGTGTGGCGGTTGCAGAAGAGCTTCTATCATACCTGAGGATGATGGAGCAAATGCAGAGGATTGGTACCGGGTTTTTCTCGGGTGGTGCAAAGCCTGAGGAGGCCGATGAGTGGCGGCAGAGATTGGAGCGTAACTTTTGCTCTATCAGGTGTCCAGAGGGATACCGGGTGGACCTAGCGGTTCATTATCTGGATGGTGACGCGCATCTCTGGTGGAGAGCCGTCGAGGCCAGGAGGGTGCAGGCCGAGATGGCTTGGGAAGATTTCTTGGCTGAGTTTAATGTCAAGTATTTCCCGCAGGAGGTGGTGGACCGGATGGAATCGAGGTTTCTGAACCTGACTCAGGGAGATCGGACTGTGAGGAAGTTCGATTTGGAGTTCAGTCGACTCTTGGTACATGCTGGTAGGGGCATGGAGGGTGAGCAGACCCAGGTGAGGAGGTTCCCTGGGGGACTTCAGCTGAGTTGAGGACTCACTGCAGGGCGAGTAAGTTCACCATGAGGGCGGAGTTGGTTGAGACTGCAGCGGCGTTTGAGGAGGACCTCAGAGAGTAGGCTATGGTGGTTAGTCCACCGGTGTAGCAACAGCAGCAGAGGAGATCTCAGCAGCAGACGGGTTCGAGCAGGGATGGTGATATACCCTATATTTTACCACTTTTTCTATCTATTTTAGTATAGCTTTTATATGTATTAATAAAGATTTTGGACCAAAAAGGGTAGTTTTCTCGTATATGTAGATTTTAAGGTATTAAGAGGTTTTATCATCAAAAGGATGTAAAATGGAGCAAAAGGAGTATCATCTATGATGAAGCTACTCATCCAAGTCAAAGGAACCAAGCCAAGTCATTTTACCTGTGTGTCGATCAACACGATCGATTTTCAAGTCAAACCTGCGAATTACCCATAGCCTAACCTTTTGTCCAATTGATTTCTAGATCATTGATAATCATTCATTGTTTACTTTGCTATTTTTATTACATTCATACATTCTTACTTAGCATAATTTGAATTCATTAATCGATTGTGTGTTTAGATTCCATGTAGATTCGATCCCTAAGTACTACTACGATCTCTTAATTTGTGAGAGTAGCTCAAGGCAAATTTGAGCGTATCAAATTTTGGCGCCGTTGCCGAGTAATCAAAATCACCATTCGATTTTTGATTTTAGAGTTTTGTCTAAGTTTTTTATTTTTGTTTTATTACTTACTTGTTCTTGTGTGTTTCAGGTTTATAGCTAATCGCGTTACCAGAACCAACCAGAACGAATAGCTAGTTGATCTCAACCTTGAGATTGGAAAGTTGGAGCGAGCTAACCGAGCAGCAAGAAAGGCAGCCACCATGAATCTGTTGATTCTTATTAGAGGTGAAGATGGGTTTCTTCAAGATGCTGAGGGTCGCAGACGCAATGCTCAGGGTCAGAGGATAGATGAGAACGGGGTTGTTGTTTTAGAGGAGCCAGCTGGGCGTGGGCGTATTCTGGGAGAGTACAACAGAATAGACGAGTTCTATGCCAACAGGGCAGCGATTCGTCCTCCTGCTTTCCCGAGAAATGACTTTGAACTGAAGCCGGCTTACTTCTCACTTGTGGCTCAACACCCGTTCCATGGCCTATCTTTTGAGCACCCCATGGATCACATTGAGAGGTTCGAGGACTTGGCATCTAGCATTAAGGCCAACGGAGTGTTTAGCGACTATCTCTACTGCAAGCTTTTCCCCTATTCTCTCAGTGGAGAAGCAGCCTACTGGCTGAAGCAGTTAGAGCCGGGATCGCTGACTACTTGGGAGGACACCAAGAATGCTTTCCTCAACAACTTCTTTGATGAGGCTAGATCCAAGGACTTGAGGACTAAGATCTCTACTTTCAAGCAGGGACCGACTGAGGCATTCAAGGATTCTTGGATACGATTCAAGGCTTATCAGAGAGATTGTCATCATCACGGGTTCAGTGATGTTCAGTTGTTGGGTATTTTCTTCAGAGGGATTGATTGGAGATACCAGATGGCTCTTGACGCTGCGAGCAATGGGAACTTCAACACTAGATATCCACAGGATGCACTAGTACTTATAGAGAACTTGGCTTCTAGCAATAGCACCAAGAATGCAGACTTCGAGAGGAAGAAGCTTGGTGGGAATGTGGATGGAAGTCAGATTGCTGAAGTGAAAGCCAAGTTAGACTCTGTGCATAACCTTCTAGTTGGGAAGAAGTCAGTTCAGTTTGCTGCAGAAGTGGAGACTTTCGAGCCTGAAGAAAGTGATGTTAACTACATCAGTGGAGCTGGTTTTCAGGGTCAGAGGTATGGTAATCAACAAGGGTATCAGAAGAACGACTATCAGAAGCCTTTCCAGAGCAATTACACTAGGAACTACGGTTCTTCTTCTTATCAGACACTACCTGCTCAGTCATCAGAGAGTAGCGAGATGAAATCTATGCTAGAGCAGCTCTTGGCAGGACAACAGAAGATGACCGTAAGCTTCAATGGAAAGATGGATGCCATGTACCAGGATCTGAATGGAAAGTTCGAAGCTTTGAACGCCCATGTTAAAAAGCTGGATATTCAAGTTGCTCAAACTGCGGAGTCAATCAAGAGGCAAGAAGGTTTTCTTTCAAGCAAGACCGACACGAACCCAATACTACACGTCACTGCTATCAGTTTGGGGGAGTGAAAAGGAGGTTGAAGGAGAAGACAATTGCGTTCAAGAACCTGTGTCGATCGATACAAGAGCTAAAGGAGAGCAGAGAGGTTATTATCCAAGAGATGGTGGGAAACACTGTGAAGCTTTTTCCCGGTGTTGTTCCCTTCACCGACCCACCCGTTACCTGAGCACCGACATAGTCAAACTAATGACTGAAAACAAGCGCTTAGTGGGAGGCAACCCACTGGTACGTGTAAATTAGTTTGATTTTTCATTTTATTTTACTAACTTTTTAATTTTTAGTATAGGTGTTTTAGATTGGTTTTATTTAGATTTTTGGAACAGAATGACCTGTGTCGATCGACACAGACCTGTGTGTCGAGCGACACGGCCCACGACAAAAGGTAAGTGTTTTTAAAACCTGACTTCTTCTCCTTCTTCCTCATAATTCTTTCGAAAAAAAATAGAGAGAATCGATCGACAAACCCTTCATATCTTTTTCATTCTTTCACCGATTTGTGCAATTTTGGACTCTAATCCACTGGGATTTTCACCCTCTTTCCGTTTCTACTCACCGTTTTCTCGATCTGCGAAGGTACGACACACTCATTCCACTTTTCAGTTTGACATTCATGGTAAAAACAATTGATTTCAAACTGTTTTGGTTCGATTTAGGTATTGAGATTGTCTCCTATGCACTTCTAGAGTGATTTTGGACCGAATGCATTGCTTAATCTTGTTGATTTAGATGGATTTAATTTGGAATTGAGAACTTTGAGAAATTTTGGGGGTTTTTAGGTGTTTGAAACGAAATTGGTTTGGTTTGAGGTTGTTATTGTAATATATTATGCATCGGCGATTGATTTAGGTTGCTTGGAAGTGTTGTGGTTGATTGTTGCGTTTGGATTGCTTTGATTTACAGATTTCCGGATTCAATTTTGGTCGTGTCGATCGACACAACCTGGACTGTGTCGATCGACACGACCTGGACTGTGTCGATCGACACAGACGCACAGAATGCCCAACACTTACTGATTTCAAATTTTTTGTGTTGGTTTTGGTTTGATTTTGACTTATAGATGGCTCCAAAGCGTCAACGAACAGACAAAGAAGCTGCATCCAGCTCTCAACCAACGGTTCCGACCATCGCATCTCGTCATCCATGGCCACGACTCGAGGGAAGGAAAATCCCCATCACAAGGCAGTTTGATGATGTTTTTACGAATATTCTACTTCGCAGCGATGTTATTGACAGGGAGATCACAGAGGACTGGGACGACTATGACTCACTTCTGTATAACGAGTGGCTCAAGGTGAAGCTCTCTCCGACCAGAGTTGTAGATCCAAGGACAATCAATGGTTTGGGTCTCAAGGCAGAGGTATTGCGACTACTACGGAATGCAGGACTGGGGACCATTGCCACCCGCAGTTACGATATATACCCTGACTTGGTCCGTCAGTTTTTCGCCTCTATGCGAATTGGTTGTGCAGATAGCAGTGACGAGAGCATTGATGATGAGAGGCAGTGGAGATTAGGTTTCAAGATTAGAGGAGTCTGCTACGCGCTCACTCTGCGAGATCTGTGCAGAGTATATGGTTTTGACGAGGATCGAGATTTTTAGGGACTCCCGGAGAACATCCCGGATATAGAGGCCTTTTGGCCGCGATTTGGGACCGGGATGTATGCTCCCGCTGCCTCTACGCACACTAATGTGAGGCATCCGGTCATTTGTTACCTGCTTCGCCTATTTTCTACCACGATCATGTACAAGGTAGAGCCCGGGAAGATGCGACTTCAGGAGCTGGTCCTGTTATCATATGCTCTCTGGAAGGATGTTCCAGAGACGGCTTGGGAAGAGTCACAACCCTCAACCTGGATTGAGCCTCACCCTAACATGGGGGTTGTCTTCGCACATCATTTGATCTCCCTGAAGAATACGTCACTTACACTGAAGAAGAGCAGCAAGCCATTCGCAGCTGGTAGCCTTCTCACTCCTTTTTCACATTTTGTCGAGTTGATACATCCGTTTGCGCTGTGGAGACAACAGGTTGTACTGTTGATATCGACTACCTGATGAGAGCCACCTGGCTTAAGCCAGACGTGCATTGGGTTTTCCGCCCAGTTCCTGGCGAGCAGCGGATGGTGAAGCTACCGTGTCTAGAGCTGATGAAGATCTCTGAGGTCCCTACCTTGCTGGCCTTTGAGCCATGACCAGAGACTTGTGCGCCCAGTTGGAGCTGGGCACAAGCAGATTACTCGGGATGCTGCTCCAGCTGGTACTTCAGGTGCATGCACTTCTAGTACTCCATCTCAGCCACCTCAGCTCCCTCCGCCACCACCCTTGCCTGACCATCCTCTAGACGAGTTTCAGAGTTGGATGGCTCAGAGTCTCCAGATCCTCTAGACTGCCATGTCTACTTGGCCACGCTGTGGATGCATCCGTCCTCGCCCACCTACTCCACGACATTCATCATCATCAGAGGAAGAGGATTAGATCCTCCACACTTATCCTTTTTCTGTTTCCCTTTTATTTTCTTTGTATTTACTAACTTTGAGTCATTTTTCTGTTTTCTTTTGAGTCAGTTTGTTAGTTGTTTCTTTAGGATTTCTGAACTTCAGAACAAATGTGATTTGCCAGTGTTTTCCTCTTAATTTGTTTATTGAGTGTGTTTTGCAGAATGATTTAGCTTTGGCACTTGATTTCAATGATGAGACACATATTGCATCACTCCAGAGAACCTATGTCGATCGACATGGTTAGTCGTGTCGATCGACATGGTTAGTCGTGTCGATCGACATGGTCACATTTTGTCTACACTTTGCACAACTCATGATCCGATTCAGAAACTCCGTGTCGATCGATATGGTCCTCTGTGTCGATCGACATACACCCAACATTGGGACAAATTCGTTTTCCCTTAACAAGTTCGTTTGTCCTTTTGACTTCTTTCACCAACCTTAGGCTTGGTAACACTGGGGACAGTGTTGTTTAAGTCTGGGGGAGGTAGTTGCTAACTTTGTGTTTGTTTTTTAGAGTGAGTCCAAAACGTTTTATTGAGTCAAAATAGTTAGTTGGAAACAATGACCCCTCCTTTGGTTTAGTGAACTATCTCTTTCAGTTGTGTGACCATTCTTCCAGGATCGATTTCAAAGTTAGACTAATGAAAATTCCAAAGGCTGACCAGATAACTAGAGACGTCTGTTACTTCCAGCATAATCCGCCCAGGGTTCGAGCTAATTATGCGGTCTTCTCGGTGATTGGTGTTCATAGAACTTGACTACTCATTCATACCTGACAAGTGCAATGTTTACTGAAAGTAATGGTACTCCTCTCCTTTGTTACATCAAAAAAAAAAATGATGATTAGGGTAAAATGATAGTTCTTGAATATAAGATGAGGAAATGAAATTCCAGTGAGTCAGTACTCAAGAGGTGATCACCCGGAGCTCAAAAGCAGCAGTCTGAGTCCCTTAGAATGGATGTAGAGGACAAGCGATCTCACGATCCTGTCTTCTCACAAGGAACAATAGTAGTGAAAGCACTGTTTTTGAGTTCTCGAATCAAATAAGTTTGGGGGAGAGAAAGAGTACCAAAGGTTGTATGGTTCACTTAACATGGTATAGTATGGGAATGAGTCTAGAAGGTTTTTGGCATCGAGATCTGGGACGAAACCCAGCAATGAGGACTAGCGGGTTATGTTGATAAGTCGTGGATGAATTTGGGAGGCTGCGAATGTCTATGGAGAAGTACGTGGTGGTCTGGTTTTGAATTGGTTCTGCATTATGTGGCTGGTTGGAGTCGTTCTTCGGGTTCTTCAGCTTTTCAATCCGAAATCAAAGTGAGTGTGTGATCGTGGGTTGTATAGGCCTAAGGATTAGATGGAATGCATTTGCTTGGGTTGCTGGGTTGTTTTCTGTGTGTTTTGTGATCGAAATTGTGCAGGAGACTCGACGAATCGTGATGGATTCGAGCCATGAGAGGATAGGCTCGTTTCCTGGGTTCTGCGATGTCGTGTCGATCGACACGAATAAGTGTGTCGATCGACATGAGGCTCCATGTCGATCGACACCAAGGTGGTGTGTCGATCGACACAGGGCAGTCTGTCGATCGACACCTAGTGGTTGTGTTGATCGACACAGGCTTTCTGTACGAGTTCGTGTTGGTTGTTTCGTGTATGATTGATTGTATGCTCATCTTGGTATTGTATCTCTTGTTTATGTCTGTATATAAATAACATGTAGACGGGATGACTGCGTCGCTGAGTATTTGTGATAATACTCACGCAACTCTTTTTGCCATGTGTTGTAGGTAAAGAGAAAATATTATAGTGGAATCATGGCTAGGAAGAGAAGATGATCTAGGGTCTCACTTGTCTGGTTGTATTGTTTAGAATTGCTACGTTGCTAGTGAATTCTGGTTATTGAGTATTGGATTGTTGTTGAGTAATTCATTGAATTGGAATTTGTTAGATTAATAAAGTATGGGATTTATTGATTGTGTTATTATTGCTTATGTTCTTAATTTGTTCCACATTGCTGTTGTTGGCCCATTGAGGATTATTATCTGTGATGATAATAATCCGAAGGGAAAAATTTTAAATTTTTGGGTCGGGTCGTTTCATTTTGGTATCAGAGCGCTTATGGTTCTAGGGCGGGTGCAATTGATTGATTATGTGCGTTAATTGATTGATTGTTGTGTGGGTATGGAGTCCTAGATCATCTCTTCTGAGCCTTCAATGACATTCCACGGTATGTGTTATTTGACTTTATGTTTTTTTAGTAATTAGTAATCTGCTGTTGAGTGCAGAGTGATGGCTAGAGGTGCTAGAGGCAGAGGTCGTGGGGGCCGTGGAGGCCGAGGTGGTCGTGGTGGGCGCAGGCGAGGACTTGTGAGTGAGTCAGACACCGCGAGTGTGGCCCAGGAGACCACGCAAGAGCAAGTGGCGGACTCGTAGGCGTTTCAGGAGGGGTCTATGGGTGAGACTGCTACGAGTGCCAATGTGAGGGCTGGTGGGGCTACTGTGGGTCTCGAGGTAGCTGGTGGTGCGGGGGGCCGAGGTGGGGATCCTGCCGCAGGTGCAGCCCAGGACCGAGATGATCGCTTGGCGGGTTTGCTGCAGTTGATTCTGGAGCGGTTACCAGGTGGGGTACCGGCTCCGGGCCAGGCTCCAAGAGTACAGCCAATAGTGGGGTGGTCAGCCGGTAGTGGCTGGGGTTCAGCCGGGGGTGGTTGGTGTGCAGCCGGGTGTAGCGGTTGCAGAAGAGCTTCTATCATACCTGAGGATGATGGAGCAAATGCAGAGGATTGGTACCGGGTTTTTCTCGGGTGGTGCAAAGCCTGAGGAGGCCGATGAGTGGCGGCAGAGATTGGAGCGTAACTTTTGCTCTACCAAGTGTCCAGAGGGATACCGGGTGGACCCAGCGGTTCATTATCTGGATGGTGACGCGCATCTCTGGTGGAGAGGCGTCGAGGCCAGGAGGGTACAGGCCGAGATGGCTTGGGAGGATTTCTTGGCTGAGTTTAATGTCAAGTATTTCCCGCAGGAGGCGGTGGACCGGATGGAGTCGAGATTTCTGAACCTGACTCAAGGAGATCGGACTGTAAGGGAGTTCGATTTGGAGTTCAATCGACTCCTAGTACATGCTGGTAGGGGCATAAAGAGCGAGCAGGTCAAGGTGAGGAGGTTCCTTGGGGGAATTCGAGCTGAGTTGAGGACTCACTGCAGGGCGAGTAAGTTCACCACGAGGGCGGAGCTGGTTGAGACTGTAGCGGCGATTGAGGAGGACCTCAGAGAGTAGGCTGTGGTGGTTAGTCCACCGGTGCAGCAGCAGTAGCATAGGAGATCTCAGCAGCAGACGGGTTCGAGCAGGGATGGTGTTATACCCTATATTTTACCACTTTTTCTATCTATTTTAGTATGGTTTTTATATATATATTAATAAAGCTTTTGGACCAAAAGAGGTAGTTTTCTCGTATATGTAGATTTTAAGGTCTTAACAGGTTTTATCATCAAAAGGATGTAAAATGGAGCAAAAGGAGTATCATCTATGATGCAGCTACTCATCCAAGTCAAAGGAACCAAGCCAAGTCATTTTATCTTGAAGATAATGCACATTCTCAAACTGGACAGAACGTATACGCCAGAAGTTCGCTGACAAACGGATGATCAAATCAGTTTAGAATTTAATGAATTGGAGCTGTACTTTGGAAGATACATCCGAAACACTGAGAACATGTCAAACTGCCTTCAAAGTGAAGTGAGTGCAGAATGGATCCAAGCACCGGTCCAGCCCATGGGCCGATATCCAGACCTTTGCCGACCTTCTAGAAGAGTCATGGAAGCCTCCAATACCGGTCACGTAACCCGTCCGTTATTTGGACCGATATTGCCTCAGTTTCGACCAAAAAGACGTATTTGCCCGAAGAAACCCTAACCGACTTAAGCCTCCTTAAACCCCTATATATACTTGCTTTTAGCCTCTCTAGGAACTCAAGCAGCCGGTCTTAATAGCCTAAATCAATACCTAAACAATGTATTTCATTTTTCTCTTGCTCTTAATGTTTATTTGATTCTAAAAGCCTTTAAGGATAGATTGACTTTGCCCTATTGCAAAGAGATGAGATCTAACTCCTTACACTTAGATAGATCAACGAATTATACTGTCTATGTGCTTTACTCTTGCTGCTACGTGTTGCAAAACATGTTAGAGTTATAGCTTTGATTTGATTTCTATACACTTTCTTAATTCTATGTCTTTACATATTTAATCGCTTAGAGTTTTATTCTAGAATTGATTCTTCATCTTTATTTATACTCAAAGCACAAATTGGCTTAGCTACCCAAGGAGTGATCTTAGGTTGATATACTCTCCAAAAGCTTGTTATATCTCTGAATCTAGTATTCGATGAGCTAGGCGTCTTAACAATTTGATAGGTTAGTTAAGGAGTCTAGTGAACAATCAATCTTGGGCATAAAGCATGTTTTCACCTTGTAATAACTTGCGATAGTTGAGTCTATTAGGGTGCAAAACGTAGATGGTTAGTTACTTCACGATAGTGGGATGACCTTACATTAGTGATATGAGTTCTAGAACAACTAGTATTAAAATCCTAAATCGATTGCTTGTGTTTTGCATATGTTTTGTGAATTGCTTGAATTCTAATTTTAATTGATATCTATCCCTTTACTTTATTGCTTTGTTATTTGCTTCCATAAAACCCCAAAAACCAAATAATTGCTTAGAGATTTTGCATAATATCTCGCACCTGGAGTCTATGGTAACCCTAACCACTTTTAAACTTACCACCAAAATCAGCATTTCCCAATACCTATCCCGTCTTCCTTGAATGATATTCTTGATGAGAAGTTTTCATTAAATCTAAGAGAGTAGAAAGACTCAATTGAATTGAAGTTGAGATTTTTGCAGTGACAGAGATTTAGAGTAAGTACATGTTGCGAATTCGTGATAAAAGAAGATGACAACATCTATGAGCTAATCTTGTTTCATGTGGATTACAGGTTTAGAATTTGATGCAACGATCCAAAGGAAATGTGAGTTCCTCCGAATTTCAAACCTCTTCTCAATTCTTGACGATTGTTTGCTTGAGGACAAGCAAACGATAAGTCTGGGGGAGTTGATATACCCTATATTTTACCATTTTTTCTAACTATTTTAATATGGTTTTTATATATATTAATAAAGCTTTTGGACCAAAAGAGGTAGTTTTCTCGTATATGTAGATTTTAAGGTCTTAACAGGTTTTATCATCAAAAGGATGTAAAATGGAGCAAAAGGAGTATCATCTATGATGCATCTACTCATCCAAGTCAAAGGAACCAAGCCAAGTCATTTTATCTTGAAGATAATGCACATTCTCAAACTGGACAGAACGTATATGCCAGAATTTTGCTGATTAACGAAGGATCAAATCATTTGGGAATTTAATGAAACTTGGTATGGAGATATCCCTTTAAGTTATCTTTCCAATGGAGTTATATTTTCATCAATTAGAGCTGTACTTCGAAAGATACACCCGAAAAACGGAGGATATGTCAAACAGCCTTCGAAGTGAAGTGAGTGCAGAATGAAGCCAAGCACCGGGCCAGCCCATGGGCCGATGATCCAGAATTTTGCCAACCTTATAGAAGCACCTTAGAAGCTTCCAATACCAGTCACGAAGCCCAACCGACATTGTGTCCGATATTGCCTCTGTTTCGACCGAAAAAGACGTTTTTGCCCGAAGAAACCCTAGCCGACCTAAGCCTCTTTAAACCCCTATATATACTTTATTTTAGCCTCTATAGGAACTCAAGCAGCCGGCCTTAACAGCCTAAATCAATACCTAAACATGTATTTCGTTTTTCTCTTGTTCTTAATGTTTATTTGATTCTAAAAGCCTTTAAGGATAGATTGACTTTGCCCTATTGCAAAGAGATGAGATCTAACTCCTTACGCTTAGATAGATCAAAGATTTATACTATGTATATGTGCTTTACTCTTTCTGCTACGTGTTGCAAAACATGTTAGAGTATAGCTTTGATTTGATACACTTTCTTAATTCTATGTCTTTACATGTTTAATCGTTTAGAGTTTTATTCTAGAATTGATTCTTCATCTTTATTTACACTCAAAGCACGAATTGGCTTAGCTACCCAAGGAGTGATCTTAGGTTGATATACTCTGCAAAAGCTTGTTATATCTCCAGACCTAGTATTCGATGAGCTAGGCATCTTAACAATTCGACAGGTTAGTTAAGGAGTTCAGTGAACAATCAATCTTGAGCATAAAGCATGTTTTCACCTTTTAATAACCTGCGATAGTTGAGTCTATTAGGGTGCAAAACGTAGATGGTTAGTTACATCACGATAGTGGGATAACCTTACCTTAGTGATATGAGTTCTTGAACAACTAGTATTAAAATCCTAAATCGATTGCTTGTGTTTTGCATATGTTTTGTGAATTGCTTGAATTCTAATCTTAATTGATATTTATCCCTTTACTTTATTGCTTTGTTATTTGCTTCCATAAAACCCCAAAAACCAAATAATATGTTCCCTTAGCTTAATCCGAATCATATAGGTTTGTAGTGCATTCATCACTTAGTCCTCAGTAGAACGATCCCTAAGTACTACAATTGTCTTAACTGTGCACTTGCAGTTCTCTAGGGTTATAAATTTAAAGACCTAATTGCATAAACCCTACATAGAAGTTTTATGGCACATCAAGTTTTTGATGCCGTTGCCGGGGACTTTTGTTTTATTGGCTACAAATTTTTTGATAACGATTAATTCTAAAAAATTTTTTTCATTTTTGATTTTTCTAAATTTTTATTTTTGCTTTTGGTTTTAAATCTTTGTGTGTATCAGAGATTCGTCAATGGAGCATCACAATCCAAAGAGAATGGCGAGCCCTTACCCTCGTGAAGAAATTGGAGATTACATCCCCATGCCTCATGAATTCCATCAACCGCCACTTTCTCACAACAATCGATACAATCCAACCTTGTATCGTCCTTGGGAAGCTTATGGAGGAGAAAGTCGTCCTCATCCTCATCACATCCGTCCTCCACCATCACCACAATCCCACCACCATCCCCACTCAAACCACCAAGAAGACGAAGAAAACGCCTTGATGCATCGCATCATGGAAGCTACACAAATCTTTAGTGAGGTCGATACCAAGATGGACACTTTGATCTCAACTTTTGATGAGAAGTTTGACAACCTTGTTGCTCAAATCAAAGAGAACGTCTCACGCTTAGATCTCCTTGAAGAAGTACAAAAGAAACATTCCCAAGATCTTCAAGACGATGCACGAAAAATCCATGGTTTCAAGCGTAGCTGATATATCATGGTTTTTACTCGTTTTTGATCATGATATAAGTCATTTTTATAGAGTCTTTTTGGTATTTTTCGAGTCTTTTTGAGTCTTTGCAGGTTAAAGGACGATTGGAGCTTAATGGAAGCTTTTGGAGCATTTTGGAGCATCGAGGAAAGAAGTGACGAAGTGATCAAGTCAAAGTCGATTTCACATGTCCGTGTCGATCGACACGGTCCTGTGTGTCGATCGACACGAGCATGTCCTGACGCGAAGAATGAAGAATTTCCTCTTGGGCCCATGAAGCCCAGAAATTTACAAAAAAAGCTCAGTCCGAATTTTACACAGTATATATAGTTTTTCCTTAGGCTTTTATAGGATCATCTAGTTTTTAATTGGGACTTGAGAGAGGAGAGCTTTAGGAGAGATTTTGGGACTTCCAAACCTTCAGATTTCGAACCTTTGTATCTCTAACTCTATCTTTTTTATGCAATTTTATTCATTCATAATGTTAACTGCATCTATGCCTGAGTAGTTTGCTTGTTAGGTTTAGGGTAATTATAGGGTTTGATGAGAAATCGTTAGGATTGAAACACTTTTAGGATTTATCTTTATGTTCTTCATCTAGATTGATTTAACTCTGATTTTAGGACTGATCAACTGAAATTGGATATCCTAGGTTGCTTTAATAGATGCGAAAGTATTATTAACAACCGGACATATCTTAGATGAGCAAAATTGTCTATTCGCAAAGAGATTTGGCTTAGCAATTTTGTGGACAATTGAACCTGAATTTAATGCTTGATTTTATTCACTAAGTTTGCAAAGAAATTTGAAATTTAGGGATTTAGTCATAGATAATCTCTGCAACGAAAGTTAATTGGTTTTATATTCGTGTCTGAGTTCTAGAACTGCTATTAATAAAATCCTACCCGTTTTTGTCCTGTGTCGATCGACACATACCTGTGTGTCGATCGACATGATCGATTTTCAAGTCAAACCTGCGAATTACCCATAGCCTAACCTTTTGTCTAATTGATTTCTAGATCATTGATAATCATTCATTGTTTACTTTGCTATTTTTATTACATTCATACATTCTTACTTAGCATAATTTGAATTCACTAATCGATTATGTGTTTAGATTCCATGTGGATTCGATCTCTAAGTACTACTACGATCTCTTAAATTGAGAGAGTAGCTCAGGGCAAATTTGAGCGTATCAGTAGCCTTGATAGTCTTTGGGAGAAATTTGAAACGGAGACCACAAGCTCTAATGGGAACTTAGAAGAACTTACAAAATGCCTCAATATCATTGCTATCAAAGACCACGAAGCTGAGAAAGCATTGAAGGAGACCAAAGTTACTCATCAAGAAACATTCTCTACGATACTTGTTCTTACGAAAGAACAAGCGCAACATGCTCAAGCAATTGAGGATGTTAAATTCCCTTTGGCTGGATGTTTTAATGATCTTATTGGGAAGACAACCGCCCTCAAAGGAGAAGCAATCGGTACCTCCAACCGTGTGAAGCAACTCGATGATCGTTTAACAAAAATCGAAGAAACGGTGCAAGTTTGCCATCCTTTGGAGAAAAGAGAAGTGTCGATCAATGAGCCAAACCAATTTGATGAAGATGGAGAACACGACCTAAGGAGACCTCATTTACATGCTAAAGGCAACCTCAAGCCTTTAGAAGACCTTCCACCACCCTAAAAACCCAAGGAGTCGAGCTATCCGACTTAAAATAAGCGCTTTATGGGAGGCAACCCATATAAATGTTTTTGATTTTATTGATTTGCTTATTCTAATTTTTTGGATTTGATTTTATTTTTCTCAACATTGTCATTCATTATTTTATCTATCTATGGATTTTTCAGGCTTTTACAAAATTGTTTTTCAAAAACAAATGTGAATTTTTAAGAAAAACGATGAAGAAGAGATCGAACACGACTTGTTCATGGAATGAATGGAGATCTATATCAGCCCGGACGTTTTTGAAATTTAGTATGCACAAAGGAGACAGTCTTATGAAGCTATAGGAAAAAGCAGAAAATGATTTGCTATTACAGTTAGCAAGTTACGACCGATTGAACAAGACCGTCTAGGAAGGTTACGAAGCCGCATCTTCAAGCTTTTTCACAGTACAAGCCAACACGAACCAGGCTACAACATCAATACCATTTGAAAGATCTCGTTCTCATGAATCCGTAGCATCTTTCGGATCTCCATTCCGATGTGTATAGACAAAGAAAAAGCTCGACGAAAAATCGCATGTACCGCGACACGATGACCTTACCGCGACACGGGGCTATACCGGACCCGATATCGACCCACGACATCGACCGGAATCGTGTCCCGAACACCTCGCGACACGAGTGCTCAGTATCGGTCACACGTACCGGTGGTGTTTCACGACCGATACACGACATGATATGCCTCGTCCCGCGACACGACCATCGACCCACGACACGATAACCCTTCCCGCAACACACTCGACCCGCGACACGATGACTCGATCGTACCGGACCCGATACCAACCCACGACCTCGACCGGTATCGCGTTCCATCCGGACTGCGACACGAGTGACCCAGTACCGGTCACGCGTGCCGGTCGTAAATCGTGACTGGTACTCGGCCCGTTCTGCCTCGAGCCGCGAGCATCTTCCACACAGTACCGACCGGTACCTGGACCGGTACACAATACCACCCCGCGACACCTTCCCGCGTCCCATCCCATCCTGATCCGTGCCGCGACTCGATCGTCCCGATCCTTCCCACGTCCCGCGTCATCCCGCATCACCCCGCGACACACGTCCTACGTCCATGCTGGTCCCGATATCGGTCAACCAACCCAACCTTTATCCCGACCGGTACTTGCTCCTGATCCATCCCGTCTCGACCGCCCCGACCCTACCCGCGATCCACACCTTCCCGCACCATCCCGCGACACGACGCGTCACGATACCGGCCGACACCGCCGACCGGTACCACGACCAGTATTGCCTCGACCCGCGACTCCACACCCATCCGACCACCGTCTCGTGTCGTGAACCGTATTGGACCCGAGCCACGTCTCGAACCATCCTTGACCGCGACTAGCCACCCGACACCTAGACTGGTTTTGGCCACACCGCGTCCCCATCAACCACCACGACAAACCGGAGTCACGAGCCATGGACCACCGAACCACCGCTTCGAACCACTGAGCCGACCACCTAACCATTTGGTCAAAAGAGGTTAATTTTTCCTTTTTCACTCTTTTAATTATTTTACAACCATTTTTCCACACATAATTTTTAAAAACCAATTTATTTTTGCATATTTCATGATTATTTAACAAAAAAATATTTTATTCATGAATTTTTGCATTAAAATTAACATATTGGTTAGATTTAAATAGTTTTAACAATGATTTTCACATCTTAACATATTCATTCATTGATTTCACCTATATTGATAGTTTTTCACAATTTGGATTCATTATTTTGATTTCTTTTTGTTTAAAATCTATTTTTCTTTCCCTTGGACTTGGAATTCAATACAATTGTATTGAAGACTTTGATTCAGGATGAATTTAACGAGTGATTTCCAGTGTTTTTGCAAGAATATGCTGCTTTTAAACAGGATTTTCAAGAGATTTCGTTGTGGATGCACAATTCAATTATCTTACGCATGATCTGAATCATTCTAAGGAGATGTGAACACAAAGAGAAGCAACAAGGACCACCACGCCTCATTCAACCACTCTTTGAGACACAACATCACTGTGCTTGAAGAAGAACCCAGTTTGTCCAAGCCGATTTCACAATTTCATCATCTACGCTTGCAACCGGATCACACCGCGCATTTTTATGGGACAACTTCCAAACCACTCGAGCAAATGGACTCAAACTTCACCAACTAACCTAAAACGTCATGTTTTCCGGTGAAATTTCAATATCGCTTGAGAAAATATACACCGATTTTCAGATGGCATGATCCACACCTTTCGGCAAGCCAAATCCACCTCTACATGGACCGTATGCTTAACCGTTCGAGCATTGGTGATGAAACTTCACCAGTAGCTCCACAATACCCTCTACTTTAGTAGCCTTTCAATATGGTTCAGGAAAATATCACCGATTTGGAGATACCGTGTATAGATTTTCTAGTGACCAAAAATCACTATCGTGGTACGCTCTTCTTTCTATAAGAAACTAGCTGATTTGGAACCTTGAGGAGTCTTGTTTATCTAGACATGGAAAACATAGTGGAGTGGTCAAATCACCTCTTGTCCGACCCCATCACAAAACCGATCCATTTCCACCATTCGGGCATTTTATCCATAAACCGGTACTATCATTCTATTCTCTATCTTTTTAATTCTTCTTTTCAAATAAATTTTCAACATTACTCCCTTAATTTGATTTAATTTTACACCGGGGACGGTGTAAGTTAAGTTTGGGGGGATTGTTGTTACTAACACGTTTGTTAGTGTTTGGTTTTTACGTTTTCAAAAAAGATTTTTCAAAATTTGTTTCCAAATAAAAAAAATATCGTTTTTAATAAAAATTATAAGATAGGAATTATGACACTTTCCTAGGATTGACGTTTTGATTTCGAAGACTATGTAACCATTGTTGCAGGGTTTGATCATGACAATCGATTCAGAAACCTCATGATGGAGCTTCCGTCCAGAAAATTTCTACTTGCAACTGTTTTGATGGATATGATTTTGACTCTATATTTGGACTACTAATATGATTTTTTTATCCCTTCTTATTAAGAATGTTAGATCAAGGAAACGAATCACACATTCATGACATCTTATCCTTTTTTACCACTCTTTGTTGTCATGAATGGCCAGCTCATCTTTAGTTGGTACCCTACCTAAAACCCCTTTACCTTCTTTCAGACCTCATGCATTCTCTTTTAGTTTCATACTTGCAGATATGTGCAAAAACGTCGGAGAGAAAAGGATCGACGCAATTTCCAATCACTAGAGATGCGACGATTTGGTAAAGAATGGTGGAGTACAAAGAACGAATTACAAAGAGCTTGGCCGTCCCTTGGATGCGTAAAACATGGTAAAAATTCGTGCCTATACTTGACTTATATCAAAGAGATATCGTTTTCCCCCTTTCAAAAGAAAATAAAAAAAAAAAAAAAATAAAAAAAATAAAAAAGAAAGAAAATCTAAGGGAAAGGGAAACGGTAATTCTAAGAGTCTTATGGCCAAAGAATACCCAAGGAATGTCATGATACAAAAAAAGAGACGAGTAGAAGAGATTTCAAGTGATTCCCGGAGAAAAATCTAAATCTGGGGGAGAAAGACATGAACAAGTGGTTGGTAAATTGTGGACATCAATAGGTCCATTCTCTCTTGCGATTTTGCATAATATCTCGCACCCGGAGTCTATGGTAACCCTAACCACTTTTAAACTTACCACCAAAATCAGCATTTCCCAGTACCTAGCTCGTCTTCCTTGAATGATATTCTTGATGAGAAGTTTTCATTAAATCTAAGAGAGTAGAAAGAGTCAATTGAATTGAAGTTGAGATTTTTGCAGTGACAGAGATTTAGAGTAAGTACATGTTGCGAATTCGTGATAAAAGAAGATGACAACATCTATGAGCTAATCTTGTTTCATGTGGATTACAGGTTTAGAATTTGATGCAACGATCCAAAGGAAATGTGAGTTCCTCCGAATTTCAAACCTCTTCTCAATTCTTGACGATTGTTTGCTTGAGGACAAGCAAACGATAAGTCTGGGGGAGTTGATATACCCTATATTTTACCATTTTTTCTAACTATTTTAATATGGTTTTTATATATATTAATAAAGCTTTTGGACCAAAAGAGGTAGTTTTCTCGTATATGTAGATTTTAAGGTCTTAACAGGTTTTATCATCAAAAGGATGTAAAATGGAGCAAAAGGAGTATCATCTATGATGCATCTACTCATCCAAGTCAAAGGAACCAAGCCAAGTCATTTTATCTTGAAGATAATGCACATTCTCAAACTGGACAGAACGTATATGCCAGAATTTTGCTGATTAACGAAGGATCAAATCATTTGGGAATTTAATGAAACTTGGTATGGAGATATCCCTTTAAGTTATCTTTCCAATGGAGTTATAGTTTCATCAATTAGAGCTGTACTTCGAAAGATACACCCGAAAAACGGAGGATATGTCAAACAGCCTTCGAAGTGAAGTGAGTGCAGAATGAAGCCAAGCACCGGGCCAGCCCATGGGCCGATGATCCAGAATTTTGCCAACCTTATAGAAGCACCTTAGAAGCTTCCAATACCAGTCACGAAGCCCAACCGACATTGTGTCCGATATTGCCTCTGTTTCGACCGAAAAAGACGTTTTTGCCCGAAGAAACCCTAGCCGACCTAAGCCTCTTTAAACCCCTATATATACTTTATTTTAGCCTCTATAGGAACTCAAGCAGCCGGCCTTAACAGCCTAAATCAATACCTAAACATGTATTTCGTTTTTCTCTTGTTCTTAATGTTTATTTGATTCTAAAAGCCTTTAAGGATAGATTGACTTTGCCCTATTGCAAAGAGATGAGATCTAACTCCTTACGCTTAGATAGATCAACGATTTATACTATGTATATGTGCTTTACTCTTTCTGCTACGTGTTGCAAAACATGTTAGAGTATAGCTTTGATTTGATACACTTTCTTAATTCTATGTCTTTACATGTTTAATCGTTTAGAGTTTTATTCTAGAATTGATTCTTCATCTTTATTTACACTCAAAGCACGAATTGGCTTAGCTACCCAAGGAGTGATCTTAGGTTGATATACTCTGCAAAAGCTTGTTATATCTCCAGACCTAGTATTCGATGAGCTAGGCATCTTAACAATTCGACAGGTTAGTTAAGGAGTTCAGTGAACAATCAATCTTGAGCATAAAACATGTTTTCACCTTTTAATAACCTGCGATAGTTGAGTCTATTAGGGTGCAAAACGTAGATGGTTAGTTACATCACGATAGTGGGATAACCTTACCTTAGTGATATGAGTTCTTGAACAACTAGTATTAAAATCCTAAATCGATTGCTTGTGTTTTGCATATGTTTTGTGAATTGCTTGAATTCTAATCTTAATTGATATTTATCCCTTTACTTTATTGCTTTGTTATTTGCTTCCATAAAACCCCAAAAACCAAATAATATGTTCCCTTAGCTTAATCCGAATCATATAGGTTTGTAGTGCATTCATCACTTAGTCCTCAGTAGAACGATCCCTAAGTACTACAATTGTCTTAACTGTGCACTTACAGTTCTCTAGGGTTATAAATTTAAAGACCTAATTGCATAAACCCTACATAGAAGTTTTATGGCACATCAGGCGGCAAGCCTGCGCAGGGTCAGAAGAGGAAGTGAGAGGGCACTTCCGGGGCCAGCCAGGGTGGACAGAGTGGTTCAGGATGCTACGGGTGTGGTAGCATGGATCACAAGGTGGCCAGTTGTCCGCAGAGGAGTACAGCACGGAGTACTCAGGTGTTACCACTGCAGAGAGTCGGGGCATATCAAGCCCAAGTGCCCTAAGCTACAGCAGATGGCAGTAGCGGCAGTGCAGCCGTTGGCGATCCAGCCCTTGGCTCAGATTGCAGCGGCGCCACGGGTTTTCACGTCGGCGAAGGCGGGCGGTTCTAGCGCCAAACCTATCACATGTATAATTTCAGACTTGTTCTTTTTAAATTCTTGTGGTGATTGAATTTAGTTTGTTGGAATTGTAAGTCTGCGTTAGAGTGTCGGGTCTTAAAGCACATGGGATTTATGCCTGGACCTTAGTTGTGGGCGGATGTGAGTCCCATGTGTTGTTTGATTCGGGAGCTACAAATAGCTTCATTACTCCGGAGTGTGCGGAGGGCAGCAGGATCTGGAGCGATTCCGGAGAGCAGCCGGGAGTAGTTAAGGTTGCTGGTGGCAGGACGTTGGCTACTTTCCGGCGGGTTCGTGGTGTGGATGTTTTGGTGGCAGGAGAGTCGATGCCACCAGATCTGGTTATTAGTCCAGTGGAGTTGTACGATGTCATCTTGGGTATGGATTGGTTGGATCGGTACAGGGTCCATCTGGATTGTCATCAAGGACGTGTGGTGTTTGAGCGAGAGGCAGGGAGGTTGGTGTTTCAAGGTGTGAGACCAACTTTCGGGAGTCTCGTGATTTCAGCGATACAGGCCGAACAGTTGATTAAGAAGGGCTATGAGGCGTATCTGGCGACGATAGTTATGCCGAAGACTGTTGGAGAGGTTGCAGTTAGGGATATTAGGGTTGTTCGGGATTTCCAAGAGGTTTTTTAGTCGTTGTTGGGATTGCCACCGTCGCGGTCGGATCTTTTTACGATTGAGTTAGAACCGGGGATGACTCCTATATCTAAGGCGCCTTACCGTATGGCTCCCGCAGAGATGGCATAGCTGAAGAAGCAGCTGATGATCTGTTGGGTAAGAATTTCATTCGGCCTAGTGTTTCACCGTGGGGAGCGCCGGTGTTGTTCGTGAAGAAAAAGGATAGGAGTTTCCGGTTTTGCATTGATTACCAGGGGCTTAACCGAGTCACTATGAAGAACATGTATCCTCTGCCGCGCATTGATGAGTTGTTAGATCAGTTGCGAGGGGCTACTTGGTTCTCCAAGATTGTTTTTGGCTTCGGGTTACCATCAGATTCCGATTGATGAGGTAAATGTTCGGAAGACGGCGTTCAGGACGAGGTACGGGCATTATGAGTTTGTGGTGATGCCGTTCGGGCTGACAAATGCGCCAGCAGCGTTCATGTGGTTGATGAACGGGGTATTCCAGGAGTATGGGATGTGTTCGTGATCATCTTCATAGATGACATTCTGGTGTATTCGAGGAGTCTGGAAGAGCACGAGGTGCATTTGAGGTTAGTTCTGGAGAAGCTGCGGGAGCAGAAGCTGTACGCAAAGTTGAGTAAGTGCATTTTCTGGCAACGAGAGATGAGTTTTCTTGGCCACGTTGCGTCTGCAGAAGGAGTTTATGTGGATCCGGCTAAGATTGAGGCTATCAGAGGTTGGCCTAGACCGGGGAGTGCCACCGAGATCAGGAGTTTTCTTTGGTTGGCGGGTTATTACCGGAGGTTCGTCAAGGGGTTTGCGAGTATGGGGCAGTCGATGACAAAGTTGACAGGGAAGGATGTCCCTTTTGAGGAGAGTTTTGGGAAGCTGAAGGAGATGCTAACTAGTACACCACTTTTGGCGTTACCCCAGCCGGGTGAGCCGTACGTGGCGTATACGGATGCATCAGGAATTAGTCTGGGATGTGTACTGATGCAGCAGGGAAAGGTTATTGCGTATGCTTCGAGGCAGTTGAGGAAGCATGAGTGCAACTACCCTACCCATGATTTGGAGTTGGCTGCGGTGATTTTTGCCCTAAGATTTAGAGGTCTTATCTGTATGGCGGGAAGGTACAGGTATTCACAGACCACAAGAGTCTGAAGTATTTCTTCACTATGCCAGAGTTGAACCAGAGACAGAGGCGCTGGATGGAGTTAGTTGCGGACATGACCTAGAGATTGGGTACCATCCGGGTAAGGCTAATCTGGTTGCAGATGCGTTGAGTCAGAAGAGAGTGGCTTCAGATCAGTAGCGAGATATGGAGGCTCTGGTGAGCGAGATTAGTACATTGAGATTGTGTGTTATCTCGAGTTGCTCAAGAGAAGGATTAGGGTTTGATTGATGCTTCTAAGGCAGCCGGTTCAGAGTATGTGGTCTCAGCGAGTGGGATGATACTTGTGAACAGGCGGGTTTCTATACCCAAGGACGAGGATCTGAGGCAAGAGATCCTGAGAGAGGCTCATTCGAGCATGTTATCGATTCATCCGGGAGCAACCAAGATGTATCGTGACCTGAAGCGGTATTATCACTGGGTCGGGATGAAAAGGGATATAGCTAACTGGGTTGCAGCGTGCAACGTGTGTCAGTTGGTGAAGGCTGAGCATCAGGTTCCAAGTGGGATGTTGCAGAGTTTGCCCATTCCAAAGTGGAAGTGGGATATGATTACCATAGATTTCGTGACGGGGTTGCCGCTGTCATGGACACATGATGCGATTTGAGTGATGGTGGATCGTCTAACCAAGTCAGCACATTTTCTAGCCATCAAGAAGACCGATGGAGTGGCAGTTTTGGCTAGGAAGTATGTGCGGGAGATAGTAAGGCTGCACGGGGTACCAGTGAGTATTTTGTCAGACAGAGATCCGAGATTTACCTCAGAGTTCTGGAGGGCGTTTCAGGCTGAGATGGGCACTAGGGTGCATATGAGTACAGCGTATCATCCTCAGACAGATGGGCAGTCGGAGAGAACGATTCAGACATTAGAGGATCTATTGAGGATGTGTGTGTTGGATTATGGTGGTCATTGGGTTGATCATCTGAACCTGGTTGAGTTTGCGTATAACAACAGTTACCATGCGAGTATTAGAATGACTCCATATGAGGCTCTGTATGGGAGGTCGTGTAGGACACCATTATGCTGGACTCAAGTGGGGGAGAGGAGCATGTTTGGTGCAGATTTTGTTCAGGAGACGACGGAACTGGTTGAGTTTACGTATAACAACAGTTACCAGGCGAGTATTAGGATGGCTCCATATGAGGCTCTATATGGGAGGCCGTGTAGGATACCATTATGCTGGACTCAAGTGGGGGAGAGGAGCATGTTTGGTGCAGATTTCATTCAGGATACGACGGAGAAGATCTGTGTCTTGAGGCTGAACATGAAAGAGGCTCAGGATCGGCAGAAGAGTTATGCCGATATGAGACAGAAGGAGCTGGAATTTGAGCTGGGAGATCTGGTGTATCTCAACGCAGCTATGTTGAGGGGTCCTAACAGATCCATTTTGGAGAATAAGCTAAGTCCAAGGTTTATGGGTCCGTTCAAGCAGACCGGTAGCTATGTTGAGCGGGTCGGACCGGTAGCTTATCGTTTGGACTTACCTCAAAGTATGAAGGCTTTCCACAAAGTCTTCCATGCTCCGATGCTGCGGAAGTGTCTGCATGAGTCGGAGGAGGTGTTGGCTAGGATTCTGAAGGATCTTCAGCCCAACATGACATTGGCGGCGAGGCCTGTGAGGATTCTCAAGAGGAGAGTCAAGGTGCTGCGTCGGAAGAGTATACCGTTGGTGAGAGTCGTGTGGGACTGTGATGGTATTGAGGAAGAGACTTGGGAACCAGAAGCGTCGATGAAGAAGAAGTTCTCGAAGTGGTTTGAGAAGCAAGCGGTGGCTTGAGTTTCTTTTCTTGTTTTCAGAGTCTGTATCAGCATGTTGCTATGTTGTTGTTATGTATTTCATTTGTTGTTGTAACGAGAATACATTTTGAGATTTAATAAGATGAGTTTGCCTTATTAAATGTGTGTTTAAGACGTGTGTTCTTATGAGATGACTGGTGATGTCATGGATTGCGATGACTGGTAGGTTATGTGGAGGTCTAGCGGTAGAAGTTCTATGTGAGTTAGAGCTTGTCTATCAGCTAGGGAGGCTAGAAATGGAAGTTCTATGTGAGTTAGGGATGTCCATGTTCTAGGAGGATTATCTAGGGATGAGGTTCTATGTGAGTTAAAACTTGTTATTCCTTGGATGGCGCTGGAAATAGGGGTTTTGTGTGAGTTAAAGCCTGCCTATTTCCTAGGGGGAGTCTGGAATAGAAGTCTTATGTGAGTTAGGACTGTCTTTTCCAGGGACTCTGTGAAACACCCTTGCGATTGGGTTGCTTCGGATGACCACGAGAGGTGATTTCAGTCGACAGGTGCCTAAGATGCATGTTACAAAGTGATTGCCCCAGGGGATAGTGGGTCTCCTGGGTATACTTGAGGGGACAGTGAGGTTCTCTCTGGGGGAAAGTAGTTCCCTTGCATATACTTTGAGGGGTCGAAGCCTCTCCAGGGGATGTGTGATTCCTCTGCAGCCGAGCTTGACGGACTGTGTGTCCTGAGAGTGGGAGGGGCTGGAGCATACCGAAAACTGGATGGACGGCGGTCCTGAAGGAGGAGGGGTATGATATACTTCGAGAGCTCAAAGGGTGACGGACTGTGTGTCCTGAGAGTGGGAGGGGCGGAGTGTTGTATATAAATATGACTATGAGCAATAGTATCTGTAATGTGGTTGTAAGCATGAGACTGGATGAACTTTGGGGATCAGGAGTGGATCTCAGGAGGTGCTGACTGGGTTGGGGTCAGGATTGCAGCCGTGGTGAGACGGTGCAATATGGCTAGTATGAGCCTAGTAGAGCTCGGGGATCAGGTGTGATTATGAGTGGTGCTGACCGAGGGTCAGGAGAATGGATGTGGATGTCGATCCTAGGGTTTTTGTGCCGTTTAGAACCTCGGTTCGGACAACCCTGGTAACATATATAGCACCATTGGTCGTACATGTTCTTATTTGATTGTTGTGCGATCATTTGGTCCAATTCGGGGTCAACGGTTGGTCATGCATGTTCTTGTTTGATTGTTCAGCGATCAATCAGGCAGCCCTAATCCGGACCAGGGGACGTTGCATCGTTGATGTTCCCGGGAGAATCTGGTCGGGTTTTAGGCGGAAGTGTTAGCTTTAGTAAGACGGAGTCGCGTGATTCGAGGTCGAATTTGTGTTAGTAGGGGAGAATTGTAACGCCCGTGAACCAAAAAGTGAATTTTTGGTTGGTGTGTCGATCGACACGGGTGAGGTGTGTCAATCGACACGGGTATTTTGAATTGTGAGAAGTCGGATAGTTGGAGGTGTGTCGATCGACAGGAGTGGTGTGTGTCGATCGACACGGGGTAAAATTGGACCGATCGGTTTGGTTCTAATTGCTCGGGTTAGGGAACCGGTTTAGGGAACCTAGGGTTCGTATATAGAGGCTGGAAGAGACGCGTTTTTTTCTCTTTTGGCCGTATTATCAGAGAGAATTGGGAGATTATCAGAATCAGAGAGTTTGAGTGAGTTCTGGTGATTTCTGGAGGAAGGTTGATCGTTCTTGAGGCTTGTGCTTGCTTGGGAGGCTATTAGGAACGAGGAGGGACGTTGTTGGGTTGATTTCGGGGCTAGGAAAGGTGAAATCAGTGGTCGATTTCGGGGCTGGGAACGAGGAGGGTTCGTTGTTGGGTCGATTTCGGGTTCTTCATCTTTTCAATCCGAAATCAACGTGAGTGCATGATCGTGGGTTGTATAGGCCTAAGGATTAGATGGAATGCGTTTGCTTGTGTTGCTGGGTTATTTTCTGTGTGTTTTGTGATCGAAATTGTGTAGGAGACTCGACGAATCGTGATGGATTCAAGCTATGAGAGGATAGGCTCGTTTCTTGGGTTCTGCGATGTCGTGTCGATCGACACATTTATTCGTGTCAATCGACACCTAATGGTTGTGTCAATCGACACAAGCTTTTTGTACGAGTTCGTGTTGGTTGTTTCGTGTATGCTTGATTGTATGCTCATCCTGGTATTGTATCTCTTGTTTATGTCTGTATATAAATAACCTATAGACGAGATGACCGCGTCGCTGAGTATTTGTGATAATACTCACACAACTCTTTTTGCCATGTGTTGCAGGTAAAGAGAAAATGTGATCGTGGAATCATGGCCAGGAAAAGGAGATGATCTAGGGTCTCGCTTGTCTGGTTGAATTGTTTAGAATTGCTACGTTGCTAGTGAATTCTGGTTATTGAGTATTGGATTGTTGTTGAGTAATTCATTGATTTGGAATTTGTTAGATTAATAAAGTATGAGATTTATTGATTGTGTTATTATTGCTTATGTTCTTAATTTGTTCCGCATTGTTGTTGTTGGCCCATTGAGGATTATTATCTGTGATGATAGTAATCCGAATGGAAAATTTTTAAATTTTTGGGTCGGGTCGTTTCATTTTGGTATCAGAGCCCTTATGGTTCTAGGGCGGGTGCAATTGATTGATTATGTGCGTTAATTGATTGACTGTTGTGTGGGTATGGAGTCCTAGATCATCTCTTCCGAGCCTTCAATGAGATTCCATGGTATGTGTTATTTGACTTTCTGTTTTTCTAGTACTTAATTGATTGACTGTTGTGTGGGTATGGAGTTCTAGTCCGCGAGTGTGCCCCAGGAGACCACGCAGGAGCATGTGACAGACTCGCAGGCGTTTCAGGAGGGGTTTGTGGGTGAGACTGCTACGAGTGCCAATGTGAGGGCTGGTGGGACTACTGTGGGTCCCAAGGTAGCTGGTGGTGTGGGGGGCCCAGGTGGGGGTCCTGCCGCAGGTGCAGCCCAGGACCGAGATGATCGTTTGGCGGGTTTGCTGCAGTTGATTCTGGAGCGATTACCAAGTGGGATACCGGCTCCGGGTCAGCCACACCTGGCTGGGCACCAGCCACTCTCGGCTGAACCCCAGCCATACCGGGCTGCATACCAGTCCAACCTGATTGAACACCAGCCACACTCGGCTGGACTCCCGGAGCCTGACCATGAGCCGGCACCCCGCCTGATAACCGCTATAAAATCATCTGTAGCAGATCCGCCAAACTATCCTCACGATTCTGGACAATACCCATGGCAGCACCCCCACATGGGTCCACCGTACCACCGGCGACACTGGAACCCCCACCAGGCCCACCACTCCTCACATTGGCACTCGCAGTGGCCACACCCACGGACTTCTGAAACTTCTGCGAATCCGCCACAGCTTCTGCGTGTCTCCTGGGCTACACTCGCGGTAGTAGACTCACTCTCAAGCCCCCGCCTGCGTCCACGCCCACCACGACCTCGGCCTCCACCGCCACCCCGACCTTTGCCCTTAGTACCTCTCGCCATCTCACTCTGTACTACCGACAGCAGAAAACTAAGCATACTAAAAGCTAGAAAAGTCAACCAATACATACCATGGAATCTCAATGAAGGCTCGGAGAAGATGATCTCGGACTCCAAACCACACAACAATCAATTGAGTAACTCGCATAATCAATCAATCCATCACACGTAACTGACTGAATCACATAATCAACTACGTTCTCCCGCCCTAAAACCATAAGGGCTTTGATACCAAAGTGAAACAACCCGATCTGTTTTTTTTATATACATAGCATCGAATTAGCATTCCATAAATACTTATTCTCAACATGCTAAATTCTCAATCACAGCAAACCAGCGGAAATCAATAAGCAATTAAACCAATCAACCCATTCAATAAATCCCATACTTTACTGAAACAACTAAACCAAACAATTAAATTCCAGAATCAACGAGTTCCATAACAATTCCAATTCAACAATTCTAACATATCAATCCAGAACCAGTAACTTAACCATTCTAACAATGCATAAACGAAACACAAGCAACCGAGTCCCTAGACGCCATGTTTTTATGAAGATTTTAAGACTTCGCTTGCTGAAGCTGACTGCACTGCCGCTGAAACACTGCGACGACGATTTTTTCTTTGACTTCGTGTTTTGATCATTGGATTTTCAGATGTTTGTTATCTATGACTTTCGGTAATGGCGTTGGATGGTTTGTATCTATGCTATGATTATGTTTACCTTGCATTGTAGCTAGTGCATGATGATAATGAATGCGGCTTTTGTTTCTTTCCTTTCTTATGAGCTAAGCTTGTTTTGTTCTTTGATAGATCATAAGAACTTCAAGAGTAATGGTACCGCTTTGTTGACTAAGTGTTAAAATAAATCCGTAAGTTGGTGGTTGTTTACACTCAAGATATCTTTTCTCATCTTGGAATGTTCTATTTCGTGATTGCAAAGTAGCGAAGTCGCTGATGCGCTTACGCTTTGCTTCTACCAACGTTCTTGTTGGGTTTTTATTGCAAAGTAGCGAAGTCGCTAATGCGCTTACGCTTTGCTTCTACCAACGTTGTTGTTGGGTTTTTGGAATATTGCTGCCCTCTGAACACGTCTGTCCGAGAGCGAACACACCTTTGGCTTTTACCATCGTGTTGCTGGGTTTTCAGAATGATTATTCGGTTTACAAACCGACTAACCATTGGCAGCTGCTTTGTACCAACGATGCTGTTGGGTTTCCGAATGATCAGTTAGGTTCGTTCGCCCCAATGCTGAACATTAGTACTTATATAGCGCGTTAGGGATCCGATGATGGATGTTAATGTGCTCAAATTCACACCTCGTCGTTGTGGCCAGCATCAACGGTTGTAGAATTAACTTGCTGGCGTCAACGCTTTACAACCCGTGGAGGATGTAGCTGACAAAGTCGTTAAGACTTGCGTCAAGTGCTTGACGTTTCCAACAGAAAATTTGTTAAAGATAGGAGTATACGTACCCCAACTGAACCCGTCCAGAGACAGGCTGCCTATGTACCCTTTTCAGGGATCAAGTCACCCCGTAGTTCATTGCGAAAGCCTTTAAAGAGGACAAGTGATAGCGGGGTTCGCGGCTTCAGTTGGTTTGCTCGCCGGTTTAGCCTTTCTACCCCTTTTAGCACGCACTTCCTCTTCACTTCGAGCGAAGTCTGTAGCGCGGTGGACTGCGTCCTAAAAGGTTGTTGGTGGATTGATAGTCAATTCGTGCCAAAACGGAGATGGGCATCGGAGCGCACCTCTCAAAGCTTCTAGCGTAGACGTGTTGCTAATGTCGTGTGCTTGAACTTTGTCATGAAAGACCGTTGACTTTCATTCTTGCCTTGTCGATTTGTCCATATTTCAGCGTCATAAATCTTTTGTTCCGCGAAGATGTTGTAATGTTGCACAAACATCTCCGAGAGTTGGTGAAAGGAGTGAACTGAATTCTTTTCCAGCTTGTAGAACCATTGGAGGGCAGATCCTTTGAGGCTTTCCATGAACAGCTTGCAGTAGCCGATGTCTTTCTCGGCTTCTCTGAAGTTTGCCCTCCCTAGAGCCACTTCGAACTCCATCAGATGGTCTGCAAGGTCTGTCGTTCCTTCGTAGATTGGTAAGTTAATTTTTCTAGGATCGGAGATTTTAGTCATCGCGATCCGCTCGACGAAGGGTGCATTCCGTGCCTTCTCGAGCACATAGGCGATTCCAGGAGCCTTCCCCACGCAGCGATACATTTGCGATTGTGTTGTTTTTAAGTCGGAGACAACCCGCTTCATCTGAGCTTTCAACTCAGCGATCTCCACATTCCGAGATCATTGTAGCACCCTTCGCTCCTGCTCCCTCTTGTATAGCTCTACTATGGAGGATCCGCCTTTATTGTTAGCATCGGGGTAGTCATCGTACACCGAAGTGTCTTGCATGGCCTCCCTCAGGGAGTATGATGACGCGTGCGCTTCTAATTGTTTTGCCAGTTGCGGTGTCTGTATGTGCACGCCTTCGAGGAGCTGGTTTTGGTCTTCATTCGAGATCTCCACGTAGCGTTCAGGAGATCTGTCAGATTCTCATCGTGGTGGTGGTGGCAGCAAGTCGCCTAGATCCCTTCGAGTAGCATGGGGTGTCGAGAAGCTGAGGTGATGCGGGTCGAAGCGACCCCTGAGTGTTGTGGTGTCGGGCCTCTTGCGCTTTCTTTCGTGGTCGCTTCGTTGAACTTTTTTTGCTCGTTGGATTCTTTGAGGAGCGTTTACAGCATCTATTTAACCTCGGTCATGTCTCCAGGGTTTCCAGCGACGTTGGTGGCGGGGGCTTCGACGGAGCTTTCCTTCTCTTGGTGGTTGTTGTGAGACGAGGACTCCTCGCTGCTACCGCTTGATTTTTCCTCTTCACCGCTCATCTTCTCAGATCTGGTGTCTAACGTAGCTTTTTGTGTGAGAAATTCTCCAATTCCCCTTAGACAACGCTAAATTGTGGGAGCCAAGACTAGCACGATTAGATTTGTAAGGGTTTCGATAGGAAGCAGAGATTTCTAGGTTAAGTTACGAAAACGATGAGCAAAGAAAAGTATGTTATTGTTGTATATGATTTTTGTGAAAAAGTTGCGAATACCCTTCTAAGGGTTTGTACATTGATATATATAGTCCCCTAAGTCGGCTAAGCCTTTTCCTAAGAGATAATCTTCACTTTTCCTAAGTCTTCGCGGATTCTCTTTTCCTTATGTCGATTGTGTCGAAGTGGGCTTCGTAACCGGATCGGGCTTTTAGTGGAGGGAACCTTCTGGCCTTTTTGATAGCCAATGTTATCACGGGAAGTTGCTGGCAGCGCGACGACATCGCTGGCAGCGCGACAACGTCGCTGGCAGTGCGACAACATCGCTGGCAGCGCGACGACATCGCTGGCAGTGCGTCCTTGCTGGCACTGTGACATTGCTGCCACTATGACTTCTCTGGCACTGCATTCATGACTTCTGCTACGAGTAAAGAGGAATCAGAAGGCTCCTTTGTCGGACGGAGAAGACTTAGGAAAGGAGAGCTACTTCATCTTCTTGTTGGGAAATGACTTAGGGGAGTCACATGATATCTTGTGTGTTAGTGCGATTCCGTGTCTATAAGCTGCGCTTGCATAACTTTGAACTTAAATGTTGAGCGGGTGAAATCCGACCCCGACAAGCCTCCCTCATGTTCGGCCTCAAGACACGGATCTTCTCTGTCGCCTCCTGAACAAAATCCGCACCAAACATGCTCCTCTCCCCCACTTGAGTCCAGCAAAATAGTGTACGACATGGCCTCCTATACAGAGCCTCATATGGAGCCATCCCAATACTCGCTTGGTAGCTATTGTTATACGCAAACTCTACCAAGTTCAGGTGATCTGCCCACTGACCACCGTAATCCAGCACACACATCCTCAGCAAATCTTCAAGGGTCTGAATCGTCCTCTCAGACTGCTCATCCGTCTGAGGATGATAAGCTGTGCTCAAATGCACCATAGTGCCCATCTCAGCCTGGAATGCCCTCTAAAACTCTAAGGTAAACCTTGGATCCCTGTCTGACACTATACTCGCTGGTACCCCGTACACCCTCACTATCTTTCGCACATGGTTCTTAGCCAACACCAATGCTCCATCGTTTTCTTGATGGCAAGAAAATGTGCTGACTTAGTTAGACGATCCACAATCACCCAAATAGCATCATACGTCCGCAAAACCGGCATCACTGTCACAAAGTCCTTTGTAAACATGTCCCACTTCTAGTCTGGAATGGGTAAACTCTATAACAACCCGCTCGAAACCTGATGCTCAGCCTTCACTAACTGGCACACGTTGCACGCTGCAACCCAGTTAGTGATATCCTTCTTCATCCCAACCCATTGATAATACCACTTCAGATCCTGGTACATCTTGGTCGCCCCCGGATGAATAGACAACATGCTCGAATGAGCCTCTCTCAGGATCTCCTGCCTCAGATCCTCATCTTTGGGTACGCAAACTTGCCCGTTCATAAGTATCGTCCCATTCGCAGAGACCTGATACTTAAAACCTGCAACCCGAGAAGCATCAATCAAACCTTAATCCTTCTCCTAATCTACTCGAATCCTGCTCAGCAAATCCGCCTGGTTAGCTGCCTCTAACCCCAATGACTCCTGTGAGATAACACATAACCTTAATGTGTTAATCTCGCTCATCAAAACCTTCATATCCCGCTCCTGAGCCGAAGCAATCCTCTTCCTACTCAACACATCTGCAACCAGATTAGCCTTACCAGGATGATACCAAATCTCCAGATCATAATCTGTTACCAACTCCATCCAGCGCCTCTGTCTCTAGTTCAGCTCTGGCTAAGTAAAGAAGTACTTCAGACTCTTATGGTCTGTGAACACCTACACCTTTCCGCCATAAAGATAAGATCGCTAAATCTTTAAAGCAAAAATCACTACAGCCAACTCAAGATCGTGGGTAGGGTAGTTGCATGCATGCTTCCTCAACTACCTCGAAGTATATGCAATTACCTTCCCCTGCTGCATCAGCACACAACCAAGACCAACTCCTGAAGCATTCGTCTACACCACGTAAGGCTCACCCGGCTTGGGTACCACCAACACTGGTGTACTAGTCAACATCTCCTTTAGCTTCTGGAAACTCTCTTCGCAAGCTGAAGACCACACAAAAAGGGACATCCTTCCCCATCAGCTTTGTCATAGACTACGCCATACTCGCAAATTCCTTGACGAACCTCCTGTAGTAACCTGCCAACCTGAGAAAACTCTGGATCTCGATGGCATTCCTCGGTCTAGGCCAACCTCTGATAGCCTCTATCTTCGTCGGATCTACAAAAACTCCATCCGCAGAAACCACGTGATTGAGAAAACTCATTTCTAATTGCCAGAAACTGCACTTGCTCAACTTTGCGTACAACTTTTGCTCCCGCAGCTTCTCCAGAACTACTCTTAGATAAACCTCGTGCTCCTCAGGACTCCTCGAATACACCAGAATATCATCGATAAAGATGATCACAAACTCATCCAAATACTCCTGCAAGACCCCGTTCATCAACCTCATGAATGCCGCTGATGCATTCGTTAACCCAAAAGGCATCACCATGAACTCATAATGCCCATACCTCGTTCTCAAAGCAGCCTTCCTAACATCCATCTCATCGATAGAAATCTGTGGTAACCCGAAGCCAAATCGATCCTGGAGAACCAAGTAGCCCCTCGCAACTGATCCAACAACTCATGGTAAAGGATACTTGTTCTTCACAGTGACTCCGTTAAGTCCCTGGTAATCGATGTATAACCGGAAACTTTCATCCTTTTTCTTCACAAACAACACCACCTGATTCTTCAGTTCTACCATCTTCTGCTGTAGCCATACAGTAAAGCGCTTTGGATATTGAAGTCATCCTGGACTTCTATTCAATCGTGAAAAGATCAGACTGAGACGGTGGTAGTCCCTCCAACGATTGGAAAACATCTTGGAAGTCCTGAACAACTCGAATATCCCCAACTACAATCTCTCCAACAGCCTCTGGCATCACAATCGTTGCCAAATACGCCTCGTAGTCCTTCTCAATCATCTGCTCAGCCTGAATCGCCGAAATCACGAGACTCCTAGAAGTCGGCCTCACTCCCTGATAAACCAACCTCCCCGCCTCTCGCTCAAACACAACTCGTCCCGATGATAATCCAAATGAACTCTGTACCTATCTAGCCAATCTATACCCAGGATGACATCGTACAGCTCCGCTAAACTAATAATCAAATGTGCTGGCATCAACTCTCCCGCCACCAGAATATCCAGGCCTCGAGCCCGCCCGAAAGTAGCCAAAGACTTGCCACCCGCAACCTTAACTACTCTCGGTTGCTCATTGGAATCGCTCCAGATTCCGCTGATCTCCGCATACTCCGGAGTAATGAAGCAATTCGTCGCTCCAGAATCAAACAAAATATGGGACTCACACCCGCCCACTAATAAGGTATCTCAAGGCAGCGATGTTGAGGGGTTCTAACAGATCCATTTCGGTGAATAAGCTAAGTCCGAGGTTTATGGGTCCGTTCAAGGTTGTGGAGCGGGTCGGACCAGTAGCTTATCGGTTGGAGTTGCCTCAGAGTATGAAGACCTTTCATAAGGTCTTCAATGTTTCGATGGTACGGAAGTGTTTACATAAGCCTGAGGAGGTGTTGGCTAGGATTCCGGAGGATCTTCAGACCAACATGACGTTGGAGGCGAGACCTGTGAGGATTCTCGAGAGGAGAGTCAAGGTGCTGCACCAGAAGAGGATACCATTGGTGAGAGTCGTGTGGGACTGTGACGGTATTGAGGAGGAGACTTGGGAAAAAGAAGCGAGGATGAAGGCAATGTACTCGAAGTGGTTCGAGAAGCAAGCGGTGGCTTGAGTGTCTTTTTCTGGTTTTCAGAGTATGTATAGCATGTTGCTATGAGATTGATGTATTTTTCGTTTGTGTTGTAACGATTATACATTGTTGAGATTTAATAAGATGGGTTTTCTTATTAAATGTGTTTATAAGATGTGATTCTTATGGTATGACTTATGGAGTCATGGGTTGTGATGACTGGTAGGTCATGTGTTTTGATGGCTGGTGGGTCATGTGGAGGTAGAGGTGTCAAGCGGGCCGGCCCGCCCCGCGATGGGCTTTTTGTTTTTAAAACCGCAGCGGGTTAACCCGCTAGAACCGCGGTCCGTAAATGCTACGTCCAGGCCCGGCCCGCAATATTCTATGGGTTAGCGGGCCATCAAATCTATTTTTAAAATACACATGAACACATACATTTCTATCAAAATAATCGAAGTGTTAAACTGAAATTGTAAATAAAATAATCCAAATATTTAACTAAAAGTGAAAACAAAGTAATAAAAGTGTTTAACTGAAACACAAAACAATAGTATTTCAAAATTAAAAATAACAATAAATTCAAGAAGCAAGCTAGGAACTAAGAAGAGATTCAAAATATTTTAGAGCACTAGTCAAACTGAAGTTCCATCAATCTTTACCGTCCCCAATTGATTGGAAAGAAGGTAGTGTCTCATCTTCACCATCAAATTCTTCATCCACTTCTACATAAATCAAATGAACTAACGAAATTAATATAAAGTATAACTGTATAATTGTAAAAATTATGTAAAAAACTAGAGGTTTACCATTTTCATATGCTCAAAATCCTTTAACCAATTACGACTGCATATCAGTGCTTGAACGTTTTTTGGAAGAAGCCGGCTTCTATACTTGTTTAAAACTCGAGCTCCAATGCTGAAAGAAATTTAGTAACTAATAAAACCTTTTAGTTGGAACAAAAGGTTTCAAACTTCCTTTATTTTTTGTTTTAAGGTTTCAAACTTTTAGAAAAAATCTCTTGATGAAAAATCATTATTAAACCAATTGTGGAAACTCGACAAACCAACATCCAAACCAACTTTTTTTGTTTTGCTCTGTTTTATCAAACATTAAACCAACTTATGGTTTTGAACTTCATGTCTTAATCAAAATTCTTAGACGGTTTGTTTAATAGCGGGTAACCCGCAAACCCGCAAATCCGCAACGGATTAGCCCGTTTAACCCACAGACCGCAACGGGTAAATCCGCGAGACCCGCTTCTTTATGGATAAAAAATGTAGTGTCCAAGCCCGCCCCGTGGTGGGCCTAGTCGGGCCTGGCCCGCGGGTTCATGGCCTGTTTGACACCTCTATGTGGAGGGCTAGCGATAGAAGTTCTATGGGAGTTAGAACTTGTCTATCGGCTAGGGAGCTAGAAATAGAAGTTCTAAGTGAGTAGGACTGTCTATGTTCTAGTGAGGCTAGGAATGGAAATTCTATGTGAATTAGAGCTTGTCCATGTCCTAGGAGGAGTATCTAGGGATGAAGGTTCTATGTGAGTTAGGACTTGGCTATTCCCTAAATGGCGCTGGGAAATAGAGGTTTTATGTGAGTTAGAACCTATCTATTTCCTAGACGGAGTCTGGAAACAGAAGTCTTATGTGAGTTAGGACTGTTTTTTCAGAGACTCTGATGGGAACACCCTGGTGATTGGGTTATTCCGGATGGCTTGGTGATTGGCCATGAGGTGACATTCCGGGATAGGGAATGTCAGGATGGAACCACGAGAAGTGATTTCGGTCGACATGTGCTTATGATGCGCGTTACAGAGTGATTGCGCCAGGGGATAGTGGTTTCATGGATATACTTGAGGGGACAGTGAGGTTCTCTCCAGGGGATAGTGGGTTCCCTGCATATATTTTAAGAGACAAGGATCTCTCCGGACGATGTGTGATTCCTCTGCAGCCTATAGCTTGACAGACTGTGTGCCCCGAGAGTGGGAGGGGCTGGAGCATATCGAGAGCTGGATGGACGGCGGTCTTGAAGGTGAGGGGTATGATATACATCGAGAGCTCGAGGGGTGACGACCCTGAGAGTGTGAGTGGTGTATATAGATATGAGTATGAGCAATAGTGTCTGTAGTGTGATTGTAAGTATGAGACTGGATGAACTTCAGGGATCGGGAGTAGACCTCAGGTGGTGCTAACCGGGTATGGTCAGGATTGTATCCGTAGTGAGACGGTGCAATGTGACTAGTTGAGTTCTGGAATCGGGGATTGATCTCAGGTAGTGTTGGCTAGGTGGAGCCAGGGGTGATGATATAAGTGGAACTGGAAGGGTTGGGCTAGAGGGCTGATATCAAGTGTGTTAGCCGTAGGATGACGGTGATTGTGATTGAGATTGGGAGGTGATCTCAGGTGGTGCTGGTCGGGTGGGTCCGGAGTGTTGATAGGGATGTGTAAGTGGACGTCTAGTCTAGGGTTTTTACTTGCGTTCGGAACCTCGGATCAGATGACCCAGGTAAAAAAATGTAGCGTCTTTGGTCGTGCATGTTCTTGTTTGATTGTTGTGCGATGAGGGAGCGTTGCGCTGTTGTTGTTTACGGGAGAATCCAGTCGGGTATCAGATGGGAATGTCAACCTTAGGTAGAATTGTAACGCCTATGAACTAAAAAGTAAATTTTTTTTGGTGTGTTGATTGATATACCCTATATTTTACCACTTTTTCTATCTATTTTAGTATGGTTTTTATATATATTAATAAAACTTTTGGACCAAAAGAGGTAGTTTTCTCGTATATGTAGATTTTAAGGACTTAACAGGTTTTATCATCAAAAGGATATAAAAAGATTATGTAGCTTTCCAATGGAGTTGTAATTTCATCAATTGGAGCTGTACTTTGGAAGATACACTCGAAACACTGAGGACATGTCAAACTGCCTTCGAAGTGAAGTTAGTGCAAAATGGAGCCAAGCACCGGGCCAGCCCATGGGCCGATATCCAGACCTTTTGCCGACCTTCTAGAAGCATCTTAGAAGCTTCCAATACCGGTCACGCAGGCTGATCCTTATCATGACCGAAATTGCCTCAGTTTTTGACCGGAAAAGACGTATTTGCCCGACGAAACCCTAACCGACTTATGCCTCCTTGAACCCCTATATATACTTGCTTTTAGCCTCTCTAGGAACTCAAGCAGCCGGCCTTAACAGCCTAAATCAATACCTAAACAATGTATTTCGTTTTTCTCTTATTCTTCATGTTTATTTGATTGTAGAAGCCTTTAAAGATAGATTGATCTTTGCCCTATTGCAAAGAGATGAGATCTAATTCCTTACGTTTAGATAGATCAACGAATTATACTATCTATGTGCTTTACTCTTGCTGCTACGTGTTGCAAAATATGTTTAAGTATTAGCTTTTATTTGATTTCTATGCACTTTCTTAATTCTATGCTTTTACGTATTTAATCGTTTAGAGATTTATACTAGAATTGATTCTTCATCTTTATTTATACTCAAAGCACAAACTGGCCTAGCTACCCAGGGAGTGATCTTAGGTTGATATACTCTCCAAAAGCTTGTTATATCTCCGGACCTTGTATTCGATGAGCTAGAAACCTTAACAATTCGATAGGTTAGTTAAGAAGTTTAGTGAACAATCAATCTTGAGCATAAAGCATGTTTTTACCTTGTAATAACCTGCGATAGTTGAGTCTATTAGGGTGCAAAACGTAGATGGTTATTTACATCACGATAGTGGGATAACCTTACCTTAGTGATATGAGTTCTAGAACAACTAGTATTAAAACCCTAATTCGATTGCTTGTGTTTTGCATATGTTTTGTGAATTGCTTGAATTCTAATCTTAATTGATATCTATCCCTTTACTTTATTGCTTTGTTATTTGCTTCTATAAAACCCTAAAACCAAATAATATTATCCCTTAGCTTAATCCGAATTATATAGATTTGTAGCGCATTCATCACTAAGTCCTCAGCGGAACGATCTCTAAGTACTACAATTGTCTTAACTGTGCACTTGCAGTTCCCTAGGGTTATAAATTTAAAGACCTAATTTCATAAACCCTACATAGTAGCTTTATCGCACATCATCGATCGACACAGGGTGTGTGTCGATCGACAAGCGTGTTTTGACTTGTGAGAAGTCGGCATCTGGATGTTGCGTCAATTGACACAAAGTGTGTGTCTCGATCGACACAGGTTGAAATTAGACCAGACCGGTTTGATTCCAATTGTTCGGTTTGGCGGGTCGGTTTAGAGAAATCCTAGGGTTGGGGTATAAAAGCTGTGCAGTCGAGTTGGCCGAGTTTTTCTTCCAGAAATTGCAGATGCAGAGAGTTTTTGAGAGAAATCAGAGTGTTGAGAGTTGTTCTTGAGTCTTGGAAGCTTGTTCGTGTTTGTGAGGATCCAGGAGTATGTTGGGGTTTGTTGCTGCTCGACTTGTTTGAGGACTTTAGGATTGGAGGCTGTGTTCTTCGCGTTCTTCGTGAAAGCTCATCCTTTTTCCTTCCCGAATTGAGGTGAGTGCGTGACCGTAAGTTTATCTGGGTAAAGGGTTGATTAGAATGCGTTTTCTGTGTTTTTTGCGTGTGGATTTTGGGTTGATTGTGTGCATAGATTGATGCAATTCGATCCAGGATCGATCCATGAAAGGATAGGTTCGATCCTGACATATGTGATGTTGCTTCGATCGACGCAGTTTCTCTGCATCGATTGACACACGAGACAGTGCATCGATCGACACCGCGGTTGCGTGTCGATTGACACACTAGTTTATGCATCGATCGACACCTAGTGGTTGTGTCGATCGACGCATGTCTATGCATCGATCAACACATGGTTGTTGTGTTAATCGACGCATGTCTGTTTGAGGCAGACTTGTGTGTTTGTTCGTGCTTTGCGTGTTGTGTGTTCACCCTAGTATTTTTATCGATTCTTATGCCTGTGTGTATAACCTGTAGACGGGATGACCGTCTCACTGAGTATTTTTGATAATACTCACGTATCTCTTTTTGCTATGTGATGCAGGTAAAGAGAAAATGTGATCGTGGAATCATGGCCGGGAAGAGGAGATTATCTAGTGTCCCGCACTTTGTGGATGTGTTAGAATTGCTAGGGTGTAGTAATTTTGGAACGTTGTGATTGATTGTTGGATTGTTGAGTAACTTGGTTGAATTGGAATTGATAGATTAATAAAGTATGGGATTTATTGATTGGATTGTTGTTTGATTATTTTAATTGTTTCCGCATTGCTTGTGTTGACCCGTTGAGGATTATTATTGTGATAATAATAATCCGAAAGGGAAATTTTTTTAAATTTTTGGGTCGGGTTGTTTCACAAAAAGTCCTCCCTCTTTGGTTCTCCTTTTCAAACACTGCAAAAAAACAGAGAAGAAACAACAAACACAAAAACAGAACAAAATTGCAAAACAAAATGCAGACAAAAATGAAAACTTTAGTCTTAACGAAATACTCGTATCTAATATCTAAATGCGCAAGCTTCCCCGGCAACGGCACCAATTTGATGAGTGGTTTTCTAGCAGTTTAGCATGCAAATCTACCAAATAGAATCTAGCAAGCTAACAACCTAACTCATGATTCAATTGTAGCAAGCGTAGGGTTCGAACACAAGGAAGACTATGACTTAGAGTACTAGACCATGGAGAAATCTCATTAATCTAAAGCATAGATAAAGGGTTTGGTTGTGTAAGCTAAACTAAACAGAGATTGTACTAAAACGTAAAATGAGAAATAGATGTGAATGCAAGGATGATGAAGGCATTGAGCAACAGGATGGCAACTAATAGAGGGGAAGTAGATCATGGCGAATAAAGTTAATGGCTTTGAGATGAAGGTTCAGTTTACAAGCATGGGTGATATAATGCGTTTTTAGCGCATTCTAACCGTTGTTTTATAGGTTTTTATCGAGTCTTTCACTCTCTTTCGAGTCCTAGGTACTAAAGTGGCTGGAAGCAAAGATTTGAAGTTTGCAATTGGATTTGGCGAAAAAGAAGGAAAAATGGATCTTTTTTAAGATTCTGCCCAAAAGGAGCACCTGCGCTGGAATTAGGTGCTCCCGCTCCCCAGAAAATTCAATTATGGGAATATTCACTAAACCCTAATTTTGCAACCCTATCTTGGGCCAGCCGCCAAGGCTTTATTTAAGGAGGGATTTTTGACCCTTTTGATCATCACGCCACACACATCACGAAGAACAGCAGCAGAGATACAACAGAACGAGAAAGAGAGAGAGAGAGAGAGATATACACTTGTTTTGAGAGAGTTTGTAAGCTTGGAGATTTGTCTTCCACATACTTATCGAAGTTTTCTTAAACCCTACTCTTTTATATATCGATTTCAATGCAGTTTATTATGTCTCTTGCTGCTGTTGTTTGTTTAATCATGAGCGAGTAATCCACTTGTTAGGTTAAGGGTTTTTGATTGGATTTGATCTCATGAGCTAAACATAAATAGGTTTTTAATTAATCATTCGATAGTCTCCACCTCTTGTCGATCATATTGCCTAGGTTAGATTGATCACCTAGCCTTTGATCTTAGGTTTAATTTACTTATCAAAAGTTTGTAAATTGCTGGAATTGACTTAGGTGGGCGATTTGATCCTTAGCCAACGAAAGTTGAAGTTAGGGCAACTCGTGAACACATCAACCCTCATCGCCTAATGCTTGATTATCCTTGTAACCTCAACGACAGTTAGGGTGTTAGATTGATTGTTAAAGTTGTAGATGCCACGAAAATGGATCTCCTTATATTTATGGTTGAGTTCGAGACTTGGTCGTAATCGTATACCTGAATAATTGCTTGGTTCCTGATATTCGAATCCCTGAGAATTATCCCTGACCTAACGCCTTTCCATTATTGTTTACAACCCCTTTTACCTTTTGTTTCGTTTTATTTACTTGTTAATTTGTGACATTTAAACCCAACTTGAATCGCTTAGCTGAGATTGTATTCCATAGAATTAGAGCGTATTGCTAGTCCCTTAACGAACCTCACTATTCTACATTAATTAGTAATTCTAGGTTTTAATCTTTGAAACCGGTAAAACCCCTTCTCATCAAATTGGCGCCGTTGCGACGGGGACCAACTCGATACCTCTAATTTTCGTTTACAATTTTAGACTAAGCACTAATCTCTTTCTTTTGTTTCTCTTGCGTGTGTTTCAGGTGTATGAACTCAAGGACAACAAGGAGAAATCTTCAAACTCCCCTCGTTACTTTGAGTAACCCTGAGCTTGCGAGACTAGAACAAGAAAACATACGACAAAGGCCTAATCCCGCTGATATGGGCGATCAAGGCGATAACAACATGGCAGCTGAGCTGCAAAGGTTGCAAGAGCAGATGGCTCAGATGCAACAGCAGCACGCGCGCGAACAGCAGCAACAACGCGCGCGTGAGCAGCAACGAACCATAGGGGATATGGACAATCCCCATGCCTATTACCGAAATCGAGCTATGATAGTTCCTCCCGCTGTTGAAAGGAATGACTATGAGATTAAACCGCAGATGATATCGCTGGTTAAGCAGCACTTGTTCCACGGATTGCCTGCTGAAATTCTGATGGACCATATAGAGAATTTCGAGGAGATTTGCTCCACGACAAGCTCTAATGGGATGAACCCGGATTTCGTAAAATGCAAGCTGTTTCCGTTTTCACTCGTGGACAAAGCTTCTCGTTGGCTTAAGTCTTTACCTGCTAGATCCATTACGACTTGGGCGCAATGTAGAGCTGCGTTTTTAGACCACTTCTACACAAAATCCAAAACCACGAGTTTAAGGAACAAAATCTCCTCTTTCAAACAATATTCGGGAGAGTCCTTCTGCGAGGCATGGGAAAGATTTAAGGAGTATAAGAGAGAGTGCCCACACCATGGTTTTTCCGATAAAAACCTGCTTGGTATTTTCTACGATGGCGTGGACTGGGACTATAGGAATGCTCTTAATGCTGCAAGTGACGGCGATTTCATGACCAAAACCAGAGAAGGTACGTATAAGTTGATTGAGAACTTGGCTATGAGTTCGAGCAACAAGTCCCAGGAATACGACAGGACTGCAAAATCCAACGGAACGGATTCCACCAAGATCGATGACCTTACGGCCAAGATCAACTTGTTGCTCAAAGCGAACCAAAGGATGGTGAAACACTCGCTGAGGAGATGGTTGAGGAAGGAGACAGTGATCAGCAGGAGGTTATCTATGTGAATGGTCAAGAGTTTATACGAAACCGTGGGTTCAACCAGAATTATAGGAGCCACCCGAACCTCTCTTATAGGAGTACGAATGTTGAGAACCCACAGGATCAGGTTTACCCGCAGCAAACCAACCCCCAAAACCCAAAACCTCAGGATCAAGGTTTCCAGAAGACCTACCCTCAGAACTTCCAAGGCAAGACGTTCCACCCTTTCCAAGGTCAGAAACCGCAGTTCTCTAACTTTCAGGCTCCTGCGAGCTCCGGAAGCACTTCTCAGGATGAGTTGAAAGGAATGATGCAGCAACTAATGGCTAATCAGCAGAAGTGTGCTACTGAGATCAACACGAAAGTGGATGCTATGTATTCGGACCTTAACGGTCGGCTTGAGGCAGTTTGTAACCACGTGAAGAAACTCGACACCCAGGTCGCTCAAACAGCCAAAGCAACCAAAAGACTACAGGGAGTGTTGCCTGGTAAGACGTATGCAAACCCAAGGGAATTTGTGAACGCCATAGAGCTGAGAAGTGGAAGAGTTTTGCCTGGAGTCGTAAGGGCAGAAGCTGAAAACTGCCCAGAAGGAGCACCTGCTCCAGCGGAAGGAGCACCTGCTCCGAACAAGAGAGCACCTGCTCCTGAAACAGAAAATGATGATGAGGTTGCTGGACCAAGTTCTACTGTTGTAAGGCCAAATGAGATCATTGACAGGGTTCGATCTCGTGTCTACAAACCCCCTGTTCCCTACCCAGTACCTCCAAGGAAATCACAGAAGGATTTAGAGGAGGCGAAATGCAAGGAAATGTTGCAAGATTTTACGGTTAAGCTAACATTAGCGGATGCAATTCAGATGATGCCGTCCATGAAAAAGTATGTCAAGGGCCTGGTTACTGGACGGATTCCTTCAGAGCATAGTGCCATGGTTGTAAGTAAGAATTGTAGCGCTGTGCTACAAAACAAAGCCATTAAAAAGCAAGAGGACCCAGGTAAGTTTGTTCTTTCTGTTGATATTGGTCCTGTGCGATTTGTTTGTTCTTTGTGTGATTTAGGCTCCAGCGTGAACCTTATGCCATATTCAGTTGTAAGGAAGCTCGGGTACACAAAATTTAAACCAACAGGAATTTCATTAGTGTTTGCTGACAGATCTATCAAGTTGCCTGTAGGAATTTTGGAAGATTTGCAGGTCAGGATTGGGAACATCTTCATTCCAGCGGATTTCGTGGTGTTGAAACTGGATGATGAGCCGAAGGATCCTCTGATTTTGGGACGTCCTTTCTTACGCACAGCTGGTGCAATCATTGACGTAAGGAATGGGACGATCGGTCTCCACCTGGGAGACATTATTATGGAGTTTGAGATGGATCGGATGCTGAAGAAACCGACCATTGATGGGAAAACCTTTGCCATTGAGGATGATCTCGAAATCTCAGATGGAGAGATTGAAGAGATTCTGGCCGATGATCCATTGGATGTTGCGTTGACAAAAGCCGAAGGCGAGCATGGGTATTTAAGTGAAGATACTGTTGGGTTCGCAAGGATTTTGGATTCTGGGCAGATGGCAAAATCAATCGAATTCTTGAGACTCGAAACAGAGGGAGCTGACGGAGCAGCTGCTCCTGCTCTTCGGAACTTTGTTGACAACCCTTGGAGCGAGCTGAAAGCTCCGAAACTTGAGCTCAAAACCTTACCAGCTGGGCTAAGGTACGCGTTTCTCGGCCCTAACTCCACATATCCTGTTATAATAAATGCTGATCTAAATAATGTGGAATCCGCCTTACTTTTATGCGAGCTTAGAAAGTATAGGAAAGCTTTAGGGTATTCGCTTGATGACATCCCTGGAATTTCACTTGAATTGTGCATGCATAGGATACATTTAGAGGATAAATCTAGGACTTCTGTAGAGCACCAAAGAAGATTGAATCCGAATTTGAAAGATGTTGTTAAGAAAGAAATTATGAAACTCTTAGAAGCTGGTGTTATTTATGCAATATCTGATAGTAATTGGGTTAATCCTGTACACGTTGTACCTAAGAAGGGCGGAATCACTGTGATCGCCAATGATAGGAACAAACTGATACCTACCAGGACTGTCATAGGACATAGGATGTGCATCGATTATAGAAAGTTGAATGCAGCGACTAGGAAGGATCATTTTCCCTTACCATTCATTGATCAAATGCTCGAGAGACTAGCTAACCACCCTTACTACTGCTTTTTAGACGGTTATTTAGGTTTCTTTCAGATTCCCATTCACCCGGATGATCAGGACAAAACGACCTTCACATGTCTATACGGCACTTTTGCTTATCGTAGGATGCCATTCGGACTATGCAATGCTCCCGCGACTTTTCAAAGGTGCATGATGTCTATCTTTACTAATTTCATTGAGGATATTATGGAAGTTTTCATGGATGACTTCTCCGTCTATGGGAGCTCTTTTTCCATGTGTCTGTCTAATCTGTGCAGGGTGTTGGAGCGCTGTGAAGAGAAACACCTAGTGCTGAATTGGGAGAAGTGCCATTTCATGGTGAGGGATGGTATAGTTCTGGGTCATCGAATATCACAAAAGGGTATTGAGGTTGATCGGGCAAAGGTTGAGGTGATGATGAGTTTGCAACCACCGGATTCAGTCAGAGGGATACGGAGTTTCCTTGGTCATGCGGGCTTTTACAGATGTTTCATCAAAGACTTTTCAAAGATAGCAAGACCACTTACTCGACTCTTGTGTAAGGAGACAAAGTTTGAGTTTGATGGAGCTTGCCTCGAGGCGTTTCACACGATAAAGGGAGCATTGGTGAGTGCACCCATTGTTCAACCGCCAGATTGGGATCTACCGTTTGAAGTAATGACGAATGCTAGTGATTACACTGTGGGAGCAGTATTGGGGCAAAGGAAAGATAAAAGGCTCCACGTAATCTACTACGCTAGCGGCACCTTGGATGAAGCTCAATGTAAGTATGCTACGACTGAGAAGGAGCTGCTGGCAGTCGTGTTCGCCTTTGAGAAATTCAGGTCATATCTTGTGGGTTCGAAGGTCATTGTTCATACCGACCACGCGTTGAAGTATTTGCTCACCAAGAAATATGCGAAACCGAGGCTCTTAAGATGGATTTTGTTGCTCCAAGAGTTTGATCTACAAATCGTTGATAAGAAAGGTACTGAGAACGGGGTTGCTGATCATTTATCTCGCCTAAAAGTCGATGAAACAGTCCCGCTTGATGATGCACTGCCAGATGAAAATGTTTATGCGGTTAGATCAATGTGGTCCAGACCCTTTACCATTAAGGAGGTCCATTCATATGGAGCCGTGGTGTTGCTGGACGCCAAAGGCAACGAGTTTGTGGTCAACGGTCAGAGGCTTAAGTTGTACCTTACTGAGACGAACGAAGCCGAAGGAGGATTCATCCCTTTAGGCGATGCACCAAAAGCCTAAATGGCTAATCAAGTCAAGCTAAAGATTTTAACCAAGCGCTTGGTGGGAGGCAACCCATCGGTACGTTTTCTAACTCTTTCAATTTGAATTTCTTTTGCTACTAACTTTGTTTTCGATCTTTGAGTTTTCAAAAAAAAAACGGAAAAAAAAATTCGTGTTATGGAATACAAGAGGCAGATCGATCGATCCACTCTTTACGATCGATCGATCCGGATGAGGGATTCAACATACAAACCAGCGGTCAATGTCAGAATCGACCTGTCTAGTCGATCCGAATTCCAGAGAGCACCTGCTACCCAGAACAGAGCACCTGCTCTCCAGGATAAAAATTTGAAATTTAAATTCATGCCCACCGAGAGGTAAGTATTTCCATGAACACTTTTCTTTTATGCATTTTCATTTTCTTTTATTTCTTTTCTCACTCTCTCTTTTCTTATTATCACACCGAGACGGTGTGAAGTAAGTCTGGGGGGAGTTGCTACTAATCACGTTTATTTTGGATGTTTTTCTATTTTCTTATGTTTTTTTTAGTCTTTCTTTTCATTTGTTTTATTGAGTCAAAACTTTGTAGGGAATTAGGACTTTATCTTATGATGATCTTTGAACTATCTATGTTTAACTTTCTCTCTAGTGAGCATTTCTTCAGAGCATGGGTACAAGGAACAGCTGGAATACTTCAATGCACCATCTTCCAGGTTTCATATTGACCAAAAATTTCTCTCGCTATTGGCACTAGATTAAGGAAACGAACCATATTCAGGACTCCTTATTCTTTCTATCACTCTTGTTGTTCCTGAATAGCTAGCTCATTTTTAGTTAGTACCCTCCTTAACCCTAACCTCTTTTCAAGCCTCTTGCATTCTTGTTACTTCATTGTCATATGTGCAGCATATGCGCAAAAGGGCCGGAGAGAATTGGGTCGACACTATCTTTAAATCACTCTTTCTGAAGAACGAGAGCACTGATTCCCAAAAGGAGCACCTGCTCCTATATTCAGAAGGTGGTTTTACAACAAGGTGGAACAAAAATCCACAAAGGAGGAACAATATTGATGAGCTCCACTTTGGTATGTACAACAACTCTGATATTTTCGTGTTTGAGAGACATACACTTGTAATCAAAGCCCTCTTCATCATCATCTTATCACAAAAAAAAAAACACACACACAGTAAACCAATGATGAAGGGTGGTAAAAATTTGTAAATTAGAATATGTCTCTCTTCACAGTAAGTGTACCCAAGGTGGACGATGGTAACATGAATTAGTTGGAGGAATTTGGAGAAGAAAGAGTGGTTTAGAGAATGTGGATATCAACGTACCCGTTCTCTCTTGCAATTTTGTGCAATATCCTGTATCCACTACGAAACATCGGGTAACCCTTAAACACTTTAAACTCTTCTAGCTCATCCTCTAAATGGCCTTAACCCTTAGCGTCGTCTACTCTAAATGGTGCCTTTAGCGAGACCCTCACGCAACTTTAATGTGTTGAGTTTGTGTTTGGGAAATGGAACTTGGTTGAGAAATGTGTTGAGGAGTTTTGGTAAAGCTTTGTTATTCGTAATTTGAATTATGTGGTCTGCAGATTGAAGGATTTAAACTCGGTTCACTGAGGATAAAAGAGTTCCCGCGTTTTCAAACCTTTCTCCTTCACTTGGTCTTGAATTTGTTTGAGGACAAACAAAGATCTAAGTCTGGGGGAATTGATATAATGTGTTTTTAGCGCATTCTAACCGTTGTTTTATAGGTTTTTATCGAGTCTTTCACTCTCTTTCGAGTCATTCTAGGTACTAAAGTGGCTGGAAGCAAAGATTTAAAGTTTGCAATTGGATTTGGCGAAAAAGAAGGAAAAAGGGATCTTTTTTAAGATTCTGCCCAAAAGGAGCACCTGCGCTGGAATTAGGTGCTCCCGCTCCCCAAAAAATCCAATTATGGGAATATTCACTAAACCCTAATTTTGCAACCCTATCTTGGGCCAGCCGCCAAGGCTTTATTTAAGGAGGGATTTTCGACCCTTTTGATCATCACGCCACACACATCACGAAGGACAGCAGCAGAGATACAACAGAACGAGAAAGAAAGAGAGAGAGAGAGATATATATACACTTGTTTTGAGAGAGTTTGTAAGCTTGGAGATTTGTCTTCCACATACTTATCGAAGTTTTCTTAAACCCTACTCTTTTATATATCGATTTCAATGTAGTTTATTATGTCTCTTGCTGCTGTTGTTTGTTTAATCATGAGCGAGTAATCCACTTGTTAGGTTAAGGGTTTTTGATGGGATTTGATCTCATGAGCTAAGCATAAATAGGTTTTTAATTAATCATTCGATAGTCTCCACCTCTTGTCGATCATATTGCCTAGGTTAGATTGATCACCTAGCCTTTGATCTTAGGTTTAATTTACTTATCAAAAGTTTGTAAATTGCTGGAATTGACTTAGGTGGGCGATTTGATCCTTAGCCAACGAAAGTTGAAGTTAGGGCAACTCGTGAACACATAACCCTAATCGCCTAATGCTTGATTATCCTTGTAACCTCAACGACAGTTAGGGTGTTAGATTGATTGTTAAAGTTGTAGATGCCACGAAAGTGGATCTCCTTATATTTATGGTTGAGTTCGAGACTTGGTCGTAATCGTATACCTGAATAACTGCTTGGTTCCTGATATTCGAATCCCTGAGAATTATCCCTGACCTAACGCCTTTCCATTATTGTTTACAACCGCTTTTACCTTTTTTTGTTTTATTTACTTGTTAATTTGTGACATTTAAACCCAACTTGAATCGCTTAGCTGAGATTGTATTCCATAGAATTAGAGTGTATTGCTAGTCCCTTAACTTACCTCACTATTCTACATTGATTAGTAATTCTAGGTTTTAATCTTTGAAACTGGTAAAACCCCTTTTCATCAATGGGGCACAAAATCAAACCAGTCCATTTTCGTTGCACCAATCACTTTGTTGAGTACAAGGATCTAACTAACTTTCGATGCTAGATACAAGTATTTTCCAAGCATAAACGGACAAGCCCCAATATGCTCACTTAGCACCTCAACAGCACTTTCATGATTGAGAGTCACTATGTCAAGCAAAAGGTCGTTAAGGCATACCCACAAACACCTTTTAGGCAGAGGAATGCCTATCAACACGATCCAAAAAATGATTCAAGGACCAAGTTTTAAGCTCAACCTAAGCTTGAAAACACTTCATTTGTGACACAAAACGATGTTAGCCACTTTCTAAAGCTCCTAAATCTACCAACCCGCAGCTCAACAAAGAGACTACTCACTCATGGCTACGTACAAGCCATGACCGAGCTCGGGTGCTGTGAATATGGTAAAATGTAGAAATGAAAGCGATTCACACACAAAGACTGAAACTTTAAGCTAAAGACTAAAACTTTATAAAGAAAAGAACTTAGAACATCAAAATACCAATGCTATAAGGATCGATTACAACTAAAACACAAAAGGAAAGTTTGAAAGCGATAAAGGAAAGAAAAACAAGACTTAGATTTTTCTCAAGGGCTAAGAACATATTTATAGCCCTTCATAACAGTAAAACGGATCACTCCACTAAAGTCAACAGTCAACCCGAAAAAGTTAACAAAATGTAGTAAAGATTGGTCACTCCATATCAGGGAAGTGACCGATATCTGGTGCCTATCCAGCAATCATGTCGTGACACAGCGTCTTCGTTAGGTGTAGGTTATCGGTCTTCTTCATCGGTTCATGCCGATATCAAGAGATATCGATTTCTTTAGCTTATTCTTCAGCCGTTATAGCGCGCCTGATCCAACGGTCGGAGAGTCTTTATGCTCCATCGTAACAAGGGGATAACCTGGGATATATGTGCACTGGTTTGGGGGCACTAACCTCCTGGTTCTCGACCCGAGTTATGAACTTCAATAGATTTGTTGAGACTTCATCTTTCCAATATTCCAGGTGCTTCCTATCGGTGAGCCTTGATGATTGATGATCGATTTCTGCTCCCATGCTTCCTTTGTTCAATCCAGAACCTTGCAACCTCCCTTTGCTTCCACTCCCTCGCAACCCACTCCAATCCTCCAGGCTCTGATAAGCAAGATAACTCCCGTTCAGCACTGATACCACCTGAAAAAAGGTAAAAGAAGAGAAATATGTACAAACACTAACTAAGACCCTAAGATGCAAACTTAAACTAAAGTAGAGCTAAAGGATTTCTAAATGATGCTGAATGAGGGATAATGGAATGCAATTATATACATAGAAAGTGTAAAGATATGAATATATCAACTCCCCCAAACTTGCCCGCAAGCAAACTAACAGAAGGCAACCCTAAATGAGAGGTTTAAAGACAAGGATACAGTGCCAGAAAGAGACAGTAAAGGTGCTCACAAGTGTGTCCTAAAGAGAACCAAGTCGATGCCCAACAGACTTTATTTAAGAAAACTTTTCCATGCCCATCACAAATCAAACTCTTACTCTAAATCCCAGAACTCACAAGAAATCCTGTCATCAACTACTGTCTCATCTCTTTAACATTCATTTAAGTGTTTGATGCAGTCTCATAGTTGGAAATTGAATCAATACCGTTTTGCATGGTAGAAAAAGGCTGGAAAATGATATTTAGAGAAGGTTCAAGTCTTTTAAGGTGGTTAACTCTCAAAAACAAGTGTCACACTATCTAAAAACAGAAAAGAAAAAAAAACAATTGATGCATACAAGGCTAGGAATCCATTGTCTACCCTTTATCCCTTTAATGCAATCTCACTCTCTTCACCTTTCACTGCCCAAGTGTAACCACTATCCCTTTTTTGGCCAAATACCATTCCTCACAGACTCTAATCCTCTCTTTCTTTTTGAATCAAGACCCAAGGAGTTTCATTTTTTATTTGCTCTAACTCTGTTTTTCTTTTTAGTTTCTAGCTTAGCCCTTATAACTTATAACTTTACTTTTCTTTTGATTTGATCTAAGAAAAGGCTAAACTTACTTTTGATTCTTCACTAGAGCTATTTTTCTTTTAAACTTCCCCCCCCCCCCCATACTTGTCTTTTTCTTTGTCTTCATCCCTTTCCTTTTTCACACTTAACAACTAACCCTCAAGATAAAATAGTGAAGCACAATCCATTTTGGTTTCATTCCCCACCTAAGGCTAGTCTTAGATACAAGAAACTAGCCTATTGGAAGCTTTGCCTTGTCGTCTCTAATGCTTGCAAGATTTTACTAATGCAACACTTAAAAAAAAGGCCTCACTCAAGAACATATGCAAGGGTCTGAACAAAAAGGTTTGGGTTTAAAGGGTGTGGTACCATCCTCATCCAAGAGATTAACATGGATCGGGATGGCCTTTCAAATCAAGAAGAGAGTGGTAAAAATGAGGTAAACATGATTTGAATGTTTAGTGCTTATCCACAGTTATGATTCAAAGTCCAAAAGTGAGAAGATTTAATTCAATTAAGTTTAAATTCGCAAAGAAGAGAAGCTGATCAAACAAGTTTCAAGCAAGTAGGGACTTTTAGAGTGACAAATCAAAGCATGGTTGGCTCTCTACTTCAGCAATATTAAAGCATCGAAACAGTTCTAATGAGGACAACAAGTGTGAGTCCTAAACTGAAGCTTAATCATTGACTGCAGTTGTCCCCGTATGCATATGTAAATGTAGACTATAATGCTTATATACTCAATCCTACATGAAACAGAAACAGGAAGATGCAGATGCAGAATGAAACTATATGTATTATTTTTTGGGAAAAAAACTTATATGACTCATAAATATGTTTTTATTACTAGAATGTATCCAAAATTTTGAGGGTTATATGAGTTTTTTTAATACCCAAAATAGCCCTTTTGTCTTTGTTAGGAAAAAAAATTTCAAAAATCCAAAAAAAAAACCAGTGTTTGTTTTTATTACGAAACTGCCACTCCGAATTTTCGATATGTAGTTGTGACAGACTTGTTTTTATAACCGCAGATTTATTTTAGCGACAGACTTATTTTTGTAAGGAAAGATTTACTTCGGCAGGGTTATTTGTATTACAGACTTATTTGTATACGTGATGACAAATTTATATTTCGTACGACAGATTTAAAATCTATGACAGACTTATTGTTTTCTGACAGACTTATTGTATGATGACACCACAGATTTAACAACTCGTGACAGACTTTTATGTGACCGGCATAATTTTTTTTTTTTTGCCACAGATTTGTTAAGTGCGACTCCACAGACTTATTATATGTACGAAAAATCTGTCAAGTTATAACATATTTGTTGAAGTAAAATTTGCTTACTAGAGTAACCTATAGTGATAGCAGATTTACTTTCAGTTATAACGGATTTATTTTTTGTTTTAATTTTGACACACTTATTTTACATAATGGCATATTTGTTTGTTACAGGAATAACTAAGAGAATTATTTTCGTAGATTTCTTTTAGTGATAGACTTATATATTTATGGCAGACTTATTTAAAATTAAAACGATTTTGTATTAAAAAGGAATTATTTATGCCTAAATCCACTCCCTTTTAGGGTTAGAGAAGAGTAGAAAACTAGAAATCGATAAAACCCAAATGATTTCTGGGTTTTTTAATTTTTTAAAAATTATGTAATTTGTTTTTTATTTATTTTTTTAAATAAATATAAATGGCATTTTCGATAATATGATGAAGTTTATAATCTTAGTGGTCTTTAAACAAAAAATCTGAGTTATACTAGTAATCCTTTTTTTGGTTGGGTTAATCTAGTTATTTTTTTATAGTTTTGAGTCATTTTGAGTAATTTTCACTTATTTTTTTGTTTTGTTTTTGTAAAAAAATTTCTGCAAATAGATGCAATGCAGAAGAATGAAAAATGCAGGACAAAATGTAATGTAAGTAGAAGAAGAAGAGAAAAGAAATCAAACTGTACATTAGCAACTATAGTGTGTGTGTGTGTGGATGTGCGTTCTCTCCCCCAGACTTAGTTCTCACTGTCCCAGTGAGACAGAGAATAGAAAAAAGAGAAAAGAAGCGCAACAGCACACACCCTAAAAGAAAATTAAACAAAATAAAAGAAAACTAAGAAAAGCTAAACTAGTATGTACAGAGGTGGTACCTTTAGAAATATTGGGGAGTAAAGTTTTGAGGAGGAGGAGGAGGAATGATTACTTGATCCCTTGGTAGGGAAAATTGCATATTGCTGACGCAGTCTACCGCAGAGTATTTATGTAGAGGAAGGAAGCATAGCAAAGGTGTATCTTCATGTTCCATGTAGAGATATACTAATGTGTTTGGATACAACTTGCCTGCTAGGGTGTGAGTGTTCACAAGATAATCGAAATCCATCTTGGGAACGGTCTGGAAATACCGATGCCGGTTCAGATCAATCCCACATTCGCTGAAGAGAGGGGTCATCAAGCCACTAATGCAAATCTGATAATTCGGATCTGCTATGGCTATTACTTTAAAGAATTGATCATGGAGTCAGGACCCCACTTCTGGCCTCATCTAGGCGCGGTTTATCAGCCTCCTGTACTTGTTGTTAAGCCATCTTTGGGTGGCTCCATACACTATTCGTAGCTTCTTTAGCCAAACACGGATGCGGCCTTGCAAACATGGTGTGGTTGAGGAGCCTTAGAGCATAACGGACTATCGGGTTCTTGACTCTTGAGATTTTGAAAAGGCTAGGATGGTAGAGGTCATCATTGGCAATATTCCTTCACACAAGATCGGCGTCATCCCACGTTGGACTTGTTCTATAAGTGTCTCCAACTATTCCGTATATATTCAGAAATTTAGCATAGGACAGGGAGAAGTGATTTTGTCCTATCTTGAACAGAATTCTTCCCAATCCAAGGGCTGAATCTTCCACCAAATAAGAGGCTGATGCAAGAAATTGCCTGACTAAAACGGGGTAAGTGAAGTACTCCATTGTAGACAGAGAATTGAAGTTCATCTGCGCAGCAAATTCATCAAGATTGTCCCAGATTCCCATTTCAAACAACACTTTTCTGCAAGCAAACCTAGTCAGGACCACTGGGGTTTCGTTGAGCCTTTACAAGAAATTCCACTCTGAATTAGTCCACAGGTCGGCTCTGTAGAAGACTCCCTCTCCACTTGAAGAACTCGAAGTACTCATGGTTGAAGAAAGGTGAGATTTTTTTTATCTGTCACAACTTCACAAAAAGGAAAATTGGTCACTTGAGTATCTCTACAAGGAGAAGAAAAGAAGAATCGAGGATAAGTTAGACCGTTATAGTGATATAATTGAGCGAGAAGAAGTTCAAATGCTAGGGTGTAAGTGAACAGTTTATTTATTTAGTAGAAATCAACAAAGAAAGGAAGAAAAATGATTTTTGAAGAGAGAAGGAGAGGATATGCTTTTTAAGCAAAAGTCCGCTTTCTTTACTAAACCTAAAATCTGACTTCTAAAACAAGAATAAACCAAAAAATAAAAAAATTGAAAGAAGTAACCGGTTTGCCGTGACCGAACTCGGGTCGATGGTCAATTGGGCTTCTCGCTTCGGTTGCTGTAGATGCCCAATGTAAGGATATGAGCTTGATATTGTTGTGCACCAATATCTTGCTCTTGGTTCATCTCTTCCCCTAAGCAGCATTATTTTATCAGTTGGACCCGTCGGTTAAAACCGATAAGTGTTGCCAAATCAACTTTCGTCTAACTTTGTTCCTTTGTGTCGTTCATAGCCTTTAAACCTCTTTAGCTCCTGATGCTGGATCACACTAAAGAGAAAGATAATTTGGAAAATAAAACATAATTGCATATAGATAAAGCATAGGTATATGTACAAAAAAGATAGTCATGAGAATGCCTCTCAAGTGCGCTTGTTTAATGTCACTGAGCTTGACATTGTTGTTCCTTTTAATTGGAAGAAGGTGGAGACCCCTTGTTAGACTTTGGTCGCCAGTCACTCATTGTTGTTGTCACGTTGGCTGCATCTACCTCAAACCGGTCTGTAGCTTAATTGGAGTGTGCATGAAGAGAATTGCTTGAGCTCTGACCAAGTTTAATCTTGTCCTTAATTCCTTGAGGCGCTTCATATATCATGGGTGGTGGAGTCAAAGTGGCTTGAATTCCTACCTCCGCGGTACCATTGTTCTCAGTGGAAGGCAGACTCTTCTTGTCTAGAGTAGATACGCCTAACGGATCTTCATAATCATCCATAGCGAACGTTTCCTTGCTCTTCATTGTGGGAGCTGTTGCTATGTCATAGGTGATCCTAGCATCCATATTAGTGAGAGTCAGCATCAGGTTTTTCAGGTCTACAGCTCTAGCAGTCTTCAAGAAGGGCATTCCAAGGATGATTGGTAAACTTTTGTCTTCTTCCATCTTCACAACCACAAAGTTAGTGGGAATAAGAGCATCTCCAATTTGAAATGGATAACTCTCAAGAATTCCAAGAGAATCCACTGAAGTAGAATCTACCATAGTGATGGAATACACTCGTTTTTTTTTTTATCTTTTTAATACCCAATTTCTTCACCATGAAGAGAGAGATCAAGTTGATGCTTGACCTTGCATCACATAGCCCCTTCTCATGAAAATCTCCTAGAAAGCAGGGTAAGACAAACTTCCCTGGGTTAGCTTTCTTCTTTCAAGTTGTTTTGTGTTTCAGTAGCATCCTTAAGCTTCTGCTGGCAGTCTAAAATTATATCAATGAATCTCTATTCCACGGTGTATGTTGGTGAAAAATCCCTCCTCTAGAGTGGTTCTAAGAGTTCATTCATCATCTTGTGAATTGCAGGATACGCTTCCTCAAAGCTCAACTACTTGGCAGGCAAAACAAAGTTGTTTGAGAGAGTCCCTTCATTCTTTTCAACAGGTAGGACTTCATTTGTTTCTATGTCAACATCGGATTCCTCCTCTCTCAAGGGTCCCTCCATGATCTCTTCACAACATTCATCCTCCAGGAAAGTGACACTACATGTTTCCTTGGGATGGGCTTCGCATTTTCCAGGAAGAGTGCCTGAGAGTTCTTTGAGATGAGGAAGCACCTTGAACAATGCGGTTATCCAGTGACTTAAACTGAGAATTCAAGCTTTCAAACTTGGTTTGGAGGTCAGTATATCCGCCATCCATATGGTTCTTCAGTTCCAAGACCTTCTTGTTGAATTCTTGCTGAGTTTTAGATTGGTCGTCCATTATCTATTGCAGGACTCCCTTGAGATCAAAACCTGGTGGGACTTGAGCTGTAGGAGTAGAGTATTGCTGGTTTGCACATTGCGGTGGCCAAAATCCAGAATCTGCATTAGGTGCAAACTGAGCTCTTGGCTGATATCCTTGAGGATTAAAGCCTTGTTGTTGCCCCTGAGAGTAGTTGTTGTAGGATCTGGCTTAAAATCTTTGTCTTTGAGGTCTTTGTTGTGGAGGGTAGACTTTATCCTGCTGGTTCTCCATATTAATGCTTCGGTAGGAGAGATTGTTGTTCTTGTAGTTGGGGTTGAAGTTCTTGAATTGATACCCCTGATTTCCAACATGGTTCACCTCCTCTTATTGTCCTTCATAATCTTCAACAGCTTCCTCTTGGTAGCAAGGATTAAACCCATCAATCTCTTCAACAAAGTGGACTCCTTTCTGGCTCGCCATCAATACTTTACCCATTCTGTCCAACCTCTCACTCAGCTCCTTGAATTTGTGATCACTGTGGTTATCACAGGGAGGGAAGTTCTTGTCATAGTCTCCTCCATAGCAGGCGTCAAATGGAGCAAGGTTCTTAATCAACTGCTCTACTTGATTTTCATTAAGCCCACTGAAGTTTCCATAGCTGGTTGTGTCAAGAAAGGTGTTTGTGCTCTTGTTAACTCCACCGTAGAAGATTCCCAAGAGATTATCCTTTGAAATACCATGGTGAGGGCAACTTCTTGTGTATCCTTTCAACCTTTCCAAAGCATCGCTCAGAGATTCTTGGCTTTCTTTTCTGAAGGAGTTGATGTCACTCCTGAACCTAGCAATCTTCTGCTTGGGGAAGAATTTACGCGGAAACTTTTTCTTGCAAAGCTCCCAAGTGTTGACAAACTCAGAAGGAATGTTGCGCTCCCACTTTGAAGCCTTGTTTGCCAGTGAGAAAGGAAACAGGATCATTCTAGTGGTGTCATCAAGAACACCATTTATCTTGATTGTCCTGCATAGTCTATGATATGCTTAAATTTGCCCTGAGCTACTCTCTCAAATTAAGAGATCGTAGTAGTACTTAGGGATCGAATCCACACGGAATCTAAACACACAATCGATTAAAAAGTTAAAATTATGCTAAGTAAATAGTGATGAATGTAAAATAAACAGCAAACGTAAACAAAGTGAATGATGATAAGGGTTCTAGTAATCAATTGGACAAAAACTTAGACTATGGGTAATTCGCAAGAAAGAATTGAAATACATCTGTGTCGATCGACACAGATGTCTGTGTCGATCGACACGAGGATAAAAACGGTTAGGATTTATTAAGCGCGGTTCTAAAACTCAAACACGAATATAAAACCAATCAACTTTCGTTGCAGAGATTATCTATGACTAAATCCCAAAATTCCAAATTTCTTTGCAGATTCAGTGAATAAAGACAAGCATTAACTTTAGGTTTAATTGTGCACAAAATTACTAAGCCAAATTTCTTTGCGAATAGATAATTTTGCTCATCTAAGATTATGTCCGGTTGTTAATAATACTTTTGCATCTATTAAAGCAACCTATGATGTCCAATTTCAGTTGATCAGTCCTAAAATCAGAGTTAAATCAATCTAGATGAAGAACATAAAGAGAAATCCTAACAGGGTTTCAATCCTAACGATTTCTCATCAAACCATAGAATTACCCTAAACCTAACAAGCAAACTACTCAGACATAGATACAGTAAACATTATGAATGAAAAAAATTGCATAAAAGAGATAGAGTAAGTGATATAAAGATTCAAAAACTGAAGGTCTGGAAGTCTGAAATCTCCTAAAAGCTCTCCAAATCTCTTCTCTCTCAAGTCTCAATTAAAAACTAGATATAAAACCTAAAAGCCTAAGGAAAAACTATATATAAGGTCTAAAATCCGGACTTGAATTTTCTGTAAACTTATGGGCTTCGTGGGCCGAAGAGGAAATTCTTCAATCTTCACGTCAGACTCGACTCCGACTTGATCACTTCAGCTCTTCTTTCCTCGATGCTCTAAAATGCTCCAAAAGCTCCCATTAAGCTCCAATCGTTCGTCAACCTATAAAGACTCAAAAATACTCGAAAAATACCAAAAAGACTCTATGAAAAGAACTTATATCATGGTCGAAAAAAAGACTCGAAAAATACCAAAAAGACTCTATGAAAAGGACTTATATCATGGTCAAAAACAGGTAAAAACCATGATATATCAGCCTGTCAAACTTATCAAGATGGTCCAAAAGGTCTTCACTCGGCACTCTTTGGAACATAGAGTTCTGCACCAAGTTGATCATACTAGACTTGATCTCAAAGTTGTTGTTTGGCACTGGCAGAGGGCGTATTCCCAGATCAATACCCCTAGTGTCTGGTTCATCAAAGGCTCCAATAGGCCTCAACTCAGCCTGAGCATCTCCCTGATCTAGTGGTGGTGCCCTTGGTAGGTTCCAGGCGCTTGGACTTGTTCCCTCAGTGGAATAGGATTGGGGTTGTTGTGGATGTTCCATATCCTCTCTTTCTTTCAACTTTCTAGCTGGTGCTTCTACTTTACTCTGTCTTTCAAGTCTGCCAATGTCAGGAACCAAGTCAAGAAGTCCTCCCTCTTGGCTTCTCCTTTTCATACATTGCAAGAAAAACAGAGAAGAAACAACAAACAGAAAAACAGAAAAAAATTGCAGAACAAAATGCAGACAAAAATGAAAACTTTAGTCTTAACGAAATACTCTTATCTAATATCTAAATGCGCAATTCTCACAAACACCTCTTGGGGCAGTGGAACGCCTATCAACACGATCCTAGAAATGATTCAAGGACCGAGCTTTAAGCTCAACCTAAGCTTGAGAACACTTTATTTGTGACCCGAAACGATGTTAGCCAGTTTTCTAAAGCTCCTAAATCTACCAACCCGTAGCTCAACAAGGAGACTACTCACTCATGGCTACGGAACAAGCCATGACCGAGCTTGGAAGGTGCGAGTATGGTAAAATATAGAAATGAAAGCAATTCACATACAAAAACTGAAACTTTAAGGTAAAGACTAAAACTTTATAAAAAAAAGAACTTAGAACATCAAAGTATCAATGCTCGAAGGATCGATTACAACTAAAACGTAAAAGGAAAGCTTGAAAGCAATAAAAGAAAGAAAAACAAGACTTAGGTTTTTCTCAGGGGCTAAGAACATATTTATAGCCCCTCATAACAGTACCCGGGTCGACCCGAAAAAAAAACGGTCACTCCGCTAAAGTCAACAGTCGACCCAGAAAAGTTAACAAAATGTAGTAAAGATCAGTCAATCCATATCAGAGAAGTGATCGATATCTGGTGCCGATCCAGCGATCCATCCAGCAGTCGTGTCATGACACGGCGTCCTCGTTAGGTGCAGGTTATCGATCTTCTTCATCGGTTTGTGTCGATATCAAGGGATATCGATTTCTCGAGCTTATTCTTCAGCCAAGATTGCGCGCTTTATCCAACAGTCGGAGAGTCTTGATGCTCCATCGTAACAAAGGGATAACCTCGGATATCTGTGCACTGATTTGAGGGCACTGACCTCCTGATTCTCGACCCAAGTTACGAATTTTAATAGATTTTTTTAGACTTCATCTTTCTGCTATTCCAGGTGTTTCCTATTGGTGAGCCCTAATGATTGATGTCTGATTTCTGCTCCCATGCTTCCTCTGTTAACTCTAGGACCTTGCATCTCCCCTAACTTCCACTCCTCAGCTACTCACTCCAATCCTCCAGGCTCTGATTAGCCAGATAACTCGCGTTCAGCACTGATACCACCTAAAAAAAGATAAAAGAAGAGAAATATGTATAAACACTAACCTAAAACCCTAAGATGCAAACTTAAGCTAAACTAGAGCTAAATGATGCAGAATGATGCTGAATTGGGGGTAATAGAATGCAATTATGTACATAGGAAATGTAAATATATGAATATATCAATGACTTATGCTTTCGGCAGGGTGGTTGGCGCTGTTTCCAAACAGTGGTAGGTCGGATTATTGCAAAATTTGTCATGGTTTCTTTGGAGCAGACTTACTATGTCCGGTGAAGACTTCAAGCTCGATTCAATGAAAAATCATACCTTGGACGCTGCTCAAATTTCTTTTGAAATTTACCACATATACTATATCTCATGTAAATTTGGGCCATGTTTTACAATATTTTTTTTTTAAATAAGGCATTGAATACTAAAGAAATTATAATATAAATAATATGGTCCATGTGCAAATGTATAGGAAATGCTCCGAAACAGAAGGCTCCATGGTAGATGTAACGACCGCGAACCAAAGATTGTGATTTTTGGTCGTGTGTCGATCGACGCAAGGGGTATGCGTTGATCGACGCAAGGCTAAATCGAACTATATCGGTTAGATTTAAGTGTCGGTTTACAGGCTGGTTTAGGGTGAAACCCTAGGGCTTCTCTATAAATAAGGGTCGGCTGCGTTTTGGGATTTTAGAGTTTTCAGAAAGTTTCCAGAAAAGTTCCAGAGAGTTTCCAGAAAGATTTGTGAGAGGAGATTCGTTTGGGAGGTTTGGGAGATCGTTGTTTGGGCTTGTTCTTTGCAAATCAGGAGTGGATTTTGAATCCTTGGGGAGTATTCTTCTCGTTCTTGGTGTTTCTCTTCCTTTTCCTTTCCAGATCTAAGGTGAGTGCGTGACCATGGCTTATATGGGTAAAGGGATTGATAGGATGCGTTTGATTGTTGTTATTTGGTGTATTTCGTGTGGTTTTAAGTGGCTTTGTGCAGGGAATCGATTGTGTGCGATCTAGAATTGAACCATGACATGAGAGGTTTGATTCTACGATCTATGACGTTGTGTCAGTCGACACAGTGTGTGCATCGATCGACACAGGGTGCTTGTGTCGATCGACGCATGTGCAGTTTGTGCGATTCTTGTTTGATTGTTCGTGCTTTGCCTCGTTGATTGTTCACCCTAATATTGTATCATTTTCTTATGCATCTGTGTATAGCCTAGTGGATGGGATGACCGTCTCACTGAGTATTTGTGATAATACTCATGCATCTCGTATAACCATGTGATGCAGGTAAAAACAAGGTGTGATCGTAGAATCGTGGTCGAGAAGAGGAGATGATCTAGCGGCTCAATTGTTTGCTCGTTATTGTAGAATTGCTAGGGTGTTAGTAATTCTGAAACTTGTTGGATTGGTTATTGACTTGTGTTAATGAATTGGAATGTTGTTTATATGTTGAACTTGGTACCGTTAGTGTTTCAATAAGTATGGGATTATTGAATGATGTTATTGGTTATTGATTGTATTGTTCCGTAGTTTGTGTTGTTGACCTTTTGAGGATTAATATTTGTGATAATAATAATCCGAAAGGGAGAAAAATTTTAAACTTTCCGGGTTGGATCGTTTCACTAGAAGTGAAGAGAAAAGCTTTTTTGATAAAATGTGAATTTTATATACCAAAAGCTGAAAAATGTTTCTTTACAATTTGCTCGGCGGAGCAGTAGGTATCAAAAGGCTCAAAAAAGAGAAAAAAACCTAAGAGAGACCAGGTAAAGGAATTTGAGTCCTCGTAAGAATGGCAACTACTCATAAGTTAACCAATGCAAGAGAAGGTCGCGGAATGGCTTCATGTGTCTCTTAGCGAGGATAGAATCCCTGATGCTACGATCAACCAGTTTAAATATTACCATGTGTGGCGATGAAACTGACTTGTGGAGTCTATTGTTTCTCTCCTTCCAGATGTGGAAGATTAGTGTTTGGACAGCAAGCGTCTTGAGCGTGAGGGGAGGTGATCCCATTGGTGAAGATAGCCAGGTGATAAGGTCAGACCAAGCAGCAAACGTGTGGTTGGGTCTCCCAAGTTGATGAAGCACCAAACTCCAAAGTTGTAGACTAAACTCACAATGGAGCAACAGGTGGTCTCTGGTTTCAGGCATTCTACTACACATAGCGCAAGAGGTTGGGATGATTATTCCCCAGGCAACTATGCGAGACCCAAAAGGTGAAGGCATGCTTAGGGATACAGCCTTTAAACCAAACAACCTGAGCCCATTGTTTAACTGTACAAGATGGTCTGAGCTGCTGCCAAGTTTCTACGGTAGAAAACAAGGTAGTAGATGAGCCATCAATGTGCCAGTAATAGGAATTTGGATCATGTATGAGGCTGGGAATGGGAGACTGTAACAGAACAGTACGAAGGCATGCTAACAGATGATTCCTTATGCGACATAAGGGTAAAATCCATCCAGAGGGACCTACACCATCAATAACATGCGCAAATTATGGAATTCCAGTGAGTTGAGGCCCTGAGTTAACGGTATAATCAATAAAAGGGCCTAACCTATTCCAGTGTTAAACCGGTAGCTGGCAGTTCTTCCATCCGCAACTTCACATCTCCTAAATCTTTTGGCTAAAGGCCTCAAGGCAAGAAGAGCTTTCCAAATCCAAGAGTGATGAGAGGCAGCCTCAACATTCCAGAAGCTCGTATGTCTTAGTCTGTGAAATTGGTTCCACGCAACCCATAGAGAAGCTCTGTTAGCGAAGAGCAGCCAAATGAGGCAAAGGTTAAGCGTTTTGTTCCAAGTCTGAAAGTGCCGGAGACCTTGCCCGCCCTCAGCCTTAGGTAAACAAACTTGTTGCCATAAAACCTTGATGCCACTTAATTTAGTGGTGTCACCAGTCCAAAGGAACCTATTGCACTGCTCTATTTTCTTGAGGTAGCAGGTAGGGAACACAAACGCAGACATCCAAAAATTCAGAGTGCTATAAATGACAGAGGATAGCAATTGCAATCTACCTGCAAACAAAAGTGTCTTTGTTGCCCAATTGTTAAACCTCGAAGAGATTTGGTCAATGAGAAGAGAGTAGTCAGCCTTACGGAGCTTTCTGTGAAGCAAAGGCAGGCCTAAGTAGCAGAATGGGAAAGTGCCATTAACAAACCCAAAAGCAGAGGTTTCCTCTGATTCCACTTTGTTCAACCCAGCAGCGTATAACCCAGATTTCTCTTTATTCATCTCAAGGCCAGAAAGAACCTTAAACTCGTCAATCACAGAGGTGATAGCTAATAGAGAGGAGGTCATCCGCAAAATCCAGGTTTGAGATCTTTAAATCCTTTGCCCTTGGATGATATCCAATTGAACCGTCTGCAAATTTAGCCTCCAATAATTTAGATAGTACTTCCATAGCAATGACAAAAAGGGAAGGAGATAAAGGGTCTCCCTGTCTCATACCCTTAGTGCCTTTGAAATAGCCACATAAACTACCATTAATGTTGATGGAGAAGCTAGAGTGGGTGATGCATTGCTTGACTTAGTTTGTGTACTCCCAATCAATAGCTGCCTCTAAGACCTTCAAGATGAATTCCCAACCAACAGTATCAAAAGCCTTTCTCAAGTCTACCTTCAAGACTCCCCTACAAGATATATTTTTCGGCCCAAATCCTTGTACAAGCTCAGTGGCTAACTGTACATTTTCTATGAGTAACCTGTCTATGACAAACGCAGATTGAGAGGGAGAAATCCAGTGAGGGAGAATCGACTCCAGCCTATGAGCAAGCAGCTTAGAAATAACCCAACATTACAGCAGGAGATTGGTCTAAAATCAGTGATCTTATCAGCATTCGTCTTCTTGGGTATAAGAGTGATAGCAGTGTTATTACACTATTTGAGGAGTTGTCCAAACAAAAAGAATTCCTTAACTGCATCAGTGAGTTCATGCCCTATCTTATCCCACATCTTCTTGAAGAATTCAGCAGTGTAGCCGTCGGGTCCCAGAGACTTATTTGCTGGCAGATCATAGAATTCGGCCATGATATTATCATTGGTAACCTGAGCTGCCAGCAAATCTCTCATTCCACTGTCACACTTGAAGTGAGAGAGCAATAGAATCTGATCTTTGCTTTCCTGATTCAGAGGAGTAACACTACAACCAAATAAATCAGTGAAGAAACCCACACAACGGCTTTGAAGCGCATCAACATTTTCAATACGATGACCAGAGTGATCTAGCAAGTAATGAATCTGGTTGATGGATCTTCTAGTGGCCACCATCCTATGGAAGAAAGCAGTGTTTGCATCACCACAAGCAAGCCAAGTAACCCATGATTTCTGACAAAGAAATCTCTCCTCAGCAATAGCAAGCTCAAGCCAAACTTTGTGAACCTCTTTTTCTCTATGCGCATGCTGAGGAGAGGGAGATGTCAAAAGGTTGTCTTGACATACTTTCAACTCCGAGAAGGCAAGCTGAACTTTCTTTTCCAGGTTGGAGTAGTGCTTTTTGCTGAAACTTTTGATAATCCTCTTCAGGAACTTGAGTTTCTTAGAGAGCACAAACATAGAGCTTCCTTGGTAAGCTAATCTTCCCCAAACTGATTTGATCTTGGAGGTGAAGTCTGGATGATGCATCAAGAAGTTAGAGAGCTTGAATGGCTTCTTTTTACCACCATGCTGGCTACCAAAGGTCACACAACTAGGGCAGTGATCAGAGAATTCCATTTCACTGAACTGTCCAAAGGAGAATGGAAAAGTTAGGAGCCAACTCTCATTAATGAGGATACGATCGATCTTCTTAGCAATTGGGTTGTCTTCTTGATTGTTCCACCAACTAAAGTGATGTCCTCTGAAAAGAAGGTAACAAGTTCGCAGAGTCAACACAGTCACAGAATTCATGCATTCCACCAGAGATACGCGTGCCGCTGTTTGAAGCATCAGCAGATCCAAAGATTGGTTGAAGTCGCCTAACACCAACCAGGGCTTGTTATTAACAGAGGGATCGGCAGCCAACTGAATTAGTTCCTGCCAAAGGTTCCTTCTCCCATATCTACAATTCAGAGCATAGATAAAAGTCACCACAAACTCATGAGCAATATGGGGAACCTTTATTAAGCATGAAATTGTTTGAGTAGATTTGGAGAGCACAAGGACAGAGACACTCGGATCCCACACCACCAATATCCTATCAAGCTCAGCATGTTCATAGTTGCTCACATAACTCCACCCTGGGAAAGAGGAGCGTAGAAGCTTTAGGGACCTTTGTTCCTTCACCCAAATCTTTAAAATACTACCAAAAAAAGCTTTAGAAAGCTTGAACCATTTCCTAAAAAGATCTCCGCCGAACCGAGTTATTGAAGCCTCTATCATTCCAACTAAAGGTATATATCATTAAGGATGATGGGGTTTGGGGCATTTGCCCCTCTTCATCTATAAGCTTTTCTGCTTCTGCGTCTTTGCAAGCTTGTTTAACTCGGCTTAACTAAGTTTTTCTGCTTCTGACGTTGATGTTTTGATGTTGTTGGTCACTAGTTTGGGATGCAAATAGATTACATGTGCAATATTCCCGGCGACTTCAGCTACCTCTATCGTGCTCTTGTTATTGTGGGTCAAAATAATTTATATAAACCATGGGGTCACGTGACCCCGTTATCTCTAACCTCGTTCCGTCCGTGGTGTTACTTGTTGTTCATATTACAGTTAGAGTAATTTTTTCTGTAGATTTTAAATTATTCAGTCTCATATTTCTGAACCTTTTCTACCCTTTGCTAACAACATATATGTTATTGAAATTGACCAATAGAGAGATAGATTCGAGATCGAACCCTCATTCTTGATCTTGGAAAACAAAAGGTGAGACCGAATTTATTTGTAAGATCAAGATATTTGGCTTTTCTATTCAAGAGATCCATATCTATTTATTGACAATAGAATGAGCTTCTCTTCACCACAGTAGCATCTCTTTTCTGATGTTTTTGTAGGTGGTTGGTCGTTCTCCATAAATAAATATATATTATATTTGTTTTGTTTAATAAAATTTCACAGAAGAACATTTTGTATGTAAAGTGCATAATATATGTATATATCAAGTTAAAATCACATTTTCAAGCAAATAGGTTTTCTCGACATTCATAGTGGCCCCGATTAGAACAGGCAAGCATTCCACTAATCGAAGGATACGAAGCTTTAAAACTTACAACACTCTTTGATTCTACGTACTTAAACTTTTGGCGATAGTCCTCAAATAATATATTCCATTTTGCATTAAATAAACTCCACTTAGATTAAAATGTACACTAAAAATACTCGCTATATACGTGTAGATGAGAAGATCTTTTATGTGCCTGTAAACCTGTTTTGGAGATGTCGTATCTGAAGGAAATGAATATATGCTCATAATTACTAGAAATAATAATATTCTCTGGCGTGGGCCTTTTCAAATGATTCCAAATAAGAAAGAGACACAAATCACCTCAAATTCTTATGATTATTATATCTTCCATCGTGCCCTCAATATCGCCCCAACTTGATCCCCCGACCATTTCTCATCATTGTTTTATAAATGCATACATTTACGGTATATATATGTATACATATATTATGTATATGTAAATATTACTGTATATATATGTGTTACTGATCAGGATAAATGCAGTGTGAGACCTTATATTTTGTGTCAAATGTTAACATATAGAAGACCCCCAAATGAGAAGTTTTGATTCGTATCTTAATCAAACTTAGCGTATTCGGACCGTCTCGCTTGGTTAATAATGACATTTGATCTGTTTTCATTTTGCTTTACATAATTTTCCAATTCAAATCATTATACCAATTAATAAGAAGAATATTCAAACTTCTAATACTTTTCAATTTCATGCATATACAGGATACAGAGCGATGACTTAGTGCTCATTGACCTTTATCGAAGACAAGAAAGTTGACCATTCTTATGTAATATATATGTAGGCTTACTGAAAACGTTCTTCTTCCACTGTTTATTTTTTAATAATTTCTCATTTATATATTTCCTTAATAAGTATTTACAAAAAGAATTTAAACAGGTTACCTAACCTGCTACCCACATCATCCACTTAGCCACTTAGGGAAAACAAAAAAAAACCCCGTGGGGAATGACTTACCAAGCACCCTAATCCTCAAAAAGCAAGCAATTTTTTTAATTTTCTTCACAAGAGACTGGTTAAATATATGGTCCATATTTCATGCAATGAACTTTCTACCTTTAATTTTGCTCAAACGTTGCTTGACTTTGAAAAACAATACCCATTATACAAATAGAGTTTTCTAACATAATTATGTTCTAGAAAAACTAAAGTGGGGACTTGATCCTGGCCAAGTGCGGCAGGTACGTAAGAAGTAGGAGGTGACTTCTCATCTTCGGCCATAAAAAACCACAACGACCAGTCGGTGTTTTCATATGAATTTGTTTTGTTTGTGAAATTGAAACTATTATTTTTAATGTTTACCTTCGGTTCAATGTTTGTTTTATCTTTGGTTCTAATATTTTCCTCCGTTCTATATTTCATAAAGCCAGTACGAAGTGCAAAAACAAATTAAAAGATGGCAAAATTTGCACGAGAAAAGGACGAACTACCTAAAGTTACACCATTGTTACTTGATTTTTAACCTAGCACCATTTTCACATGGTTTTGACTTCTGATATCTGAGAAAATGGCTTTCAAAGTGGTATTAATAAACGAATACTTTGTTGTATTTCTACAAAAACTGAATTTTAGACCAATACTTTGATTATAAAATAGTGAAAAACTTAAACGGTCTAGCGATAGAGATATCCTAAATTGACTTATTTTTGGCACTTTATTGAGAAGAACATCATACCTTATTATTTATTCAACTTAGAAATTTTTTCAACAAAAACATACCAAAACAAAAATGAATGATAGATATGTTTATGTAACTCATTGAAATTTTCTGGATATAATTATCCATGAGTTTTCTATTATTGTCCCGGATCGTGATGGGTTTTTTTTTAATTGCGTGGAAGAATCATCTAACTTAAATCAATGATCTTAAATATTTTAAATAGTATGGAACTCATACTCAAGCCCTAAATCAATACCGTACCCCCCCCCCCCCCCCCCCCCCCCCCCCCATTTCAATTCACATATTATATATTCGTCTATATAAAGTCCATAAATATAATCTAAACGACAGGCAATTATTATCTATATATATACACAAAATAAGTGTGTCAGTTTTGGTATGGCACAACTTTTTGTCTCTGCGGAACAATAATTATTCAGTTTGTGTAAGTGTATAACCTATGAGTAGATAGTAAACTGTCTATTTGAAGTTAATAATGTTAATTCCAGTGACTGGAGAAATTTTACCGAAAACTTATTACTAATTAGTCAAATCATTCCCACATAAGCAAATATATACAATTAGTAAGAAATATTTTTTTTTACTAAAAAAAATGTATATTTCGTTTTAAAGGTGCAATAAGAATATTGAGCACCTTCTAACCTGAAATATAGTCTGAAAATTTCAAACAAAATTGAAGGAAAAACCAACATCACATTTCTTACAAAACATTATACTTTACTCATCTTGTTGGGGGAAATAAATTTAGATAGCTTCATTAACTAGATCTGTCGGTAATGTTTTAGCGGTTCATAATCTGTTATCGAGATGATACTATAACTACGAGCCATTACTTTCAATGTATAAATGAATCACATGAAACAGGAAAGATGATTCGATTTTTCCAATACAAACATCACATTTTGTAGCTATTGCCTATGGATTTTAACTGTCTAAAAAAAAAGGACAAAGACTATTACCTAGTTTTCTATATACAGGGATGGAGAGAAGTTATTAAAAGTAGTCGGATCGGAACATTAATAAGTCTACAAAACCTATAGTACATAGAGGGAAAGATGTCAAAGTAACGATTGAACAAAACACATTGCACGTGTGAACTGTCCTATGTAGACCAACGAACCAAATCCGAATTAGATTCTCTTCAAGACCTAATAGCCAACAATATGTAACGTATAAACTATGCCATATACATATATACTTACATACAGTACTTACAACATGTGGAGAATCATATACCCCATTATGGATTATCGTAACGTGTAGCCAGAGTATATATCACTAGAAATGAGAATAAATTTTAATGGAATATATCATTCATAAAAAAAAAATCTTCAGTGACTACAATCTGGTTTTAGCAAGTTCGTACTAACATTATAACATAATGGTTTAATTATTATAATAATCAATAATTAAAAAATAATGTATTATATGATTTTTAATTACTGGAATCTGTAGGGCAAATCCAGGGATCAACTGTTGTTGTTTTTGTTGTAGTAGTAGTCGTACCTGAAGAACCTTTGATCGAAGCCGAAGAAGAAGATGCAACATTATCATGAATCTCCGGTCTCTTTTCTGATCGGCGATCAAACTCCGAGAACTGTCCCATCATCAACTGGTGGTCGTCGTCAGCCGTTGGATTGTGATGTTGCTGTAATGCTCCGAGATTAATTGAATCAAGGTCTTGAAGTGAGGAGAGTGTTGTTTGATGGCTTTGATGATGTTGATGAGAAAATAGAGACTGAAATGTTGAAACTTGTTGATTATGGGGGAGAGGCAGATCGGTAAGAGCCTGAAAGTTCATGGAAGTAGTTGTGTGATGATATTGATTGAGCAAAGAAGACGATGAAGAAGGGATCAAAGTCGGAGATTTTTGAGGGTTTGGGCGAAAAGGGTTATAAGAAAGATGATCGGAAGGAGACCGGAAAATATCGAAGCGGCGGGTGGTGGAGGAGAACGGATGGGTGGATAAAGGAGAGGCGGGGACGCCGGTGAATTCTTGAACCATAGCTCTGAAGTTAGAAGTGTCGGTGGTGAGAACGGTGGTGGGTGCTCTTCTTGAAGCTCTTGTTCGTTTTCTAGGGTTTCTTGAGGAAGAAGGAGGCGGAGGAGGAGGAGGCGGTGGTGGAGGAAGAGGAGATAGAAGGTTGGTTTGGTTGAGAATGTGATCAGAGATGGGAGGGATGATAAGATTGTTAACGAAGTTAAGGTAAGTGGCAGAGGAGGAAGAGGAGGAGGAGAGAGTTGTTGGATCGCCGTAGAAGGCGGAGGAGAAAGGAGGGAGGAAGAAAGAAGAGTGATCTGCTGCAATACCTGTTGATGTAGACTCGTGATCATCGCTTGAAGATTGCAAGCTTCCACTGTTACCAGAATCCATATGGACATGGAAGAAACAAGAACATGAGAAAAGAAGACGTAGGAGAGCTTGTATTTGGTGAAATCTAGGGTTTTGAGAAAGAGAGAGAGGGATGGCCAAAATTATGTGTTTTTTTAGTGAATAAGGTCGAAGGAAGAGAGTGGAAGGAGAAGGTATGGTGTCTCCATTGATGGGGAGAGAGAGAAGGCGGTGGCTGGCGAAGAGTCAAACTCAATCTGAAAGCGAAGAAAGAAAGAGGAGAGAGAGACAAATATCTCTTTCTTTCTCTAGTGGGGATGTGATGAATGTGAAAGGATAGATAGTGTTGGATTTTTACAAAACATATATTTTTAACTTGGGACTTTAGTCCATTTGTATAGAGTGCTATATATATCTTCCTTCACTTTTATTTTGTAAAATGACCCACACAGTTTACTTATACAATAATCTACTTTGAGACTAGTTCACAAGTTACTGCTACACAAACAGGATGTGGAAGTCTACACAGACAGGATGGGAGCTTCGAAAGTCCTTTCCATAGTTTACTCTACTTTGGACTGGGCAAACAATCAGTGACATTCGATTTGATTTGTTATTCGTTTTGATCTGAACTGAAAATTGCCGTAAAATTTTGAAACAATGTAAATACTAAAATGTGTTATCCGTTAAAAACAAAGCAAATTGCAAATATCATTTAAGAAAATACCGATATCCGATCCAATATATATGTAATTTATATAAAGTAACAAATGTGTATGATTAGTCTTTTTTTCATTATTAGAGATATACAATAGTTAAATAATAATTAGATAATATTAAAAATGTTATCAGATCTACGGATATCTTAAAAAAATTCGGATATTTGATTATTCACATATCAAATCGGATATCCGTAGATACCTAAAAAAAATTTTGAATATTCGAAAGTCAACAGATCAGATCTAAAAATCAAATTTCTGTTCTAAACGGAGCGGATCGCGGATACCTAAATTTTTCATGATATATGCTCAATGTCCAGACCTGACTCTACTGCACTGCTCGCGAGACAAAAATCAACGAACCAATATACTATGTCAGAAGACAATTTTTCGTTTATAGATGGGCATTTCGGCTTATTCGTGTCCAAACTCTGGGCAAGTGCGAAAATTTCTACCTAATATTTGAGAGAGTGTATTTACATACCCGAACTCATTAAAATTCAAAATTTCCTACCCAAGCTTACAAAATTAGGCTTACAGATACCTAACAGATAACGGTGTTAGTTTTTCCGTTAAATATGCTGACTGGGATACTGATTCATTGGACAAATCATATAAGTTTTCGGCTTATTCGTGCCCCAACTCTAGACATGTGTGCAAAAACATTCCCATATTGATATTTTGAATATTTTTTATTTACAAATAATAATTTTCTAAGTAAAAAATATATCAAGAAATATTAATACTATTTCGGTTCCTATTTAAATTTTGATCAATTTAATATATTTTTCAAATAAATTTAATTTTTAGATTATTTTTTAAATTTTCCAATTACAATTAACATTGAATTTGTTTTTACTAAATATTATTTTTTGATATTAAATAAAATACACAATGTTGTATTGATATTTTATCATTTAAATATATTAAAGATGAATTATTCAAATAAATGATACTTACAAGTTTAATTAAATATTATAACAATTTATGTTTATGAGTTGTATCATAATTGATAATTATATGAGTATTTATGACCGGTATTTATGACTAGTATTTGGTGGAAATTTTATATAAATAGTGCAAGTATTGGCTAGGTAATGTGGATTATTTCTTTTTTAAAAGTTAACAGGTATCTAATGTATTAGTTTTGAAAATAATTTTGTTTTATTTAAAGAAAATTACAATATTAAAATATTACATTAAAAATTGGGTATGTAAATAAAATTAGTAGATATTAGAAGATATCATAGATATTAGATATTCTCTTCAAATTTAATTTTTAAAAATAATATATTGAATGAGTAATTTAAAACTATACATACCATGAAAATATGTACATATTATATCTATAAATCTAATATAATATTTTTATTTTTAAAACCATAATATGTTTTTTTCATTTTCAATATCGGATCCTCAATGTCTTTAGTTTCGTTATTTTTTTATATATTTTTTTAGATTCTAAAAACATAATATACATAATATTTTTACATAATTGTTTAGTTTTTATAAATGTAATTCTAAATTATTAATATATATATATATATATATATATATATATATTGCAATTAAGTTGTCATTTAATAAATAAAATGGTGAAAGTGATTGTGGAGTCGGCATATAAACATTTTCTCAATAATCACTTCATAAATAATGTTAAGGAGATTTTTACCATAACGAATACGAAATAATCAAGAGAAAATATAGACTTTGGGACTGTATTGCACACATGTCTAGAGTTGGGGCACAAATAAGTTGAAAACCCATATGACTTGTCAAATGACTCAGCATCCCAGTTAGCACATTTAACGGATAAACTAACACTGTTACTCGTTAGGTATGTATACGCCTAATTTTATAAGTTTGGGTAGAAAATTTTGAATTTCAGTGAGTTCGGGTATGTAGATGCACTGTATCAAACATTAGGTAGAAATTTTCGCATTTACCCAGAATTCGGGTACGAATAAGCCGAAACGCCTTTATAGATGACAACATCATGTATTTGTATAATTAATCAATAAGGAAAGTGTATTCGTGACAACAACAAACAAAAATACAATTGATAATATTGTACTTGTACAAATCGCTAATTATTAAATAAAATAAAACTTAAAATCAATTAAATTTTTTTTATTTATACTAAAGTTTAATAATTATGAATATAAATTAAAATATGTGTATGTACATGAATTTCTAAAACAATTCACATTTCATACTTGATTCATAAAAGTTATTACAAAAACATGTACATATTAAAAATTATACTAAAATCTTATATTTTTAGAAAATAACACAGTAAAGGTTAAATATATATATTAAATTATAATATAAAAAAATTTGAAACACAATTAGACTAATTCAGTTTTTTTGAGAAAAATAAAAATTAATTTGGATTTTTAGAAATTAATTAGGTTTCTTAGAATTTGTATTCCGCCTTGCTAGCAAAACATCGATTAATGAACCAGTGGTACTTTCGCAATTCGAGACCCATTAGATCATGTTCTCCCTAATTGATCCCTTTAGTTGAGACTTTGTATGAAGCATCAATGGATTAATGAAAATTGTTGAGACCATTAAAAAAGTTGCATTCCCTTCACACCCTTACTGAATGGAAGCAAGTACCTTCTACGTAATTTAAATGTGAACAATGATTTGTCTGCTATCGCTGTGGACTCTTGCCATTTGCAGATTAGCTTATTTGGATCTTGTTGTACTTTTTTTAAAATAATTAGTTTAACATGTAGTAATCAATTTTTCTTTCCTTCAAGTAGGAAGATCTTAGGTCGGTAAATCTTGGCTTAGGAGCATTGTTGGGCTTTTGTTGAGTTCACTTCACTAAAACACACTACATAAGCCCATCAGCTTTATCTTCCTCTTTTCTTTTGTGAAGTTATCCAAAATCCAATTACTTTCGTTTTTTTCTATAAACATTTATCTATACAAACAATTACTTCTTTTTTTTTGGTAAAACACAATTACTTTCTTTATACCAAAGTGTTTGTTCGTACAAACTACAAAGTATTATTAGAGCATCCCAATGGCAAAAACCCCCCAACCGTTGGATTTCTTATTTATATTATTTTATTAGTTTTCATTTAATTTAATTATTTATTTTAAACTTAAATCAATAAAAAATATTGAACCATTAAAATAATACCAAATAGCAATTGAGTTTCTAAAAAAGTTCTACATGTAGAGACTCAACTTTTTCTCTTTCTTACTTTTATGATTTTCTTTTGTTTTCTAGTCATTTAAATATCTTAAAAAAATTTCTATTGGGAACAAATCCATTGTTGGGTTTTAAAAGATTTTTTAAAATTAAAAAAAAATTAAAAAAACAAAAAATGAGAGAGATCCTTAGGAAAGTTTCTCAAACAAGAAATTTTGAAATGGATATTAGAGACTTGTCACATATATTAAAAATATTAATATTAAATTAATTATACTTTCTATAGAAACTTAACCAATGTTTTGGCTCTTAGGTAGGGATGGGCACGAAGCGGATATCCGATATTTTGGTAGTATCCGTGATTCGCTCCGCTCCGTTTGGATCAACACTTGTCTGATCCGTATCCGCTCTGCACCAAACCGGATATTCGTTGTTCGGATATCCGCTAAAATCTAAATTTTTGTCATATATTCGATCCGCTCCGTTACAATTTGAATTTTTTTTATAAAATAAATTTAAATTTAAATTTAACCCAAAATGACATTTTTTAGTTAAAAGATAATAATTTCTTCTTAATTTGTTAGTCTTCAATATTGAAATAATTAATTTAATGAATAAATATCTATAAAAAATGATCTATATAATTACATACATATATAATTATTATACAATCTATATATGAAATGATCTATACATATATATATTTACGGAGTGTAGCGGATATCCATTTTTTAAATTTTAATATTTGTGATTTGCTTTGTTTTTAACAGATATTGAATTTTAATATTTGCTTTGCTTTGTAAAATTACGGATATACGGATTTTTCGGATCAGATCAAAACGGATAACAAATCAAAGCGAATTTCACTGATATTTTTCCCAGCTCTGCTCTTAGGTAATTAGATGTCATGTTGAAAATCTGAAAAAGAAAAATTAGTCAGGATCGACGAAAGCTCCGATGTGGTAGGAGGAGGGGACCATCTTCAAGACTGACACGTGTATATTCTTTCCAAGTGATCTCCACAGACACAACTTTGGAAGTTCTGACAAAATGGTTACACTAATCTCTTTACTTACTCGCGATTATTTATACCATGGATTAAGAATCCCAACCACACTTGAATCAACTCCAAACCATTTTAAAAAGAAGATATTATACACATGACACATGAATACTTTCTTTCATTTCAATTTTATTGGCTGCTGATTCAAATATCACTAGTTAATTATGCACGTTAGGTTTTACGTCCATCGATTCGAGGTTTTGGAGCTGACTAGATATTGATTTGTCCAATTTATAATTTCTAGATTCAAACTAAAGTATTCAGCCTGTTAGACAAGACAATATTATCACTAAATGAACTTTATAAATTAATTTAATAATACATACGAGTTTTAAACATATTAGAGTTGATAAATGATGTGTCAATTGTTGGTAATGTAATACTCCTTCTGTTTCAAAATAGTTGTCATTCTAGGTTGTTTCACACATATTAAGAAAATATATTAAAAGTCTATTTTACCCCTAATTAATACAATGTTTTACTGATATGAGTAATTAATAAGTTTAAAAGTAAAGATAAAATTGGAAAAATTAGTCATAAATGTGCATTGAAATTGCAGAATGACAACTAATTTGAAACAAAAAAAATAAGGCTAGAATGACAAGTATTGTGAAACGGAGGGAGTACTTGTTTATCAGATAAAAACATCAACCGGGTAATGAATTTTTAAAATAAAAATAAAGAGTGACGTGCGTTATAACAAATGTAATAGAAGTGTTATAACAAATGTAGATTAAACATCATGGAACAAGGTTTCAAAAAAAAAAAAAAACATAAAACATCATGGAACATATGTTAAAGAATTCATATACAGTATACATTAAATTCGGAATAGGAATTCGATAAAGCATAATAAATTTGAAGCTCAGTCCTGGCTTAATGCATACGATTGATTAACAAGTTAATAATAAGGATAAAAATAATTAAAAAAGACTTCAACGTGATGGTGCATTCATACGTATAAGTATTCCTGAGAACCAAGCTAATCTTTAATATTTCTCTATAAACAATCTCTTAGCATATGGGCAAACAAATAATTTGGAAAGTGCGATAGGTTTCCGAGAGATCGTAAAATGTTAATAAATCTACTTTTACTTTTCCAAAAAAATATTGTTAGATTATGATCGTTTGATTGGTGTAGGACTGTAGCTACTTTAATATATAAGATGCTGGTAACTTGGATACATGTTCCTCGAATGAAAGATTTGTGACATTATTGCATACCACTTTTGATTAATCAACTTTTCGTACATGTGATTAATCGATGGACCACCCATATGTTTATATATAACATCTCACAAAGCAAAATTAAGACCATCCAATTAATCAATATCTACATAAATGCTACATACATAGCTACATACATAGCTATATCTATGCATATTATTTACAAACACTTAAGAACATGTGTATTCCTAGCAGTGGCAGAGCTAAAATATTTTGTTACCAGAATTAAATAATTTATCTACTATAAAAATTAATCAAAAACAATAGACACCGGAATATAATAGACAAATGTAACTTACAATCACATTTATTGCATTGCATGATACAATATCTATGAGTTTAAATATTTAAAGTTTAAATTTATAAAAAAACTAAATGTAAACGCGTACATAGTAAAACAAAAAAATCTAAATATTATTATTCGGAATACAACACAAAATTGATCAAGGTGTCTTAGTGCTATGAGTTGTTGTTTTTAAAGACCCAAAATAAAAATAAAATGTTATATATGTTTTGTGAAAAACAAAACTATTTCGATAGATTATTAGATTAAACATATGAATCATGAAAGTTATATTATAATTGGTTCTTAAGTCTTAACACAAATCCAAATAGATTAGTTATTTTTTCCTTATGTGTTTTGGATTTTTTAGTAGGAGTTAAAGAATCATTTTACACCAGGTTCACTATAATTATTATTAATTAACATATAATGAAATTATCAAAATGTTTAGGGGTCAGTTGACCCCCTATTATGTATGTACCTCCGCCACTGATTCCTAGAAAATCTGAACATTTTGTAAAGTATAGTGAATTCATGCTATGACAACGTGAAATGTAAAAGATGTGACGAAAATAGTAATAAGAAGAAGAATTGGTTTCATTGTGTCCCTAGTTTAATCTTTCATTAGGATCCCTTGGGAGGAAGGGTATTTTCAAATAGAGTAGACTAAGATTGATTCCGAATCCACCGAAATTAGAGTTTTGGTCCGAACTTTAAATTTATAATAAAAAAAATAAATAAATGGGAATTGGTTATATGAACGTGTACGTACACGACCCCGTGAACTTTTAAAACTCTTGCAAAAAGTCTGTATCTTCAATCAATTATTGGAGTTTATGGTCCTTAATTAGTTTTTTTTTTTTCAAGTAAAGAAATCAATGATTTAGGTTTCACAGTGGTGGCAATTTGCCTCTTCTTCTTTTTTGGTTTTATCTTTACACATGTGACAAAAACTTTTAAAATTTAAGATTTGTATAAATTTTGTTTTTTCTTGGCGGCATGCATTATAAAAAGGAACTCTTTAGCTGTACTTAATTTGTTTTGATTTGTTGATCCACTAACTTCTTCAATAAACACATCAAAATGAATGTGTATGAAATCAACTTTAGGAGGTGGATTCCGCCACCACTATTTTATGTGCTTAGTACATAAACAATAGTAGTTTCTTTAAAATTGTACGAATGAATGATATTCATAACGAGCTTCAATCGGACCTTTTTTTTTGTCATTAATCGGACCTTCTAATTCCATTAAAAATAAGATTTTGAAGATAGGTAAATAACGACCTAAAAAATGGAACTACAAATTGTATGTAATTAGTTTTTGGCCCGCGTTAAATGTGTGATTAGAATATTTAAAAATAAAAAATCATAATTTTTTATAATATACAGGAGAAATTAGAAATAGCAAATATCAAATGGTATATCTCCCATATTGATAAATATATTTTATCTTACAAAATTTAATATGCATTACACTTATATTGAATGTAAACGTTTTTAATATAAATCAAATACGTTTGAGATTATGAGGTTTTTTAAACTTATTTGAGCTCGCTAAATCCAAAACAATATCGCGTTAGTATGTAAATCTTCTTAAAGAAAAAATCTAAGAAATAATAAGAAGTGAAAATGATGATTGTTGAAATTAAAACATTAATGTTGATTTGTAAAATTGTACGTTTATAACAAAGCGCAACTTTAATTAGAGTAATAGGGATACAACTAAACAATATAAAATAAAATATTGTTAGACGGGTTAACGATGTGAATGTCGAGGGTCTAAAAACAATGGATTTTGAAAGTTGGAGTATATAAAAGCAAAGTTAAATAGTTGATATATTCATCAGGCAGTCAAAAAATTTCGTGTATTTTGCAGTAAATTTAATTAAGTTCGAATATTTTAAGGAATTTTCCCATAACATACGGTATCTAAATAGACATAAATATAATTTATATAAAGTAATTGACATCAGTAAATGATTCATCATTAAAATATTATGTTATATAATGTTTAAAATATTAAAATGTTATATTTTAGTTAGATTTAAATTACTGTAAATAAGTATTTGTGAGTTCATCTTAAAAGTTAATTTAAATATGTAGAGATTTCTAATATGACATATAAAATTAATTAAAATATTTTAATTGATTAATTTAATTAGTTTATCTTTTAAAATTTTCATTAAGTGTCACGTAAAAGTTTACCTAGAAGATTTTACTTTAAGAAAATTAAGTGGTTTCACATATAGGAGAAGGGAAGTGGGAGATAATTACTCAGTTGCTTTAACTGAAAAGTGGTCAATCATATTCAAGGAAAGAATAGAAAATACAATTAATTTCACATTCTCCTAATCTACTTGTAATATCATTACATTCAAATCAGAGCATCTCCAAATCATCTTCTTCTTTTTTCATCATATTATCATTCTAACTTGTTCTGAGACATCCATGAACTCAGTTAGATCTTCCCTTGTGTTACCTAGTTCAATAGTTTAGATAGTTAGAGAGCTATATGGCATATATCTAATTTATTTGTTGTTTTCTCTACTTGATTCTACTGTGGATGCATGCCTCCTAAAGCAAAATTTATCATTTGATCTCACTATTTATCTAAGAAAAATAAAAGCTAATTGAGTAAAATAGACCTAGTGGGAAATTTTTATCTGAATTGGAAATCGGAAAAGGAAACATTTACAATTCTTGAGGTAATTCTAGTTCTAAAAAAGTTGGTGACATGGATGCTTGCAAGCTAAGGCTTGGGCAAGAGTCCAAGCTTTTTGACAAAGACCCTATTTTTTTACGGCCAACAAAAATAATTCTTAAAAAGTGTGTGGCATTTTCTTTATGTTTAAAGCATTTTTAAAACAGTGCAATTTGTTTTATCTTATTCATTTGGTATGCTAGTTGTAATAAACTATTTATTAAGAAAGCTGCGTTCCTTTAGGTTCCAAAGTGTACCTCCACATGATATTATATATTGTAGGGTACATTTTATTAAAAAAGTCAGTAGGTATATTTCAGTTTTGTTTAGTCTGAATTCGATTAAAATTTTAGATCAGAAATAGATGGTCTACATTATGCAGAATTACCATTGAAATACTGTGGATCGAAATTTATAAATTGTTATTTTTCTAAAAGTATATGCACTAGTACTGTAACTCGAATAATCAGACGTTATAATACATTTTTATAGGCTATTTATCAGTATTAAACACTAAATTATACAATTCATTCACTTAAAAAGAAATTTAGTTAGACTATTTTACATCATACATGTTTTACTTTTTGAAAAAATATCAGAGTTGTATTCATTTTATTATAAATATGTATCATTAAATAAATTTTTTTAGTTAGGTTAATTGAGTTATATGGGCCAAAGTCTATAAATTTTTCCATCGAAATTTCAGTTGAAATTGAGCTTATCCCAAGAGTAAGATTTGAAGTTTCGTACAATGACCATAAAATAGTAAAATTTTCCAAGCTCATTTTTTTAGAAGAGATTTTCTACAAACTTGTTCAGGAAGAGAGAAAAACATTAAAAAAAAAAAACATTAATCATACAACAATTTTTGTTGCAGGTGAAAACTAGCTCGTTTATTAAACTGAATAGAAAATAAGCTCATGAAATTTGCTATCGTCCTCTTAGTGGCATTTGTTTCCATTCCACCAGTCGTCGCAAAAATTCTTCTACCTGCTCAAAACATTATTTAAAAAAAAAAACTTAGTTCTTCCATAAAGATATATACTAGAACCATGATAAAACTTAAAGAAGAAAAATATAATAAATATAAATTACCTCGGAAGGTTCTTGTAGAGAATATGTAGCATTCGTTTCCTTTGGAACTTTGGACACAAGTATACCAAAGCCTTGTCCTTTCTCTCTCAGTACCTACACACATCAATATATTGATAAATTAATCAATCTATAAAAGCTAAACAAAAAAAGTTAAAATATACAGAAAACAGGAACAAACTATAATATACAACTCTCTACGTTAGGTTTAAAAATTAATGGCGTTGTAGATAGTAAATATTTACCTTAAAAGCATCCTCGTCCGTACGATCATCTCCGATGTAGATTGGCAAAACATTGTTAGAGTGAGCGAATCCTAAAGACTCAAGCAAGAACTCGAGAGCTTTGCCTTTATCCCACTTGATGGTTGGTCTGATTTCTATAACTTTTCTTCCTTGTGTTAATCTCAGTTCTGGATACTCACTCAATATAGATGTCACGTGTTCCACTACTATTCCCCAGTCCTATCATTACGAATCAACAACAGGTCATAAGTTTATAGTAGAGAATATTTGTGATTTCGATTCAGTTTTATATATACATTTTGATCAACACAACGGTAATGTACGGAGACACAAAACTTGTTATTCTCGACGGTTGCTCCTTTTACTTCTCTCATTTTCTCCACTAGACACTTGGTCACCTGTACAAAATAAGTTCATATATGTTATTATTAAATAGATATCGTTATATTAGTTAGCTTGGAGATGACGCAATAAATAAACCAAGATTCATAACTATTCTTAAGTAATATGGAGAAATATGGAGAAGTAGAAAAAAGGTAAGATACCTGGTCAATCATGGGCAAGAACTCATTCGCCGCTTGGAAAAGAATACCTTTGTTGTTCTGTGTCCCAAAAAAAAAAACATTAAACCTAACAAATATGAATCTCTTTATCAATCAGCATATGTTTATATATGCTAAATACCTTGTTGTGTTTGGTTTTCTTGGAAGGTCCTTTAATATCCATTCCATGGCTACCGGCATAGTAAAGTCCAGGGAGTTTCACGAATTTACGAACCTAACAAATATCAAAAAGGACACAAAAACACATGAGTTTTCTTTTCTTATAACCCGAAGATACCAAACCGAAACGAACTAATTTTCATTTGTTTGTTATAATGGATATACAGAGAATTAAAAGTTTAAAAGGTAACCTTATCGCGGCATCTTCCAGTGACAATCGCGGTAGGGAAATATCTAGCGACGCCTTTCACGGCCTCTCTCATCTGAGAACCAAATGTTGTTAGAAGATTTGAATATCTCAAAAAACAGAGGATTAATAAGCAAGTAGATGAGAAGCAAAACCTCGTCGGTCATGTAAGCGTTGTCTGGATTTTCTACAATGGGCGATAATGTACCGTCGTAATCAAGAAACATAACGATTTGTTTCCCTTTCGAAGCTTCCACGATCTCTTGGAACATGCTTAAAGCCGAGGGGTGTTGAGCCGTCCAAGAAGAGTCTTCTTCGTCATTGGAGGAGTCGGGGAGGGAGGAAATGTTCCCAGGTCGGGTCCGGGTCGGGGAAGAAGCTCTCATGGCTTCGATCCAAGTGTTGATCCGGGTTTGGCTCGGGTCAGCCTCTAGCTTCTGCACAAGTTTCTTCCGGGGAATGCTGACGTATCGGCCACCCCCAGGAGAAAACAGAGATTGGTTCGATACAGGAACCCTAACCGCGACTCCGATGCTGCCTTTTGCATCGGAGAGTAACGCATTATGATTGGTCATTGGGGATTAGAAGAAGAAAAACAGAGGAGAGGAAGGGGGTTTGGTGTGAGAAAGACAAGTTGTCAAGTCTTGCTACATGTAATGATAATAGCATAATGTTTGGTCAATTTATAAACTTCCTCTCCCAGAGTGAAATAGCTTATTCCTTGTACTTCTCCTGCCACATCACTCCTATTTGTTTCATTATATCGATTTGTTTTTAGATTTAATTCGAGGTTCAACAGAACTTGAATCCATTATTACGGAACAATAATATTTGACAATGGTTTAAATTGTTACCATTGTAACTTATCACTAGTTTATATTATTAGTAATTTTATATCGTCATCTTATATAGTTATTTCGTACTATTAAACTATTTCGTTTTAATATATGGAAAATGACCTTTTTTTCTTTCTCTAGCTTGCGGTATTTTTAAGTCCAGATCCGACTTGGCTATCCAAAAGAAAACAAAAAACTAGTGATGAGAAGTTATTCTCGTCCTAGTCAATATTAGTTCACTTCATATATTGTTGACTTCCTAGTAAATATTAGTTCGTTTCATATATAGATTGAACTGTATAAAAGATCAGACTATTTACTTTCAAATTATGGGGTTTCCTACACCAATTTTTTGTGTTATTCATCTGCAATTGTTGTTATCAAGACAAATAAGACATTTTAAATGAGTTTTTTCTTCTTCGAGGTTTCGATGCAAAAAAATAAATAAAAAATAAGTGATTTGCTAAAGTGGTAGCTTTTGGTGCAAGTTGCGTTCTCTCTCTATCTTTCTGTCTATTCTCTTCCTTTCTTTGCTAAAAATTATTTTAATTATCCTTATGGGTTTTCTTGTTTTTTTTAATCGATTATGGTTAGGACTCAAAAGAATAATATTAAAGATAGTGCATATATAAAAGAAACAAAATATAACAAATGAACATGGTGTTTTTCTTAATCATGATATTTATCTTTTTTTCTAATCACATATCTATGATCATATATATAATCATATGCGAAAACTGTTTATTCGATAATTTAGCAACACTTTTGAAGAGTGAATTAACTTTAAATCAAAAATTAAATGATTAAACAAGTTTCTGCATTGAGAACACCAACATATGAAGAACTCTTAAATAGTTCTCTATCCAGCCATCCTAATTTAGAAGCCATCCTATTTTAGAAGTTCATAAATCTATTTAAAATTTTAAAATATAATTATGGATCTACTCAAACATAATAAAATAAATAAATAAAAAGATGGTATGATATAATATTCTTTTTCACTATGATTTAATTAAAATTAAGAAAATGAAATTCATAAATATTCTCTAAAGATACAAAGTTACAAGTTTGTCTCTTTGAAACTTACGGAGAAATAAAAACCAAAAAGTTTGAAAAATTAATACATTGCATAAAGTTGCTAAAAATGTATTTACTGGTCTAGGATCGAAATAGGTTGAGTTTGGAGGATTCAAAATTAAAACAGAAAATAAAAAATTTCATTCTTTTTGATCAAGTGTCGATCCAATTGGGCTAGATTGTAGCTCGATCAGTCTAGTTTTTTCTTTTTTTGACTGGGTTGTCTGAAATATGGCTGACATGATTAAGCTAGGTGTGTGCGTTTCAGCATGTTTTATATGTTTGTCATATTAATCTATTTAAAAAAAATAAGCATAAATTTTTACTTAATTTTTGGAATGGCTTCTGAGCCCTCAATGTTGTATCTTGTGTCTAACTTGGAGCTCAATTCATAGGTGAAAAAATCATTTAAACAATGTCAAACTTTTGAGACCCTGCAATATCTTGCATTTTCATATTCATTTGTAAGAAAAATGTCTTGTTATCTTTCAAAGCAACATAAAATATTAAAAGAATCGATAAAATAACTTGAAAACTCTAAAATACACTTTGACTTGATAAAAAAAAACTTAAAAACAAATGATTTTAACACGTAAAAGTGCAACACATCATTAAAAAACTTCCTTTGTCTCACAATACCGGGGAGTTCTTCTCATAATGATAGTAATACCTATTATGTAAGACTAAGTTGTAGTGATCAACATACAATGTGAGACAATATGTCATCCATAACTTATAACATTTGTTGTTCCATGTCATACCCATTCTCTTTTGGTATTCATGAACGGCACTACGAGTTCTTAAAAGCCTCTACTTTGTTTGATTTACTTTGTGGACCATCTGGTTATTGATTTTATAATTTTCTTAATACAAATTAAATAGCAAAATAAGTGTAAATGAGTCAGCATCGTTTTGGCTTATTATGAAATCTCACGAAACTATTTGAGAAAATTAACATCTCCTTCCATGATAAGGACATACGAATGCGACGTGATAGTTCATTTAATTAGAAACCTCGTTTTAAATTTATACATTAAATTTTGATTTCCCTTTCGCCCAACGGTTACATTTGTTTTCCAGTGAAAACACACGGTTACGTTATCTTCCACAAAATTTGTTATGATATTAATTAATAGAACAGTAGACGAAACGAAGCTTCCTGATATTTTCCATGCAAAACATCTATGTTCATATTTAAATAAAAAGGTAATAGATTTCTTCATACAGTCTTTTTATAATGTTGTACTGCGACATTCGTTTTTTGCATTTTAGCATTGACAGCAAACAAAATGTATGTCAAATGTAAGAAAATTAACAAATTAAAAAAGGAAAAAAATATGCACGCGTAAACTATAAGAATTTTGTTTTTTGTTCATAAAAATGTAACTTTTTGAAAAAAAAAAAAACTGTAAGACTTATAACGAAAAGAAAACTCATAGTCAAACTACAACGCATGCGAAATAGATGTCTTTTTAGTCTATACGCATAAGGCTATCGAAATCCGGGTTTTATGTACATTTTTGTCAAAAGCTTGAAAAAAAGCAGTTAGGCCAAGATTTTATATAAAGTAATTCTTCTCAAACATAATTGTTGCCATATATGTGAATTTGTATACATGCATAAGTGCACACATGTAGTTTCCTGGTAACGTCACGAAAGGAGATCTTTAACATCATTGCATACGAAACTAGTTTTTCTTAGTGGTCGAGGTAGTTTCGTAAACAGTCATAATATTCTTATGTTCTAAGATTCTCTTTTGGACCATAAAAATCATATTCGTACACAATAATGGAAAAAGCCGTCCAAATACACATGACAAAACTTTGTCACCTTTCAACACAATTTCATAATTGTAGTTTTCAATGGAGCAAAAATATTTAATAAAAAAATAAATTGGAACGCACCCTAAATAAAAAATAAAGTCCCGCACATGAAGGAAGTAATCCTCCAAATTTGGTGTAAATAGGTGCGTTTCACATTATTTTCTTTTATTTATGCTTTAATTTTTTAAAAAAAAATTATGAAAAATAATAATATAAATCAATACAATTTTATTTGAAAAAAATAAATATTTAAGCAAACTAAAATACTAAAAACAATTAGTTAACTTTAATATTTATTATACCCGCACTGTATTTATGATATTCACCATTCAAACATTATTCCGCACCGTTTGTTTTACACCAACCGCAATTGTTATGCATGATATTTTTTTCTCCCATACCGCACTTGAACCGCACCGCACCTTCTAATCCACTTATTCCGCACCGCCTAATCCGCTGTTTTCATTCGAAGCCACAGTTAAGTAAGAAATGCATCTGTAATAGTATATATGTGTTACGTCATCATCTTGCATGGATGGAGCCACGTAAGCATGACCTTGAAATATTGTATGAAATATAAGAGCAGGTACATTGCTGGTTTTTAAAAATTAATTAAGGGGTTCTTAAGTTAAAAAAAAATAAAAAATAAAGAAAAATAGGAAAATACTGAATTAGCTCAGAACTGGATCTTAAATAAGAGATTATAGATCTCTTCAGAACCCTGACGTATCAATATTTGATTGGTTGGGTAATTTTGATTTAAAAAAAAAGAAAAAGAAAAATAATAATGAAAACCGACGAGTCTTCTTTCTCTCCAAATTCTCTCTTGGCGATTTCGCCCAAGCGATTCATCATCTCTTCCTGGGTGTTGGGGGTTGTATATGGGTTTTGGGGTTGTATATGTTCCGATTAACGACGAATCGGAGCTGAGAACAACAATCGATTTAAGAGTTTTATCCGATCCAGAGTTCTTTGATGCTTTTTGGGTTTAGGGGTTTTGTCCGATCTTCTCCAATCGATTTCTCTGGGTCTTTGTTAACAACAACAACGACGATTCTTTTGGGTTTTGGGGTTGTATCGAGTCCGATTCGTCTGGGTTTTGGGTTCTCATCTTCTTCTTCTCAACATCGCTTCTTTCAATCCAATTCAAGGGTTCGTTTGGATCCAAATCAACTAAAGAAGCTGCTTCTTAATACTCTAAGAAGTTGCTTAAGGTTTGTGGATGTTTGTTTAAATTAGTCTATTTTGTGTGCATGTTTAGACTTTAGACTTTTTCATTTTCGTGTGCATGTTTAAGGTCTGATTCTGTCTCTCTTTACCGTTTTCAATATATTTACCTGTTATTTATTGGGATGTTGATCGTGATATCAGTGAGGGGCTGCACACGGCAGCTGAGTCAAACGCACCATGGTGTGTGGAGATGTTGCTTAAACGACACGATATCAAAAGCAAAGACGGATGCGCTTTGGTTCCTCTAGAGCTTTCTCTCTGCAATGCCAGGTAGAGTAAGAATTGACTAATTATTGTAACTTTTGATAAATTTGGGACTATTACATTATTGCCTCTGGAATTATAAAGCTTGAATGTGTGTGTAGCCTTAATCTACTCATGATGGTCTTTTACCTCTTCTGTAGTAACTTTTATCTTTTGTCTATATTAAGTGTGTATTCGTATATCTATTTTGCAGCCTTCATGTGACCTCGAATCCAAATGGTGACTCTATTGGAGACTTGATACTTCAACTTGGTGAGAATGTTAAACACTAGTTACCTTCTTCTGTAATTTGGTTTGCTTGAAGAAACTATGTTGGTTATAGAATGTAAGAGGACCATGTAGAAAGAAATCAAGAGACTTTATGCAAGCTTGCCATGTAAAATTGAGTCTTTTATATATGCAGGCCATGACTGTGGTGAAATTACTTGCTGAAAAAACAAAGGCCGTGGAGACAGTGGCGTGTACATTTGCCATGACAGGTGCGATAGTTCCTTTGACTGCACTGCCGATAGTAGCAACTGACAGGATTAGAGAGGCAACTGACAGGATCAGAAAGTTAGACTTCTGAAATTTTTATTTTGAATTTTTTCCATTCATCTTAATACTGTATTCTATGTTATCACTTAAATTTTTAGCTTTAGTGTATGATTCAACTCAATTTAAACCCAAACTGATATTGAAAAACAAATTTATATATACTCAATTGATGGCTGCTTACTTGGTTTGAGTGAAATGATTAACTAGTTGCTGCTTGCGTCATTATACACATCTCTCTTGTGTGCAAAAGATAGGAAACTGGATTATAATTAGTGAAGCTGTTTTGTTGGCGCAGAGAGATAATAACAGATGTACTAGGCGGAGATATTCAGTTTGATTTCTAATAAAGATAATGAGATTTATATGGAGAGTTTTCTTGCTTTTTTAAGCCAGGCTTTAATTTAAGTTTTATGCTATTTATATACATTATCTTTGATGCAATACTTTTGACAAAAGGAAAAGGAAAAAAGTCTAGTGTGGCCACAATGATTTCATGAGGCATTTGACTGAAAGGAGTCGAAGGACTTTTATTTGGTGTGAGATTATAATCTTTCCTCCGATGATGTTTCTCTCTCTTTTATTTGTTCAAGTTAATTGGAGACAGTGCAACAGATGGTAGAGAGAGTAAAGGGTGGACTTGATGACAAACCAATTGCTACAATCGAATCTGTTTTTTTTTTCTACCAATGCAAGAATGTAAACATCTTCTTTAATCCCTTATTACATCATTGATGCTTTTTTGTGATAGTTGTAGATTAGGTAAAGAATTAACTATGTGAGTGATTGCTTCTTCACTTTCCTTCATGTTTATAAATGCTTCTTAGTTTTAGATTAGGATTGGTATGAAGTTTCTCTCTGTCTACATCATCTTAATTATCTGTTCTTCATTGTGATGAATGCTTGTTAAAGACTTTAGGTAATCCTTATTTAATGTCACTATGATGAATGCTTAGTTTTAGATTAGGTAAAGACATTACTATGGCATTGAATGCTTAACACAATAACCAGAACTTGTTCTGTTCTACTTAAACACGAAACTTAGGATAACCAAACCATTCTTTCTTCTGTTTCCTATATCTTTCCTTCTCTTTCCTGCTACTTAAACCAGAAACATAAAACCAGTCCTTCCACCTCTTTCCTTCATCTTTTAAAACCATTTTGCCTTCTCTTTCCTTCATCTTTTAGAACCAGAAACTTAGGTTATGGATGATACGAATCCATATAGTCACTCCTCCAACTTTATGGACCTTTTACATACTCAACAAGATAACCACATGACTAAACCCATTCCTTATGAGAGTTTTCTCCCTAGTATACAACTTGGATCATCATAAGTCCCACTGTTTAGTACTCAGTGTACTGATGATCCAAGCCTAGAGAAAGATGATGAAGACACACCTGGGGAGTGTAGAGAAAGAAGCAAATGGACACCCACGGAGGATCTTGTGCTCATCAGTTCCTGGTTAAACACCAGCACGGATGCAGTTGTGGGGAATGAGCAAAAAGCAGTTGCTTTTTGGACACGCGTTACAGATTACTTTGCCTCAAGTCCTAAGGTTGCAAGTCTTCAAAAGCGAGAGCCCAATCACTGCAAACAAAGGTGGAAGAAGATAAAGGACATTGTCAGCAAGTTTGTTGGATCCTTTGAGGCTGCAAAAAGACAGAAAACTAGTGGTTATAATGACGATGAACTTGTCAAACTTGTTTACACAATCTTCTACAATGATCACAAGTTCAAATTCACCCTTGAACATGTATGGAGGGAGCTTCGCCATGATCAGAAATGGTGTACCTCTTCTACAAGCAAAGGTCATGGAAGCTCAAAAAGAAAGTGTGATGATGGTGCTACACAATCTTCAAGCTCCCACACAGTTAGCCATGTAGAAGATGAAGCAATGCCTCGTCCTCTTGGTGTTAAAGCATCAAAGGGCAAAGGTAAAAAGAGTATAAGCAAGAAAAGTCCTCTGAAAACCGAAGGCAGTTCGCTTAAGGAGTTTGAGAACATGTGGGCGATAAAGAAGGAGGACTTGGCTATGAAAGAAAGACTTAAGAAGATGGGACTTCTTGATAGTCTCCTTCTCAAACGAGACCAAATTTCAGAGATAGATGATCTCTAAAGAACAAGTTAATTAGTGACATAATGTCAAATCAATGAAGAATTTCTGTTTTAGAAATGAATGAATGAATTTAAGACTTTATATGAATGACCTTTCTGTTTTAAAATGAATGAATGAACTTTCTGTTATAAATATGCATGTTATCACCTTTTAATTCATGTTTTCATGTTATGTGTGAAAGGATATGCTTATGATCAATTATCTATCAACGAATTTGTTATTTGTTTGTGTTTGTGTAGTCTGAAGTTGAGATTTCATTTGCCAGGGCGTTCCTCAAACTCAAAGCTCCTGTTCATACCATTTTTTGGTTTTGTCTGCAAATATTTGATGGACACAATGGTAATTGAGCTGCTATATATAGTAAAGAACATCTTCCGGACAATGTGGTGAGTGCAATTCCTCAACTTGTTGTTAAGGTTGGTTAATAAGTAATAACCATGTTGGTTTAATTGTGTACTAACTCTGGTCTAGGTTCCTCTAATTCTCTGAATCATATGTTTTGTCAGGAAGCATTGAAAACAAAAAGGTTGAAGGATGATACTACTGGTGTAGTTGTTGACATAGTTCCATTTGATCACCTTGTCTTGGCTCCAATGCCTAAAAAGAAGCACAACACATTGACCTCATTTCTTTTTTGGAAAAACCATAAGTATACCAACAACAAAAACGGGAACAAGCTTTCTTCTGTTGGAGTTGTGGAAGAATTGTTTGAAGAAGGTTCTGCTGTGCTTGCAGATAAAATGTTGTACGTTTTTAAATTTTAACAAAATAATTATTAAAATAATTATTTTTTTCTTAAAAATCTCTTTAGGAGTTCTAACCAATGGAGGAAGAAATTTTTTAAAAACAATCAGATGGTTCTAAACTAACTTTATTGTTGATTTAGTATTATAAAATTGTTAAGAAACCCATTAAGAATTTTAACCAATGTACATGCTCTAAGTATTACTCTCAGTATTTGGTTGGTTCTAAGTAACTACATGTACTTGAAAACTATATAGTAAGCAAAATTTTAATTAATTTAAAAGAGACTTTATTAAAAATATAGAGAAGACGAAATATGTCCCCTAATTTGCTATGGTGTTCAGATTAAAAGAGAGTTATTACAAGCTTTACATAGAGGAAGAGATGTTTTGGAGCCATAAAAATAGAGATAAATGGTTGGATGATGGAGATGGTAATACTAAGTTTTTTCACTATTCTGTCAAAGAAAACAGAGCTAAGAATTCTCTAGAAGTGTTGATTGATGATAATGGGCATGAGCAGGGATCAGAAGCCTCCAAAGGAGATGTGGCTTCCAAATATTTCTCCAATCTGTTTACATCATCAAATCCTGAAAATTTTTTGAATCTCTTTCATGATTTTGAGCCTAGAGGATTAGAATAATATGTTGATTTGCCACGTTGTCAAAAGAAGAGATGAAAAAGTTATTTTCTCTGTTAATCCTGCCAAGGCACGAGGAGATGATAGAATTACTGGTACTTTCTACCAGCAGTATTGGGATATCATTGGGATCAGGTAACCTCTGAGATTTAGAGTTTTTTTAGAGATGGATCTTTTCCCACTGATTGGAATTACACGCATATTTGCTTGATTCCTAAAGTAGTAGATGCTACTAAAATGTCTGATTTAAGACCAATAAGTTTCTATCCAGTTGTTTACAAGGCAATATCCAAGATTCTAGTTAGTAGACTTAAACCATTGCTTCCAAACCTTGTTTCTCCATTCCAATTTGCTTTTGTCTAAGAAAGACTGATCTCATACAACATTGTGGTTGTTCACAGCTTGAGAACTCACCCAAGAGTATACAAAGTATATAGCAATCAAGTCTTATATGTCCAAGGCTTTTGATAGAGTTGAATGGAGCTATCTAAGATCTCTCCTCACTGCCTTAGGATTCCATTTGAAATGGATTGAGTAGGTGATGACCTGTGTCTCTTCAGTCACTTACTCAGTTCTGATTAATGATAAATCTTATGGGACACACAAGGGGATCCTATTTCCCCTTTTCTATTTATTTTGTGTACAGAAGGTTTATCTCACTTGTTGAATAGAGCTGAAAGTATGGAAACAATTAGTGGGCTCAAATTCTCTGCACAGAAACCTTCAATTCATCATTTGCTCTTTACAGATGACAGTTTATTAATCTGCAAAGCTGAGGAAGCACAAGGGAAAGAAATGAAAAATATTTTATAGGTTTATGGCAAAGCTACAGGTTTTGCTATTAATCTTGATAAATCTTCCATTACCTTTGGTTCAAGAATAGAAGAAGAATCAAAGGTTTTGATTAAAAAACTGTTTGAAATTGAGAATGAAGGAGGAGCTGGGACCTATCTAGGACATCCTGAGTGTTTTAGTGGTTCCAAGATCCAAATGGTGGACTTCATCAAAGATAGATTAAAGTCAAAGATCTCGGGATGGTTTGCTAGGTCTTTGTCTCTAGGAGGTAAGAAAGTCATGTTAAAAGCAGTTGTTATGGCTATGTATGTTTATGCCATGAGTTGTTTCAAGTTGTCAAAAATATCTTGTGAAGTTTTGTCAAGTGCTGTCAGCTTTTTGTTGGAATTCTACCGAAGATAAAAAGAAAATACATTGGATAAGTTGAGAAAGACTGAAACGACCCGACCCAAAAATTTTAAAAAATTTCTAATTAAAAACCCGGATTATCATTATCACAAACGATAATCCTCAACGGTCCAATCAAACATGCGGAAAACATAACAATTAAATCAACTCAACAACACAACAATTTTAACGAATCCCATACTTCATTAAATTAATAACCAATTCAATCCAACAACCAATATCCAATAACACTAACACAGGGTTCCAGAATTTACTAGCAACCTAGCAATTCTATAAACAACACTAATTAAGACCCTAAATCATCTCTTCTTCCTCGCCACGATTCCACGATCACATTTTCTCTTTACCTGCAACACATTGCAAAAAGAGTTGCGTGAGTATTATCACAAATACTCAGCGACGCGGTCATCCCGTCTACAGACTAATTAAACATAGGCATAAACAAGAGATACAATACCAGGATGAACAATCAACAATGCATCACACATCAACCAAGTGGAAAGTAGCACGTATAATATATCAAACTGACAGCAATCAAAAATGCGTGTCGATCGACACCCTCCTTGTGTCAATCGACATGGTCTGCGTCGATAGACACCACATCTTGTGTCGATCGACACGGAACCCAGAAACACAGAAACCCAGAAAAAATTGCACCAATCCCCATGGATCGACTCCCTATCACATATAGCGATTTCCTGCACGAAATTCATCAACCAACAACACACAAACGCATTCTATCCTTCCTTACACCTACATAAGCCTACGGTCATGCACTCACCTTGATTTGGATTGAAAAGGATAAAGAACGCGAAGAACACGATGAAGAACGCGAAGAACGATCACGCACATCCCCTGATTTCCTTCTCTGATCCGAAAATCTCACTCTAGATCCCCACACGTTCCTCAAATCCCAAGAACAGGCCTCCAACGATCCAATCCTTCTCCAGGAATCTCTCAAAAACCCCAAAATCTCTGATTTCAGAACTTCTCCCAAATCTCTCTGAAAAATCTGATTCTCAAGAACAAAAACGGCAAGAACTTCTGATTCTGCCTTTTATATCGAACCTTAGGGTTTTCCTTAAACCAGCCCATCAAACCGGCCAATTAAATCGAACATGTCGGTCTAATTTCAACCCGTGTCGATCGACATACGCCTCTGTGTCGATCGACACACCCACCAAAATTCCACTTTTTGGTTCACGGGTGTTACAATTCTCCCCCACTAACACGGATTCGACCTCGAATCCTGCGACACCGTCGCACTATGGTCACAAATACCGGACCCGAACCCGGCTGACCCTTCGAGATCACACTCGAACCACATAACCCTGTCTCACTAAAGTTCGCACTTCCGTCTAAAACCCGACCAAATTTCTCCGGAATATCCACGATGCAACGTCCCCTGGTCCCGATCAGGGCTGCCCGATTGACCGCCCAACAATCAAACAAGAACATGCACGGCCAACCGTTGACCCCGAATTGGACCAAATGATCGCACAACAATCAAACAAGAACATGTACGACCAACGACGCTACATATATTACCAGGGTTGTCCGAACTTGGTTCCAAACGTTAGCAAAACCTTAGATTCGACATCCAATCCCCTCCTCTGACCCTCGGTCAACGCCACTAGAGATCGCACATGATCCCCGAGCTCTACTAAGCTCACACGAGCCTTATTGCACCATCTCACCACGGCTGCAATCCTGACCCAACCTGGTCAGCGCCACCTGAGATCCACTCCCGATCCCCGAAGTTCATCCAGTCTCATGCTTACAACCACATTACAGATACTATTGCTCCGACCCATATCTATATACAACACTCCGCTCTCAGGGTCGTCACCCCTTGAGCACTCGAAGTATATCATACCCCTCCACCTTCAGGGCCGCCGCCCATCCGGTTCTCGGTATGCTCCAGCCCCTCTCACTCTCAGGACACACAGTCCGTCAAGCTAAGCTGCAGAGGAATCATACATCCCCTGGAGAGGCTTCGGCCCCTCAAAGTATATGCAAAGGAACCACTTCCCCCGGAGAAAACATCACTGTCCCCTCAAGTATACCCAGGAGACCCACGATCCCCTGCGGCAATCACTCTGTAACATGCATCTTAGGCACCTGGTTACTGAAATCACCTCTCGTGGCCATACGAAACCAACCAAACACCAGGGTGTCTCACAGAGTCCCTGGAAAAGATGATTCTAACTCACATAAAACCTCTTTTTCAGACTCCCCCTAGGAAATAGACAAGTTCTAACGCGCGTAGAGCTTACATTTCCAGCCACTCCTAGAACATGTACAGTCTCATTTCCAGCCACTCCTGGAACATGAACGATCTTACATTTCCAGCCACTCCTGGAACATAAACGATCTCTTTTCTAGCCACTCCTAGAACATGAACTGTCTCATTTCCAGCCACTCCTGGAACATGAGCAAGCTCTAAGCCGCGTAAAACTTCTATTCCTAGCCATCCTAGCCGATAGGCAAGCTCTAACTCACATAGAACTTCTACCGCTAGATAATCCTCCTAGAACATGGACAGCTCTAACTCACATAGAACTTCCATTTCTAGCCTCCCTAACCGATAGACAAATTCCAACTCACATGGAACTCTATCGCTAGCCTCCACATGACCTACCAGTCATCACAATCCATGACATCACCCGTCATACCATAAGAACTAACATCTTATAACACATTTAATAAGGAAAACTCATCTTATTAAATCTCAAAAATGTATACTCGTTACAACCACATCAAACGAAATACATAATCCCATAGCCACATCCTATACAGACTCTGAAAACTAGAAAGACACTCAAGCCACCGCTTGTTTCTCGAACCACTTCGAGAACTTCATCTTCATCAACGCCTCTGGTTCCCAAGTCTCCTCCTCAATACCATCACAGTCCCACACGACTCTCACCAACGGTATACTCTTCCGACACGGCACCTTGACTCTCTTCTCCAAAATCCTTACAGGCCTCGCCGCCAACGTCATGTTAGGCTGAAGATCCTCCGGAATCCTCGCCAACACCTCCTCAGACTCATGCAGACACTTCCTCAGCATCGAAACATGGAAGACCTTGTGAAAAGCCTTCATACTCTGAGGTAACTCCAGTCTATAAGCCACCGGTCCGACCCGCTCCACCACTCTGAACGGACCCATAAACTTCGGACTCAGCTTATTCTCTGAAATGGATCTATTAGGACCCCTCAACATCGCTGCCTTGAGATACACCATATCTCCCAGCTCAAACTCCAGCTCCTTCCGTCTCCTATCGGCGTAACTCTTCTGCCGATCCTGAGCCTCTCTCATATTCAGCCTCAAGACACGGATCTTTTCCGTCGTCTCCTGAACGAAACCCGAACCCAACATGCTCCTCTCCCCCCAATTGGGTCCAGCATAATGGTGTCCTACATGGCCTCCCATACACAGCCTCATATGGAGCCATCCCAATACTCGCCTGATAGCTGTTGTTATAAGCAAACTCTACCAGGTTCAGATGATCCGCCCAATGACCACCATAATCTAGTACACACATCCTCAGCAAATTCTCCAATGTCTGAATCGTCTTCTCAGACTGCCCATCCGTCTGAGGATGATACGCGGTACTCATATGCACCTTAGGGCCCATCTCAGCCTGAAATGCTCTCTAGAACTCTGAAGTAAACCTCGGATCCCTGTCTGACATAATACTTGCTGGCACCCCGTGCAGCCTCACTATCTCACGCACATACTTCCTAGCCAACACCACCGCTCCGTCGGTCTTCTTGATGGCCAGAAAATGTGCTGACTTCGTCAGACGATCCACGATAACCCATATCGCATCATAGGTCCGTGACACTGGCAATCCCGTCACAAAATCCATCGTAATCATATCCCACTTCCACTCCGGAATAGACAAACTCTGCAATAACCCGCTCGGAACTTGATGCTCAGCCTTCACCAGCTGACACACATTGCAAGCTGCAACCCAGCTGGCTACATCCCTCTTCATCCCGACCCAGTGATAATACCGTTTCAAGTCACAATACATCTTGGTCGCTCCCGGATGAATCGATAACATGCTTGAATAAGCCTCCCTCAGGATCTTCCGCCTCAGATCCTCATCCTTGGGTACACAAACCCGCCCGTTCACCAGTATCATCCCACTCGCTGAGACCACATACTCTGAACCGGCTGCCTTAGAAGCATCAATCAATCTGTGATCCTTCTCCTGAGCAACTCGAATCCTGCTCAACAAATCTACCTGGTTAGCTGCCTCTAACCCCAATGGCTCCTGTGAAATCACACATAATCTCAACGTACTGATCTCGCTCACCAGAGACTCCATATCGCGCTCCTGATCTGAAGCTACTCTCTTCCGACTCAACGCATCTGCAACCAGATTAGCCTTACCCGGATGGTACCCAATCTCCAGGTCATAGTCTGTCACTAACTCCATCCAGCGCCTCTGTCTCTGGTTCAGCTCCGGCTGAGTGAAGAAATTCTTCAGACTCTTATGGTATGTGAATACCTGCACCTTCCCGCCATACAGATAAGGCTTCCAAATCTTAAGTGCAAAGATAACATGCAGCCAACTCCAAATCGTGGGTAGGGTAATTGCACTCATGCTTCCTCAACTGCCTTGAGGCATACGCAATCACCTTGCCCTGCTGCATCAGTACACAACCCAGACCAACTCCTGAAGCGTCTGTATACACCACATAAGGCTCACCCGGCTCAGGTAACGCCAAAATCGGTGTACTAGTCAGCATCTCCTTCAGCTTTCCGAAACTCTCCTCGCAAGCTGAAGACTACATAAACGGAACATCCTTCCCTGTCAGCTTCGTCATCGACTGCGCCATACTCGCAAACCCCTTGACGAACCTCCGGTAATAACCCGCCAACCCAAGAAAACTCCTGATCTCGGTGGCACTCCTCGAATATACCAGGATATCATCAATGAAGATGATCACGAACACATCCAGATACTCCTGGAATACCCCGTTCATCAACCGCATGAACGCTGCTGGTGCATTCGTCAAACCAAACGGCATCACCACAAACTCATAATGCCCGTACCTCGTCCGAAAGGCCGTCTTCCTGACATCTGCCTCATCAATCGGAATCTGATGGTAACCCGACTCCAAATCTATCTTGGAGAACCAAGTAGCCCCTCGCAACTGATCCAACAACTCATCAATGCGCGGCAGAGGATATCTGTTCTTCACAGTGACTCGGTTAAGCCCCCGGTAATCGATGCACAACCGGAAACTCCCATCCTTCTTCTTCACGAATAACACCGGCGCTCCCCACGGTGAAACACTAGGCCGGATGAAACCCTTCCCCAACAGATCATCCAGCTGCTTCTTCAGCTCTGCCATCTCTGCTGGAGCCATACGGTAAGGTGCCTTAGATATAGGAGTCGTTCCAGGCTCCAACTCAATCGTAAATGGATCCGACCGCGACGGTGGCAATCCCAACAACGACTAAAACACATCCTGGAAATCCCGAACAACCCGAATATCTCTAACTGTAACCTCTCCAATAGTTTCTGGCATCACTATCGTCGCCAGATACGCCTCACAGCCCTTCTCAATCAACTGCTCGGCCTGTATCGCTGATATCACGAGACTCCCAAAAATCGGTTTTATACTCTGAAACACCAACCTTCCTGTCTCCCGCTCGAAACATAACACATCCCTGATGACAATCCAGATGTACCCTGTACCAATCCAACCAATCTATACCCAAGATGACATCGTACAGTTCCATCGGACTTATGATCAGGTCTGCTGGCATCAACTCTCCCGCCACCAGAACGTCCACACCACGAGCCCGCCTAAAAGTAGCTAACGTCTTGCCTCCAGCAACCTTAACTACTCCCGTCTGCTCCCCGGAATCACTCCGGATCCCACTGCCCTCCGCACACTCTGGAGTAATGAAGCTATTCGTAGCTCCCGAATCAAACAACACGTGGGACTCACATCCGCCCACAACTAAGGTCCCTACACAAATCCCATGTGCATTAAGACCCGACACTCTAACGTAGACTCACAATTCCCAAACAGACTAAACTCAATCACGACAAGAATTGACCCAAACAATTTAAAGGCAAGTCTAAAATTATACATGTGATCGGTCTGGCGCTAGAGCCGCCCGCCTCTGCCAACGTGAAAACCCACGGCGCCGCTGCAATCTAAGCCAAAGGCTGCACCGCCAACGGTTGCACTGCTGCCACCGCCATCTACTGCAGCTTCGGACACTTAGGCTTAATGTGCCCCGGCTCCCTGCAGTGATAGCACACCTGAGCACTCCGTGCTGCATTCCTCTGCAGACAACTGGCCACCTTGTGACCCAAACTCCTGCACCCGAAACATCCTGGACCACTCTGTCCACCCTGACTGGCCTCGGAAGTGCTCTCCCACTTTCTCTTCTGACCCTGAGCAGGCTTGCCACCCCTGCCCGATCCCGTCTGCTGCTTAGATCTCCTCGACTGTTGCTGCTGCTGCTGCACCGGTGGACTAACCACCACCACCTGCTCCCTGAGGTCCTCCTCAATCGCAGCCGCAGTCTTCACCAGCTCCGTCCTCGTGGCGAACTTACTCGCCCTGCAGCGAGTCCTCAGCTCAGTACGAAGTCCCCCGAAGAACCTCCTCACCTGGGCCTGCTTGCCCTCCATGCTCCTACCAGCATGTACCAGGAGTCGGCTGAACTCCAGATCAAACTCCCTCACAGTCCGATCTCCCTGAGTCAGGTTCAGAAACCTCGACTCCATCCGGTCCACCGCCTCCTGCGGGAATAACTTGGCATTAAACTCAGCCAAGAAATCCTCCCAAGCCATCTCGGCCTGAACCCGCCTAGTCTCGACGCCTCTCCACCAGAGATGCGCGTCACCATCCAAATAATAAACCGCTAGGTCCACCCTGTATCCCTGTGGACACCTGATCGAGCGAAAGTTACGCTCCAATCTCCGCCACCACTCATCGGCCTCTTCCGGCTTGGCACCACCCGAGAAAAACCAGGTGCCAATCCGCTGCATCTGCTCCATCATCCTTAGGTAGGATGGAAGCTCCTCCGCAACCGCCACAACCGGCTGCACCTCAGCCACACCCGGCTGAACACCCGCCACTACTGGCTGAACACCAGCCATCCCCGGCTGAACTCCTGGAACCTGACCCGGAGCCGGCACCCCACCCGGTAACCGCTCCAGAATCAACTGTAGCAGATCCGCCAGACGTTCATCTCGATCCTGAGCCACACCTGCAGCAGCACCCCCACCTGGGCTCGCTGCACCACCAGCTACCTCAGGACCCTCACTGGCCCCACCAGCCCTCACACTGGTACCCGTAGCAGCCACGGTCACAGACCCCTCCTGAAACGCCTGCGAATCCGCCACCTGCTCCTGCGTGGTATCCTGAGCCACACTTGCGGCATCAGACTCAACCTGCAGTCCTCGCCCGCACCCACCACGTCCAGCACGACCTCCACGGCCCCCACGACCTCTGCCTCTAGCACCTCTAGCCATCACTCTGCACTCTCCAGTAGATTACTAAGTACTAGAACAACATAAAATCAACAAACACATACCGTGGAATCTCATTGAAGGCTCGGAAGAGATGATCTAGGACTCCATACCCACACAACAATCAATCAATCGTACCCGCCCTAGAACCGCTAGGGCTCTGATACCAAACTGAAACGACCCGACCCAAAAATTTTAAAAAATTTCTAATTAAAAACCTGGATTATCATTATCACAAACGATAATCCTCAACGGTCCAATCAAACATGCGGAAAACATAACAATTAAATCAACTCAACAACACAACAATTTTAACGTATCCCATACTTCATTAAATTACTAACCAATTCAATCCAACAACCAATATCCAATAACACTAACACAGGGTTCCAAAATTTACTAGCAACCTAGCAATTCTATAAACAACACTAATTGAGACCCTAAATCATCTCTTCTTCCTCGCCACGATTCCACGATCACATTTTCTCTTTACCTGCAACACATTGCAAAAAGAGTTGCGTGAGTATTATCACAAATACTCAGCGACGCGGTCATCCCGTCTACAGATTAATTAAACATAGGCATAAACAAGAGATACAATACCAGGATGAACAATCAACAATGCATCACACATCAACCAAGTGGAAAGTAGCACATATAATATATTAAACTGACAGCAATCAAAAATGCGTGTCGATCGACACCCTCCTTGTGTCAATCGACATGGTCTGCGTCGATCGAAACCACATCTTGTGTCGATCGACACGGAACCCAGAAACACAGAAACCCAGAAAAAATTGCACCCAATCCCCATGGATCGACTCCCTATCACATATAGCGATTTCCTGCACGAAATTCATCAACCAACAACACACAAACGCATTCTATCCTTCCTTACACCTACATAAGCCTACGGTCATACACTCACCTTGATTTGGATTGAAAAGGATAAAGAACGCGAAGAACACGATGAAGAACGCGAAGAACGATCACGAACAGCCCCTGATTTCCTTCTCTGATCCGAAAATCTCACTCTAGATCCTCACACGTTCCTCAAATCCCAAGAACAGGCCTCCAACGATCCAATCCTTCTCCAGGAATCTCTCAAAAACCCCAAAATCTTTGATTTCAGATGTTCTCCCAAATCTCTCTGAAAAATCTGATTCTCAAGAACAAAAACATCCAGAACTTCTGATTCTGCCTTTTATATCGAACCCTAGGGTTTTTCCTAAACCGGCCCATCAAACCAGCCAATTAAATCGAACATGTCGGTCTAATTTCAACCCGTGTCGATCGACATACGCCTCTGTGTCGATCGACACACCCACCAAAATTCCACTTTTTGGTTCACGGGTGTTACAAATACTCTGTTTATCCAAGCAGAATGGAGGTTTAGGGTTTATAGACATTGAGTGTTTCAGTCAAGATTTACTAGCCAAACAGGCTTGGAGAATAGTGCAAGATCCTCTCTGCATTTCACTACAAGAAAACAACGTATGTATGTTTATGCCATGAGTTGTTTCAAGTTGTCAAAAACATCATGTGAAGCTTTGTCAAGTGCGATGTCAGCTTTTTGTTGGAATTCTACCGAAGATAAAAAGAAAATACACTGGATAAGTTGAGAAAGACTCTGTTTATCCAAGCAGAATGGAGGTTTAGGGTTTATAGACATTGAGTGTTTCAGTCAAGATATATCAGCCAAACAGGCTTGGAGAATATTGCAAGATCCTCTCTGCATATCACTACAAGAAAACAACGTTTTTGCGTCGGACATATTCGATGCAAATTCGACGCTAATTGAGCGTTGCGTCGAATTTGCATCCAAATCAATTTCGACGCTAAATCAAATTCGACGCTAATATAGCATCGAATTTTCATCCGACGCTAATTCGATACTACTAAATCGACGCAAATACGACGCAAATTTAGCATCATATTTATGTCGAATTGGATTTAAGGCAATACTTCGACGCTAAATCGATGCTAAATTAGCGTCGATTTAGCTTCGAATAGGAGAAACAGCTTCGATTTAACATCGATTTAGCGTCATTAATTTTTATTTAAAAAAAATTCACTTCTAAATTCTAAATAAAAATCTAAAATCAGAATTCAAAATTAAATTTAGTTTGATAAATATAAAATTATAAATCTGAAATTTAAACTGAAATTAAAATTGTATAAAAAGTTACATTTAAAATGAAAGCAATTAATATTTTTAAACCATAATATTAATTATATCATGATAAAATATTTATATACTAAATTTTATCAATTTCTAATTTCCAATATTAATTCTAAATTCCATACCTAAATATCTAATTTCCAATCCTAATTCTAACAATTAAAACATATTAAAAAAACTTAACCTAAAATATTTTGTTTATCCTCCAAAAACAAAGTGAGTAAAGAAAAAATTAAGTTGAGAGAGAATGAAGTTGAGAGAGAAAGGGAATGAGCAAGTGATGGGGGAATGTCAGCTATATATAGGATTTTATGGTAGACACTAAATCGATGCAAAATCAACACTAAATTCAAAAAAAAAAAATTGTCCGCATAAATTTCAGATAAAAATGTTTGAATTTAGCGTCGATTCAACGCTAAATCGATGCTAAATTCAAATATTTTCAGCTTGGCCTAGTAAATTTTATGATGAAAATATTTGGATTTAGCGTCAAATTATCATCGAATCGACGCTAAATCTAAAATATTTTTGTTTGTACGAGGATGTTATACCCTAAATGTCACATCTCTTAAAATAGCGTCGAAGAGATGTGAAAGTTAGGGTATAGCTTTTATGTTGTGTTGTAAATTAGCGTCGACTTCTAACTCATTTGACTCTAATCCGTTTCTAAATCGATGCTAACTCGATTTTATAATTTACAAACATCTAACAAATATAATTCATTATGTAATAATTTGATCTAATAAATACATAACTTTCAAACTAGATCAATCGTTGTATAAACCAAACTATTTTTTTTAAATTATGTATTCATAGGTTAATGATAGTATATATTTAAGGTATATATGTACGAGAAATTTGTAAAATATCGATTGAACTTGTTTTAAACTAAAATATTTTAATACATATTCATACATTCAAAATAGACAACAAAACAATTATGTTTCACTATCTGAACCATTATTCAAATCCTCTTCTTCATCATTGGTACTTTTCTCGCCCTCTTAAATAAAATCGTCTTTGTGTTTTCTTTGTATGCAACATCAAGGAGTATTTCAACTTCTCGATATTGCGGATCCATGAGAAAGATGTTGTTTGTATGTTGTTGTGGAGTTTACATATCCACGAAAGTTTCATATTTTAGCAACGAATTTTTGCATCGACTTTGCAGCGAATTAGCATCAATTTAGCGTCGAATTTTAGTTATCGATGCTATATTTGACGCAAATTTGCTTTTAAAGGTGACGACGCTAAATTGATGCTACACTAGCGTCAAAATTTCCACTTAAACGCTTATTCTATGCTAATTAGCGTCGATTTAGCGTCAAAATATTTCGTCTCTATTTGGCGTCGATTAATTCGACGCAAAATCGACGCAACTTAGATGCTAAATTAGCATCTGATCTATTCGAAGTTAAATCGCTGTTTTTTTTGTAGTGCCAGATTCTTGAAAAGCAGGTACTATGATCACATCAAGCCTAGGATCGAGATCATCTTTTGCTTGGAAGAGTATATTGTATGGTAGGGAATTGTTGGTTAAAGACCTTCACAAAAGGGTTGGTAATGGTAAATCAATTTCTGCCTGGTGTGTATAATGGGTGTTGGAAGTTGAAACAACCTGATCCATTTTTTTTTTTTAATTCAGATTATTATTCTCATAAATAATCATCCTCAATATCAATTCAAACACATGCAAAACTCATAACAACCAGCGGAAGACATACCAATTAAACCATTCGATTAACCAATTCATCAAACCAATTCGATAAACAATTCCAAATCAACAATCCCAAGAATATCCGTCAACCTAACCAGCAATTCTAAACAACATCAAATCACAACTCAACGAGACCCTAGATCATCTCCTCTTCATAGCCATGATTCCACGATCACACTTTGTCTTTACCTGCATCACATGACAAAACGAGATGCGTGAATATTATCATAAATACCCAGTGAGATGATCATTCCATCTATCAGCTATACACACAGGCACGATGGAATAATAAGACACACAATGAAACAACCCAACCCATAAAATTTAATATTTTTTCTTTTCGGATTATTATTATCACAAATAATAATCCTCAACAGGTTAACACAACAATGCGGGACAAATAAACAGTTTAACAATTAAAGCAATTCAACAAATCCCATACTTTATTGAATTCTAAACCAAATCAAACCAATAACCAATCATTGAATGCACAACCATCCAGATGAAACAAAACACAATAGTTCCAGAATTCACTAGCAACCTAGCAATTCTAACAATGCCTAACAAAACACAAGCAACCGAGTCCCTAGAACATCTCATTCCACGATCACAATTTCTCTTTACCTACATCACATGGCAAAAAGAGATGCGTGAGTATTATCACAGTCACGAAAATCTAGCCTCTAAAGATCAAGAACAATCAGAAATCACACCAACACTCCAAATCTCTCAACTTCTCTGATTTTCTCACTGATTTCTGCCATAATCGGCCAAAACAATGAGCTGATCCTATTTATAACCCAACCCTAGGGTTCTCTAAACCAACCCGCCAAACTGCACAATTAAAATCGAACCGGTCTGGTTTAATCCACCTTGAGTCGATCGACGCACACCACTTGCATCGATCGACGCACGACCAAAATCCACAGAAATTGGTTTGCGGTCGTTACACACAATAATCAATTCATTGAAACAAAACACGACTGGTGTCGATCGTCACCACCAATGCCAGTGTCGATCGACACCCTCCTGGTGTCAATCGACACTCGTCCGCAGAACCTTAGAATCGAACCTTCTCTTCTCTGGTTTGATCCCAGTCTGCACCATGTCAATTCCCTTCAAAACAAACATCAACAAACATACCAAAACAACACGAAATCACAGAGGCAGCATCCTCCCAACAATCAATCATCTCAATCCACACAAACACAACGTATCATGTCAATCCATCCATCTAGATAAGCCATGGTCACGTACTCACCTTAGCGATCACGTTCGAAAACTAAGTTCGAAAGGAAAAGCGGTTGAAACATCCCTTGCCGAGGAACCAAACAACACTGTTGACTTTTTTCTTTGTAGTTGACTTCCAAAACTGTTCGAAAAAAGATTGCTTGGTCCAGAAGAAACGACTGCAGACGGCAGCTCATATGGAACCACATATCCGTCTTGATATCTATGGAAAGGTAGGAATGTCACGGTTCCAGTCGCCGCCAGCGAAGCTCCGAAGTTGGCCTCTCCAAACTGTCCAGGTTTTCCTTTCTTCTTTTTTACTTGGATCTTCTTCACACAATCTCCATCTCTGATCTCAATCTCCACCTTGTCGACATCAACGCTTTCCCCACTGAACAGCGCAGCACTGTCAATGTTCACTGGAGTCGCCCTGCTCTCGCCGGAGCCACCGGAACCTCTGTCATCTCCGCCATCAACGTCTCTACTTCGTCTTCACCCCTCTGCCTCAACATCATGCCTTCTCCTTTCCCCTAATCTTCTTCCTCTTTCTCTCCTTGATCTCACGAGATCCCTCTATCTTTCTTCTCCTCTTCTCCACTCACGATCTCTCTCTCTCTCTATCTCTTTTTCTCGCCGCTGCCTTCTTTTCTTTCTCCAACACCAAAAATCCTCATTCAATCTCTGATTTTTGTGCATAGAAGGAGGCTGCTCGTTTATATACCCGAGCCCTAGGGTTCCCAAACCACCGCTAACCGAACAATTTAAAATCGAACTGGTCGAACCGCAAATCACTAGTGTCGATCGACATCCTTCTTGGTGTCGATCGACACCCTCCAAAAATTATACCAAAGATTAATTTTGGGTTCACGGGCGTTACAGAAGTGAAACCTAGAATTTTCCTTATGAAGAACATTTTTGTTGATCTAGAGCTCAAAGTTAGTGATCATTTGGATCCGGTTAGGAGAGGATGGATAGAGAGAAGCTGCATGATTTGTTTTTTGACCTGGATGTGAACATTATTATTTCAAAAAGGTCTGTTGTCGATTCAGATGACTATTGGGTTTGGAAGAACGCTAAGAGTGGGAGAATACTCAGTCAATACTAGTTATGAGGTAGCTAATTCTTTGAAACATGTTGATTTAATCAATGAAGCGGTAGCTTTAATTTCTACCAATGTACTAAAAGATCAGATTTGGGCCCTCAAAGCTCTATCTAAGATAAGAAATTTTCTCTAGAGAACAATTAATGGAGCTATTCCAGTGGTTGATGAGTTAGTGTCATAGAGAATCAAATTGGATTCAAGGTGTCAATCTTATGGACAAGAGGGAGAGACTGTAAATCATGTTTTGTTTGTTTGTTCAGTAGCAAGACAAATGTGGGCACTCTCAGATAAACCTTCTCCAGAACATGGGTATAATTCTGTGTCTATTTTCTCAAACTTCCATTTCATTCTGTCTTTGAAAAGAAATCGAAAAGCGAATAGATGGATTCTGAAAAGAATACCTTGGATCTTGTGGATGCTATGGAAAAATAGAAATGCATTGTTTTCGAAGGAAAGTTCTTTGATGCAAGGGATACTATGAGAAAAATCATAGAAGATTCATAAATGTGGTTTATGGCACAAAATGTGGAAAGGAGAGTTCAAGCTGATCTTTCTACTCCACAAGAGTTTGTGGTTAGAGGTTGGAAAAGCTCCACCAGACCCTTGGATTAAATGCAACATAGGTTTTTATTGGTCAAAACATAACAATTTGGGTGGAGGTTCCAGGATTTTTAGAGATTTCTATGGAAAAGTTTTGTTACATAGTCGCATAGCTTTTGTCAATTGTGGTAGTCTAGATGAGGTTAAACTTTTGAGTTTGGTTTGGTCTATTAAAAGTGTGCAATGCCATCACAAGGAAAAAGTGATTTTTGCAACTCAGGATTCAAATCTTTTTGGTGTTATTCTTAGACCTGGAGCTTGGCCATCTTACAAAGTCCAAGCTTCATATGTTTTTCTTGAGTTGGCTAAGATATATCCAAATGGAGAATAGAGACTGAGGTTCCCTCCTACAACAGAGGTACTTCACTCATTGCCCAAAGCGTCACAAGCCAGGATCATCAGCAATCTTATGTTCAAACCGGTCCTCTATTATAGTTAATTGAATTTTTGGATTATGAGAGAATTTTACTTGTTTTGTGAGAAATTTTGGTTTTATAGTAAGTTTAGGTTAATGGTCGTCGATAATAGTGAATGAGGTTTATTTTTTTGTTGTATAGTGTGAACTTTTTTATTAAACTGAATAGAAATGGTCAATTGGTGGTATAACAAAAAAAAAAAACTAATAATTTAGCTAAAAACTTTAACTTTAGTGATTAAAATTTGGCCACGTACGTACATTTTTGTTTGATTATAAAATATAGTATTTTTTTATAGTCATTTATGCTAATTTCTTTAATAGAAAATCATTTAGATGAAAGAAAAAAAAAAATGAAGACGACGAAATATGCCAAATGAGACGGTATATACTTGGTCATCTTGGCAACTTGTCGTAATGCAATTTTATACTGTAGAATCCACGTGCGTTTAACTTACTAATAATATATAACTTGTGGTGTGGTGTGAACATTGACCATTATTGGGGGGTAAAATATGAACATTGACCATACGTTTCTTTTACGTTTAGATTCATTTCTTGACTTCTACAGGAACGGTCTTGTGTTGCTATTTGTAGTTGGTATTGAAGAGAACAAGTGTCGTTTTGTGAGACGTGCTCGTCTCGTTTTACGGACCTAACCTATCTCCCGCGACTTTCTTCTTCAAATACTTTTGGCTCCCATCCATAACTAATTATTGAATGAATGGAGAAAGCCACGGAGTTAAAGATCGTTTAAGGTCATTTGAATAATCGAATTTGAGGGTTGAATTAAAGTTCCCAAGAAACAGTAAACAAAAATCTAAAATTATAAAGAAAATACTGTTTTCAGAAAACAGAAAACTAAAACTATAAAGAAAAGAATGCTTTCGTTTGTTAATGAAAAATGTAGTCTTTCTATATTTGTTTTTGTTTGTTTACGGTCTATCACTATTCTTTTCATCCAATATGACAAAGTAAAGCTTAATAGTGCTTAATACACACATAGTTTTAATCTTTAAAGTATAACCTAGAATCACATCCTAAATACTAGACATTCATATCGGGAATTTGGATCTAGCACGTTTTGATTAAAAAAATGTAAATTTGAGTGACGAACTGATCTCCAATATTTCGGAAGAAGAGATTGTGGTAGACATTCAAAGGCCACCACGGTGCATGATATGCTTTGACGAGGGGGAGCTGATCCATCTCGGTTGTATGTGCACGGGTGGACTAACCTATACTCATGACGAATATACGAAAATGTGGTTTAACGTAAAAAAGACACATTACAATATATAGAGATTACGTAAGATACTGTACATAGTGAAACACGCAAGAATATAGCCGCGAATGTGGAAGGCGACTTTGAGTTTGAAGGTCTTTCACGAATCACGATCATTTTATTTTCTATTTATTTTATTGCGATTGCCTTATTTTGTGTACTTTTATTCTTCTTTTTGTTTTGTTTTCATATTACTTCTAGCAAGTTAGTTTTTTTGTATAGTAGATATTAATTACATAATGTAAGTCTAATATTATTTTCAGTTACTGTTGTTTCATATATATTAACGTTTTTTCTATCGTTTATATTTTTGAGATTTTATAAAATCAAATGTAAACACTAATATTTATCATAAATGCACAATATATTTATAACTCTGACATAATATACAACATAGATGTAAATATACTAATTTTATGCCTATTCGTTATATGTTAATGAAAATACGAAGTTGGGATATGTTTAACCGTAAACTTTATTTTCTTTTAAAGATTTTCAAGTTTTTGTTTCAAACTTTGTTTACATTCAAAAAGTTATACATACATTTTAAAAGATGAAGATGCAAAATGTAAATAAGGTGAATCTTGAATAAAACATTTAGTTAATCAGTTCACCCAGCATAGCCAGCTGCCTATCAGTCCTTCCAGTTTAGTTGAGCTACCCGTAGACGATTCAAAATGTTCAGCTAAACCATTCCACTAATTTTAGCTCAATGACCTAGTTTTGAACTGAAATGTTATATATATATTTACAATTATCGCAACACTTCTCTTTGTCGAACTAAGTTTAATTCGGATCTATGCTTTATCTAACCTTCCCGTTTATTACTTAGTCGACGAACCATCCTTTATCCAACACGATCCACACATTCATATTCCTTAAGCCAATTCCCACTTTAGGTCGATCTTGATCATCCCTCTTGCACCTACATGCGTTCCCGAAACGATTTTTTTTTTTTTGTCGAACAAAGTTTAGCTATAATAGATATCCTATCCAGTTATTTTCATTGATAATGTCTGTTTTATTGTTTTTCTATTAAAACTGTATTCTCCCTAATTTGGTTACATTAGTGGCTTTTGATTTTGTTGACGTGTGTAATGTGATGTGATGTTACGTATAGTGCTGCTAGTTCATGATATTGGGCCCACGAAAATTTGTTCCGTAAGTGCTAAGGCCTTTTTCTCTAACACAAGAATTCGCACCTTCCATGTTATACTTCGCATATCCACCCAATTTGTTTCGCAAATCATTTTATCGCGAAAGAATAAACGCAAACCAGCAGTGTTATTAGGTCAAAAGGTCGTTTCTATGAGAGTTCAGCTAGAAAAACACAAAGTTCGAAATAGATTGTTCCACAAACGATTTGATAGTAATTTATTGTATGAAATATGACTGTCTTATCTTGGAGTCTATCTATAACAAGCGGCACTCGTCCAGATATTTGTGCAAACATATATAATCCATGTAATCGAAAAAACCATCATCCTTCTGCATGTACTAGGGAAAGAGGCAAAAGAATAAAATATTTTGGTTGATTTGATAAAACTTTATACAAGTTCTGAAAATTTGGTCCGTAGATAGAATATGGTAGTTTTGAATTCGGTGAATATAATGTTGGAATTCGTTTTTGACAAAATAGCTTACGACCATTTTCTGGTGAGATTTTTGGTAGCGATGTTCATCGGAATGACCAGATTTAAAACACGATAGAATCGTTGCCGTAAACACTATAACATAGTGTAATCACATGTCAAAATTGAAGTTGATTTGAATGAGAAATAAAGCTCCAAAGTGGATGACTCAGATAGCTTATAAAGCTTCCAAAATTTGACTACGTGTAAAAATTAGCAAATATTCCACATTAAAAATTTGGATATAAAATCCTTAAGTATATAAAATGGAAAACTCCTAACAAGGTTCAAACCTTATAAACACTTTGATGTATAGGAGAATGGAGATACCCGAACCAAACTTCGGCTTTGGGCTTTGGGATTTGGTAAATTAACTAATGATCTATAAAAAATTTCTTTTGGTCGAAATTCATTTTGGAATATATTGTTGTTAAACTCAACAAAGAAAATATCTCCTTTAATTAATTTTACAAGAGAAAAAAAAATTGATTGATTCTTGGTCAATCACGTTTTTATTGTGAGATTATTTCTCATAACTTCTCTAATTAAATTCTCCACTTTACTACACTTGATTACGTTACATACGTTTGTACGTGAGGTCTTGTTTATAAAACAAACCATTGCTCTTCTCAGAATGATAACGATGAAGACATCGGATCATACATGATCAACAACAACAAAAACCAACATCTTTCACAATCTGTTTTATCTTATTTCATTTTTGTGTCTAAGAATATAACACAGATTCTAGCGTTCGTGTGATTATGTTCTTGAGTTATGTAAAACAGAGTTGATTGCAGTTGTATTTTGGGATTCGGAACGTCACACAACCGTCACACTATAGAGCGTTTTCAGAATTAAGGATAAAAATCGTATTTCGTCTCTGATATTCGTTTATTTTCTAATTCATGTATCTGTATTTTTATTGTAATATAGCTTTATTTATGTATTTCACTTTACAAATATCAGTTTACCCAATAGTAATTTGACTTCCTACATATAATCAAACGGCAGTGCTGTAAATAGACTATCGTAATACATATGCTATATATTTTAATTTATGATGCTACATTACATATACAACATTTGTTTGTGGCTGAATGAATTAATCCTTCTTAACTGCTGATAAATATATATGGTCGTGAAAATTTGTCAAGAATGTAAAAGATGGGTTATACGAAATTCTCTGGCCAGTGCTGTGTCAAGGTTTTTAGAGGCTCAAGACGAATTAAAAAATGGACTCTTTTCTAACAGTAGTTGTTAACCATATCTTTTTTCTAAAACGTATATATAAAATCTAAAACGAAAAAAAAACACTAAAACGTTAAAAAAAAAAGAGATCTATGACATATTTTTTCTTTATCTATAAACTTTTTGACCAAACTACAAATTTTTTTCTTTATCTTTAAACTTTTTGACCAAATTCACATAAACGGTTTATTCTGAACTAATTTTCTTTTTATAGATATGACTAATTTTGGGAACTGGGGACCCCAAAATTTCTATATTATTTAGGGTCCCGAAGCGAATGTCTTTTTGTTAATACTATAGGAACGACCTTGTCTCTGCCACCTAACTATTTATGGTTTAGGAATTTGAAGCAGTCTATTAGTTTAATCAAGCCATTGCACGAAAATTAACGTTACAATACAATAATTGTGCCAAATATCCATATCTGAAGCTTTATTAGATCATGTTTATGTAGTATTTAAATGTAAAAGTAGTAAAGTATATCAGCTCGACAGAAAAATGGTGGATTAGGAAGTGGAGATTGATCTCTTTGAGCAAGATAGAGACATTAATTGATATGTTCTAAAGTTTTTCTCATTATTTAATTTCTTGAGCCAGTTGTGGCTCTTGAAATGAAAACCCTTTGATGATCACCAAATTCCAAAGCTCCTTTTTTTTTCTTTTTTTTTTTGTGCATACGCATATTCGGATGACAAACCTTCTAGTTTTCCTTTCTTGAATTATGGAGATAATGCTATAATATATTGAGATAGAATCTTAGTTAATCTAGACTTAACCCTATCTATAATTCTAATTCCTAAGAGATTAAAGACTTACATACATTTATAAATACTTTTCTCCATAAACAATTTACATAACTCGTGAACATGGGCACATATTCTCTTATGACATATAATTTTTCACAAAATCAGCAATAATTTCTACGTAATACTGCTTCCCCAAATTAAAATCCGATTTTATGGTCATCATCATACTTGCAGTCGACAAAGGAGAATGATTCTCTTTACAACATACATATAATGATTCTCCCACTTGTTGCGCCCCAAGTAGGAGAATTCTGGGTTCGAGACGATTTGACCACTTAGCCGCATTTTAAATTTAGAATATATTTAAATGCGTATCCGGATGCAAAAACTTATAAAAAATATATATAAAAAGATATCTCTAAATTTGATTTGATTTTATTTCTATCTTCCATAAACGAGAAAATATTTCAATGAAACACATCATTTGTATCATACCTTTGGATTCCACTATCAAACTAGGTTCTTATAACTTATGGGCAGGTGAATTCTCTATTTCAGTAAAATAATAACTTGTTTGGTCCGTTCAGCACATACTAAAGTTTGAATTTTTTTTATTAGCAATTTTTTGAATTTTTTTTTTATTAGCAATTTTTTCCTAATTGGATAATCAATTACAGAAACATATTTTAATTAATCGTTTGGTTGGAAACAAAAGAAAAAAAAATGGAGGTTTTTCAGAACGGACTAAATAATTCGTATTATAGGGCCTTGCTACTACCTTGAGGCCCGTCCATTCATGATCCAATTCAAAAGCCTCTAACTATGAAAAGTAAAACGATGTCGTTTTTGCTCGTCAGAAGAGAAGACGACAAACACGAACAGGTTTACGCTCCGACGGGAAGAGACAAGACGGAGAAGAAGAAGAAAAAGGAAAAAACGAAACAACTAATCGATCTCTTTCTCCGGGATCTGGTGACGCATCGTCGGAAAACTTCCTCTTCCGACGAAGGTTATCTGAAGTTTCCACCTCTCTTAATCGTATTTTGCGCCGGATAAAATAAGGATCGGTGCTGGATTAGATTCCGGAGACGTATTTATCTATCGGTTTTACAGTGCTTAGATGGCTGGGATCCTGAATAAATTGCGGAATCTAGATGCGTATCCTAAGATCAATGAGGATTTTTACAGCCGTACGCTTTCCGGCGGCGTTATCACCCTCGTTTCCTCCGTTGTTATGTTTCTTCTCTTCTTCTCCGAGCTACGTACGTGTTTTTAACCGTTGAATTTCGTTACCACCTTGCGATTTTGCATAATTTGCAGTTATCAGCTTCCAAGTATGTATTGATTTTGGGAACTCTTTGTCTTTGATTTGTTGCTTAGGCTTATATCTTCATACCGTCACCGAGACGAAGCTGATAGTGGATACTTCAAGGGGAGAAACCCTACGCATTAATGTAATGTTGATTTGCTCTCTTTCTCTCCCCTATTTTCAGTTTCTTAAAAGTAGTAATCTTGGCTTGTTCACTGTTGTTTTTTGATGCTGCAGTTCGATATGACTTTTCCTGCTCTAGCATGTTCAATTCTCAGTGTTGACGCTATGGACATTAGTGGAGAGCTGCATCTTGATGTGGTATGTTGAAACTTCTTGTTTAGTTACCATCGATTTTTTTTTTTGTACTTCTTGATTTTGATGCTTGAAACATCATATAAGCATGTCGTATGTGTGGCCAATCTGATATTCTTCCCCTGTGAATTACAGAAACATGATATCATAAAGAGAAGACTAGATTCTCATGGTAACACTATAGAAGCAAGACAGGACGGAATAGGTGCTACTAAGGTTTGTTTCCTGTCCTTCCAAACTGCATACTGTGATTTCTTCAATGAAGTTTTGAAACTGTTTCGGCATGCTTGTCATTATGTTCTATGAGATTCTAGAATCATCATGCTGGGGTGAAGCCGCAGGCATATAGAAATTTGACTAGATTAAGGGAAGAACTGAAAGAGATTTGTTTTTGGGCTCTTTTCAAGTCTCATACTTTTTTGTGCTTGTGCAGATTGAAAACCCACTGCAGAAACATGGTGGCAGGCTGGAACATAATGAGACTTACTGTGGTTCTTGCTATGGAGCTGAAGCCGTAATTCTGCTATCTTTCTGCATGTTTCATTTGGAGCAATGTTTCTCAAGTTTATGTTCGGATTACCGTTGATTGTTTAGTGCTAGTCAACAGAATGTAGTGGATTCAACAAAGACAGACGTCATAGTAGATCTTGTTTTCTGTTAAAATTATACTTGTCATTTCATGATAGTTTTGGTGCGTTTTCAATCAAGCTTTACTTAAATCTTTAAGCTTTCAAGTGATGTATGTTGTTCTTTCGTACAGGAAGAGCATGACTGCTGCAATTCATGTGAGGATGTTCGTGAAGCATATAGAAAGAAAGGTTGGGGGGTTACAAATCCAGATTTGATTGACCAGGTGAGTTGTTGAGAAATAGGTTTCAGTAGGCTTTTGTTTAGTTTGTTTGTTTCGTATGCAATTTCGAGGCTCTAGACTGTGTAATATGCATGCATCCAAGAGTTTATATTTCAATTGTGAGATGAAATACGTTTCACTTGTATGTATTTGACGCAGTGTAAACGAGAAGGTTTTCTACAAAGAGTGAAGGATGAAGAAGGTGAAGGGTGTAATATCTATGGGTTCTTGGAGGTTAATAAGGTGGCAGGGAACTTCCACTTTGCTCCTGGGAAAAGCTTTCATCAGGCTGGTGTTCACGTTCATGATCTCCTTGCTTTTCAGAAAGATAGTTTTAACGTAAGAAAAGACCAGTCCTGGCTTCATTTCATTCTTTATGCTACTAATTTATATAATTCAACCGTTGTGTCTCGTTGCAGATAAGTCACAAGATCAACAAACTGGCTTTTGGGGACTCTTTTCCTGGTGTCGTCAACCCTCTTGACAGGTGACCATTCTGGTCTAAATCCATTTAACTCACTCACGTCTATTTTGTAATGCTCTTAAGGTACTTGAAATTGCAGAGTCCAGTGGAGTCAAGAGACGCCTAATGCTATGTACCAGTACTTTATCAAGGTTTGTTACTAGACATAACATTATATCATAGTTTAATTGTCCATGAACTTCCCTACCCGTGTTTACTCTATTCTACTTTGTATGCTTTTCAAAGGTTGTACCAACAGTATACACAGATATCAGTGGACACACAATTCAATCAAATCAGGTGAAGCCAAGGGTCTTAACTCTTGGACCTAATTATCTATATTCAATCTCATCTTATTTATGATCTTAACTCAAGTAAAATGGGCAGTTCTCAGTGACGGAACATGTTAAAAGCTCAGAAGCAGGTCAACTTCAATCCTTACCAGGAGTTTTCTTCTTCTATGATCTCTCTCCAATAAAGGTGAGTGTGTTGTATTAACTCCAATTCTATAGTGTTTCAGTTAGAAGGAAAAAAAAACTTTCACAATCTTATATATGCATGTGTTGTTTTGTCAGGTGACATTCACAGAGGAACATATCTCGTTCTTGCATCTCCTGACAAATGTTTGTGCCATAGTCGGAGGTATTCTCTACATATACCATGCATAAGAACGCTTTTGCTATGTAGCATCCTTTGGTTGAAATATAATCTCAAAATGCAGGTGTTTTCACGGTCTCTGGGATAATAGACGCGTTTATATACCATGGTCAAAAAGCAATCAAGAAGAAGATGGAAATTGGTAAATTTAGTTGATCCGGACCTTTTTTTGTTTTTGGAATTGGGGTCTCCTTTTTCTCGTTTGCGGATTAATACGAATCAAACCCCCAAAAGAAAGAAAGAAAAAGCGATGTGGGGGTAAATGCGTCAAATGTAACATTTATTTAATTCTTTTTTGTTTGATTTGGTACGTTACGCTCTCTTTTAATGGTTGGGAGTTGAGTTGACAAAGACATGTCATGGGTTTCATCAATCCAGCTGGTTTTGACAGCCCACGCGTGTGTTTCAATCCTCTCTTTTGACTTTGAAGACATCATGTTACAATTATCGGGAAATTGTTTGAATCTAGACACCAAGAGATGCTTTCGATCTTATAACCATATTCACATATGTCTAGACAAATATTTATTCGCTACACGAGCTGTCCTTAGCTACATATCTCAAATATTAATAAAACAAAAATTGAAAAATGAAAGTTTAGCTACACCAACTGCATGGTGATGTGCACCTAACAATAGGGGAAATAACTTAGAAAATGTTTCTCATCTTCACGAGCTAAGATTTCGATTTTTTATTGAGAAAATACGAACTAAGATTTGTTACATAGCACATGCTAACCAAAAAAGAATTTTTTTGTTTGACCATATCTATATAAGTGACTAATACATGTTAGGATACAAGAACTAAATAACTAAATATATCTCAAAAACTATGAACATGTTTTTTTTTTTTTGAGTCGCCAGAGATAGCGATCAACGACGACATGTTGTGTTGTTCGTTTTGCATTAGTTTATTCTAGTTTAGTTATTTTTTATCGTAACGATTAAATGTTATTTATTTTGGTGTCATGCGACTGGTTGCAGAAACCAGTCACTAAAAGTTATTTCTAATCACTAAAAAATTTTACAACTAAAATTTTGGCCGTTGATCGCTGCAACTACAAAACGAACAACATTTAATCGTAGTCGCCAGAAACTACCACCCTACCTAAACTATATCTCTACTTTGTTCAAACAAAAAATATCTCTACTAATTCTAAAGTGGAGTCCACTAACTGACATTAAAAATCAATCAAATGATTTCTGACTTTATATTTTGTTTTTCGAATTTGTTCTAGTTTTCCCATGCCTGTATTTTAAAGCATTTCCAATGGTATAATTTCTTATAAGAGTTTTTCAACATTATAAAATGAATATTAAAGATAATTCAATTATATAATTAAACTTTAATTCAAAAAAAAAAATTAAACCATTCATAAAAAAACAAGTATCTCGAAAGTTTTTCATGAGTTTCTTATGTTATAATCAATTTTGACCCTCTCTCCTACTTTTTTATTTTTTGTTATAACCAATTTTCATCCTCTTTCCTACTTTTTTATTTTTTATTTATTTTAATGGTTAAAAACTCTCTTAGATATTCCTTAGATACTATCATTGAAGATCCTTTTATATTTGTTGTGCTAACTTGAAGATTAGAGAGATGTCGAAGAACTCTTCAATATTTTATTTTCTGGTTTTAACGTATTTGTTACTTGTGTAGTAAATTTAAACTCTAATAGTTCACATAGAAAAAATATCTCATATGGATTATCTATGAGTTAATCAATTATAAATATGGTTTTAGAGTTTAGATTTGGTTATCGAAATGCATACTTCAATCTTCTTGTCTAGCACATGATAATGTTCGTGTGATATTTCGATTTCAGTATTCTAAAGATCAAATTTCACTAAATTCAATGTAAGATATATGTTGAATCTATGTATAACGCAAAGTAAATTATAGTATTTATTATTACAATCTTTCATTTTACAATTCCATAATATAAATAACCATTAAAATAATATATAAATAACCAATTACACAACTTATAATTTGGAATATAATATCGTATATAAAAAGATATAAAAAATTAAATTTGACCGTCTAATTTTCTTTTTCATTTTTTTTTTTAAAATAAATCAAAAATATGCTTTTGAAATTTTAAACTCTTATAAAACTTCACGTATGAAATTTTAAACTCTAAAAAAATTTCTTTACAATCCTTTTATTTATTTAAGTTCACATATGCATAATCGCTGAGAGAGGGAGAGAGATCTACATGGTACGGCATGAACAAAAACTTGAGCTGTCAATAATTTACAACTTTGCATTGTTACAAAATCCTAAATCACAAATTTCACATTTGGCCCTGCGATTCCCCAAGACTTTATCGCAGCCACCTATACTTCTTTTTCCAATTTAAACAGAACATTACAAAATTGAATAAAAAAATGAAATTGAATCCTAATTTTTTTTCACGATAAAATTGAAGCCCAATCGATCTCGTAAGAAGGACACCTCCCGAGCATGAAATTATCATTCCACGGCATCGGTGGCTCCGTCACCATCAAATCCGACACCGGAGAACCCGACCCGTCACTCTCACCCGACCCTGAATGATGCTGTGGCGGCGCCGGCTGCTCAGCCGAAGAAGAAGCAGTCGCGTTAGCTACAGAAGCCGGCGACCTAGAGGCTCGTTTCCTCGTTTTTCCCGGCTGATTCTTCGGCTCGGCTAAAATGGCTTCGAGCTTGGCGTCAACGGCGGCTTGAATAGGTCCGTATTCGCCGGAATCAGACGAGGACGAGCCGGTCTGGTATCGAAGGGCAGGAAAATTGAGCCGAGCCGAGTCGCCGCGAAGCTTGAACGCGGCGCGATCGTAAGCCAACGCGGCTTCCTCAGCCGTGTCGTATGTTCCGAGCCAGAGTCGGGTCCGGTTCCTGGGTAAACGGATCTCAGCGACCCATTTGCCCCAGTGTCTTTGCCTTACTCCACGATATAGCTTCGAAGGCTTCGGAGCCGAAACCGGACCCGGTTGGGTCATAAAACTCGGACCCGGGTCGATGAAATTGAGCATGCAAGCGTTCTGTTGTTGGTGAACGTAAGTGAAATCGTTGGATCCGGAATAAATATCCGGGTAGAAATCGGGTTGTTGAAGATCCGACCCGAATGAAGATGGATAGGTCATGAATCCGGAATAAATACTATCCGGGTAGAAATCGGGTTGGGTTGTGAAAGAGGAGGCATAAGGATTGTTATAGTGAGAGGAAGAAGAGGTAAAAGTGTGGTTTCGCGCAGGCGCAGGCGCAGACGCAAACGCAGAATCTGAAGAAGACGCGGAAGCACTTTTGTAAAAAGGTTGAAGTGCTTCCATAAGCTCGCCGCCACCGCTGAAGAAATCCGCCATTGGAGTTCCCTGAAACACAAAAAAAAGAGAAAAGAATATACTACACAACACAAGATTAGAATTTAAAAAAAAAAAGAATAGTGAGAAAAAGCCTGTCTTTTTAGCAAAAATCAAAGACTGGTTTCGTTCACTTTTTAGATCAAAGAGGTTTGAAATAAACAACCTCCATAGATCATAATCAAATTTATCCACATAAAAAAAAATGAAAAGAGGATCAAACTTGAGGGAACTAAAAAATGCCCAAGAAGTTGATCAACTCTAAGAATTACAAAAAAAAAAAAAAAGAATATTAATTGACAGAAAAATTCATAATAGTTCTTGAAAGGAAAGATGGATCTCGTTTTGTAGAAAACACCTGGCTGTTTCAAAATAGGATTTCTTAACCTAAAGTTTGTCTTTTAGAAGAATTTTGGAAACATATAAATCCATAAAACAACACTTCATAAGGAAATCGTGATTTGTGTTTTTAATGAAAGACAACAGAAAGGAAACCGAGGAAGCAGGAAATTTGCAGGAGAGGGAAGTTTTTTTTCTGGAAGATGAAACCAAACAAAATAATACGAAGAGAAACCGAAGAGAAACCCTAATTTCACTCTCAAATTATTATTTTTTGTGTCTAATATTTCCAAAATCACCCTCTCTCTCTCTCTCTCTCTCTCTCTCTCTCTCTCTCTCTCTCTCTCTCTCTCACACACACACACACTCCCTCACTCACACTCTCTGTATCTCACTCACTCACACTCTCTTTTGGGAGAAGCTCTCGACCTCACCTTGAGGATACCGACTCAACTCACCCCGTTTATATAGAGGCTCCTCTAGTGAAGAAATATTAAAATATTTGCTATAGAATATATCAATTGCTATGTGTTTGAATTAAAACGAAACAAAAAAGTACAATTGCATGCTACTGCTATGTGTATCTAATACTGGTTGTTAACATATTTGGTTTTTAAGTTTCAAAAAAAAGTTTTTTAAAAAAACATATATTTGGTTTTTTTTTTCTTTAAAAACTGTTCTAATTATTCCGTTAAATATTTCAGTAATCATTAAAAAAATTCGCAAACATTTTTTTATGTAAAACTTATATTTTTTTATGTAAAACTTATATTTTCTGTCTATGCTTTTCAAATAATATAATATCTTGGTTTTAGATATATACATGTACATCTGCAACAAATATGTTTTATATGAGTCAAAAATACAATTATGACATTTTCTTATGATTTATACATGGGAAATTAGCAATAATAATAATAATTGATTATCTAACCAAAATTACTGTTCAGAGTGTGTATATGTATATATGGATGAAAAAATCTTTTTTGATAGGATAGAATCTATACTATTTAATTTGTTACATAGTATAAAATATACTAACTTTTCCAACATTAATAACCATTCTTAAGTTTAAATTTATTAATAAAATTAATGTTTAATTTTCCTGGACTAGAGTTTAATGCTTTAGGTTTAAAGTATAATAATTTAAATTTCGTGTTTAGTTATATAAAAATAACTAATATTTGTATTAGTCTACATCGAATAGACTAATACATGGTCTATATAGAAGCCATAAAATAGACTATCAAATATGTAAAAAGTAATTTTTTTTATTTCGCAATCTTTGGTATGTACTATATTATATTTATTACATGGTTAGCTTATTAATTAATAGCTTAATAAATTTATTATGTTGTAAAATTAGTATAGTTATAGTTAACAAAATAATCGATTACAAATATTGCATAAATTATTATACCAAATTTTAGATTCGTTATATATAACCTTACTGTTATCTTATATAGAAATGTGTTTGACTTTTAGGATGAACTAATTATCTAAACCAAATCAAACCGAATTAAATTCACAAATTAAAATCCAAAGTGAATTATTTAATAATCCAAATGGGTATAAAAATTATTATCTGAACCGAACTCGAATTATATGAAACTGAATCGAATTAACCAAACTTACAGTAAATTAGTAAACATCATTAGTTTATTAATGTATTTAATATTTTGTGAATTACTTAGGTGATTTTATAATGTTATAATCATATTACTTTTCTTTTTTTTGTTCAATTTAATGGTAAGATTTAATATTTCAATATTTCAATATTTGAACAATTGTTTTAGGTAAGTTTATGAATATTCTATTGTGTTTGGCAATTAAGATTAAAGTAATCAAAATAATTTATTTAGAAATAAATGTGTTTGGCAATAAGTATAACCAAATTAAATAAATAAAAAAGCTAAAAAAATGGTGGTGGTGACAAACTATCAAAATGTTTATCCTTTAATATATAAAGGATTTAAATTTGGCTAGTCTGCTAATTAACCCTTTATATATTCCATACATCGTGCATATTTATCGATTATATTTTGTTGCAGTTTTATTTTCATGTCGTTATCATACTGATTTTGTATGCAGGATTATTCGCTTAACTTATGTGACACACACATATCGGACGTGACTAAACAATACGACAACTGAGGTGAGTAATTTGAAGATTACGTGACTTAATTAAATGTTCATATAGAGCTAGAATTTTGACAGTGTATCGGCACTTGGACTCGTGTAGATTGAAGATTCCGTGCAGACAAGTTAAAGGCGCATAGCCCGGCCACAAAACCAGGGAACTTTAGGGACACCACTTGGCCGCAGGGTTTTCTATTTGGCATCTCTATTCTCATTTCCCTGCCATTTTGCTTTGATACTTTCTTTTATTGCAACAATTGTCGGAAAGTTACTTTTTTGTTTGATAATTTTGTAGGAAAGTTAGTTCGGAAGAAAAATGTATACAGTATTGCCACAAAGTATTGCCACAAAGTATTCATATCCCAACACTATGTTTTCTCATATTATTTAAAATCATAGTTTTGCTAATTTCTTTTTGTTTAAATTCATACTAATTAGTGATGTTTTCTTTATTTAATGAAAAAATATTTATTGGCATTGTTGGTTGTTCTTATAAAAAATAATTAAATATTTATTGGAAATAAATCATGTTGCATTGCACCAGAGACACGACTTTGAAATGTATAAAATTTTGAAGTTAGATTTTCTATGATATCCTCTTCCATATTGTTGGATTCAGGACTGGTAGTCTTTGTGAAGGTTGGTGTCCATACTCAAGCCTTTGGTCTTCGTGGAGGTTCTCATACCTTTACAGGTCTATGGGACTCAGTATATCACGTATTTTCTATGTCATCAGACTCATGCAGGCCTTTGGTCTTCAGGAAATTCTCATGGCTCCATGGTCTCTGGACTCATGACTTTAGCATTCAGAGTTCTCATGCCTTGGTTCTCCAGATGCTCCAGCCTTCATGGATTTTCATGCTCCAAGTTTCCAGACTCATGCTCTAGCCCTTAGGGAATTCTCATGCCTCTCGAATTTCTAGACTCGGTTCACTTAACCATGGTTAATGTTTTAAGTTATACGCTTAGGAGATCACATTGGCATTTCAAAGTTCATTTTAAAGTTTGTCCTCAAGAGGTCGAAAACTATCTCTCGAGCATGTCATGTAGGCTCAGGGAAGGGGGGTGGGGTAGCAAGATGTTTGGATATATTTATTGTAGCTTATTTTTTAAATCGATCATAGGAGGTATTTTAACTTGATCTAAAATACCCCAGATAACTTAACGGATTAGGCCACTTGTCTTCACACCTCATTGCAATCGGTGCGGCCACATCATTAAAGGCTAACCGGGTGAGAGACTAAGTGGTCAAGTTCTTAGGAGAAGACCTACGAGGAACCAAATGCACAACCCATGTTTTTATATCAAAAACCCGAGCAATGTATAAAATATCAGACATATTATTCAAACATATTTAAATTAGTCTTAAATAAGATGGTTAATATATATGTCGTGTGTATGTGATATGTGAAATATCTAGCATATTCTCCACAGAAGGACTAATACAAAAAGGTGATTATGAGGAACCCTAGAGTGTATGACCTGCCGTATTATATGTTGCACTTCATACTGTGATGACATCATCCTGAATCTCGGGACTAGTTTCTCAGGTAACTGGCATTAAAAGACAAGGATGATAAGTGAAAAACACTTTAGTGCTTTATACGGGTTCAAATTGATGGATCTCAATCCGATCCAACTTGATGCGTGATTCAGTATCATAGCCCGACAAGTAAAACTCTGTAAATTACCCTCTCCTTAACAAGAGAAGGCGATCGACCAGTTTTTCACTCCTTTTATTAAAACACTTTTTCCACAATACATAAGCTTGCTTTGTATTTTGAGACTTAATCTTTCCTTAAACACTTTGAACCATTTTTGCAGCCATACTTTGTCCTTCTTCACTCAAAATTACTCTTTTTCTCCACTTATCTCACCTTAAAGTTCTTCCTAACTGTCTTGACACACAGTAGATCATTTCCTCTGGCCCAATGTCACCACATCTCTCTTTTCCGTTTTCTGCATTTCTTTTAAATTCTCTATGAGTCAATATTATGGTCTTTTCGTTTTCCCTCTCATTTCTTACTTTAGCGTCGAGAAAGTCGTCGAAAAATAGTTACCATCATGTCTTTTTGGTTCGTGATTGTTGTTTGTTTAGAAGATTTGTCCCATATTGATCGGACCAAAGCCAAAACTCTGAAACAAGATTTATCTACGAGTTTTTCGGGTATATTTAATAAAAATAAATTTCATAAATGATTATCTTTGATGCACATTATGAATTATTTTGATGGCTTTAAGTTTGTTTTGTTGGGTTGTCCAAAAAAAAAGTTTGTTTTGTTCGATGTAATTAAAGGTGACTAGAAAATTAGAGGAACACAAAACATACTCAAAAACAAGAAGAAATTTAGAAAAATATACTCTTTATGTTTTTAAATTTGAAATATACACTATATTTTATTTTTTGGAAAAATACACTTTTTAAAATTCTAATTTACTAAAATATTCTTACTAAAACTGAATATAAAGAGTATAAGAAGAACGACGACTTACCACTACAACAGTCGCCAAGAACAAAGAGGCGGGGACGGAGGTTAAAGGCGATTGAGGAGAAGCATCGACCGTTTTAGAAAGAGAGTGAGAGATAGGGTGAGGGTTTTTTAACAAGAAAATTAGGGTTTGTGATGTAATTTTCGTTTATATATAAAGGTTAAACATATCCGGTTAGATTAAAATTTCCGGTTTAGCATACTTCGCTAGAAGTCTGTTAAACCGACAACGAAAGTAGACTGCTTATGAAGTCTACTATCTGGAAACCTAAATCGATTATTTTCAATGATTATTCGAAACCCTATACCAAAACTTATTCCAAACATTCAAAACGTATAATATATTCACAAGTAAATATTTTTATACAAATTTGACATTTTAAATATAAAAATGATAAACCCTAACTCTAACCCTAAGTGTAAAAACATGTTTGCAACCTATAAATGTCAAACTATTACCCATATTTCATACTCGTAGCTCGGACACATAAGCCAAATAACGTATATACCTCAAAATTTAACATCACATTATAGTTAATTCAACTCTAAAACTCAAACACTACACTACGATTTGTAGAACTAAACCCTATACCATCTAATCCCTAAACCCTAAACCATAAATAAGAATCTGATTCCTAAAACTAAACCACTACAACCATAAATAAACTCATGAAACTTATAAATATCAAACAATAATAACTACCAAAATGTCACCACATCAATATCCAAACAAATGTTATGAAGTACCTTATTTGGTAACTCTTTGTTTAGTATAGTATGTATTTCATTCATAACCTAATCTGTCTAAGTAGGTTTAATTTGTGAAATTTTATTTTTCATACTTCACAATTGTTTATAGTTGGGTCATCAATCAAAATTTTTTATCAAAATATTTTTTGTTAATTTATAAATTTAAATTTAAAATATAATTATATAGTAGACTGTTTTGTTAGTCTACTAAACCACAAAAGTAGACTTCACATGGAGTTTACGAGTTGGATTTCTGGCGGAAGTTTTCTGGTAGACTTCTATATTACGTAGCAGACTTAGCTAGGGTTAAAACGGTCATTATGACCTCTGTTTTTTGTTTGGTCATAAAGGATTGATATATCATGGTTTTTACCCGTTTTTGACCATGATATAGGTCCATTTTTATCGAGTCTTTTTGGATCTATTGTTTTAGAGTCTTTGTACGTCAATGATCGATTGGAGCATAATGGGAGCTTTTAGAAGTTTTTGGAGCATCAAGGAAAAAAGAGCCAAAGAGACCAAGTCGGAGACAAACTTTGGAGCTTGTGTCACTTTGGAGCTTGTGTCGATCGACACAAGCCATGTGTGTCGATCGACACGCATGTCTGATACGAGAAGAAGTTGATTTTTCAAGTTGTGTCGATCGACACGGAGACTTGTGTCGATCGACACGCTCATACCCGACATGAAGATTGAAGAATTTCCTCTTTTGCCCAAGAAGCCCAGAAGTTAACATAAAAGTCCAATCCGATTTTTAGACATTATATATAGTTTTTCTTTAGGCTTTCATGTTGACATCTTGTTTTTAATTGAGACTTGGATTTGGAGAGCTCTAGGGAGACAAATCTGCACTTTGTTCTACAGAGATTTTAAACCCTTTTTGTATCTCTATCTCTATCTTTTTAATGCAATATTTTCTATTCATGATATTTGTTTCAATCACCATGTCTGATTAGTTTGCTTGTTAGGCTTAGGGTTAGTCAAAGGAACATGAGAATTTGTTAGATCTGTTAGATTTGTCAGGGAACATCACTTGGATTCTTCATCTAGATTGTTGTTAATGCTAGTTCTAGTTTAATCACCTAGAACTTAGATCTTAGGTTAATTATTAGATGCGAAAGTATTGATAATTACCTGACCTAATCTTAGATGAGCAAATTATCTATTCACAAAAAAATCTGGTTTAGACAATTTGTGAACAATTGAATATGTGCTTTAATGCTTGTTTAACCTATTGAATTTGCAAAGAAATTTGGGATTTAAGAAGTTAGAAATAGATAGTTTTCGCAACGAAAGTTGGTTAGTTTTACAGAGTTTTCATGTTCAAGAGCGGATCTTAATTCCCCTAACAATCTAACTTGTCTGCAGTTTCGAGTTTCCTGCGATTTCCCGAAAGCCTAGCTTTTGTCTCATTGATTTTAAGAACCCTACTTATCATCGTTTTCTTACTTGTTTTGATATTTAGTTTACATTATTACATTGTTGCTTAGCCTATCTCGACTTCATAATTGATTGTGTGATTTGATTCCATGTGGATTTGATCCCTAAGTACTACTACGATATCTTAATTTGAGAGAGTAGCTCAGGGTAAATTTGAGAGCTATCAAATTTTGGCGCCGTTGCCGGGGACTCAAAATCACCATTCGATTTTTGATTTTAGAGTTTTTTCTAAGTTTTAGTTTTTTGTTTACTTACATCCGTTTTCTTTTGTTTTTGTGTGTTTCAGGTGTATGCCTATTCGCAAGACCAGAAGCAACAAGAATCAAGAGTTAGTGGAATTTGTTTCTGAGTTAGGAGCTTTAGAAAGAGCCAACAGAAAAGCTACATGAAAAGCAGCAATGGAGCGTCTTCCGTTAGTTCAGTTTCGAGATGCAGCTGGATTGTTGGTTGATGGTGAAGGGAACAGGCGCAATGAGCGCGGTCAGAAGCTGGATGCTGAAGGAAACATGATCCCTGAACCGCGCGCTGAGGATAGACGTTTGGGTTAGGAGGTGCTTGATCGTGGGCGTACTCTGGAAGACTACAGCAGGCCAGATGAGTTCTACGCTAATAGGGCTACAATTCGCCCTGTTGCGTTCCAGAGGAGCGATTTCGAGCTAAAGCCTGCCTACTTCTCACTCGTGGCTCAGCATCCATTCCATGGTCTCCCCTCTGAGCACCCGATGGACCATGTAGAGAGATTTGAGGATTTAGCATCTAGCATCAAGGTCAATGGAGTGTCGAGCGACTACCTCTACTGCAAGTTTTTCCCTTACTCTCTTGGTGGAGAAGCAGCATACTGGCTGAAACAGCTAGAACCAAGATCTCTGACTACTTGGGAGGACACCAAGAATGCTTTTCTCAACAACTTCTTTGATGAGGCGAGGTATGAGGATTTGAGGACAAAGATCTCTACGTTCAAGCATGAACCGACTGAAGCATTCAAGGATTCTTGGGTGCGATTCAAAGCTTCTCAGAGAGATTTTCCTCATCATGGGTTTAGTAATGTTCAGTTACTGGGTATCTTCTTCAGAGAGATTGATTGGAGGTACCAGATGGCTCTAGATGCTGCGAGCAATGGGAACTTCAACACGAGATATCCAAAGGATGCACTTGTGCTTATAGAGAACTTGGCTTCTAGCAATAGTACCAAGAATGCGGACTTCGAGAGGAAGAAGCTTGGAGGGAACGTGGATGGAAGTCAGATTGCTGAGGTGAAGGCTAAGTTAGACTCTGTGCATAACCTTGTAGTGGAGAAGATGTATGTTCAATTTGCTGCAGAAGTGGAGACTTTCGAGCCTGAAGAAAGGGATGTCAACTACATCAATGGAGCTGGTTATCAGGCTCAGAGGTTTGATAATCAACAAGGGTATCCGAAGAATGATTTCCAGAAGCTATTTCAGAGCAACAACTACCAAAGGAATTATGGTTTTTCTTCTTACCAGACGCCTCCTGCTCAATCTTCTGATAATGAGATGAAGTCTATGCTGGAGCAGATTCTAGAGGGTCAACAGAAGATGGATGTGAGCTTTAATGGGAAGATGGAAGCTATGTACCAAGACTTGAATGGGAAGTTCGAAGCTTTGAACACCCATGTCAAGAAGCTGGATATTCAAGTTGCTCAAACCGCATAGTCAATTAAGAGGCAAGAAGGTTTTCTTCCAAGCAAGACTGACACGAACCCGAGACTACACGTCAATGCTATCACTTTGGGGAGTGAAAAGGAGGTGTTTCAATCTTTTGAGAAGGGTTTAGATGAGGAAGAATTCGTGGAGCTTGAAGAAAACTTGAACTTGAAATCTGCTTAACCTGTGTCGATCGACACAAACGGAGTGTGTCAATAGACACATGTCCAGAGTCACGATACGCAATCGGTGAAAAAGTCTGTGTCGATCGACACAGATGGAGTGTGTCGATCGACACACCTTGAAGATATCTACGCAATGGGACATGCATCAACCAAGGTCGACACAGAGCTCAACGCAGCCTCGACACAAAAGTTTTGTGTCGATCGACACAAGGAGTGTATCGATCGACACACTACCCAGAAGAGTCCAACTTTGTTTAAAACTTTGGTTCATGCAGAGGAACACGTCTACAAGCCCAAGATTCCATACCCATCGGCTATTCGAGTCAAAACATCGGAGGAAAAAGGGAGACATGCTCAACCACCGCTGAAGAAGTTGCAAAAGATTGACTATCCAGGGATGTTCGTTGTTCCTTGCTCGATCAACGGTGTGGAATTGAAGAATTCTCTCTGTGACACTGGAGCTAATGTGAATGTCATGTCTCAGGCTATTGCAAAGAAGCTAGGGATTTTGGATATACAACCTTCAAGGATATCTATCGTGCTTGCTGACGGTTTTCCTATGACTTCGAAAGGGTTCATTCCTGACTTGATGCTTCAAGTAAGAGATTGTCTGGTTCCTGCAGATTTTCACTTTATGGAGTCGAAAAAGGGTACCAATAAACCATTTGTTCTTGGTGCATCCTTCCTTGCAACTGTGGGAGCGATTATGGATTTTCCTAATCAATGAATCTCTTTCTCCAAGATCAACAAGAATGTCTTCTACCCTTCAGTTCATGTCATAGATAATTCTTGTATGACCGTTACTAACAGAGAAAAGCCGAGTTTAGACCTTGGAGATGACACGAAGAAGATCCCATGTGCCTCGCCTTCGACTCCACCCTCTTTGAGATCTGATGGAGACTTGACTGCCTGCAAGGTGAAGCGCAAAAAGACTTCCAAACCTTTCTCCAAGTTCAGAATCATCATCGCCTTAGAGTTGAGGGAGAAAGGAGAGGTAGTTGTTCAAGAGATGCTGCAAAACACCATGAAGCTTTTCCCTAGTGTTGTTCCTTGGAAGTCTGGAGGTGGAGAGCGATCAAATGCAAGGTTATCAACGGATGAGGGAAACATAAGGCCCCTCAAAGATCCACCTCACACCTAAACGGCATCTACGATCAAGCTAATGACTGAAAACAAGCGCTTAGTGGAAGGCAACCCACTGGTAAGAACTACTTATTTTTGTTTTATTTTCCCTTTGTTTACTAACTTTTTATTTTGGTTTTAAGTGTTTGAGGATTTTATTAAAAAAAAAATGGCGACTAGACGAGAAACACCAGTGTGTCGATCGACACACATTGTTTGTGTTGATCGACACACCTTGCAACAGGTAAGTTCTCGTTCTTTCGCCAACTTCAGGCTTAATAACACTGGGGACAGTATTGTTTAAGTCTGGGAGAGGTAGTTGCTAACTTTGTGTTTGCTTTAGAAAGAGTCAGTCCAAAACGTTTTATCGAGTCAAAATAGTTGGAAACTATGACTCTTCTTTTGGTTTAGTGGATTGTTTCTTTCAGACTAGTGACCATTTTTCCAGGATCGATTTCAGAGTCAGACTAATGAAAAAATCCTACGGCTGACCAGTTAACTGGAGACATATGTTACTTCCAGCATAATCTGCCGAGTTCGAGCTAATTCAACGGTCTCTTTTGTGATTGATGTTCATAGGGCTTGACTCCTCATTCATACCTGACAAGTGCAATCTGTGTAGAAACTGATGGTACTCCTCTCCCTTATTCATAAAAAAAAAAAAAGAAGAAGAAAAGGGGTGATATGATTTTCTTTGAGTAGAAAACTAGTGAGTTATTACTTAAAAGATGATTACCCGGGGGCTCAAAAGTAGCAGCCTGAATTCCTTAGAATGGATGTAGAGGGCGAGCAAACTCACGACCCTGTCTCCTCACAAGGAATAATAGTAGTGAAAGCACTGTTTTTGAGCTTCTGAATCGAATAAGTCTGGGGGAGGAAAAAAGAGTACCAAGGGTTGTATGGTTGATTTGTCATGGTATAGTATGGGAATGAGTCTAGAAGGTTCTTGGCATTGAGATCATTGATGAGACCCAACAATGATGACTTGCGGAGTATGTTGAGAAGTCGTGGATGAATTTGGGAGGCTGCGAATGTCTGTGGAGAAGTACATGGTGGTCTAATTCTGGATTGGTTTTGCATTATGTGGATTACAAGTTGAAAGGGTCAGCTCGGTGCTCCAAGGGAAGGTAAGTTTCCGTGTTTTCAAACCTCTTTCACATTCTTAGTTTATGTTTTGCTTGAGGGCAAGCAAAGGCTAAGTTTGGGGGAGTTGATATATCATGGTTTTTACCCGTTTTTGACCATGATATAGGTCCGTTTTTATCGAGTCTTTTTGGTGTTTTCCTATTGTTTTAGAGTCTTTGTAGGTCAATGATCGATTGGAGCATAATGGGAGCTTTTGGGAGTTTTTGGAGCATCAAGGAAAGAAGAGCCAAAGTGACCAAGTCGGAGACAAACTTTGGAGCTTGTGTCGATCGACACAAGCCATGTGTGTCGATCGACATGCATGTCTGACACGAGAAAAAATTGAGTTTTCAAGTTGTGTCAATCGACACGGAGATTTGTGTCGATCGACACGCTCATGCCCGACGTGAAGATTGAAGAATTTCCTCTTTTGCCCAAGAAGCCCAGAAGTTTACAGGAAAGCCCAATCCGATTTTTAGACATTATATATAGTTTTTCTTTAGGCTTTCATGTTGACATCTTGTTTTTAATTGAGACTTGGATTTGGAGAGCTCTAGGGAGACAAATCTGCACTTTGTTCTACAGAGATTTCGTATCTCTATCTCTATCTTTTTAATGCAATCTTTTCTATTCATGATGTTTGTTTCAATCACCATGTCTGAGTAGTTTGCTTGTTAGGCTTAGGGTTAGTCAAAGGAACATGAGAAATTGTTAGATCTGTTAGATTTGTTAGGGAACATCACTTGGATTCTTCATCTAGATTGTTGTTAATGCTAGTTATAGTTTGATCACCTAGAACTTAGATCTTAGGTTAATTGTTAGATGCGAAAGTATTGATAATTACCTGATCTAATCTTAGATGAGCAAATTATCTATTCGCAAAGAAATTTAGTTTAGACAATTTGTGAACAATTGAATCTGTGCTTTAATGCTTGTTTAACCTATTGAATTTGCAAAAAAATTTGGGATTTAAGAAGTTAGAAATAGATAGTTTTCGCAACGAAAGTTGGTTAGCTTTACAGAGTTTTCATGTTCAAGAAAGGATCTTAATTCCCCTAACAATCTAACTTGTCTGCAGTTTCGAGTTTCCTGCGATTTCTCGAAAGCCTAAATTTTATCTCATTGATTTTAAGAACCCTACTTATCATCGTTTTCTTGCTTGTTTTGATATTTAGTTTACATTATTATATTGTTGCTTAGCCTAATTCGACTTCATAATTGATTGTGTGATTTGATTCCCTTTGGATTTGATCCTTAAGTACTACTACGATCTCTTAATTTGAGAGAGTAGCTTAGGGTAAATTTGAGAGCTATCAATGATGTAGTTGTAATTTCACTACCTCTTTGGGTTACTTTTCTCAAAGATGAGATATATGGGTTACACTTATATTTCAAATCAATTTGGGGGTCATTTTTAGCAACTTCCCCTATAAAGAATCATAGGTTTTCTAGTCTTGAAAAATTCATGAATTCTTGTCTTCTTTTAAAATCAATGATCAATATAATCTCGTTGATCCAATTACTTGGCCATCGTAATTGTTGTAATTTGTTTAATTCATTTATTTATACATTTGTGTTATTTTAAAAATATTTCTCAAAAAATTTATAATTTTTTGCTTTGGGTTAAATCTATAGAAAATAAAAAAAGATTAAAGGTTTGAAGCCTTGATATGGTTCTTGTAGAAATTTTTAACAACAACAAGAGAGTCAGTAAAGAAATCATCCTTAGAAACACAAAAATACGTCATTATATTGAGTAATTTTTCTATATATATATATTGAGTAAGAGTTTGTAAACAAAAAATGAGAAGCGAGGTTTCTTTTTAATTAAATTATGATAGATTTGTTTTTTATAAGTAAGAAATAATTTCCAAAAAAATATAAAAGTGGTGTATTTTTCAAATACAAAAACATAAAGAGGGTATCTTATCTTATGAAATAAAGGAGGATGCACACGATGAGAACTCGATACGTAAGCAAAATTCTAATTCACTTGATCGTGTCATGTATCCAATATTGATCTGATGATGACATGTGTTAACACTTAAAATTAATTAAAAAAATAAAATGAAAAATGGAAAACTAACAAAATTAAATAATTGTCAAGCAACTAACCAAATAGTAAAAACGAACATTTCTAATAATCTCAAATAGGTAGGAGAAAAAATTTATAATAGTTTAAAAAATTATAAAAATAAAATTAGGAAAAAAATAGAGAATTTATAAACAATAAAAAAAATTAGAGAGGAAATATAAATTTTAATTAAAAGAAAAATATGAATGATAAATCAAATTTTTTTTTTATAAATTGATAAACAAAAAATTAGAAAGAATATGGAAATCTCAATGTTAAAGTCTATACGCACAAACATACCAAAGAAAAAAAAATCTATAAACATATTTATTTTGTAAACATAGTTATAGAATATTATAAATAAAATTAAAATCTTCTACCTATACTTTTCAATGTTAAAAAAAAATTATATAAAGAGAAATTTTGAGAAATGCCACTTTTAAAAAAATGTCATCTTTTCAAAATTTTTGCAAAAATGCCAGTTTTTCAAAATTATTTATTCATTATATTATTTATGTTTTGTTTAACTATATTGTATTAGGGTTTAGTTTTGAGGGTTTAAAGTTTGTTAGGGGTCAAAACATTTTTTAGGGTTTAGAATTTTAAAATTTTGGTTTTAAAAATTCATAATTAGTGGCATTTTTGCAAATAGACAATCCATTGTGGCATTTTTGAAAAGTGGCGCACCAAAAAGTGGCATTTTTGCAATTGTCCCTTATGTAAAATAAAAATTTATACATGTTATAAAATAATAATAATATATTTACTGTTAAGATTCAAAAGTGTAAGATTTGACGAGTATAGATCTCTATGAATTCTTGAAGATCTCTATGAAAAAATCTTCAAGCTTAAAGAGAAATTTATTTATTTCTCATTATCATTCATTCCTCGCACTTTCAATTCTCTAGCCGATCGGCTAGCGAATTATGCGCGTATGGCTCCACACAATGTTATGTTTGTAAGTTCGTCACCACCCTTTTGGATAACCAATTGGTGGTAAGGTCTTATGATGCTGTTGACAAAAAAAAATCTCTATGTAAATAAACTGATGACATCAATGACATTTATCAATAATATATATATATATATATAATACTTGAAAACTATTTATAAAATATTTTATAGGTTTTTATGAGATTATTCACATAAATTTCTTGTTTTATGATTTAAATCTATAATATTTTAATTATTATAAGATTTAATTGTATAGTTAATATAAATTCATAATGTGTAAGAATATTTATTTTTGTTATTAAGAATATGATTTGAATTCCATTTATGTATATATATATTTTTGGGTCTGCATAATATAAATTAAGATATAAGAATTAAAATATAAATTAAATTTTAATAGTTTAAGAGTCATATTTAAATATTTCAAAATATTTTTATAATTTAACGAATTATTAATTAAAATTAAAATTTTTATTTTAATAAATTTTAATGTGTTTATCCGCGTATTCATGCGTCTTAATATAGTTTATCAAATAATCCCTAAAAACAAAAGGATGGAAGTAGAATTAGAGTCAGTGGCGGACCTATGTGGTCGTTAAAGCAGTTCAGATGGTTAAATTGTCAACTGTTGCACCATCCAACCGGTTCGAATCCTTCCCATACATGTATAATTTAATTTTTGTTTTTTTTAAGATTATGACCCATTTAAAATTATATTAAGGGTTCGCCAGAGTTAATTGGAAATGATTCTTGGACCGTGTTGGACGGGAGTTCCCCGATACCAATTAGCAATACCAAGTTTTCTATTATTGTTATATACAAATATATGATAGAATCAGAGAGATCACATATGTATTCTTCATTATTTATCAATGATAGAAATACACTCATAATTCGCGTCTATTCTTTGTTAGATGCAACTAATCGCTAATATTAATATTAAAAGTCACACTTTTTTTTGGAAAAGGGCTTACTAATTAAAAGTCATCTTTACATTCTGAAGGTCCGAACAATGAATTTTGGATATTAAATTAGAAGAAACGGCCAAACGGGTGTGCAGAATTATGTAGAAGACACGGGTATATGTATTTAATATTTAGAATTCAAACGTTATACAGTCTGTCAGTCATATAAATTGGTTAAGATCAAAACGCGTTATTTGTAATTTTAAGTCAAAAGTGTCACTTAACTTCTACTGATCGTTAGTAATGACCATTGAGATTTGTTGTCCATTGACCTCGTCCATTAAAATTCACATAGCATCAAATAGTTTTACACAATATAGAAACAATAAAATAACTTGGAATGCTAATGTTATTGAGTTATAAACCGATATACAACCACGTAATTACGCAGTAAAACAAAATTCAAAATTGTAATCATTACGGAATTAAAACCACAAATGTAGTTTGACAATCAATACCTTAGAAGCTGCTGCTAAATTGGGGTTCGTTAAGCTCACCTGGTACAAGAATCCAACTGGAGATCAGTTGGCTTAATTGGTTATTTATGATTGTTTCACATTGTATCGGTTTTACTCAATCTATGAGTAAAAAAGGATTAGAGTTTGTTCATTAGCACATTACGGTTACTTAAGGAGAGTTAGTTGATTCTAAGAGAGATATATTTCATCATTTTGTAATTTGTTCTTTAGGATTTTGAATCTTGTACACTCTTGATTTTCTAGTCAATTGCTTAGCACCACCAAACATAGACCTAAGGTTCTTGGTTATCAGACATGAACTGGTTAAATTATGTTTTCTTTTACTAGCACGACGATTTCCAGTAAACTCGTCTTCATTTGTTTTTTAAATTAAAATTATAACCAAGAATCCATATTGGAGTCCAATATCAAGTTTGTCTCCACTGAATCCGAGTAATTTACGTTTGATGATATATTAAATCAATATCAAAGTTACGTACATACAATGTTAAAAGCTGTAACCTTAAATTCTTTTCTAATCTAATCAACTCTTTTCTAAAGAAATATACAGAAAATATGATTGTGTATACGCTAGTTTTTTTTTAAAACTTATACGCTAGTTATATATCAACTTGTTTTGACGTAGAAAGAATTAAGTCTACTCTCTTCGAAAATAACAATAGCCAAATTCTTTAGCAAACAAAAAAAAAATTCAACTCGGTGTATTTGCATTTATGAAATTCGAGTCGAGTTTGTAAAAACAAATTTGGTACGTTGAACCTTATACGACTGCATAGATTTTAACGTAAGAAAATGCATGACAGCACGAGACGTTTAGAGGAATTATTTAAAAACTACAATATGATAATTTTATTTGGCGTCAATGTAACACAAAATAAACTAATGTACTCGAATTATATGATATCTTAGGAAAATGTATATAATACACATCAAAGCTAACTTTCTTCAAGTAGACTTGGAGAGAAGCTGAGACAATATTAAATGAGTATGGTGGTCACATGACAATTTTTTTTTTTTTTTTTTAAACTAGAGGTAATTCGGGCTTTACTATCTGACTAATATTCTCAGGATGAGTGTAGTTGTCGAGTACTTCACTCATCAGGTTTTTTAATGGATCGAAAGTGTGACACCACTTCGACTGACCAAATAGAAGTGGTTAAATAATTTCGCGGTTGAGAAAAATTGAACCATAGTTTAGACATAACATGACAATTTGGTGTATCGTTAAACGAGATTCCGAATTAGTAAACATCCCACGCTGCCTTTTCTAGATCAATTATATATGTAGACCGGATTAACTAGTCTTACTCGGAAAGAAAATTAAAAATTACTATGTTTTTAATTTATCAATTATATAACTTCTTCGTTTAACAAATATCGACATACCAAGTATTATCTCGATTAATAGGGATTTCGATCGTAGCGAACAACAAAACATGTAATATACCTATAAAACCTTGTAATAGTCCTTATTAAGTTTTGTAGAACTTTACAAAACATGTTTTATAAACTCTTATAAATTTTTATAAACAAGTTTTATACATTTTTAGAATTTTGAGTTTTTATTAACAAATTTATGATATCTTATAAAAAGTGACGTTTTTGAAAATGGATATCAAACAATAGTATTTTCGAAAAGTAATATTATAGAAATAATATTTTTCTAATTAATATTCTTATATTTATTGGACTCTAGTTAATAGGAAACCGATTTGTACGCAACACATATTCATCACGACGAACTTTGCTAATTTTTTTATAACATACTGCAAAGTTATAAATTTGGATGGGAAATTGGGTTAAATAGCTAAAAAAACTTTAATTCAAAATCTAACCAATTAACCTACATCTAGTAGATATAAATATGTCACATATGCTACTTTTTGTTAGTTTTCTAATTATAATTGATTTTGTTATTAAGCAAATTAGCCCAATTAGTTAACCCTAGTTAATTTTTGTTTTTTTATGAAACATGATAATCCTAGTTTTAAATCTACGTATATGGATGCAAATGTTCTGAAACATGATGCACGGTTTTCAAATCAAGTCCCAAAATTTGAAAAAAAAACAAGAAATTAGACGAGATTAATATGCTTAGACTTTTTCCAGGATGCATTTTGATGGATCATGACATAAATCATGATTCACGGATTCAAGTATCAACCATATCCAAAGTCATAATTATGTACTCGCTTATTTCGTATTACAGTTTCATCTCGATTAAAGCCTCAGCCCTAATGTTCAACTGCATTCCATGTGGGATGGGGTTGACTTTTATTCTCATTTAATTACATTGATTCTGTTGTCTCCCGTATCAAATGATTTTTTGCGTCTATTCTAAATTAAAGAAAAGATTTGCGTCTCTATTTACTTGTGTTCTCATTCGTAAGTTGGTTGGAGGCTTGGAGTAGCCTTGACATTTACCTATCCTGATTTATATGAAAATGTTAAAACTTTGAAACAATTCAGCATTATGGAGTGTAAATGGTAATCGCTGAATTTTTGTTGAATTATTGTTGAATTGCTGAATTTGCTGAATTTTTAGTGATTTGCTGAATAAAATCAAATTTAAATGGTAACTGCAGAATTTGCTGAATTTGCTGAATTTTTGAAAAAAATAATTAATTAAATAAAAAAAATTTTCAAAAAATGCTACTTTTCAAAAATACCACAATTTTAAAATCTTTGTAAAAATGTCATTTTAAACAAAAAACAAATTTCATTATAACATTTATATTTGGGTTAATTATGTTGTATTAGAGTTTAGTTTCGAGGGTTTACGGGGTTTTAGGGGTCAAAACATTTTCTAGGGGCTATAATTTTAAGATTTAGGTTTCAAAATCTATAACTAGTGCCATTTTTGCAAATAGACACCTCTAAGTGGCAGTCTTGCAAATGTACACACCAAAAATGACATTTTGCAATTGCCCCTTAAATAAATTAATAGATTGATAAAACAAATTTATATACATAATTTATGATATAATATTTTGCTATTGAAATTAAATTATTTTTTGTAAACCTAAATTTTAAAATATTACAATATTATTTTAGAATTGTCAAGCAAATTTAGTAAGATTTAATCACACTACATATATATTTAGGGGATAATTGCAAAAATACCACTTTTGGTTAGATTTGCAAAAATGTCACTATGGGTTGTCCATTTGCAAAATGTCACTAATTATAAATTTTTAGATTCTAAATCTTAAAATTCTAAACCCTATGAGTGTAAATGGTAACAGCATAATTTCTGCTGAATTACAAAATTTGCTGAATTGCAAAATTTGCTGAATTGTAGAATTTGCTGAATTGCGGAATTTGTTAAATAATATGTCAAACTTAAATTGTAACTGCAGAATTTGCGGAATTTGCTGAATCTGCTGAATTTGCTGGATATGGTTACCATTTAAACCTATGATACTATGATACTGATATTTAAAGTTGCTCAAATTTGAGTTTAGCTCAAATGAGAGTTACTAACAGACAGTCGAGTGAATTAAATTAGTGTCTTGATTAGTTTTGTTTTGTCCTGCCTGCAGTAATGAATTAATATCTTTTCATCTTTTTAATATCTTAGCATCTTTTTAATATCATTCATTCTCTAAAGACCAAAACAACCAAAAATATGGCCTAATAGCAGACCCATTCATTGAAATAGAGGGCTCTTTTTAACGATGCATTTTTAGGCCTATATAACATGTTTTACAGAAAAGACATTTTTTAACAAAAGAAAAAAAAATAATTCGGACCTTTAACTTTGTGAATTTAGGTTAAAAAATTTTTTTAAGTATATGGGCCTTGTACAAGTGCACTTCATGCACAGAGTTTAGGCCGAACCTGCCTAGTAGTAACACAAGAGTGTTGATTCTTTTGTGCTCTGAATTTAAACTTTTTTTAGTAGGGAAGATTATTTCTTTAAATCAGAATATTTAAAAGCTAACTCCGAATACTAAAAAAATTAAGCCAAAAGTGTGGAACTCTCACGGTTTATAAAAAAAAAAAGCAAAGCTGATGCAATTCGTTTGAAAAATAAAGTTCGAAGTGTACTAATGAAGGGCATAATGTAAAATTAATCTAAAACAACATTTATGGTGAAACGAAGGCAATAAAATAAAAAAATGACGCAAAAAATGTAATGGAAATGTTGAACCATTTAAAAAAAAAAATTGGAAATCTAGAAGCCCCTTATCACAAAAAATAAATAAAAGAGATAATAATGGGAAAACAATAATATTTGGGTAAATAAAGTTGAATATATCACACATGAACCAGATGTAATTTACAAGTTATGGAGTAATAGTATGCTTAAAAATTGAAATCGGTAAGATTCGAACACATGTACGTATCATAATTCATTACAAACGTGGACCATGTCTTCAAAGTAATAAAAACGGGAAAGACCATTTGCATGTGTTAATAATTTGTCAATCACTTTGTTATCTTCCGAGTCCAAGTTCCAAGTTCAAAGATGTATAGTGTACTTTGATGGACAATATAAAATTTGAAGGATAAAAATTAAAAATAGAAGATATATTATATTTTCGACCAAAAAAAAAAAGATATATTATACGAAATGTAGATGGGTAAAAAGCAATGGACAAACGTTTCTTTGTGTGTGGGGATAGTTCCGACTACAAATTCAATATCTTCAAATTTCTACAAAATCAGTTTGGACTATTTGATTCCCAGATATAAAAATTGATTTATTCGAAGAAAGATTTATTAGAAATCTTATCCGGAAGATCTGATCATTCTCATAATTAATCGAATATTGTAAGGATTCAGATAATAAATGTTGACTAAAAAATAAACCACATATGTGTATAGAATATAAAAGTGAAAATATACATGTAGACGTTGCTGCGAGTGAAGTTACTGAGATGATTCCTAGGGGATGTATTCAATTTAGTATTTGGGAGGATTTTGAAATGATTTGATTTGTATTGAGTTTTAGATGATTTTGGGTAATTTGTCTAAAACATTCTAGAATCTCATATAAAACCATGTGATTTATTTCTTTGTATTTTTAACTAAAAAACACTACCAAAACACCTCAAAATCACAATTGATATGCTCAAATTTGCCCTGAGCTACTCTCTCAAATTAAGAGATCGATGTAGTGCTTAGGGATCGAATCCACAGGGAATCGAATAACACAACCAATTCGTGAGTTCAAATTTTGCTAAGTAAATATGTGTGAATGAATAAAAACAGTAGGCAAACGAATAAATGATTATCAAGGTTTTAGAATTCAATTTAGACAAAGGTTAGGCCTTGGGTAATTCGTAGGGATGATTTGAAATTCGACTGTGTCGATCGACACACAGGTTTATGTCGATCGACACAGATCTATTTTAACCGTAGGATTTTATTAAGAACCGTTCTAGAACATAAACACGAATGTAAAATCAATCAACTTTCATTGCAGAGACTATCTATGATTAGATTCCTAAATCCCAAATTTCTTTGCGAATCTAGAGAATTAAATCAAGCTTTATAGTTCAAGTTTAATTGCTCACAAAATTCCTAAACCAAATTTCTTTGCGAATAAGTAATTTTGCTCATCTAAGATTATTTCAGGCTATTAATAATACTTTCGCATCTATTAAACAACCTAAGATATCTAATTTTAGTTGATAAATCCTAAAATCAGAGTTATACCAATCTAGATGAAGAACATAAAGATAAATCTTAACATGGTTTCAATCCATTCAATTTCTCATCAAACCCTAGAACTACCCTAAACCTAACAAGCAGACTACTCAGACATGGATGATGTAAACATAATCAATGAATAAATAGTTTGCATAAAAGAGATAAGATAAAAGATACAGAGAGTTCGAATTGACAAAGTCTGGATGTATGAAATCCCCTAAGCTCCTCAAATCTCCTCTCTTAAGTTCTAAAGTTAAAAACTGGATAAAAAAACTAAAACTCTAAGTACAAACTATAAGTATTGTTCAGAATTCGGATTGGGCTTCTTTTGTAAACTTCTGGGCTTCGTGGGCTTAAAAGAAAAATACTTCTCTTCTCGTCACATATGACCATGTCGATCGACATACAGGTCCATGTCGATCGACACGGTCGTATAAAATCGACTTCGACTTCATCACTTCAGCTCTTCTTTCCCCAATGCTCCAAAATGCTCCAAAAGCTTCCAGTAAGCTCCAATCATCCATTATCCTGCAAAGACTCTACAAGGACTCGAAAATACTACAAAAAGGACTTATATCATGGTCGAAAACGGGTAAAAACCATGATATATCAACTCCCCCAGACTTAGCATTTGCTTGTCCTCAAGCAAAACATACACTAAGAATGTAAAAGAGGTTTGAAAACGCAGAAACTTACCTTCCCTTGGGGTACTGAACCGATCCCTTTCAGCTAGTAATCCACATAATGCATAACCGACTAAAAATCAGACCACTATGTACTTCTCCATAGACATTCGCAGCCTTCCAAATTCATCCACGACTACTCAACATAACCCGTTGGATATCATTGCAAGGTCTCGTCCCAGATCTTGACGCCAAAAGCCTTCTAGACTCATTCCCATACTATACCATGACTAGTGAATCCATATAACTTTCGGTACCCTTTCTCCCCCAGACTTATTTAATTCGAATTTTTTTTTTTTTTTGAATGAAATGTTGAAACTCGAAAGCAATGCTTTCACTACTGTTGTTCCTTGTGAGGAGACAGGGTCGTGAGATCGCTCGTCCTCTACATCCGTTCTAAGGGACTCAGACTGCTGCTTTTGAGCTCTGGGTGATCACCTCTTGAGTACTGATTCACTGGAATTGTATTTCCTCATCTGATACTCAAGAACTATCATATCACCCCATTCTTCATAATAGTATTTTTTATAAATTAGGGAGAGGGGTACCATTAGTTTCAATAGGAATCTGCACTATTCAGGTATGAATGAGGAATCAAGCTTTATGAAAATCAATTACCGAGGAGACCGTATAATTAGCTCTAACCTGGCGGATTATGTTGGAAGTAACAGACGTCTCTAGTTAACTGGTCAGCTTAGGATTTCCCATTAGTCTGACTCTGAAGTCGATCTTAGAAAAATGGTCACACAACTGAAAGAGACGATCCACTAAACCAAAAGAAGGATCATTGTCTCCAACTGACTATTTTGACTCAATAAAAACGTTATGGACTGACTCTCAAAAACGAACACAAAGTTAGCAACTACCTCCCCCAGACTTAAACAACACTGTCCCCAGTGTTATCAAGCTGAGTTCGGCATAAAGAATCAAAAGGATAACGAACTTGGGAAGTGAAAACGAAATTTTACCAAATGTTTTCCCCATGTCGATCGACATAGAGAACCGTGTCGATCGACACAGTATCTCTGGATAGTTCCGCAAGTTTGGTCATCATTTTCCATCGTTAAAATAAATTTCAAAGCTAATCTTTCTGCAAAACTCAACTCAAAAGACGTGATTAAGAGGAAAACATAGGCGAATCGCATTAGTTCATCAGTTCTGAAATCCTAAAGAAACATAAAACAAACTGACTCAAAGAAAAACAGAAAAATAGACTCAAAGTTAGATAATAAAAGAAAATAAAGAGAAACAAGAAAAAGGATAAGTGATCTAATCATCCTCCTCAGATGATGATGAAGGTCGTGGAGTAGGTTGGCGAGGACGGATGCATCCACAGCGCGGCCACGTAGACACGGCAGTCCAGAGGATCTGGATACTCTGAGGCATCCATCTCTGAAACTCGTCTAGAGGATGGCCAGGCAGAGGTGGTAACGGAGAAAGCTGAGGTGGCTGAGAGGGAGCACGGGAAGTGCCTGCGCCTGAAGTACCAGCTGGAGCAGTATCTCGGGTAATCTGCTCGCGCTGAGCTCCAACTGGGCGCACAAGTCTCTGGTCTGGCTCGAAAGCCAGCAAGGTAGGGTCCTCAGATATCTTCATCAGCTCCGGACGCGGTAGCTTCACCATCTGTTGCTCTCCAGGAACGGGGCGGAAGACCCAGTGTTCGTCTAGCTTGAGCCAGGTGGCTCTCGTCAGGTAATCGATATCAACAGTACACCACGTCGTCTCCACAGTGCAAACGGATGTATCAACTTGACAAAATGTGAATAAAGGAGTGAGAAGGCTACCAGCTGCAAAGGGTTTGTTGCTCTTCTTCAAAGTAAGTGGCGTATTCTTCAGGGAGATCAAATGACGTGCGAAGACAACCCCCATGTTAGGGTGAGGCTCAATCCAGGTTGAGGGTTGTGACTCTTCCCAAGCCGTGTCTGGAATATCCTTCCGGAGAGCATATGATAACAGGACCAGCTCCTGAAGTCGCATCTTCCCAGGCTCCACCTTGTACAGAATCGTGGTGGAGAATAGGCGGAGCAGGTAGCGAATGACCGGATGCCTCACATCAGTGTGCGTAGAGGCAGCGGGAGCATACATTCCGGTCCTAAATCGCGCCCAAAATGCCTGTATTTCTGGGATGTTCTCCGGGAGTCCATGATAATTTCGATTCTCGTCAAAGCCGTATACCCTACAAAGATCCCGGAGAGTGAGCGAGTAAAGGACTCCTCTGATCTTAAAGCTCAAACTCCACTGCCTCTCCTCATTAGTACCCTCATCGCCACTGTCTACATAACAAAGTCGCACTGAGGCGAAAAACTGACGGACCAAATCAGGGTACATATCGTAATTGCGAGAGGCAATGGTCCCCAGTCCCGCATTCCGTAGTAGTCGCAACAGCTCTGCCTTGAGACCCAAACCACTGACTGTTCTTGGATCTGCAACTCTGGTCGGAGAGAGTTTCACCTTGAGCCACTCGTTATACATGAGCAAGTCATAGTCGTCCTATTCCTCCGTGATCGCCCTGTCAATAACATCGCTGCGAAGTAGGATTTTTGCAAGAACGTCATCAAACTGCCTTGCGATGGGGATTTTCCTTCCCTCGAGTCGTGGCCATGGATGACAACAGTCTGAACCGTTGGTTGAGAGCTGGATGCAGCTTCTTTGTCTGTTCGTTGACGCTTTGGAGCCATCTGCAAGTTAAAATCAAACAAAAACCAACACGAAAATTTGAAATCAGTAAGCATTTGGCATTTTGTTCGTCTATGTCGATCGACACATATGACCGTGTCGATCGACACAGCACGATACAGTTCCGAAACTTGTAAATCAAAGTCTCCATCCGCAATATTCAACACAACACTTCTACACAATATCAAGCAAGCACAGGAGTCCAATGTGTCACAATATCAACCCCAAATCAAACCAATTTCGTTTTCACCTCTTTAACAACCTAAAACCTCAAATATTCCCAAATTCGAATCTAACCTACCAAAATCAACGTAGTTAACGCATGAAGCAGGTCCAAAATCACTCTAAAAGTGTATTTTAAGCAATTGAATCATCCAATTTGGACCAAAACAACCCGAAATCACCCTTTTTCCTTATGAATGTCGAACTGAAAAAAGTAGAATGAGGGTGTCATACCTTTGTAGATCGAGTAAATGGAGTGTAGAATCACAAAGAGGATGAAAAACCGAGTAGATTAGAGCCAAAAATCACTTAATTTGATGAGTAGATTTGAAAAAGATATGGATGTTTTGAGGAGCGATGTCGAGCGATATGGTTCTGTCAAAGGGTTTATGAGGAGGAAGCAGAAGAAAACTTACCTGTTATCGTGTGCTAGGCCGGCTCATCTGTGGGCCGTGTCGATCGACACACAGGTCCACGTCGATTGACACGCCTTTCTCTTTTCTGAAAATCCGACTTATCACACATGAAGCACTTAAAATAAAAGGTTAGTAAAACAAAACAAAAAATAATTTAAATTAATTTACACTTACCAGTGGGTTGCCTCCCACTAAGCGCTTGTTTTCAGTCATTAGCTTGACTGTGTCAAGACTCAGGCAACAGGTGCGTCATCCAGAGGCACAATGTGTCCTTCTGGAATCTCGGCTTCTACCCAATAATGTTTCACCCTTTGCCCGTTAACAGTGAACTCTTTCCCATCCTTGCTAACGAGGACAACAGCTCTATGTGGTCTGACTTCCTTAATTGTGAAAGGACCTGACCAACGAGAACGCAGTTTACCAGGAAAAAGCTGTAAACGAGAGTTATAAAGCAGTACCTGGTCATTTGGTTCGAATGTCCTGGAGATGATCCTCTTGTCATGATATGCTTTAGTCCGCTCCTTGTATAACTTAGAGCTTTCGTAGGCATGATGTCTGATTTCATCCAATTCATTCAGCTGTATCAGACGCCTCTCTGCAGCAGGCTTGATGTTGAAGTTGAAATGCTTAACTGCCCATGCTGCTCTGTGTTCCAATTCAACCGGAAGATGACACGCTTTCCCAAAAAGCAGATGAAATGGAGTAGTCTCCAGAGGTGTCTTGTAGGCAGTCCTGTAAGCCCAAAGTGCATCATCAAGTTTAGCTGACCAATCCTTCCTTGTGGAATTTACCGTCTTCTCAAGGATTTCCTTGATTTGTCTGTTGGACACCTCCACTTGTCCACTCGTCTGAAGATGATAAGGACTGGCTACGCGATGGTGAACTCCATATTTCTGCAAAAGCTTAGCAAAAACTCTGTTAATAAAATGTGTCCCACCATCACTAATGACAACTCTGGGAACTCCAAATCGAGGGAAAATGATGGTCTTAAACAGCTTAACCACCACCGCAGCGTCATTCTTAGGACTAGCAATCGCCTCTACCCATTTGGAGACATAATCTACAGCTACCAGGATGTACCTGTTCCCATAGGACGACGGTAACGGGCCCATGAAGTCAATGCCCCAGCAATCAAAAACCTCAACCTCAAGGATGAAGTTTTGTGGCATCTCATTCCTCTTGCTAATCTTACTTCGCCTCTGACAAGTATCACACTGCACAATGAAGACATGCGCATCCTTGAACATAGTAGGCCACCAAAACCCAGCTTGTAGAACCTTTGAGATCGTCTTGAATGTGGCGAAATGCCCAACATACTCAGAACCGTAGCAGTGATAAAGCACATCTCGTACCTCACTCTCCAGAATACACCTTCTGTAGATTCCGTCCGAACAATGCTTGTAGAGATAAGGCTCATCCCAATAATACCTCCTAAGCTCCCTCATGAATTTCTTCCTCTCGTATCCCTTAAGATCAGTAAGTACGTCCTCTGCAACTAGGAAGTTTGCAATGTCGACGTACCACGGTCGGCTTGATCCGGAAACAGAACATACGAGGTCACGTCGATCGACACACATGTCCATGTCAATCGACATATCCGTTGCTGAAATCTGAAGCGTGACGGTTAAGTCCCGTGTCGATCGACATGGCTCCTTCATGTCGATCGATACGACATCTGACAGTTCGGAAACATGTTGATCTAGCAACGTGCCTTCTTGCAAACCAGTCTCAATGTAATGCACACTCTCCTCTGGGAAGTAGTCATTGATGGGGACGTGGTCTTCTATCCGAATTCGCGAAAGATGATCCGCGACACCATTCTCAACTCCTTTCTTGTCTTTCACCTCTATGTCGAACTCCTGGAGAAGTAGAATCCATCTCAACAGTCTAGGCTTAGCATCCTTCTTCTGCATCAGGTATTTGAGTGCTGAATGATCTGTGTGCACTATCACCTTGGCTCCAATCAAGTAGGGGCGAAACTTCTCAAAGGCAAAACCACTGCTAGCAGTTCTTTTTCCGTAATTGCATAGTTCTTTTGAGCCTCGTCTAGTGTCCTACTAGCATAATAGATGGCATGCAGCTTCTTGTCTTTCTTCTGATCCAAAACAGCCCCAACTGCATAATCACTGGCATCACACATCACCTCGAAAGGCAAATCCCAGTCCGGAGGTTGCACTATTGGAGCACTCACCCAAGCCTGTTTGATCTGTTCAAAAGCAGCTAAACAGTTAGTATCAAAAAAGAATTTGACATCCTTACTGAGCAAATTGGTGAGTGGGCGGGCGATTTTGGAGAAGTCCTTGATGAATCTCCGGTAGAATCCAACGTGTCCTAGGAAGCTACGAACTTCCTTGACTGAAGTGGGTGGTTGCAGACTTGTCATGACCTCGATCTTAGCACAGTCCACTTCAATCCCATCAGCTGAAACTCTATGACAAAGCACGATGCCGTCTTTCACCATAAAGTTGCATTTCTCCCAATTCAGAACCAAATGCTTCTCCACACATCTGGCCAGCACCTTCTCCAGGTTGTCGAGACAGTCCTTGAACGAAGAACCGTGGACTGAGAAGTCATCCATGAAGACCTCCATGTAATCCTCAATCATGTCTGCGAAGATCGACATCATGCATCTCTGGAAGGTTGCTGGGGCATTACATAGTCCAAAGGGCATTCTGCGGTATGCAAAAGTGTCATAAGGACAAGTAAATGTGGTCTTCTCCTGGTCCTCTGGATGAATGGGGATCTGGAAGAAACCGAAGTAGCCATTGAGAAAACAGTAATAGGGGTGATTCGCCAGTCGCTCCAACATCTGGTCAATGAAAGGCAGGGGGAAGTGATCTTTCTTGGTAGCCGCGTTTAGCTTCCGGTAGTCAATACACATCCTATGTCCAGTCACCGTCCTCATAGGAATCAGCTCATTCCTCTCGTTCTTTACCACTGTGACTCCTCCCTTCTTTGGTACCACGTGAACCGGGCTAATCCAGATACTGTCCAAAATGGGATAGATGATCCCGGCCTCTAGAAATTTCAGAATCTCTTTCTTGACCACTTCTTGTAAATTCGGATTTAGCCTCCTTTGATGCTCAATTGACGACTTGGCCTCATCCTCTAAGTGGATCCTATGCATACACAAATCTGGAGAAATCCCTGAAATGTCATCAAGAGAATAGCCAAGAGCTTTGCGAAACTTGCGCAGCTTACTTAGAAATAGGGTAAGCTCTGCATTGTTCAATGAGCATTAACAATGATTGGGTATGTTGAATTAGGACCAAGAAAAGCATACCTTAGCTCGGCTGGAAGTGGTTTGAGTTCGATTGTTGGAGCTTTTTGTTCACTCCAATCACTGTCTGCGGACCCGTGTCGATCGACACAGGCTTCATGTCGATCGACATGGGTTGTCAGGGATCCGACCAACTCGACATTACTAGCTAACTGTCTCACTTTTCTCCCCACATCCATCAGCTTAGCATACCCTTTAGCAACTTCATCAATCTGGCTCTCCACGGTCACAGAGTTAACCAAAGTCCTTTCCAAGGGATCAATGGGATGCGTCTCATTGAAGACTTCCTGGGCAATGTCTGTGAGCGTGTCGACATAGAATGTCTGGCCATCTATGGTGGGTCTCTTCATTAGCCTATCCATCTCGAATTTCATCTCCAAATCTTTCACACTTAAGGTAATGCTGCCTCCTTTGCAATCGATCATTGCACCTGCTGTAGCTAAAAATGGTCTACCCAGAATAAGGGGGTCTTTGGGCTCCTCGTTGTATTGCAGAACAACAAAGTCTGTAGGAATCAAGCAGTCTCCAACCCTGATTGGGACATCCTCTAGAACACCCTCTGGAATTCTAACAGATCGATCAGCCAGGATAAGAGAAATCCTAGTAGGCTGGAAATCGCTCATTCCTAGACCAACAGCAACAGAGCGTGGCATCAGGTTGACACCAGAACCTAAATCACAAAGAGATCGCAGAAATCTTTCCTTGAAGATCAAACAGTCCAACACAAAACTTCCCGGATCTGTCAGTTTTTCTGGAACCCTGTTCTGAATCACTGCACTGACCTGCTCGGAAATCATAGCTACCTATTCTTCAAGACCTAGATTCTTTGTGACCATCCTCTTTACATAGCGTCGGATTACCGGACTGGTCCAGATGGCATCAATCAGAGGAAGCTCCACAACTAGCTTATCCATTACAGCCTTGCATCGAGCATCCTCTAGCTCCTGTTTAGACCTCTTCTGGCTTCGAGGATAAGGTATCTTAGGCACATATACTCTCTCCTCAGCTTTAGCAGCAAGTTTCGACAAACTTGGGATCGTCTGAGCGTCGTGTCGATCGACATGGGGTCCTTGTCGATCGACATCACCTGCAGCGTGTTTCCCAGAATCCGATTTTTCAAGACATGTCGATCGACATGGCCTTTCTTTGTCGATCGGCACAGGGTTTCCAGCAGAAGTCTCTTCCTCGTAAATCTCAATGAGCTCGCCCAGTTGCTCCGGCTGGAGTCCCTTCTTCACTGCTGGTTCTCCAAGCATCTTACCAGTCCTTGTGGTGATAGCAGCAACACTATGCTTTGGATTTGTATCCGTCCTGGATGGAAGAAACCCCTCTTGCCTCCTCGAGTTCTCTGCAGTCTGAGCAAACTGAGTATCCAACTTCTTGACATGGGTACTCAAAGCCTCGAATTTCCCATTCAGATCCTGATACATTGCATCCATTTTCCCGTTGAAGTTCACAGTCATCTTCTGTTGCCCTTCCAAGATCTGCTCTAGCATGGATTTCATCTCGCTGCTCTCTGCTGTCTGAGGGGGAGGTGCCTGATAGGAAGAGGAACCATAGTTGCTAGTGTAAGTGCTCTGAAAAGGCTTCTGATACTCAGTCTTCTGAAACTGTGGCTTAGGAGAATAGGTGGGTGAGCTTGGATTCCCAGTGAATGGAGTCCTCTGGTTATTTCCACTGAAGTTTCTGTTGCCCTGCTGATTGCCAAACCTTTGATTCTGAAACCTAGTTCCGCTGACATAGTTGACATCTTCCTCTTCATCCTGTGTCGATCGACACATGCCTCCCGTGTCGTTCGACATGGGCTCGGGTATGAAGGTTTCTACCTCCTGAGCAAACTGAACCGTCTTCTTTCCTACCAGAAGATTGTGTACAGTATCCAGCTTAGCCTTAACCTCTGCGATTTGGCTTCCATCCATGTTTCCACCCAGCTTCTTCCTTTCAAAATCTGCATTTTTGGTACTGTTGCTGGAAGCCAAATTGTCGATGAGAATCAGAGCATCTTCCGGATATCGGGTGTTGAAGTTCCCGTTGCTAGCTGAATCGAGGGCCATCTGATACCTCCAGTCAATCCCTCTGAAGAAAATGCCCAACAGCTGAACATCACTGAAACCATGGTGAGGGCAGTCTCTCTGGTAGTTCTTGAACCTCCCCAGGAAGCCTTGAATGCTTCAGTAGGACCTTGCTTGAAGGTGGACATCTTAGTCCTCAGGTCCTCTGATCTCGCCTCATCAAAGAAATTGTTGAGGAAGGTGTTCTTGGTGTCCTCCCAATTGGTTAGCGATCCAGGCTCTAGCTGCTTCAGCCAGTAAGCAGCTTCTCCACCAAGATAGTAAGGGAAGAGCTTGCAGTAGAGGTAATAACTGGATACTCCATTGGCCTTGATGCTAGACGCCAAATCCTCAAACCTCTCAAGGTGATCCATGGGGTGTTCAGAAGATAAGCCATGGAATGGGTGCTGAGCCACAAGAGAGAAATAGGCGGGTTTAAGCTCGAAGTCGTTCCTCTGGAAAGCTGGAGGACGAATCGCTGCCCTGTTGGCATAGAATTCGTTTGGCCTGTTGTACTCTCCTAGAGTGCGCCCACGCCCAGCTGGCTCATGGCGCTGTACAACATGCTGCTCCTCCAAAATCACCGCCCCATTCTCATCCAACCTCTGACCCTGAGCATTACGTCTACGACCCTCAGAGTCCTGAAGAAACCCATCGTCACCTCTGATAAGGATCATTGGATTCATATTGGCTATCCTTGTCGCTGCTCTGTTGGCTCGTTCTAACCTCAAAATCTCAGGATTGAGATCAAGTAGCTCTTTGTTCTGGTTGCTTCTGGTAACGCGCTGATGCATAAACCTGAAACACACAAAACAAAAAGAAAAGAAAAAGTAAGTAAAATAAACAAAAATAAAAACTTAGACAAAGTTCTAATAACACAAATCGATTGGTTAGATCGAGTCCCCGGCAACAGCGCCAAAATTTGATATGCTCAAATTTGCCCTGAGCTACTCTCTCAAATTAAGAGATCGATGTAATGCTTAAGAGATCGATGTAGTGCTTAGGGGTCGAATCCACAGGGAATCGAATAACACAACCAATTCGTAAGTTCAAATTTTGCTAAGTAAATATGTGTGAATGAATAAAAACAGTAGGCAAACGAATAAATGATTATCACGGTTTTAGAATTCAATTTAGACAAAGGTTAAGCCTTGGGTAATTCGTAGGGATGATTTGAAATTCGACTGTGTCGATCGACACGGATCTATTTTAACCGTAGGATTTTATTAAGAACCGTTCTAGAACATAAACACGAATGTAAAATCAATCAACTTTCGTTGCAGAGACTATCTATGATTAGATTCCTAAATCCCAAATTTCTTTGCGAACCTAGAGAATTAAATAAAGCTTTATAGTTCAAGTTTAATTGCTCACAAAATTCCTAAACCAAATTTCTTTGCGAATAAGTAATTTTGCTCATCTAAGATTATTTCAGGTTATTAATAATACTTTCGCATTTATTAAACAACCTAAGATATCTAATTTTAGTTGATCAATCCTAAAATCAGAGTTATACCAATCTAGATGAAGAACATAAAGATAAATCATAACATGGTTTCAATCCATTCAATTTCTCATCAAACCCTAGAACTATCCTAAACCTAACAAGCAGACTACTCAGACATGGATGATGTAAACATAATCAATGAATAAATAGTTTGCATAAAAGAGATAAGATAAAAGATACAGAGAGTTCGAATTGACAGAGTCTGGACGTATGAAATCCCCTAAGCTCCTCAAATCTCCTCTCTTAAGTTCTAAAGTTAAAAACTGGATAAAAAAACTAAAACTCTAAGTACAAACTATAAGTATTGTTCAGAATTCGGATTGGGCTTCTTTTGTAAACTTCTGGGCTTCGTGGGCTTAAAAGGAAAATACTTCTCTTCTCGTCACATATGACCATGTCGATCGACATACAGGTCCATGTCGATCGACATGGTCGTATAAAATCGACTTCGACTCATCACTTCAGCTCTTCTTTCCCCAATGCTCCAAAAGCTTCCAGTAAGCTCCAATCATCCATTATCCTGCAAAGACTTTGCAAGAACTCGAAAATACCAAAAAGACTCTACAAAAAGGATTTATATCATGGTCGAAAACGGGTAAAAACCATGATATATCAACAATAAATTTCATAAAATCCACTACTCAATATATTTCTAATAACTGAGGATTTTGAAAGAGATTTTAAAATTACAAGTTCAATAACACTGAATTTTAAAAAACTTTTTAAAATTCATGTTTGAATAACATAGGATTTGTTACTCTAATACAAATTACTTCAAATCCTAGATTGAATACACCCCTTTAGTGTTTTGACAAAAAAAAATATTCCAATAATTTTGTTAATACATGAACAACAAGATATATGTAATGTTTCCAAAAAAAAAAAAAAGATATATGTAAACTTTGAAGCCACTGAAGTTATTAGAATGTTTAAAGCATATATCTTTTTTTTAATAACTCAAGATAAATCTCAGGTTTATAGAAGATCCAGACAAATTTCTAGGGGAGGTGTAGCCCATGGATAGACCTTCTCTCCGGATATGCAAATGAGCCGAAAGCAAGGCCTATAACCATGTGGGTGTCCAAAGCAATATGTTTTAGTTTCGCTTAGCAGGTGGATCAAACTCGTAACGTGTTGGCGTCACAAGCCCATTTCCTTACCACTTTACCACAAAGCTCCGGACAAAGCATCATATGTCATTCGAGTTAACTTACCATATGCTTGTGAGACTTCAACTAATATAATTCATATTTTTATAGTTAGTCATAGTTGTTAACCTATCGTCTTTAAAATAAGATTGTACTAGATTTTGATCTCCCGGTAAGCACGAAATTAAATAATTAAATAGATTGACTAATCACTTTTAATATATATATATATATATATATATATATATATATTATATATATATATAAATTTTGTTTTATATTTAAACATATGACAAAGTATATAAATTATAATATCTATAAAGGTACAAAAATGATATGTATTATGCATAAATATAATAAAATTCAATATCTTTGATCAAACATATGTTAATGCAATTAGTTTAAATATTTTTATGTGTAAAATTAATCGAAACTTATGCAAATCTTTGAGAAAAAAATTGATCTTTATTATTCGTGTAAATTATAGAAAATATAATAAATCTTATAAAATTTAGGTTTATATGAATTTATTGGATATAACAAAAAAAAAATATTTTCTAATAATGAAATGTATAGATATTTTTTAAGTGTGATTAAATATGTAGACTATATCATAAATGAAACAACCCAACCCGTAAAAATTTAATTTTTTTCCCTTGCGGATTATTATTATCACAAATAATAATCCTCAACGAGTCAACACAATACGCGAAAAACAATACAACAATTAACCAACAATGTCATTCAATATATCTCATACTTTATTGAAACTAAACCAACCAATTCAACAATTCCAAGTCCATTAACCAATTCAACAACAATTCCAGAATTTACTAGCAACCTATCAATTCCATAAACAACATCAAGAAAACGAGACACTAGATCATCTCCTCTTTCCGGCTACGATTCCACGATCACACCTTGTCTTTACCTGCATCACATGGTTATAAGAGATGCGTGGGTATTATCACAAATACTCACTGAGACGATCATCCCATCTACTTGGCTATACACACAGGCATAAGAAACTGATACAATACCAGGATGAACAATCAACAAGGCAAAGCACAAACAAGCAACAAGAATCGCACAGCAGCACGTGCGTCGATCGACACAACCACCATGTGTCGATCGATGCACCCTGTGTCAATCGACACACCACCCCGGTGTCGATCGATGGGCTACTCTCGTGTGTCGATCGATGCATAGCACTTGCGTCGATCGACGCATCGACACATATCCAAGAATCGAACCTCTCCTCTAATGGTTCGATTCTAAATCGCATCTCATCGATCCCTGCACACAAATCCACCCAAAACAAGCACGAATCCAACCAATAACAACAATCAAACGCATCCTATCAATTCTTTTACCCAGATAAGCACTCACCTTAGATCTGGAAAGGAAAAAGAAAAAAACACCAAAAACGAGAAGAATACTCCTCAAGTATTCGAAATTCACTCCTGATTTGCGAAGAATAAGCCCCAGCAACAATCTCCCGAACCTCCCAAAGAATCTCCTCTCACAAATCTCTCTGGAAACTCTGTGGAACTTTTCTTGAAACTTTCTGGACTTAAAATCCATCAGAAAACGCGGCCACCCCCTTTATATAGGGAAGCCCTAGGATTTCACCCTAAACTGGCTCGTAAACCGACACTTAAATCGAACCGATTCGGTTTGATTTAACCTTGCGTCCATCGACGCACACCACCTGCGTCGATCGACGCACGACCAAAAATCACAATCTTTGGTTCGCGGTCGTTACAACTTTCCTCCACTAACACGAATTCGACCTCGAATCACGCAACACCGTCACACTACGGTCAACTCACCTGATATTATCCCTCTGACCCTACCCGGCCAGCTATAATGATATCACACTCCTGGCCAGACCTGGCCAGCATCCCCCTGAGATCAACACCCAATCCCAGAACTCAACTAGTCTCATACTAGTCACATTGCACTGCCTTACCACGGCTATAATCCTGACCAAACCCGTTCAGCACCACCTGAGATCATCTCCCGATCTCACTCACATAACACTGTCTCACTACGGCTACCATCCTGACCAAACCCGGTTAGCACCACCTTAGATCCACTCCCGATCCCTGAAGCTCATCTAGTTTCATACTTACAATCACACTAGACACTATTGCTCATACTCATATCTATATACACCCTTCACACTCTCAGGGTCGTCACCTTTTGAGCTCTCGATGTATATCATACCCCTCTCACCTTCACGACCGTCGTCCATCAGGCTCTCGGTATGCTCCATGCCCCTCCCACCCTCGGGACACACAGTCCGTCCGGCTATCGGTATGCAGAGGAATCACACATCCTCTAGAGAGATCCCTGTCCCTCAAAGTATATGCTGGGAAACCACTATTCTCCAGAGCAATCACTCTGTAACGTGCATCATAAGCACTTATCGACCAAAATCACTTCCCGTGGTCCATCCTAATATTCCCTATCCCGAAATATCACCTCAAGACCAATCACTAGGCCATCCGGAACAACCCAATCACTAGGGTGTTCCACCAGAGTCCCTGGAAAAAGACAAGTCCTAACTCACATAAGATATCTGTTTCCAGACTCCCCCTAGAAAATAGACATGTTCTAACTCACATAAAACCTCTATTTTCCAGCGCCATCTAGGGAATAGAGAAGTCCTAACTCACATAGAACCTCCATTCCTAGATACTTCTCCTAGAAGATAGACAAGTCCTAACTCACATAGAACTTCTATCTCTAGCTCTCCAGCAAATAGACAAGTTCTAACTCACATAGAACTTCTATCTCTAACAAGTCCTAACTCACATAGAACTCCTATTCATAGACTCCTCCTAGGAAATGGACAAGCTCTAACTCAAATAGAACTCTCATCCATAGCCATCTCATGATCCCACCAGTCATCATAACACATGACCCCACCAGTCATACCATAAGAACCCACGTCTTATAAGCACATTTAATAAGAGAAACTCATCTTATTAAATCTCAACAATGTATAATCGTTACATCACAAAACAAAAAATACATACAACTCATAGCCACATGCTATCACAGACACTGAAAACCAGAAAAGATAACTCAAGCCTCAACTTGCTTCTCGAACAACTTTGAGAACTTTGCCTTCATCTTCGCTTCTGGTTCCCAAGTCTCCTCCTCAATACCGTCATAGTCTCACACAGCTCTCACCAACGGTATCCTCTTCCAGCGTAGAACCTTGACCCTCCTCTCGAGAATCCTCACAGGTCTCGCCTCCAACGTCATGTTGGGCTGAAGATCCTCCGGAATCCTAGCCAACACCTCCTCAGACTCATGTAGACACTTCCATAGCATCGACACATGAAAGACCTTATGAAAAGCCTTCATACTCTGAGGTAACTTCAACCGATAAGCTACTGGTCGAACCCGTTCCACAATCTTGAACGGACCCATAAACCTCGGACTTAGCTTATTCTCTGAAATGGATCTGTTAGGACCCTTCAACATCGCTGCGTTGAGATACACTAGATCTCTCAGCTCACACTCTAGCTCTTTCCTCCTTTTATCGGCATAACTCTTCTGAGGATCCTGAGCCTCTCTCATTTTCAGCCTCAAGACACGGATCTTCTCCGTCTCTTGAACAAAATCCGCACCAAACATGCTCTTCTCCCTCCACTCGAGTCCAGCATAATGGTGTATGACATGGCCTCCCACACAGAGCCTCATATGGAGCCATCATAATACTCGCCTAGTAGTTATTGTTATACGTAAACTCTACCAGGTTCAGGTGATCAACCTAATGACCACTGTAATCCAGCACACACATCCTCATTAAATCCTCAAGGGTCTGAATCGTCCTCTCAGACTGCCCATCAGTCTGAGGAAGATAAATTGTACTCATGTGCACCTTAGTGCCCATCTCAGCCTAGAATGCCCTCCAGAACTCTGAGGTAAACCTCGGATCCCTGTCTGACACAATACTCGCTAGCACCCCGTGCAGCCTCACTATCTCTTGCACATACTTCTTAGCAGACACCGCCGCTCCGTCGGTCTTCTTGATGGCAAGAAAATATGCTGACTTGGTCAAACGATCCACAATTATCTAAATCGCATCATACGTCTGCGAAACCGGCAACCCTGTCACAAAGTCTATGGTAATCATGTCCCACTTCCACTCTGGAATATGCAAACTCTGCAACAATCCGCTCAGAACCTGATGCTCAGCCTTCACTAACTGGCACACATTACACGCTGCAACCCAGTTTGCGACATTCCTCTTCATCCCGACCCAGTGATACCGCTTCAGCTCACGATACATCTCGGTCACTCCCGGATGAATTGACAACATGCTCGCATAAGCGTCTCTCAGGCTCCTGCCTCAGATCTTCATCCCTGGGTACACAAACCCACCCGTTCACAAGTATTATCCCATTCGCCGAGACTAGATACTCTGAGCCTGCAACCTTAGAAGCATCAATCAAACCCTGATCCTTCTTCTGAGCTACTCGAATCTTGCTTAGCAAATCTGCCTGATTAGCTGCCTCTTACCCCAACGGCTCCTGTGAGATAACGCACAACCTCAAAGTGCCAATCTCATCGACCAAAGCCTCTATATCCCGTTCTTGAGCCGAAGCAACCCTTTTCCTACTCAACGCATCTGCAACCAGGTTAGCCTTACCCGGATGGTACCCAATCTCTAGGTCATAATCTGTTACCAACTCCATCCAGCGGTTCTGTCTCTAGTTCAGCTCTGGCTGAGTAAAGAAATACTTCAGACTCTTATGGTCTGTGAACACCTGCACCTTCCCGCCATAAAGATAAAACCTCCAAATCTTTAAAGCAAAGATCACCATAGCCAACTAAAAGTCATGGGTAGGGTAGTTGCACTCATGCTTCCTCAACTGCCTCGAAGCATATGCAATAACTTTCCCCTGCTGCATTAGCACACAGCCCATACCAACTCCCGAAGCATCCGTATACACCACGTAAGGCTAACCCAGCTCGGGTAACGCCAACACTGGTGTATTAGTCAACACTTCTTCAGCTTCCTGAAACTCTCCTCGCAAGCTGAAGACCACACAAAAGGGACATCCTTCCCTGTCAGCTTCATCATCGACTACGCCATACTCGCAACTCCCTTTATGAACCTCCTGTAGTAACCCGCCAACCCGAGAAAACTCTGGATCTCGGTGACATTCCTCGGTCTAGGCCACCCTCTGATAGCCTCAATCTTAGCCGGATCCACCCTCTGACACCACATGGCCAAGATAACTCATCTCTCGCTGCTAGAAATTGCACTTGCTCAACTTCGCGTACAGCTTCTGCTCCCGCAGCTTCCCCAGAACTACTCTCAGATGAACCTCATAGTCCTCAGGACTCCTCGAATACACCAAAATATCATCAATGAAGATGATCACAAACACATCCAGATACTCCTGGAACACCCCATTCATCAACCTCATGAACGCTGCTGGCGCATTCGTCAACCCGAAAGGCATCACCACGAACTCATAATGCCCATACCTCATCCTGAAAGCAGTCTTCCTAACGTCTCCCTCGTCGATAGGAATCTGATGGTAACCCGAAGCCAAATCGATCTTGGAGAACCAAGTAGCCTCACGCAACTGATCCAACAACTCATCAATCCGCGGCAGAGGATACCTGTTCTTCACAGTAATTCAGTTAAGTCTCCGGTAATCGATGCATAACCGGAAACTCTCATCCTTCTTCTTCACGAACAATACCGGCGCTCCCCACGGTAAAACACTAGGCCGAATAAATTTCTTCTCCAAAAGATCATCTAGCTGCTTCTTCAGCTCTGCCATCTCTTCTGGAGCCATACGGTAAGGCGCCTTGGATATAAGAGTCGTCCCAAGCTCCAACTTAATCGTAAAAGGATCTGATCGAGACGGTGGTAATCCCTGCAACGACTGGAAAACATCATGGAAGTCTTCAACAACTCGAATATCCCCAACTGCAACCTCTCCAACAGACTCTGGAATCACTATCATCGCCAAATATGTCTTGCAGCCCTTCTCAATCAGCTACTGAGCCTGAATCGCCGAAATCACGAGACTCCAAGAAGTCGGTCTCACTCCCTGATAAACCAACCTCCCCGCCTCTCGCACAAACACTACTCGTCCCCGATGACAATCCAGATGAACTCTATACCGATCCAGCTAATTTATACTCAGGATGACATCGTACAGCTTCACCAGACTAATAATCAGATCAGCTGGCATAGACTCGCCCGTCACCTGAATATTCACACCACGAGCCCACCCGAAAGTAGCCAAAGACTTGCCACCAGCAACCTTAACTACTCCCGGCAGCTCATCAGAATTGCTCTGGAGTGTGCGGCGGATTCCGCTGCTCTCCGCACACTCTGGAGTAATAAAGCAATTCGTCGTTCCAGAATCAAATAACACATGGGACTCACAACCGCCCACTACTAAGGTGCATGCACAAATCCATGTGCCTAAGAACCTTAACACTCTAGCACAGACTCACAATTCTAAAACAAACTAAAATTAAACACAAGAATTTAACAAGCAAGTTCAGAATTTACCTGTGTGATCGGCCTGGCGCTAGAACCACCCGCCTCCACTGAAGTGAACACCCGCAGTGCCGCTGTAATCTGAGCCACCGGCTGCACTGCCGCCACTACCATCTACTGCAGTCTAGGACGCTTAGGCTTGATATGCCCCAACTCTCTGTAGTGAAAGCACACCCGCGTATCCCGATCCTCGTCCCTCTTCAGATAGCTCGCCACCCGGTGATCCATGCTCCTACACTTTAAGCATCTCGAACTACCCTGATCGCCCTGACTCAGCCCCGAAGTGCTCTCCCACTTCCTCTTCTGTCCTTACGCAGGCTTGCCGCTCTTGTTCGGACCCACCTGCTGCTGTGGCCTCCTCTATTGAACAGGTGGACTAACCACTACCACCTACTCCCTCAGGTTATCCTCAATCGCCGCAGCAATCTCAACCAACTTCGTCCTCATGGCGAATCTAATCGCTCTACAGCGAGTCCTCAAATCAAGTCGAAGTCCTCTCAAGAACCTCTTCACCTGGGCCTGCTCGCCCTCCATGCCTCTACCCGCATGAACCAGAAGTCGACTGAACTCCACGTCAGACTCCCTCACTGACTGGTCCCCCTGAGTCAACTCCAGAAACCTCGACTCCAACCAATCCACCGCCTCTTGCGGAAATACTTGACATTAAACTCTGCCAAAACGTCATCCCAGACCATCTCTGCCCGCACCCTCCTGGCCTCAACACCTCTCCACCAGAGATGCGCATCACCCTCTAGGTAATGAACCGCCACATCAACCTGATATCCCTCTGGACATCTGATAGAGCGAAAGTTACGCTCCAGTCTCAGCCACCACTCATTGGCCTCCTCAGGCTTGGCACCTCCCGAGAAAAATCCCGTGCCAATCCTCTGCCTCTGCTCCATCATCCTAAGATAGGATGGAAGCTCCTCCACAACCGCCACACCCGGCTGCACCCAGCCATACCCGGCTGTACACCAGCCACACCCGGCTGCACACCAGCCATACCCGGCTGCACACCAGCCACACCCGGCTGCACCCCAGCCATATCTGGCTGCACACTAGCCACTCCCGGCTGCACTCCAGCCATACCTGGCTGCACACCAGCCACTCCCGGCTGCACCCCAGCCATACCCGACTGAACCCTCGGAGCCTGACCTTGAGCCGGCACCCCACCTCGTAACCGCTCCAAGATCAACTATAGCAGACATGCCACACGATCATCTCGATCCTGGGCTCTACCTGCAGCAGCACCCCCACGTGGGCCCACCGCACCAAAATCCACACCAGTCCTCACACTGTTACTCGCAGTGGCCACACCCACGGACCCTTCCTGAAACGTCTGTGAATCCGCCACCTACTCCTGCATGGTCTCCTGGGCCACACTCGCGGCAACAGACTCACTCTCGAATCCTCGCCCGCGTCCACGCCCACCACGACTACCTCGGCCTCCACGGCCCCCACGAGCTCTGCCTCTAGTACCTCTAGCCATCTCACTCTGCCCTACCCAGTTAAACACTAAGCATACTAGAAAAACAGAAAAGTCACACAACACTTACCGTGGAATCTCATTAAAGGCTCGGAGAAGATGATCTAGGAATTCAAACCCACACAACAATCAATCAACTAACTCACATAATCAATCAATTGCACCCGCCCTAGAACCATAAGGGCCGCCCTAGAACCATAAGGACTCTTACCAAAATGAAACAACCCAACCCGTAAAAATTTAAAATTTTTCCCTTTCGGATTATTATTATCACAAATAATAATCATCAACGGGTCAACACAATATGCGAAAAACAATACAACAGTTAAACAATAATACCATTCAATAAATCTCATACTTTATTGAAACTAAACCAACCAATTCAACAGTTCCAAGTCCATTTACCAATTCAACAACAATTCCAGAATTCACTAGCAACCTAGAAATTCCATAAACATCAAGAAAACAAGACACTAGATCATCTCCTCTTCCCAGCCACGATTCCACGATCACACCTTGTCTTTACTTGCATCACATGGTTATAAGAGATGCGTGAGTATTATCACAAATACTCAGTGAGACGGTCATCCCATCCACTTGGCTATACACACAGGCATAAGAAACTGATACAATACAATGAGAATCGCACAGCAGCACGTGTGTCGATCGATGCACCCTGTGTCGATCGACACACCATCCCGGTGTCGATCGATACGCTGCTCTTGTGTGTCGATCGACGCATAGCACTTGCGTCGATCGACACATCGATACAGATCCAAGAATCGAACCTTTCCTCTCATGGTTGGATTATAGATCGCATCTCATCGATATCTGCACACAAATCCACCCAAAACAAGCACGAATCCAACCAATAACAACAATCAAACGCATCCTATCAATTCTTTTACCTAGATAAGCCATGGTCACACACTTATCTTAGATCTGGAAAGAAAAAGGAAGAGAACACCAAAAACAAGAAGAATACTCCTGAAGGATTCAAAATCCACTCCTGATTAACGAAGAATAAGCCCCAGCAATGATCTTCCGAACCTCCCAAAGAATTTTCTCTCACAAATCTCTCTGGAAACTCTTTGAAATTTTTCTGGAAACTTTCTGGAACTAAAATCCATCAGAAAACGCGGCCACCCCTTTATATAAGGAAGCCCTAGGGTTTCACCCTAAACCGGCCCGCAAACTGACATTTAAATCGAACCGATCCGGTTCAATTTAACCTTGCGTCGATCGACGCACACCACCTGCGTCGATCGACGCACGACCAAAAATCACAATCTTTGGTCGCGGTCGTTACAATAATAAAGTTATTTGTATAGTGTACTAAACTATATATTAAACAAAATTATGATAATGAAAACTTGTTAATGTATAAAAATAAAATAGATGATATGGTAAGTATAAAATTTTATTTTTAGTTGGATTTATATTATAAAAACATATATTAATTGGTTTATGTTAAAAATTAGGGTAATTAGCATGTACATTACTCTTTACACCAATAATTAAACATCTAACATACCCTAAATTATAATTAGGTAGCTAACATTGACCATACCTAGAATGACTATTTTACCCTTAATCTATTGTTCAGTTTTTATCTTTAAAAATAAAATAGAAATAAAAACACAAAAGAAAAAACCCTAATTCATAGCCTCTTTTTCTTTCACCGCTTCCTCTTTTTTTTTAACGCTTCTTCTTCTTTCTTCTTCCATCGTTTCTAAATCTTACATTCTTCTTCTTCTTTAATCGACAATGTCGTCAACAAGCAGTGGCCGCTTCTTCTTCTTTATTCAATTTTGAAATTACGTTGTTCTTAACTCATTGTCATAGATCGTAATCACCAATAATGAATTAAGATGGTATTCGATGGAGATCGACATAGTTGACTATAATCAAAAATCATAATAGGTATTTATGGTTCGAAAATAGTTAACTACTTAGGTGCCTATGGTTCGAAAATAGTTAACTATTTAATTTGCTGGCTATGGTTCAAAAATAGCGAACTATGGAACAACATCACTATAATCACTATGGTTCTAAAATAGTTAACTACTTACTGCCTATAGTTCGAAAATAGTTAACTACTTACTGCCTATAGTTCGAAAATAGTTAACAATTAACTATTTACTAGTCATGATTTGAAAATAGTTAACTATTTACTACCATGGTTCAAAAATAATAAACTATGGAGCGATATCACTATGGTTCTAAAATAGTTAACTATTTGTTGCCTATGGTTCGAAAATAGTTAACTATTTACTTGTCATAGTCCAAAAATAGTAAATTATGAAACGACATCACTATAAGTATAAAATAGTTAACTATTTGCTGGCTCGGTAGTTACAACATCTGGTAGTAAACACCTATGATTGATGAACAAAATATGTAGTGTATTAAAGCGAAAAAATATTCTAGAGATATTTTTTCCTAATACTTTCCTTATTTGATTGCTCTTTTATTTTTTATTTTTTGAAATTCCTTAGCAAATTTAATAGGGGCAATTTCGTCCGAAAATCTTACCTCTCTGCTAGTCAATTAATTTCTCTTAACCCTACGTTACTCTCCTAATTATGTCCTTCAAAAGTGATATTAAGCTAATTCACCCTAAATTTTTTAATGAGAATATGTAGAGATTTCCACCATAGCATATAGTTTTAAATGAAATATTCTGATTGATTTATTTAAATAAGGTATTTCTTGAATTGCTTTTTGACCAACACATAAATTTTTCATTTTAGAATTTTCTCAATTAATATATATTATTTTCATTTTAGTATTTTCATTTTTCATTAAGATCTCTTTTTCATACCTTTAAATTATATTATTAGCAAAGTAAACTGTACACAAACACAAGTAATTAAATGATCAAATAAAGATTAAAAGCACGTAGTAAATAGTTAAGCATGAAGATTATGACCACCTAACTATACATATATATTATATATATAATTAATTTATTATATTTTATAAAACCATAGGAGTCCCAAAGTTTTGCCTCATAATCTTTTTCCATATATAGAGTTAAATTTTATATATTCTGATTAAAGAATAAGTCTCCATCATAAAAGAAAATTAAATTTAACACATAAAAGAACTAATTTCTTATGTTACTAGGCCACCATTTTTTGTCTTTTTTCATTATAAAGTTTTAGAAAAACGTTCTGATCGGATTAATCCAACAAAGAAAAATACAACCTAATTTCAATGGATTTATCCGAAAGGTTCGAAAATTTTCAATAAAATATATAGCTCCGAGTTATACGTTCAATAATAATTTGAATGAAACTAAACAGTTAAATGAATGGATTTTGATATTTAATCTCCTATCATAAATACTTTTTTTTTATATAAATAATGGGAGTTTTGAACTTCTTGACTCATAAGTTCCTCGGTACCTGAAGTCAGCCTTTAGAAATTCCGATTGAAGAATAACCCTCCGTACCAAAAGGAGTTTGAACCTGTGACACAAAAAAAAACTAATCTTTTTGTGTTATCACTAGGCCAGGACACATTTGATTATTATGAATAATTATTACTAATATGAAGGAAAAAAAAAAGCATTCTCATTTTAAATATCATTCCGCTTCAAAAATGTTGAGGGGTGAATGAGACTCATTGTTCTAGTTAATTATAGGACATTTTATTCCACTATGTTCATTATCAATTCCTTTCACAATTATTCTTTTTTTTTCATCTAAACATCATTCATTTATTATAATACAAGGGAAGGATACAAGGGTGGAATACGTTTTTGATACACCAAACCGGCAAAACCTAGTCCTCCAGAGCCAAAAGCCTTAAAGGAAAAGGAAACTATCCCAAGCTATATTCTATGAAAGCGACAAATAGGGTAACATCCTAAAAGAAACCCAAACTCAAAACTAGAGACAAAAAACCAAAGTAGATCAAACAAGCAATCCCATGGAACCAGATTCCGATGTGCCAAGGAACAAGAGACGAGATGAAATCAATCACGTCCCAGCTCAAAGATAACAGCAACATCGCGAGAGTTGAAAGCATGACCCAAATAGCCCATAACACCAGCACTAACATCATCACTGCCACTCCCAAGATACAAAAGAAAACGAATTGATTCAAGTTCAAGGAAGAGAACCTTGAAATCTGCAAAGAGATACGACAAAGAAGGCCACCAACTCGTAACACGGGTCTGGAGACTATGAAAAAACAAACAAAGGAAGAAAAGACTATGAACTAGGGACCGGCGACGGGGCTGTGGAAGTCGCCCATCGCGAATCAAATTAAAAATAACCGATCTAGGGTTTGGCGGCGACTGAGAGGAGTCAAGAGTTTTTATTTTCCTCTTGCCCTGTTTTTTCATCTTCCACATCTCCCAATTATTCATTTTATTCCGTGTATTCTTTTAGATAATACCACACCCTTAGTAGAATAGAAATGGCAATCTCGAACCTTAGAATAGATTAATTTATTCTCTCGCATCCTTAACTACAAAGTGAACAGTAATACTCACACTTACAGAGCAGCTTTTACCCACATAAAAGACCCATCTCCATACAAAAGCTACCCAAATTACATATAAATAAACTTACAAGGACAAAACCAATATCAAATTATTACCACATTTTTTCAGTAAAAGGAGTCCATATACTGATTGTCCTTTCTCATCTTATACTCCAACAAGCTTCCATAAGTGCGGTCCGCAACCCCGACATACAGTGCTTCTGTGTCGGGACTGAATGAAATCCCAGCTATTTCCCCAAACAAATCAATCTCTTGAGACTGTACAAACCCGGATTGCGTGTCAAAGATGTGAACAAAGTCTGCGGGCTCAGCCATGGCAAGGAACCGCCCGTCTGATGTGAACTTCAATCCTCTGATGGCTCCAATGTTTCCCTTCAAGACAGCGAATGACTTTGATGGGTTTCGAATGTCCCATAGACGGCATGTCATGTCTTGGTTTCCCGTTGCTAAGATTAGACCATTTGGGTGCCAAGCTGATGCAAACGAGTAGTCTTTGTGGCCTTGGAGGCTTGAAATGACCTGAAAAATGTCCCCCGAATAATTTATAACACTTGTATGTGGATGGGAAAGTAAATAAACTGATAAGCTTTGAAGATGTTCAATAGCTCAACTCTTAGCTGTAGGTCTACACTGTATCTAGCCTGGGACTGAATGTAGCAGCTTAGAGAGGGCTGGGTTTATAAGGATATCTCAACAGATTGTTTTGGGTGTGGATTTTCTACAGTTTGGTTGGGCATTTGTTTAATAGTTGAGAGTCTTTCACTAATCAAAGTCTCTAGTTTTCTTACAGCTTTTGTTCTTATTATAAAGCAGTAGGGTACTTACTTTCCCAGACTGTGAGTCAGAGATCAAGCATTCTGCACTATCCCCGAGTACTGCGAGCATTTTTCCATCTGGGTTCACTGAGGTATTCTGCAAAAATATATTAGAGTTTTTATGGTTAGAGAACTTTGGCCGCAAGAGAATTTTGATTTTGGTGGATGGAGTGGAGTGTAGCATGGAAACTCACATTGACAGACCAACCAAAAGGAAATTCACTGACATGTGTAAAGCTCTGAGCATCGAATATCCGAATCTTACGGTCGTTATTTGCGGTTATAAACCTAAGGGCTCCACTGCAGTAAGAAGAGAAGAAGAAACTCTTCAGTACGACTTGAGAATGATACATAAAACCTCTGGAAATTGCAAGGAACTCTCTGGCCCTTTCATACCTCGTACTTGGGTATAAATCAACTGTGTTTGTTATGGCATTATCTTCTGTTGTTAACCTTGTGGAGAAAGCAATCCCAGGCTGATTTACACACTGGAGAAAGAGAAGAGCAATACAAATTAGAGGATATGGTTATTAGGTATATATTATCTACTTACTAAAAGCAATGACGACTCGAAGTGCGTGTGAACCTTGCAGAGAAGCTCCCCGTTGAATCCTCCTAATAAGATTAGATTTTCTTTGACTGCCATGCTGCTAACTTGCACCCTGAATAGTGGTTCAGACAACAATCCAGGTAGTTTCTGGGAACAAATTAAAGCAGGAACTAAGGTCAAAATCTGAAAAACTAAACCTTGCAGTACTCTTATGGATGGATTTCAAAGCTCTAACCAAAGTAGGAGTGACTGATCTGGCAACGTTAATTACTTCTTTCCCTCTCTGGAGTAGAGATGACCAGTGCATGACTGAATAATTTTGCATTAGATATATATCATGCTTTGATGTCGCCCATACCAAGTTCCGAAGCTGTAAAGGACGAAAATGAAGGATTGATAACCCACCATAAAAGAAGTAACATGAAAACAAGATTTCCTTGTATATGATTATGTGGTAAGTACCAGCTTTGCTGCCAAATTCACTTTCTCTCACTCTTTCTAATGGACTCAATCTATAAACTAAAGCCATTACATATGAGACATCATTGTTTACTCAAAATGATTAACTTGTTTATAAAATCTGATTGAGTAAAACGTCATCCCATGAACAGACCAACGATATGCCATTGCACGAAACGTAAGAACAGAGAAGCTAGAAAGTGAATGACTCAAATTTCCAAAACTCCTCAAATCAAATAAAATACATGCATATAAAGCCGTATGATGCCAAAAGAAACGCAACTGGATCTGGAAAAATGGTTACAGGGATCTCTTAAATGCGCAAACATTCTCCTATCATACCCAATAGATACCGTTATGATGGTCGCTGCTCAGACATTACTCCCAACTGCATTAGAGGCTGAAATAAAAGAACAATATTCCTAAATGCCACAAAGTATAGACCAATATTTTTACAAGCCATAGTCACATTAGAATAATCACACCGTAGATCTGCAACACAGGATATCTGCTAAGTACAGTCCAACAATTACCTAGTAAATGATTGTTCTAACCCTCACTGTATTCCTAGTTGTATATTACTAAGATTTAAGCAGAAAAAAAAAAACAGTTAAGCGTGAACTGAAACATTAACTCTACCACATAATACTTTTTTTTGTTCGATTGGCTGATAAAGTCATCCCATGCAGCTCTGATATGGTAAACTTAACATTAAGGACTTTATAGGACCTTTAGAAAAGCAAAATATAAATACAAGCATCCTCTGAGAGCTCTGCAAAAAAAAGGATTAAAGTGAATAGAAAACCAAAGTGCAGGCCATCGACTTCTGGAAGGGTAAAATTAAGTTGAATGCAGAAATTCAGAATTGAGAAGAGGATAGTATCACCATGGTTGTTGGTGGTCATGGACTGTACTCAGAGACCAATTTAGTAAAAAGGTACCTGCCCATAGATTGTTATACCTCAGAGAAACAATGCTAAAACTCAACTCGGTCTTGCAATTCATAGATTCTTCCGATGAGATGCATTTAACCTATGTCTTAATTATCTACCAACTAAACCAATATTGAAGAGAATGTTGATTTAATCCAATGATGATGCAAAACAATCTGTATATCTCAGAACATGTAAATTTGAAAAAAGTTAGGTCATTTACATAGAGTAACAACTAAAATGCCGATAAGCAGACACAAAATCTCTACCTGAAAATGCACAATTGTGGATGTAACAAGCCTTGTGTTGAACTGGAAGTCGTAAAAGCTCTTTCCTTTCTCAACTTGCAGGTATTCCTATTAATTGTGACATTTTCAGACACAAGATCACTTCCAAGTACTTATTGATTAGGAAAGAAATCACAGGGAGTCTATTCAAGTCAATGGGGCTACACTGACCTTATCAAGCTTTTCCCGAGATTGAGGGGTTAAGATATTGACAAAGTTGTCATATTCTTTCAATCTTGTCTCACGGAATTCCTCTCTTGTGTACTTAAACCCTTCCCATGGAATCCCTTGAATGTCTTTGCCATTTCTTGCCTCTTGAGCTGATGTATCAGTCTCTGACTTCCTCTGCTACATAAAGATAAGCTTTAAGATCATTCTCTCCCAAAAGACTTAAGACCCACAAAATTTACAACAAGAAACGTTACCATTTCATAATCATCCTCAAAATCAGAATCAGAAAGATAGGAGGAGAGGCCATCACTGTCGAATGTTGCCATTAACCTAACAAGTATGAACACTACTCGATCAGCCAAAGAAAGCAACAACCATACAATACTTGGTCACCTCCAGACAACCATAAAAGGAGGAATTTTTACCTCGAAAGACGTCCTGCGATGGGATTCAAAGATCAAAAGAGAGGAAAAATGGAGACTTTTTGGGTAAAAAAGGAAATAGAACCAAGAATCTCAGTTCTCAGACAAACAGAGATCACGATCCGACAAGGTGCAGAAGAAATTAGAGCAGATGTTGTCTAGAAAGAAGACGAATGTGGAAGAGTCGAGAAGAAGAGAGGCAAAGCAAAAGTAGAGAGGACTTGGAAGATCTTCCTCATATGTTCGATAAGGAAGCCAACAAGTCGATAAATATGGGCCCTTCTACGCAAATGTATCAACTAGGATTAATTTCAAATGTATACACTTGAAATGAACACCAATATTTCTATCATCAAGTATATATATTTTAGAGCATGAAAGTTAGATAATTATAAACTATCTAAATAATCTCTTTGATTTTCTTAATTTCGGAAAAAAATACAAAACAATTTCGGATGTGGGTTATTTTTTTTTTTTAAACTTCGGATATTGGTGTTTGGTTGCAAGTAGAGGTGGACATTCAGTAGGTCGGTTCGATTTCAGTTCGATTGTTCGATTTTTCGGTTGTAGCTAAAATGAGTTTATATAAAACCGAATTAGTTATGGCTCAATTTTGTTTCGGTTAACTCCTGTTTCGACTCGGTTTGGTATCACATTTTAGAGGTCTATAATAGACCGAATTGCTTAATAGATCGGTTTTGGTTTCGGTTTTTAACTGAATTGAAACCTATATAAATTAAGTGAACAATTAAAAATAAAACACAAGAACATTTTATTGAAAGAGTTTTGAGTCTAAAATCCATAATGAAACACAAATGAAACACAAAATAAAACACAAAGTACTTGATTACTTGTCCATATCCATGAGACTCTTAGTTTAGAGTTTAGGGTTCTTCGGTTTTTCGTTTTAAACCGAAACGGAACCTATAACCAATGGACTATAAATGTTGAGGATCAATAGTTATAATTTATATATCTGAAACCGAACTCATACTCTTTTTTCAGTTCGAGTCGATTTGGTTTTTCGGTTATGGATTTTTTTGCCCACTGTTGCAAGTTTAGTAATTAAGAGATATGAATTACATGTTTAGTTGCAGAGATAATAAGTCGAGTATTATGACATAACGACTTTCAATGAACCTTTTCAATTTTAAAACAAAGCAATGGCATAAATTATAATTCATGTCAATTTCATATAGATTAAACACTAAAAATGTTTTTCAATTAATAGTGTAATGATATTTTGAAATCAGAACTTTATTTATGTTATTTGTGAGAATTATCCTTTTAAGAAAATTTACATTTTTCCTTTGAACCAAATTCTTTTATAACGAAGTGTAGAGGAAGTATAATATTTTAAGGTTTGTTCCAAAATAAAAGTGTTGAGAAGCTAAACACGTATCAGAGAAATTTGACATGTGGTTTAGGCTTTTGTTCACGGTACTCAAGAGGCTGTTTGACTCGCACCTTCCATACTCTTCTCTCCGTTTCCTTTCTTAAGGAATTGAAGTAGAAGATGACTCGCCAATCTCTAGCTACCAGATCCGTTACTTGCATGCCCATGAAAGAGACAAGTTTCATTCATAGGGTTAGTTCTATTCTGGTTTTATTCATATGTAGATTGGTATTTGATGGGTTGTCTTGTTCTTGAGTTATGTGGTGTTAGGTAAATGTGACTTGAATCAACCGTGAACCAAATTTGTGACTATCCTAAGCGATTGATGAAGATTCTCCAATGGTCTGTTAATTATTATTATTTTTCATCTGATATTAAATTGAAACGAATGAAAATTAAGAGAGGCTACCTTGCAAACAGAGAGATTGACGACTGATAAGAGGAATGCACTCACGTGTTCAACAAAAATCCTTGACGAAGGTTCAGTTTGTGAACTTTGTGATTTTATACATGTCTTTTTATGTTTATAATTTTACTAATAATTGCCAATGATGCTTATAACAAAGTTTGTAATGTAGTATCTCTCTTTATAATTTCATGACTCAGGAAGAAACATTCAAATATACTATATATCTCATTCTCCAAAGTTTATAATGTAGTGTTTTTTTTAGTCATATGACTTGGGGTCTTTGTTGGAGGCGACTAATTTGGGACTTGAATTCTTTCTTATTAAAATCCCCTTGCTTACTCAACAGATAGTGATCATGGATCCAGAAGTTACTACATTGGAAAGTGGCAAGTTGGTGGTCGTGAAGGATATGCTTTCACCATCAAGAGGCTTAATGGATATACTCCCAAAGGCCAAAGGTATTGTTCTTCTCCTGCATAGGGTATAGGTTGTTTTCATAAGAAGCCACCAGCCTTTACAAGGTAATTTATGTTTGATCAAAGTTTTGAAATTAAAATGGGAAAAAGGTCATTTAAATCTTCAACTTTCAAATTTTGGCATTTTGGCCATTAAAAGCAGCAGCACGTCAGCACATCGCGTGGACAATTTAAATCATCAATTTTTGTTGACTTTCTTTTTTAAATCTTAGGATTTTTTGTTGTCATGAAAAGTTGAAAGTTTTTTTCAAAATATTATGAATTTGCGAATTGACAGCCTTTATAAGTTTTGTTTACCACATCCCCCTGTCAATACACAAATTCATAGTATTTTGAAAATACGAAATATGAAATTAATAAATTTCAAAATCAGCTAAAACAAATCAAAGTTTTTTTTCGAAAAATATCACGTACTTCACTATTTGAAATTCGAATCCGCTCAAGTAGTTTATCCAAGCAACAACTTTCTATAATACAAAAATTGAAATTAACCGATTTCAGAAATAGTGAAACAAATCACAATATGTATTTAGCGACAAAATATCACAACTATGTAAAATTTAGAATTGCATTGTATATGGTTTTATACAGATATTTATTATATCATGTCACATGTGCATCATCAAATTATATATTGTTAGGAATTTAGGATTAGTGTTTATTAATACGAAGATAATAATGAATATATAATTACCTATATACAACAAATTTTAAACAAACAAAAAAAGATAACAAAATATAGTATAACGACTGGATAAGTGCAAATCAAAACAAATCTTTAATCTACTTAATTATAACCAAACAAAAAAAAAGCTTCTAGAAGAGATATATTCGATCCTAATGGAATTCTTCACCTTATATAAACTCTACAAACAAATCTATACATAAACTCTTCTAATACGTAAGCTCCCAAAAACCTTAAGAGAAAAAAAAACAAAAAACAATGAAATTTTTCATATTGATCGTATTGTTTCTATCATCATTGTCGGATGCATCCGACTTTGTATCACCGTTACATGCACCATTGCAGTCACCGACGTTATCGCCAATGCCAGAACCATCGAAATCACATTCTGACTGTTCTAGTGTAATATACGACATGATGGATTGTCTCTCATTCTTGCTCGTCGGATCAACAGATTCTAGCCCGACAAAATCGTGTTGTGTTGGAATCAAATCTGTTGTTGATTATAACCCACAGTGTCTTTGCTATGGAATCAAAAGCAGTGAAGCAATGGGATTTGCTCTTGATAACACCAAAGCCTTTGCCATGCCTTCTATTTGCAGTGTTTCTGTTGATCCTCATTGTGGTATCTATCATTCGTTTTAAAAGTTTTTGTTTAATTTACTTTTTTGTGAATTGTTTGATTCTTTTTTTTGGTTAAATTATTTTTGCAGAGGTAGCTAGTTCGGCTGCACCAACACCGCATGTTTCTCCGGCGGCAGCACCACCTTCAACTTCACCATCGTCCAAAAAGTCACCAGCGACTACCCCTTCATTACCAACGGTGACCCCTTCATCACCAACTGCTACCAAGCCACCAGTGGCCACTGCTTCCTCACCTGCCGCAACATTGTCACCGGCTGTTACCCCTTCTTCTCCAGCTCCCTCACCGTCTAAATCTAGTTCCTGGAATTTATCGGCTTCCAAACTCTTTCTAGCTGCCATAATAGTTTCTTCTTTTGCTCACGTATTAGCTTAGATTTTTTCTTTTTCCTTTTGTTATTTTTTCATTTAAATAAGTTGAAGTCTTCTCTTAACAAATAATTTGTTACAATTGTGATCGATTTGATGCCAGTGAACAATAAAGTAGTTGTTATTATTTCTAAGATTTAATCGCTCGTCGTATTTTATTCTTTGTAGTATTTAGATCCATAATAATTCGATTTCCATTAGTCAAAATCGATCGTTTTAAGATTTTTATTTGTTGTTCATTGTTAAACTTTGGTGTAAACTGTTACGCGTATCACTGATTTTATTGTTGAGTATAATCATGTATAACTGATTTTGTTGTATACTTTCCAGCGAATTCAGTTTATTCTATCTAAAAATAAAATATTTTAAAGATCTATCAACTAAGTTCTTATTCTTTTGATCAAATATTATTTTTGTAATTAATCCTAACTAAAAAATCTGGGTTCAGTTATATAATTATTTATGAAATATTTTTTTAGAAGTGAATTAAATAAAAATGGACAAGATCGACACATGGAAAATATCTATTTTTTTTGTCGAAGCTAAGAATAAATTATTTTTCCTATAGTTTCTAATATGTTTACCTTATTTATATCCACAATTTAATTAAAAAGAACTGTTGAAATATTACGTATCCAAATTTAATTTCAAATATAGTACATCACAGAAAAATGTTAGAAATAGTACATTTTTCCAAAATACCTAAAATACTCTTTTTAGACTTTGACAGAGTAAGTGGGAGGTTAATTAAGTAGGAATTACAAGATGAAATTTGTTGAGAAATGCCGTTTTTATAATAACACTTTAAAAAAATGCCATTGTTTGATGTTCATAATCAAAAATCTCACTTTTTATATTTTGTGCCAGTCGTTATACTATATTACAATTGTGATCGATTTGATGCCAATGAATAATAAAGTAGTTGTTTTTATTTCCAATGATCACTTTTTCTTTTTTAATAGAGTTTCTTAAATCCATGATCTATGATCGATTTGTTATGATTTGTCAAATTCTACGTTATTGAATTATAGATTTAAGAAATTCTATTAAAATCAAGTGTTATTGAACTAGTGATTTGAAAAAATACCTTCAAATCCACTGTTATTGAAAACATACGAAGGATTTGTTTTTTTAATGATTTCAAGAGGAATTTGAAAAAATTTCTTTGTTAAAAATACAAAGAGCCAAATTCCATTATAATCTTGTGGTTTAGCCTTGTAGATTTTTAAATTATTTTTTTGTCTTGTATCGAATTTATTTTTATTTTAGGTCAATATGTCAAGTCTTGTATTATGTCAGAAGTTTAGATCAGAAACTATGCCAAATGCATAGATAGATCAAGCCGTGGTTACAAAAAATGACCCTAAAATTGATTTAAAATACAAATGTAACCCATATATCCTATGTTTGAAAAAAATAATCCAAAAAGGTAGTGAAATTACAACTACGTCCTTTATGACCAAACAATAAAACAGAGGCATAATGACTGTTTTAACCTAGGGAAGTCTACTAAGTAATGTAGAAGTCTACCAGTAGACTTCTGTTAGGAAATCAACTCGTAGACTCCATGAGAAGTCTACTGGAGGGGGTTTAGTAGACTTCTCATAGAGTCTACTATATAATTATATATTAAAATTAAATTTATAAATTAACAAAAAATATTTTGATAAAAAATTTTGATTGATGACCTTACTATAAATAATTGTGAAGTATGAAAAATAAAATTTCACAAAATTAAACATATTTAAACCTACTTAGCCAAATTAGGTTATAAAGACTACTTTTGTTATATATCTTCACAATAAAAAATATATATCTTCACAATAAAAAAACTACGAAACAATAATGTTAAGACAAAAGTTTCAGCTTGCTTCTATGTGTCTTCTTTTTTCTCAATCAAATGGTAATATGTTATTCCTCTAGTTCTTCATATAAAAAAGAATATGCGAGATATAATGTTTAATTCAACTAATTTGTTTTAAATATTTTGTTTGCAGCCAAATGTTACTACATGGGTCTTTGTAAGAATAATGCCGACTGCAAGAACATATGCACAAACCCTGACTTTGATCCAACTGTTTTATTTTGCCTTCTTGGCGCCCCACTTAATGGAAAATGTTGTTGTATAAAGAAAAGATAGTTTCGTTCTACAATGATACATCAATATGTATCTATTACCTATCATAAGATTTTAAATTAATAAAATATAATGTTTTGATCATTTTCATTTTTTTTAATGTAGAAACATGATACCCTTAAACTTTTAGGATTTTTAGATCGGTAAATTGTGTTATCTGGATCTGAGTCCATCAATTCTGGATATCCAAATTTTTAGAGCGGATCGGACTAAATCATAGATTGGATATTTCATCCCAAATAATTTTCTTAGCGGTTTTCATATATGAAAACACAAAACGAACAAACTATCACAATGCAAGATTAATCTAATATATAACAAAAATCAAATTAATTTTGTTGATATATTAAAATTTTAAAAATGCCTTCTTTGACATTGAAATCTTAAGAAAAAGAGAAGATTCTTAAACGAAACAGGTTTAAAGAAACTAATTTTGTGGTTTACCATTGTAATTTTTTTTTGTCAAGTATTGAATTTATTTGTTTTGGTCAAGATGTCAAATCTTGTATGAGGTCAGAAGTTTAGATCGGAAACCATCCCACATGTACAGATAGATCAACCATACCGGTCTCTTGACATCTTGAGTCTCAATTTTGGGCATGGTTTGTTGTTTCTTCTTTTCTATCCAAATGTCATATATTTCGTTGGTCTGTATTTGGTAATTTCGTTTTGTTTGACGGAATTTTTGGTTTGTCATAAATGGCATGAAACAAAAAAAATGCTTATTTTATATATTTTAAATTTTAAATTTGTACATCTGTTGCAGAGAATATGGTCTATAATAAATGCAAGATTTTTATGGGATATGTTAGAGATTTTTACAATCTGATTTTTTAGGTATACAGATATTTTTTTCTTAACAAAATAAATAAATAAATTAGGAATGAATGTATCAATCAAAACCCACGTATAACAAAAGATGACCATTTACTCTAAAACCAAGAAGAAAAACAAAAAATTATCTTCACAAAAAAAACTGCAAAAACAAGAATGTGGACAAAAGTTTCAACATGTTTCTCTGCTCTTAATTATTAGTATTTTTTTTTCAATCAAATGGTAAGATGTTCTTCTTTGAATTCTTCATTTAAAAAGGAATATGCTAGATCTAATCAGTTAATTCAGCTTTTTGTTTTAAATATTTTGTTTTTAGCTAAATATTACTACAGGGGCCCTTGTAAGAATAATGATGACTGCAAAAACATATGCACAAGCCCTAAGTTCGATCCAACTTTTCTAGTTTGCTTTACTATTGTAGGCTCACCCCTAGCTAATGAAAAATGTTGTTGTTTAAAGAGAAGAAAAGATAGTTATGTCCTACAATGATACAACAATATATATGTATCATTTTCCTATCATAAGATTTCAAATTAATAAAACTAATGTTTGGATCATAATTAACGATCTCCTGAAATTTTAGGATATCCATATCCGAATTTGTCGAATTTTCTTTTAACTACCAATTTGAAACGATTACCTGATGTCCATACAAATTATGGGTATCGCAAATATTCGGATCCTTTATAAAATTTAATTAACTGTGATAAATAATCATCAGTTTTGGTTTTGATGTTTTGGAAATCCAAAATACATAATAATGAATATCCTCTTAATCCACGAAAATAAGGCTATTTTCTTTGTTTAGGCTTTAGCTTTCAAAATAAAGATAAAGTTTGATTGATACAATTTAGGGCTGTAAAAAAAAAAAAGACTGTAACTACTTCTTAAAATCCAACCAATCATTCCCGGTCTTGTAGACATATATATCTTTCTTGGAGATATAAATCATATATATGAATAACGTCTTGATGTGTATATTTGTATTTTCGAAACTATAACTAAGAAAATGCAAAAACATAAAAATATAGTTGGTAGAAAAATAAACAGTTGTATTACTTATTAAGTTTTATGCTATTCTTATTATTATTATAGTTCATAATTTTTATTACTCCGATTCCGAAAACTCTTGTTTTCAAATGGAGTCTTGTTCAAGTTTCAAGAGACGATAGGGCAAAGAAGCCGCGTGGTCGGCCGCCACCAACGGAGTCGCCCTAGGAACAGTGAGACCAGGCCCTTCAATGGTGTCTATGTCACCAGAGTTAATATCTTCCAGTAACCTCCATACAAAACAATGTAGAAGATGAGCCACTGCAAGCTCAAACGCATACAAAATACTATAAAATAAAATCCCTTGATAAGGAGGGGTGTATTCAATCTGACATTTAAGGGGATTTGAGTTTTAATGAGATTTTTTAGATGATTTTAGTTTATATACAAGATACTATAAAACATGTTTTATAAGAATTGTTATAAATTCATAAACTCATCCAAGCCTTGTGTATACAATTTTAGTTTATATACAAGATACTATAGAACAATTTTGATGTTTATAAAAATTGTTATAAATTCTATAAAAAAATGTTTTATAAAAATTTACAAGATTTTATAAGAATTATTGTAAGGATTGTAAACATGTTTTATAAATGCTGTTAAATATTTTAAAAGATTACTACACATAAAATAAGACGTTATTTATTTTTAAACAAACAAAAATACAAGAGAAAGAAAATAAGTTTTTTTTTAAAAGCTATCATATGTTATTCTAAAATTACAGTGATACAGTTGATTTTAGTCAATTTATTTCAATATTTGTGTTTAATCTTCATTAAGTGTAAAGAGAATACAAAGTGTTGTTTATATACAAGATACTAACCAGAAACTAAACCAAGTAGCTAAACCAATCTAAGCGATAACCTTAACCAACAATATACTCTCTAATAGTTTATAAGACCCGAAAGAAAAGAATGCTTGTGTTAAGCTAAAAAACACTTATTTTTGAATGTTTGACATGAGTCAACGATTTTTTTTTTGGTCACGGAGTCAACGATTATTTGTTAATTTTTATTGCTAGAAATGAGTGGATCATTCAAACGCACCCAAAAAACAAAAATGAGGAGAGAAAGAGAAAGGAGATGTAAAGGTTGCATACCATACCTAACTCCCAACTATATCTCAACCCCCATTCATTCATAAGTCATTACTATATTTTCTTTGTCAACGAGGCACCAGTAGAAAACAAAATCAAAAGCATGAACAAGCTGTTGAAATTGTTCAATTTTTTTTTTATAAATCATCTTAAAAAACGATTGTCCAGTTAAAAACTCGCCAAGGAAAAGATTAAAGATAGTGGTCAATTAAATGTAGTCCATGAAAAGAGAAACAATACTCGAACAAAATTTCGTTGTGGTTTGCAGCACAATCTATAAGTCTTTCAAAAAGTTATAAAAATACGAACCTACCGTTGGACAAGAATACGACCCACTAATCGAGATTGAACGTTAAAAACCTACAAACATGAGGGTTAGGGCCATACAGTTCCCATAAATGTTGTTTGTGTTAAAATAAGTAAAAGTATCCCGTAACACTAATTTAATAGAAGATCATTTGGATGAGTGTGATAAATGTTACTATACTTGCTAAATATGGCCATTAAAGATTGAGTGAATTTGGTAGATGACAAGATGGGATAAGTTTATTAAAAAAATAGCAAAGAGAAATTGGGACTTAGAGAACTAACAAAAGGGTACCGAAAAAATCATTAGGCAGTCAATAGCAAACGCGGTTTATTTACACATGCGCGTGGGGGAACGAGTGAGAAGTGACTGAAGTTAAGGCGTGAGAAGTGACGGCGTGACGCAAGCATCAGATGCAAGGGGGTGGTTGTTATTAATGAAGGGAAATGAATTCAATACGAAAGAGGGCGGGAGATATCTGTGTCTTGGGCGAAGCCCTGAGTTTAAGGCCCCAATAAATATGATAGAAGTTCCGCAAGATTTGTAGACCGGTACAACGAAGAGTAGAAGAAAATAAAAAGACTTGGTGATACAAACAATTGTGCGTGTTCATCAGATTCTGTAAACAGGTGAAGATAATATGTAGATATACGTTAAAACTTAATCTGTAATTTAAAAATATAGTGAACTAACAATTTTCAAAACCGGTTTATTGCAGGTGAAACTTCAATGGTTACTCTTAGCGATATACTCAGTAATCTCGTTCGGGTGGAACAAGGATGGTGGAGAAAAAATGTAGATGGGGTATGGAAGTTTGTACGCTTAGAAGAAAGATTGAGCAAGGGGATAAAAATTCGTGAAGAGGAAGGAGTAGAGGCAGTTCGCCCAAAGGTGATGAAGGAACTGCGAATCAATGATAAAGAAGAAAACATCGAGCTTACCTATGAGATGCCGCAGTGGATGGACAACGACGGAAAGGTCAAACCAGTCCCGATTCATATCCGCGATGACGGGGAAATGGATATGTTTCTGGCAATGCGTGTAGATTTGCACGAGCTGAAGTTGTATGTAGTCCTACTACCAAAGCACATGACTCTCCAGATCGATGACTTCAGCATCATCCCGGTGAACCATGAGTTTGCATATGCAGAGTTGGTTAAGGGTGATGGTAAGGAAAGTAGTGGAAGTGTTGAGAGGGTTCAGTCACCGGACGGCAACATCGTCCTCACATAGCCGCAGACAGAAACAGGAGATAGAAGAAAAGGGAAGTCCATTGCTTGGCTAGGGGACGCTCACCATGGCGGAGATAGTGGAGCTCTATCTTCTAGTTTGAAGCGGTACAAATCGCTATGCGGTGATACGAGTGAAAGTAGATCTTTAGACATTCTGGTCGATTCACAAGACGAGTTAGACATTGGTGGCAGCAGTAGAGGCCTGACTAGGAACCTAGTGTTAAGCATTGGAAGAGCAGGTAAAGGATAAACAAATTTTCACATTGTTGAAATGTTTGTTACGCACTAAGTAATATCTTACGGACCTATGTTCACACTAAGAGCGTTATGCATAAACTATACCTATCTAAAATATTATATGGACAACTAACAAATTATATGGATATTCAAAACCTTAATATTGAGTTGATAAATGTTTAAATATTAACATTGTTTAGATGTATATTTTAGAATTTGAATTCACCAAAGTTCATCATTCACGTGTATACAGATCCGAGAACAAAAGACTTGCTGACTCTATTGTACCAGACAAGTGACAATATAACCACAGTTGACCTACCAATAACGGATCTACCAGCCTTCGTATTTGGGCGGGATGCAGCCCCAGTGGTAGATGACCTTGAACCAGAAGGTAGGCAATTATGGATGTATAAATAATATCATGGTTATACATTCAACAATTTAAACCTCTACAAAAGAAAATAGGTATCTCAAAAAAGATTTAAATCTGTATTTTCTGCAGGATTAAGGAGGACAATGAATGTGGTGCTTGATATTGCTTACGAAGGCGATGAATTGTATGTAGGTCGGGTGTTTAAGAACAAGCATGATTGCAAAGTGAAAATTGCAGTACACGCAATTAACCGCATGTTTAGTTTCAAAAAGGAGCTGTCAAACAATGATTATGTCATTGTTAGGTGCCTCTCCGACTCTTGCCCTTGGAGGGTGTACGTATCACGTTTGGATGAGACAGAGTACTTTCAGGTCAGGACAGCGACGCTCTACCACACGTGTCCGGTAGAGATCCGAGCTCAGTTTCACCGTCAGGCAACGACGTCGGTTATAGCGGACATGATGCATAGTAGGTATGCAGGAATTGGATTAGGACCCTGGCCAATGGAAGTTATGCGGTCCATGTTGGCAGAACACAGTGTCAATGTAAGTTACTGGAAGGCATGGAGGGCTAGGGAATTAGCAATGGACAATGCAAAAGGTTCTGATGCCGGAAGCTTCACATTATTGCTGGTATACTTGCATATGTTTAAGGAAGCAAACGCTGGAGCAATAACGGAACTTAAAACAGAGGTTGACGCAGATGGGGATTCAAGGTTCAAATACTATTTTATTTCAATCGGAGGTAGCATTAAAGGATTACAGTTCATGCGAAAGGTGTTGGTTATAGATGGGACTCATCTACGCGGGAGATATGGTGGATGCCTACTCACAGCCTGTGCACAAGATGGCAACTTTCAAATCTTTCCATTAGCCTACGCTATTGTAGACAGTGAGAATGACAAGGCATGAGAGTGGTTCTTTGACAATTTGAAACACATTTTGCTTGATACGGAAATACTAACCTTTGTCTCAGACAGACATGCCGCCATATACTCCGGACTTAGCAAGGTATTTCTTTTTCTGCATAACTAAATTTTTTAAACTGCTGTCCATATTTTCATATGGACATCTATATTGAAACATAGACATCTAAATTGACTTTTACAGGTTAGGTGAAAAGATAGAGATAAAATAAATTCCATAGACTGAAATATATTTAAATAGCGTTCTATTATGGGTCGATGTGAGATAATAAGAGGGCTTCTGAGTCAAAATTACACATTAACAAAACCTATAAAAATATGCAGGTGTATCCCAAGGAAAATCACGCAGCATACATTGTTCATCTCCAAAGGAACGTAGCCACGAAGTTTAAGAACAAACTGCTAGTGCCTTTGATCTCAAAAGCATCGAGGGCTTACCGAAAATCAACTTTCAATGAATGCTTTGGAGAAATTGAGAAACTCTCCCCACAATGTGCTGAATATCTAAGAACCATTGGATTTCACCACTGGACAAGATCCCACTGCTATGGCGATCGATACAATATTATGACAAGCAATGTTGCGGAATCCTTCAACGCGGTGTTAAAGGAAGCGCGTGAAGTGCCAATCGTTTCAATCCTCGAATACATTAGGGGGACAATAATGGCATGGTTCACTAAACGACATGATAAGGCTGCAAATCACGAATCACCACTCACATCCAAGACGTTGGAGCTTATTCACACAAACTTCGAACGATCGGCCGGATTCGAAGTGCGTAAGATTAATAACGAAAATTACGAAGTGAAGACCCAAGGAAGCACCTCTTTCCATGTTAATTTGAGCGACAAGACATGCACATGCAAAGAGTTGACACTCCTTAAAATACCTTGCTCGCATGCGGTGGGAGCATGCGTGAAGGCTGACATGAAGGTGGAGAGGCTTGTCGCTAATGAATATGGTACTTTCTTCTGGAAACTTGCCTACCTTAAGAGCATAAACCCCGTTCCAGATTGGAACACGGTGTACCCAATACCGGATGCAATTGCTTCAATGTCCATTATGCCACCAATGACAAGGAGGCCACCAGGTAGGCCAAAACGTTCTAGATACCTTTCAACTGGGGAGTTTAAGGTATAATATAACTAATGAAAATGGGAAAACGAAAAGAAAATACAAATCACGAAATAGTTAGTTATGTCAATATATAGCAGTAAAGGAAAAGAATAGATAACTTATATTTTTAATATACAGAGGCCGGAGAAAGTGAAGAGGCGGACTTGTACACGTTGCCGTGGAGCAGGGCATAACAGGGCCTCCTGTAAAATGCCCATCTAAATCAACAAAAAGGGCATTCGGTAAGTCCAATATATAAAATTTAAATTAATTAAGTATGGGTTGAGAATTGAAAAATGAGTAAAATATCTACTACGTTGAAACAGGTAGTAGCTGCATATTTTGAGTGTGTAAAGCAGCAATCGGGTATTAAGTACAAGTAAAAGATGAAGATCTCCAGCGCGTTAAGAGCTTAAAGAAGTGGCAAGTTTTTGTTTGGTGTGTGGTCTAAGGCACCAAACAGTACCACAAGTTCGGTTGTAAAATACGTTGTGCCCAATCGCTTTTAAGTTTATAAACTTTGTAGCAAAGTCCCTAATGCGGGAGATGTGTAATATGCCTTAGGACGAAATCTTTTTATTAATGTAAAATATTTCAGTTACTACCTAGAATTTAAAACTTGAGCACAGAACATTAGCCTCTAATTAATTAGTTTTTTCATCAACTAAGTTATAAATTAAGAAAAAATTCTGAATAAAAGGGTGCATTATACATAAATAACCGGTTATACAGATAAAAAGGCTGCTATCAAACAACGTAACCTGCAATTTTTATATAAACCCTATAGTAGAAGCTTTGATTCACTTAGATGATACAATGACATAATCAACAATGGAAACTACTTTTTCTAGCACAATTAACACAACAAAATGAACCACTCATAACTGAATCATTCGTAGCAACCATGGTCAAAACAAAAACAAATCATAATTAGTCTTAGAGAAACATAAAGAGTCAAAAGTAAAATATATAAGTAGTACAGACTGAAATAGAAACGAAAACAGTACGAGAAAGAACAACAGAAACTACTAACGGTCGCTAAGATCAATATCACCACATCAATGCTCATACATGTCAACAACAAGTTGCTCCACCCGCTCCCGGAGGATCACATTTGTGACGTCGTATACCTTGTCAATTCCACCTAAAACATGAGCCTCAATAAATAAAAGAGACAATATACCAGTATCGGCCCCAGAGGACGCTTGCACAACAGACGTATCCCTTTTGAACGAAATCACTTTTGAAGAGAAGTTCTTCATGCCATTATTAACAGCACTCTTGCGTACAAGAAACGGGAACATCTCACAAATAAAGTCAAGCTCTGGTTTCAACCTGGAGCTACGCATCTCAGACACAGATGGATCAAAGACAATTATGCGGTGGGAGGAAAAATCAATGCAAACACCAATCCAGCAAGTGCGATCAATGTTAAATGAAAAATAGATTGACTCAATGTCCTTAACCCATTGCTTCCCAGTCTCCTTCATCCTTATGCGTACATGATCAACAAAATCCGGATCAAACTCAAAAGAATCTTTACGAGAAATCTTCTTGAATTTAGAAAACTTTTTCGCAAGAGACACAACAAAGGAACAAGGTAAGATGTCTGCTCTAACATTAGAAGCAAAGTTTGGACCACTCAGAATTATATCCCTCATAACCATCACACATGAGTCCATCACCTACAATATGGTAGAAAACATAAGAATATAATTTTTAATCTAAAAAATAAAACAAAATTAATTTTGATAAAAATAAACAAAAAAAACAAATAAGACAAACATAACATCTTACATCTGGACGGCATGGATCAATAGATATCGGAATGGTTAAGAGGTCAACATCCTTCAAATAACGACCAGCACCAAAGTCAAGTTCCTTAATTTAGGAATAGATACACATCACTATTTGTACTGCATTCAGTAAATAAAATATCCATCCAAAAATGTTGATGGATAGATATAATAAACAATAACATGTTAACAAATATGATAGATGTCTAATATATAACGACAAATCTTTACAGCGTAACAGAATAAAATAGCGATGTATTCTTGTACATAGATAGATATAATAAAAAATAACAGGTTAACGGATATAATATACATCTAAACTACTTAATTGATCACCTTGTTGGTTCAGTTTTATGGCAGATAGCAATGAATTTGGGGTTAGTTGCAGATAATAGAAGCACATCAACAACATTCACATCAGCATCACCAATAGACTATTGAAAATAAAATATCAAAGGAAAAGTAAGTAGAAATGTAATCAAATAAAAAGAAACAAAGAACATGATGAAGAAGATGATATACATTCTGAACCGGAGCTGTCTCAGACACAACATGGTCTGATTGATTATGCTCCTCTAATGAAACATTTTCACCCGCAGAGTTACCAGTACCTAAATCATCATCCTGGAAAATAAAATTATATAAGCAAACAAATTGTAAAACACATTTACAAGTATAAACTAGAATTTGAGAAGTGAATTACCAAAGTAATATCACCATCTACCTCTATAGGTTTTTTCGAAGATTTCCTAACACCAACGGTTGAACCTTCAGGAACATTTTCTCCAGGTTCATCAAAAAGAACATCAGAAGGACGAAGATTTTTCAATACATCCTTAATGACTTCATCAGAATCCTTGGATTTCAAACATTCCCTGACCAACAAAGGGACAACCTTCTCCAATTTGTTATGAAGGCGGGTCTCAACATGCTGAAAACCAGAACGAACACTGTTGGAAATCATGGTTTTACACTCAGACATTGCAGCCTTAATCTGAGCAGATACAGCCTGTAGTATCTTAGAATTGGAATAAGAGGAAGTAGGTCGATGATGATCACGGTGTAGCCGAGCCTTCTTGTTCCTAGAAGATCCAACCAATTCACTTTCATCCAAACTTGATTTAGATTTCTCTTTCCGCTTGGCTTTACCAGGATTCTTACCATTTGGAGCCGCAGGGGCTCCAGATCCTATTTGCCCACCTTCAAACATGTCGCGGCAGATAACAAAATCATCGTTAATTAGCTTTTCCATGTGTGCAACAGAACTATCATCACCTTCATCAGCCCAGCTATAATCATCTGTGTCTCCACCTTTGCCTTCGGGAGTTGGGAGTATGGAAATAACATCAACCTAACATGTTATAAAATCAAGAAAATCAATACAGACTTAAAATAACTAAATGAGACAACAAAAGGGACAAAAAACAATAATGGATGGACAAAAAAGGAAATACAAGTATAAGTTAAAAAAATAGATCTGAAAATGTTAATATAGACACCTAAATGGTAACGAAATGAAGGAACCAAAGGACAACATGGGTTGACGAAAACAAAATAGACGTTTAAGTTAAAGTATAACCCACTAACTATAAACATAAACCGTTAAATGATAATATAGACATCTACAGAGATAAATAAATGCTAAAATAATCTTTAGATATATAAAATTTTGAATAGCATGTCTTCCTCACCAAGAGACATATAGAGACATATCATATCGTGTCTTCCTCATCAAGTTTCCATAGTTTATCGAGTTTTAACGCAATAACGGGACGACTTTCTTCATCTCCTGATTCCGAATCAGTACCATCACCAACAACGAGAGATGCAGCAGGGACAGCTTGCAGCACTACAAGTTGCAGCGCATGCAAAAAACCTTGGACAGCAATAGTGGACTGGGCTAACTGTGTGATAGAACGAGATTTAATACATTGCATTGTCATATCAAATGAGTGGCGACCCCATGGATAGTTAAGAAAGTAATCAAGGTTGCGAATCATCTCAACATGCTCTTTAGGAATCTTCATGTGGAAAGATCGACGACAAAGAAGACCATCAACAAGAAGCAAACACGCATACTTGACCCGCAGTTCAAAAGAAAGATTCTTAGGCCTCTTAAGCATAGAAACAAGCCTTTCCCCTGTCATATTCTCTTCACCACCGAAAAGCGTGAACCAATAAGGCGTCACTCCAGGTTTACTTGTTAGAGTATCCCGATCAATTTGAGGAATGGGACTACACCTAAGACCAGTCACAATTCCATACTCTCTAAGGCTAAATTTTATAGGTTTACCACCAAAAACAACCCATATCTCATGGTTTTTACCAACTACTAGCTGTTTAGAGAGCAAAAAATGAGCAAGCTTCCCGGAAAAGGTAGGAAGATAATTAAGGTCAATCAAACCCCCAAAAGCCGGTCGAATTACAGCAAGCTCTTCAGGTTGAAGAGCACGGAGAACAACTTAAAATAGCAATTAACACGGTCACCAACAGGTTCTTCCCGGTCTGCAAAAATACGGAGTGGAAGGTTCGGATTCTCCATAATCTATATCGGAAAAAAAAGAGTATATCAAATTGAGATCATATATGGGTAAAAATTCGGGATCTACAACATAAAAAAAACAATCAAAATCTACAAATACCAATAACAAAAATCGTTTAGCACACAAAAGAGATCCGTAGATCTGGGTGAAAATCCAAAAACTCAATGGAAACGGAGGACGATGGTGTCGAAGAAGAGAACACGAAATTCAGTAAATTAAAATTGAAATGTCGTATGAATGAAAGAAATCTGAAAGGATTGAAGAAAAAACGGTGAAAACAACGAGGGAGTAGAGAATGGGGCTAGGGCTTTTGAACGAGGGAGTAGAGAATGGGGGTAGAGCACTTTGAATCACCGAGGTAAGGAGATTAACAGAATTAAAATGGAAAACGAAGGAAACATTGAGAATGGGGCTAGGGCTTCTGTGTTCGGCGGGATAAGAAGGAAGATGGATGGTTTTCTTCACAAAACAATTCGAAACAAAAGAGATATTCACACGCCAAGGACGCTTCGGTTTTCGTGACAATTTAATGCAACCACTTACGCGACAGAAGCGCGTAAGGGTAATAGAGACAGAAATGAGGGCTAAATATTCTCTTACTAGTAGCAATGAAACTGCTCTTGCCATTCTCTTAATTATGCCGAACAGTATTGTCATTGGGTGCAAATACTCTTAAAGATTATGCGGTGGTCTTGGTATGAGGTTTGGTAGATAGAAAGATTGGTAAAAGGATATGAATTTGTTTTTACATGACATACTTTTCAAGACTTATTTTATTTTGGTAGATTTTGAGAAATACCCTAAATTTTAATGAAAATTTATAAAATACACTTAATCTTGTAAAGTTAAAAATATACTTAATCTTGTATGTAAATATCTCTATACATATTTAACTTACTATATAACTTAAGAACAATTTCAAGTTATTAAATTTAAATTTGAAATATAGTTTTGTATTTACTTCTTATTTTTAAAAATATTTTGTTAGTAAATTAATATCTAAAAGCTAAATTCTTTATTAAATTAAAAAATAAAGATTGACTTATTTTACATAGTCGACTTATATTTTGGTTGGTTGATTTTTTACTTTGTTGATTTATTTATACAGTGGATTTATTTTTTTATGTTCGTCAACTAAATATTCAGTTTCATCGACTTATTTTAAACTGTTGACTTATATTTCGTTTGATTGATTTTTTTTTTTTGTCGACTTGTTTAACCATTGACTAATTTTTTTATTTTTGTCAACTTAATATTCAGTTTCGTCGACTTATTTTAAACCGTTGACATATATTATCGTTTGCTTATTTTTTACTTTCTCGACTTATTTAACCATTGGCTTAATTTTTAGCTTTGTCGACTTAATTTTCAGTTTCGTTGACTTATTTTAAACTGTTGACTTATATTTTGTTTGATTGACATTTTAAGTTATCGACTTATTTAAACCACTTACTTTTTTTTAATTCATCCAGTTAATTTTTTTTCATCGATTTATTGTAAACTATCGATTTCCATTTTGGTTGGTTGACTTTTTACGTTGTCGAATTATTTAAAAAATTGACTTAATTTTTATGTTCATCGACTTGACATATTATTATATAAATTAATTAAATTATAAATTATAAAATTAATACGTAATTTTATTTTATAAAAAATATTAATTGGTAATTTTATTTAAATTAATATATTGTAATTTAACTTAATTCTTATCTAGAATATTTACAAAATATTATAAATCAATTTTTAAATAAAAATTAGAAAAATTAATCATTTTCTTTTTCTAACTTAATCTTGTTAAATAAGGATAAAATTATCATTTTAACTCTTAAAATAAGGTATTTTTTAAAGTGTAACAAATTTGGTATAAATTTCAAATTTCTAATAAGATTTAGGGTTTATAAACCAATTTTCCCTTTTATTTTTGTTTATAACACTTTCCAAGAGTTATTGCATATTTCATTTGATGAATGCAAAACTAATCTAGACAAACGATGCGATAACGACAAAAAGAAACCTAAGAAGAATAAAATTAAGCAAATAATTCCATTGCAAGAGAACGATGAAAGTTCGGTCGCCTAAACCACCCAACCCTTCGTCAACGACATAACACTATCCAATTCAGCTTGGATTTAACTCATATTTTATTCATTTATATTTTGTGCATTCTCTTAAGACAACAATAAAGAATTTCTTAGAACGGAAATAGACCGACCAAATAAACGATATGATATTATAAAAAATATCATGAAATGCGAATAAGAAAAGGAACAAAATATCATGCAATGCAACCCCTTTGTCATGGCCTCCTATAAGGATATTTGACGTTCATTTATCGTGGACGGAAGAAATTTACTGTCTTCTTCATACCTTACCTAACTCTATTTTTAAATACATTTCTTTCATTGTCCAACACAAAAATTTATTTTCCACTATTGTATTATTCTTTCGTTCGGTACAAATTTTCTGTTTTTTCTTATTAAACTATCTACAATAATTTTTTTTTACAACATCTAACTTTTCACTTTTTAACACTTCACATTATTTTCTTTCTCTTCCACCTACTAATACAACATTCATTTAATTTTTTGCTTTTACAATAATTTTGTTTTAAAAAATTCAATACCTTACCCTACTAACTTTTATTTGATATTTTTATTTTCTTTTATGTTTATATGGTTATATAATAATAATAATTATTGATTAAAATTAAATTAAATAATAAAAAATAAAATAATTTTAGATTTCTAAATTTTAATTTTAATTATTTTTCTGTAAATAATAAACACAAATAATTAACATTAAAACAAATCAAATTACAAAAACTAAAAATTCAACACAATGTAGTAATAAAACAATTTAGGGCCTCTGCGGCACAAAAATTTATTTTCCACTATTGTATTATTTTTTCATTCGGTACAAATCTTCTGTTTTTTCTTATTAAACTATCTACAATAATTTTTTTTTTACAACATCTAACTTTTCACTTTTTAACACTTCACATCATTTTCTTTCTCTTCCACCTAATAATACAACATTCATTTAATTTTTTGCTTTTACAATGATTTTGTTTTAAAAAATTCAATACCTTACCCTACTAACTTTTATTTGATATTTTTATTTTCTTTTATGTTTATATGGTTATATAATAATAATAATTATAGATTAAAATTAAATTAAATAATAAAAAAATAAATAATTTTAGATTTCTAAATTTTAATTTTAATTATTTTTTTGTAAATAATAAACACAAATAATTAATATTAAAACAAATCAAATTAGAAAAACTAAAAATTCAACACAATGTAGTAATAAAACAATTTAAGGCCTCTCCGGCGAACAGGAGATGAATCTTCTTCATCATTTTGAGTGGTTTCATTACCACCGCTCATGCCGCCAAGAGACATTTGCGTAGAAAATTCAGGAAATTCAGTTGTTGCAGTATTCAAAACATTTTCATTACCTATTGGAGTAGAAGAATAAGAATGTACTTGAGATGGCATCATCGATCCACAGTAAGGATGATAGTTTGATTAGATGACATGATGAAAAAATTTGGTGCAAAACCATAATTTGATATGTTTTGGGGTTGGTTAGAAGATTGGTTTTGAAATTGATAATTGTTGAGATTTGGGTAGTTAAACAGGTAATTAGAAGAATTTTGAGTGTTAAAAGGGTTATTATTGGGATCCATTCTCTAAAAAAAATATTTAAAATCGTAGAGAAGAGTTTGTTGGGTGAGAAAATGTGTTTTTTTCTTTCTGTGTCCAAATGAAATGAAACTTGTTTCAATTTATAGAGGAAAAATGACGAATTTTGGTATAACTTTTTTTTTAAAATAATTAATTTATTATCAGATAATTGGGTACAAATATTTGGATGAGATAAAAATATAAAAAAATCCTAAGAACTAATCAAAACATGAAACATGTACCAATTAAAAAATTCTGCACATGGGACCATTTGGAGCGCGTGCGTGCTGAGAGCATGACCTGCACATGCTAAGTTTGCTCCAACTAGAAATCGCCACATGGCCATGTGGTCCTCGTTGTTCTACTTTCTCGCCTGTTGTAACCTATCAACAAAATTTTATCCATCTGTTATTAATACCCTATACTCATTCAACAGTTATAAACTTTTTACAACATATCCATTGAAACGACCCAACCCGTAACATTTTTAAATTTTCCAGATTCGGATTATTATTATCACAAATAATAATCCTCAATAAGTCAACAACATAAACTGCGGAAACAATACAACAATATCCAGAAACACCATTCAATAGATCCCATACTCTACTGAATCACTAACAATTCCAGTTTAATTCAACAATTCCAATACAAAACAATAACCAATCCAACAATCCAAAATCACTAGCAACCTAGCAATTCTAACAAGATCAGCCACGAAATCGAGACACTAGATCATCTCCTCTTCCCGGCCACGATTCCACGATCACACATTGTCTTTACCTGCATTACATGGTTATACGAGATGCGTGAGTATTATCACAAATACTCAGTGAGACGGTCATCCCATCTACTTGGCTATACACACAAGCATAAAAATATGATACAATACCAGGGTGAACAATCAACAATGCAAATCACGAACAATCAACGCAAGTTCGCCCAAAACAGACATGCGTCAATCGACACAATCACCATGTGTCGATCGATGCATCAACAGTGTGTCGATTGACACGCAACCTCGGTGTCGATCGACGCAACATCACAAAACCCAGGATCGAACCTATCTTCTCATGGTTCGATCCTGGATTGAATCACATCGATCCCTGCACACAAATCCACCAAAAACCACACGAAATACACCCAATAACAACAATCAAAAGCATCCTATCACTTCCTTTACCCAGATAAGCCATGCTCACGCATTCACCTTGGATCTGGAAAGGAAAAGAAGGAGAAACACCAAGAACGAGAAGAACACTCCTCAAGGATTCGAAATCCACTCCTGATTCGCGAAGAACAAGTCCCAAGAACAATCTCCAGAACTTCCCAACGAATCTCCTCTCACAAATCTCTCTGGAAACTCTCTAGAACTTTTCTGGAAACTTTATGGAACTTTTCTGAAAACTTTCTAGAACTAAAATCCATCAGAAAACCCCGCCACCCCCTTTATATAGAGAAGCCCTAGGGTTTCACCCTAAACCGGTCCGAAAACCGATACTTAAATCGAACCCTTGCATCGATCGGCGCACGCCACCTGCGTCGATCGACGCACGACCAAAAATCACAATCTTTGGTTCGCGGTCGTTACACCCATTATAGACAGTCTTGGATTAAATGTACTAGTATAAGATAAAAGTGACTTGTATACACTTTTAACCTTTGTTCAAACAAATTTGTCAGTTGCCACAGAGTCACACACTATAATTTGCGTTCTTATTCAACATTCTTTCTAGCTAAAAATTTGGATAAATCTTTAATTTATTTTATTAAGAAATCTCAAACTTCAATTTTTTTTTTAAGTCTTTCAATTTTCACATAACTTTGAAGAAATTTAGTCTCCACATTGTCCTATATCAAAACATAGAATACGACAAAATCCATTAGATTTAAATTTAAAATAAATTGCTCATCGAAACTAATAAAATCTCAATGTATTAGAATTTAGAACATTATATCGAATATGTTTGAATTATAAATTTGTTATGAAGACTTTAGAGTCATATAATTATCAAGCTTCAAAATATGAATTGAAATAAAATATTAAATTGTACTTTCATAATTAAATTAGTGGCTTTGCATATTTAACATTTTATTTTTATTTGTCAATTTAGATATATTTGTAGCTAGTAAAACCATTGGAAGAGAACTGAGAGTTGTAGTTAGTCAAAAAAAATTTTTTGTAGATAGTAAAACCATTAAAGCTGTAGAAGCAAAAATGGATCGAGTTTGGTGATTTATTGAGAAGGAGGAAGAAATCAGAGGTTCTTAGGGTGTGAAAGGTCTGATTTTGTGGTTTGTCGCTGTCCTTGTCTAGTTTCCGATAAAAAATCCAGGTGAGTGTGCGACCATGGCTTATCTGGGTGGATGAATTGTTAAAATACGTTGATGTTTGTGTGGAATGGATGATTGATTGGTTTTGGAGGAGTGTTCCTTTGTGTATACGTGCTGTTTTTGTGTGTTTTGTTGATGTTGTCTTTGCAGGAAATCACATGGTGCATGCTAGAATCAAACCAGAAAAGAGAAGGTTCGATTATGGCGACTCTGCAGCCAGTGTCGATCGACACCAGACGTTTTGGCTCGTTATGTGTTTGTTTTGATTAATTGATTTATTGTGTGTCTTGGTATTTCAGCGTGCTTGAGTATAGTCGGTAGATGGAATGACCGTCTCACTGAGTATTTATGATAATACTTACGCATCTCGTTTTCCCATGTGATGCAGGTAAAGACAAGGTGTGACCGTAGAATCATGACAATGAAGAAGAGGATGATCTAGGGTCTTGGTTTAGTTATGTTTTGATGTTGTTTAGAATTGCTGGTTAGGTTGCCGGATATTCTTGAAATAGTTGAATTGGAATCATGGTTGGTTTATGTGGAATTGGTTATTTGATTGGTTTGATGAATTATTGAGTTAATTTTACTAGTTTAGTTGATTTATGATTTTTCGCTGGTTTTTGTTGGTTTGTTTGGTATTGAGAATTAATATTTATGGGAATATTAATTCGAATTTAAATTAGTTAAAATTAAAAAAAGGGTCGGGTTGTTTCAATTTTTGTTTAATACTGAATTTTTTTTTACTTCATACAATTAATTTACACTACAGTTTACAAAATGGTATTAATGGATAAGGAGAAGCGTAATAATTCCTCACACATTAATATAGGCTATGGTAATAAATCAACAACTAAACGATTGTGAAAAGAAAACATAAACATATAACGAGATCTTAATTAAAAACATAACACAATCCAATAAATGTAGAAGATAATATATCATCAAATCATTGCTTCAATAACCATTTGAAAATATAAATCCATCTTGAAAAAATATTCATTTATTCGATCTTCATCCCTAAAGTTTTGTCTTCCTTTGTACTTTTAACAATGTCCAAAACATCTAGACCTACTATAACATTCTCACAAAGTAAAAAAACGAAACTAGCCTCGTCACCTTCTCATATCTAGACCATTTGTCTATGTACCAACTTAGTGTCCATCCATAGAGGATCTTCGATTTATAACTAACAAAATCACAGAAGAAACAAACTAACATAGACACCACTCCTCCGACATTATAAAAACTGCCGGAATTATTGACAAAAAAAAATCAATTTTTTCTCTCTCAGACAGCTAGTGTATTTCTCTCTTAAAATATAAAGTTCGATTGTATCATAGGCTACATGATTTATTTACATAAATTTACATGTTAATTGATTCGTCTAAAGTAAGATACATATATCAATACGTAATTTGATTGAACACGACTTGTAATTTACTGTTATTATAAACAATGTGTATCTACAAAAGCACTCAATATATTATATTACTCGGAAGGAAAGTCAAAAAATTTCTAACAAAAATTTTATGTACATATATAAACTTTAAAAAGATGTTATTACAAAATGTGTTAATTTCTATATTTATAATCAAAACCTCTTCATTATTGTGATAATAAATAACTGAAATACGAAGTAAAAAAATTCAGTTAACAATTATGAATGTTATTATAGTGACAAACCAACATTGTAGAATTGACTCTTTGTTTTTTTTTTTTTGATAAAAAAAATAATAGTTGAAATTAACCATTATTTATAGAGAATAAAAGTTTGGGAAAAAACAAGAGTGGTAGATGAGGAACAACTACGGCGCCTCCTAACAAAGAGGAATGAATCTCTTAAAAAAAGAAAGTAAAAATGAAGAAGAGGAAGAAGAAAAAACAATGGAGAAGGTGTGGAGTGTGGCGGAGGCCGAGACCACGTGCACTCTCTCTTCTCTCCTTCCTTCTCCTTCTTCTTCATCTGCCATTATTAAGACTCGAGACCCCACCTTCCCTTCTTCTCTAACTCCAACCTACCCTCTCTAATTCCCTCCAAACTCTTTAAAACCTCTCTCTCTCTCTCTCTCTCTCTCTCTCTCTCTCTCTACTGTTTAGGTTTACGTCCCAATTCCTACGGTCTTTTGACTCCTCTCAACCCAATTGTTGTATTCCAGCTTCCGTACGAGGTTCGTTGTTTTTGTTTTCTTCTTGCTTTCGATTCTTCGCCAGTTGGTTGGGTTTTTTTTCCTTTCATGAGTTTTTCTTCTTTCTTAATTTCTGATCTAACAATCGGAATTTTACTCTTTTGTGTTCTCTAATTTCCATGATTTGTCAATTTGTTTGTGATTTCAAACTTCCTATTGGAGATGGGTTTGTAAAGTTTCGTGCTTTTTTCGACTTTAAACTCTTCAATTTCGGTGTGGGGGTTTTTAATCATTTGTTCTCGTTTAGATCTCTCAGATTTCTTTTTCCTTTCATAATTGGAAATAATAAATTAAAAAAAATAAATGATCTGGTGTATAATGCTTTCGATTCATCTTTGTTTGTGAGATTAAGCTCTACCGAAATCTGTAATGTATTGTCAACTCATTTTGGTAGTGTCTCAAGCTCTGAGGATAGTATCAATGGCTTCTTCTTTTTTTGTTCTTGACGACAATGTTTCTTTGTCAAGTGATTCAGTATGTCCTTATGGCTGTTTTACAGTATATCCGAAGCTCCGGAGGGCAGTAACAATGGCTGGCTCTCTTAACGGGTATCAAAGTGCAGTAGTACCTGTTAGGAATCATGTGGCGGTATCTGAAGTCAACGAGTTCTGTAAAGCCCTTGGAGGGAAAAGGCCAATCCATAGTATTTTGATCGCTAACAATGGAATGGCAGCTGTTAAGTTTATACGTAGTGTCAGGACATGGGCTTATGAAACATTTGGTACGGAAAAAGCCATATTATTGGTGGGGATGGCAACCCCTGAAGACATGCGGATCAATGCGGAGCATATCAGAATCGCTGACCAGTTTGTCGAGGTTCCGGGAGGAACGAACAATAACAATTATGCTAATGTTCAGCTTATTGTAGAGGTGAGTGCAACTTTTGGGGACTTCTGCTTGTTATACTAACACCTGAATTATCCTGTGCTTAGTTGTCGTCTCTGGAGTTATTCTTCATTCATCTTTTTCTCAATACTATGCAGATGGCCGAAGTAACAAATGTGGATGCAGTTTGGCCTGGTTGGGGTCACGCATCTGAAAACCCCGAATTACCTGATGCCTTAAATGAAAAAGGAATAATATTTCTTGGTCCTCCAGCAGCTTCAATGGCAGCATTAGGTGATAAGATTGGTTCGTCGTTGATTGCACAAGCTGCTGATGTACCCACTCTGCCATGGAGTGGTTCCCATGTACGACTCATCTAAAGCTGAATTTGTTTACCAGAGAATTGTTGACTTGTTCAAAATGCTGAATTCTTATATTTCAGGTTAAAATACCTCCTGATAGCAGCTTGGTATCCATTCCCGAGGAAATATATCGGCAAGCCTGTGTCTACACAACTGAAGAAGCGATTGCCAGTTGTCAAGTTGTTGGTTACCCTGCAATGATCAAAGCATCTTGGGGTGGTGGTGGTAAAGGGATTAGGAAGGTTAGCTTGTGTAGCTTTGCCTTGGGACTGTTCAGTCTGCTCTTTAAATTGTAGACCAAGATGATTTCCATATAAGTGTACTTTACTCTTGTTTAATTTTTAGGTTCACAACGCTGAGGAGGTTAGGGCTTTATTCAAGCAAGTTCAGGGTGAGGTCCCTGGCTCACCGATTTTCATAATGAAGGTTGCTTCACAGGTAGGGCTACCTAACTATATCTCTTGATCTGAGCATAGCTGTGTTCTTATATGGGTCCTTGCTAGAGAGATTAACTTACTAATGCATGGCTTTTCTTTACATTTCATATGTTTACTCTTTTTGTATAGAGTCGGCATTTAGAGGTCCAGCTGCTCTGTGACCAGTATGGAAATGTTTCAGCTCTGCATAGCCGTGATTGTAGTGTCCAGCGAAGACACCAAAAGGTTTGTTAGTGGTTGATTCTGGACTTGTAACAGTCTGGTTATATAGAACTACATTCTATCTTATTTATTTCAGTTGTAGTCCCCAATCGAGTTATACTCCCTATTGATGGAGACGAATTATGGCATGAGTTCTTACATTATGGTTTGTATCACAGATCATAGAGGAGGGTCCAATTACTGTGGCTCCGAGAGAAACCGTCAAGAAACTTGAGCAGGCCGCTAGAAGGTTGGCGAAGAGTGTCAATTATGTTGGAGCTGCTACTGTTGAGTATCTCTACAGCATGGAGACTGGGGAGTACTACTTCTTAGAGCTTAACCCTCGGTTACAGGTTGGTTTCATACCACTTCTACATTTTGTTTTGAATTCTATTGAAAGGTTCGGTCCTCAAAGTTTAAGACTTGTTGACTTGGTGTTTGACGTCAGGTCGAACACCCTGTAACTGAGTGGATTGCCGAGGTAAATCTTCCTGCTGCCCAAGTTGCTGTGGGGATGGACATTCCTCTCTGGCAAATCCCTGGTATGGCCTGCATCCTTTTTCCAGGGCAGTTCCTTTTCTAGTCCATGCACTTGTTTAATGTACTGTCTGTTTCACTTTAATTTGTTAGAGATACGACGGTTCTATGGTATGGAACATGGTGGAGGTTATGATTCTTGGAGGAAAACATCTGTCGTAGCCTCCCCTTTTGATTTTGATAAAGCTGAATCTACAAGGCCTAAAGGTCATTGTGTGGCTGTACGTGTGACAAGTGAGGATCCTGATGATGGGTTCAAACCAACCAGCGGTAAAGTACAGGTAAGGCGAAATCTGTGGAATGCAATTTTAAAGTCCATTTACTGAGAACTTTGTGGGGTAACACATCTGTGAACTTTGCATCAGGAATTGAGTTTTAAGAGCAAGCCAAATGTGTGGGCATACTTCTCTGTCAAGGTAGACATATCTGTAGGGGCTCTGCTATATAACGTGGTTGGCTATGTCTTTAAATCTTATATCTATCTTTTTTACAGTCTGGCGGAGGCATCCACGAGTTCTCAGATTCCCAGTTTGGTAAGTTAAATAAAATATAAGTATCGGGGCTGCTAGGCCAGTTCATTTCTTAAGTTCACAAATTGAAACTTCATTTATTCTTCTATTCAGGACATGTTTTTGCATTTGGGGAGTCCAGAGCCCTGGCAATAGCAAATATGGTTCTTGGGCTGAAAGAAATTCAAATTCGTGGAGAAATTAGGACTAATGTTGACTACACGATTGACCTTTTACATGTACCCTTCCTTCTTCCTACTCAAAAACTTACACTCTGTGGTTGCAATGTACCCTGACAAAAGCATTTCAATTGTTGACCAGGCTTCTGATTACCGGGAAAACAAAATCCACACTGGTTGGTTGGACAGTAGAATTGCTATGCGGGTCAGAGCAGAGAGGCCTCCATGGTATCTCTCTGTTGTCGGCGGGGCTCTCTATGTAAGAGCCTATTTCTCAAGATCTATCTGTCTTGAAAATTTTCTATCTGGTGACGAGATGTTCTATTTGTTCAGAAAGCATCAGCGACCAGTGCTGCCGTGGTCTCAGATTATGTTGGTTATCTTGAGAAGGGACAAATTCCTCCAAAGGTACTCTAATATCAGTGCACTCTTTTGTCTTATTCGTAGTGATCTTGTGGCTTACTTTTTCTCTCTTAAATTGCAGCATATATCTCTCGTGCATTCTCAAGTGTCTCTGAATATTGAAGGAAGTAAATATACGGTATGCGTGTAGTGTCAAAATTCTACTTCCCTGCATTTCCTTTCCTCTGCCATATTATTTTTGCACTGAAGATGTAGTTACCAAGGGTCACTAACCTAAGCAGACATTTTTTAGATTGATGTGGTCCGGGGTGGATCAGGAAGCTACAGGCTAAGAATGAATAACTCAGAAGTTGTATCAGAAATACACACTCTACGTGATGGAGGTCTGCTGATGCAGGCAAGTTCTCTGCCTTTGTTCCATACTGCAAAACAGAAACATACATGTGCCACCCATAGTAACTGCCTTTAATCTCACCTACTTGGTTGGTTCACTGTCATTGCAGCTGGATGGTAAAAGTCATGTGATATATGCAGAAGAAGAAGCGGCAGGAACCCGCCTTCTCATAGATGGAAGAACTTGTTTGCTACAGGTTTAAACTGAATTTTTCTTCTATTTTACCATATTACTTAATATTCTTCTGAGCTATTTTAGCATTTATTTGTCATTTTTGGCTTATTCAGAATGATCACGATCCTTCTAAGCTGATGGCTGAGACACCGTGCAAGCTGATGAGGTATCTGGTTTCGGATAACAGCAGTATTGATGCTGATACACCCTATGCGGAAGTTGAGGTCATGAAGATGTGCATGCCACTTCTTTCACCCGCGTCAGGAGTTATCCATTTCAAAATGTCTGAAGGACAAGCCATGCAGGTAAAAAAAACACACACAATCCATTGCTAAACACAATTATGTTTCCTTCAGTTTTGTAGAAATTGATTAATCCATCCATTATATTCTTGACAGGCTGGTGAACTTATAGCCAAGCTTGATCTTGATGATCCTTCTGCTGTAAGAAAGGCCGAACCCTACTATGGAAGTTTCCCTAGATTAGGGCTTCCAACAGCAATTTCTGGTAAAGTTCATCAGAGATGTGCTGCAACTTTAAATGCTGCTCGCATGATTCTTGCCGGCTATGAGCATAACGTAGATGAGGTAAACGAACTTTTATCCTATTTGATCCAACTTTTGTAAAAGATCTTTTTGACTCTGAGATTGCTTATATCTTGCAGGTTGTTCAAGACTTACTTAATTGCCTTGATAGCCCAGAACTCCCATTCCTTCAGTGGCAAGAATGTTTTGCAGTTCTGGCCACACGACTACCGAAAGATCTCAGGAACATGGTAAGCACTTATGTACTACTCATATCTGTTTTCCTTTTTTGTGTTCTTTATACCGAATTTCACGTTTAATGCTTTTCTTATAAAATTCTTTATCAGCTAGAATCAAAGTATAGGGAATTTGAGAGCATCTCCAAAAACTCCCTGACTGCAGATTTCCCTGCCAAATTTTTAAAAGGCATTCTTGAGGTGATAATTCGACTATATTCACAAAGTTCAAGACCTACCGTCCTGTTTTTCACTCTCTGAAATGCCTTCTTTTTGTCCATTTCTTGTAACAGTCTCATTTATCATCATATGATGAAAAAGAGAGGGGTGCCCTTGAAAGGCTCATTGAACCATTGATGAGCCTTGTGAAGTCTTATGAAGGTGGTAGAGAAAGTCACGCTCGTGTTATTGTTCATTCCCTGTTTGAAGAATATCTATCAGTGGAAGAATTATTCAATGATAATATGCTGGTAATATATGATTCAATAGCTAACAAAGTAACAAACGGCTTTGTTGTTGCTAGCTATGTCTGAGGAGTCTTAGTAAGCATTTTATTTTTCTTGAATAGGCTGATGTTATAGAACGCATGCGTCAGCAATACAAGAAAGATCTGTTGAAGATTGTGGATATAGTGCTCTCGCACCAGGTTTGCGCTTTATCCTTCTCACACCTGGTTTCTCATGTCTTCATCACGCTGTCATCAAGCTGGTATGCTCATCTGTTCTTCTTTTCAGGGCATAAAAAACAAAAACAAACTTGTTCTCCGGCTAATGGAGCAGCTTGTTTACCCTAATCCTGCTGCATACAGAGAGAAACTTATCCGCTTTTCAACACTTAACCATACAAATTACTCTGAGGTGCGTTTGCTTCCTTTATGCTTTATGATATTTAAGTTGACATTCGTCAGCTGATATTCAATTTGTGTGTGTAGTTGGCACTCAAGGCGAGTCAATTGCTCGAACAGACCAAACTAAGCGAACTTCGTTCAAACATCGCTAGAAGCCTTTCAGAGTTAGAAATGTTTACAGAGGATGGAGAAAATATGGATACTCCCAAGAGGAAGAGTGCCATTAATGAAAGGATGGAAGATCTTGTGAGCGCATCTTTAGCTGTTGAAGATGCTCTTGTGGGACTATTTGACCACAGCGATCACACACTTCAAAGACGGGTTGTTGAGACTTACATTCGCAGATTATACCAGGTTAGAGTTCTTCCTTTTGTTTCCTTATCATTGAAAATTCTTTTTGAACTGCAAGTTATTAGCCACAGACAATCTCGACTTCGTAGTAACTCTTCTCTTGTTATTAGCCCTACGTAGTCAAAGAAAGTGTGAGGATGCAGTGGCATCGGTCTGGTCTTATTGCTTCTTGGGAGTTTCTAGAGGAGCATATAGAAAGGAAAAACTTTGGATCAGACGATCACGAGACATCTGAAAAAGGATTGGTTGAGATGCGTAGTAAGAGAAAATGGGGCACTATGGTTATAATCAAATCTCTGCAGTTTCTGCCGAGTATATTAAGTGCAGCACTGAGAGAAACAAACCCCAACGACTATGAATCTGCCGGAGCTCCTTTATCTGGAAATATGATGCACATTGCTATTGTGGGCATCAACAATCAGATGAGTCTGCTTCAGGACAGGTGCTTTACACAACCTGACCGTTCAAACCCGCTTAGGTGTTATAGTGTCTACCTAATCTGTTGTCATTGATGTTTTGTTTATTCGCAGTGGGGATGAGGACCAAGCTCAGGAAAGAGTAAATAAGCTGGCCAAAATTCTTAAAGAGGAAGAAGTGAGTACAAGCCTCTGTTCTGCAGGTGTAGGTGTGATCAGCTGTATAATTCAGCGAGATGAAGGACGGACACCCATTAGACATTCTTTCCATTGGTCGGTGGAGAAACAGTATTATGCGGAAGAGCCGTTGCTGCGTCATCTTGAACCACCTCTGTCCATATACCTTGAGTTGGTATGATCAATGATCATGATGATGAAATGTACATTCTAGTTTTACGCTCCCTTGTATTCTATCTAATGGTTGTCTACTTTTTTTCTGATGCAGGATAAGCTGAAAGGATACTCAAATATACAGTATACTCCTTCACGAGACCGTCAATGGCATTTGTATACTGTTAAAGACAAGCCAGTGCCAATTAAGAGGATGTTTCTAAGATCTCTGGTTCGACAAGCTACAATGAACGATGGGTTTATGTTGCAGCAAGGGCAAGACAACCAACTTAGTCAAACTCTGTTCTCTATGCCATTTACATCGAAATGCGTTCTGAGGTCTTTGATGGATGCAATGGAGGAACTGGAACTGAATGCTCATAATGCTGCCATGAAACCAGACCACGCACATATGTTCCTTTGCATACTACGTGTGCAGCAGATAGATGATCTTGTGCCTTACCCCAGGTTGCTATGGATGTGTCTTTGATAAGTTATTGTTTGTAATCTGTCAGAACTTTTCATAACAATATTCAATCTCTTTCTCACAGGAGAGTTGAAGTGAATGCGGAAGATGAAGAAACTACAGTTGAGATGATCTTAGAAGAAGCAGCACAAGAGATACACAGGTCTGTTGGAGTGAGAATGTATAGGTTGGGTGTGTGTGAGTGGGAAGTGCGGCTGTGGTTGGTGTCCTCTGGATTGGCAAATGGCGCTTGGAGGGTCGTGGTTGCAAACGCGACAGGCCGTACATGCACTGTCCATGTAAGTTCAGCTTAAAAATATTTGGTTGTACAAACCATGCAGGGAGTAAGAGTACACATCTCGACGACTTGACCTTCTGTGACTCGATGTTTCAGGTATATCGGGAAGTGGAAGATACTGGGAGAAGCAGTTTAATCTATCACTCAATAGCTAAGAAGGGACCCTTGCACGGAACCCCAATCAATAGTCAATATAAGCCACTGGGAAATCTGGACAGGCAACGGCTAGCCGCGAGGAGGAGTAACACTACTTATTGCTATGACTTCCCCTTGGTTAGTAACTGAATTCAGAAGATTCACTCATAGATTTACTCTTTTGGTTGCTTCCAGCCACCTTATGCTATTTCTTGCCTCTTCAGGCGTTTGAGACAGCCTTGGAGCTGTTGTGGACATCACAACACCCTGAAGTTAAGAAACCATGTAAAAATACTCTGATCAACGTCAAAGAGCTTGTATTCTCCAATTCAGAAGGTTCTTTGGTCCCATCTCTTGTCCCGGTTGAACGACCACCGGGTCTCAATGACTTTGGAATGGTGGCGTGGTGCTTAGAGATGTCGACTCCTGAGTTTCCCATGGGACGGAAACTTCTCATAGTTGCCAATGATGTTACCTTCAAAGCTGGTTCTTTTGGCCCTAGAGAGGATGCGTTTTTCCTTGCTGTGACTGAACTCGCCTGTGCCAAGAAGCTTCCCTTGATTTACTTGGCAGCAAATTCTGGTGCCAGACTTGGCGTAGCTGAAGAAATTAAAGCGTGCTTCAAAGTCGGCTGGTCGGACGAGGTTTCTCCTGAGAATGGTTTTCAGTATATATACCTAAGCCCTGAAGACCATGCAAGGATTGGATCATCTGTCATTGCGCACGAAGTAAAGCTCTCTAGCGGGGAAGCAAGGTGGGTGATTGATACGATCGTTGGTAAAGAAGACGGTATTGGTGTAGAGAACTTAACAGGAAGTGGGGCAATAGCAGGTGCTTACTCAAGGGCATACAACGAAACTTTTACTTTAACCTTTGTTAGTGGAAGAACGGTCGGAATTGGAGCTTACCTTGCTCGCCTGGGTATGCGGTGCATACAGAGACTAGACCAGCCGATCATCTTGACTGGGTTTTCTACGCTCAACAAGTTGCTTGGGCGTGAGGTCTATAGCTCTCACATGCAACTTGGTGGCCCAAAAATTATGGGGACTAACGGTGTTGTTCATCTTACAGTCTCAGATGATCTTGAAGGCGTAGCAGCTATTCTGAACTGGCTGAGCTACATTCCTGCTTACGTGGGTGGTCCTCTTCCTGTTCTTGCCCCTTCAGATCCACCGGAGAGAACTGTAGATTACGTCCCAGAGAATTCTTGTGACCCACGAGCCGCTATAGCTGGGGTTACCAACAATACTGGTGAATGGCTTGGTGGTATCTTTGATAAAAATAGCTTTATTGAGACTCTTGAAGGCTGGGCAAGGACAGTAGTGACTGGTAGAGCTAAGCTCGGGGGAATACCCGTTGGAGTGGTTGCAGTTGAGACACAAACTGTAATGCAGATCATTCCGGCAGATCCAGGACAGCTCGACTCTCATGAAAGAGTGGTTCCGCAAGCTGGGCAAGTCTGGTTTCCTGATTCAGCGGCGAAGACTGCCCAGGCCCTCATGGATTTCAACAAAGAAGAGCTTCCACTGTTTATCCTAGCAAACTGGAGAGGGTTTTCCGGTGGGCAGAGGGATCTTTTTGAAGGTATACTTCAGGCTGGTTCAACTATAGTAGAAAATCTGAGAACATATCGGCAGCCAGTGTTTGTATACATCCCAATGATGGGAGAACTGCGTGGTGGAGCGTGGGTGGTTGTTGATAGCCAGATTAATTCGGATTATGTTGAAATGTATGCTGATGAAACCGCCCGTGGAAATGTGCTTGAGCCTGAAGGAACGATAGAGATAAAATTTAGAACAAAAGAGATGTTAGAGTGCATGGGAAGGTTGGACCAGAAGCTAATTAGTCTCAAAGCAAAACTACGGGATGCCAAGCAAAGTGAGGCTTATGCAAACATTGAGCTTCTTCAGCAACAGATTAAAGCCCGTGAGAAGCAGCTTTTACCAGTCTATATCCAAATCGCCACCAAATTTGCGGAACTTCACGACACTTCCATGAGAATGGCTGCAAAAGGAGTGATCAAAAGTGTTGTTGAGTGGAGTGGCTCGCGGTTCTTCTTCTATAAGAAGCTTAACCGGAGAATTGCTGAGAGCTCTCTTGTGAGGAAGGTAAGAGAAGCTTCCGGAGACGAATTATCTTACAAATCTGCAATGGGCTTGATTCAGGATTGGTTCTGCAAATCCGACATTGCAAAGGGGAAATATGAAGCTTGGACAGACGACCAAGTGTTCTTCACATGGAAGGAGAACGTCAGTAACTACGAGTCGAAGCTGAGCGAGTTGAGAGCGCAGAAACTGCTGAATCAACTTGCAGAGATAGGGAACTCGTCAGATCTGCATGCTCTGCCCCAGGGACTTGCTAATCTTCTAAACAAGGTATGAAATTGAAAACGATAGTTTTTGGTTCTAGTATTGTTTGTTTAATTGTATGAATCGGTTTTTGGAGACCTAAATGCATATGTTTGATGCAGGTGGAGCCATCAAAAAGAGAAGAATTGGTGGATGCGCTACGAAAGGTATTGGGTTGAGTTCAAAGAGGTTTAGCTTCGGTTCCAAGAAAAATGGTCTTTTGGACTTGCTTGTGTCCTACGGGTTAGGTTCTGTTGGAACGAACTGTAAATGTTGTAGCTTTGTTGTTACTTGTTACCATACAAGTAAAATGCGCAATAATTCTTTCAGTATGTTACTGTTACTCGATAAAGGCTTTTAATATTGCTTCAAATGCAAGAGGAATTATTTTGTCGACTTGGATTAAAAATGGTGGGATCGAAACACTCGGGACTTTTTACCTATACAAAAGAAGCAAAACAATTGAACCCAGTTCTAACATCAAAAACAGAGGCAAAAAAAAAAAAAAAATACAGATCAATCATGAGTTTTTATATAATATAATAAACTCAACATGATTGATAGACGTTTTCATCCATATCAGAGATCAATTTGAAAGATATAAAAAAAAAATTTAGTATTTTTCAAGGTCTGATTAACTCTTTTCAAAACATTTATCTATACTAATATATATGAAATAAGTTTTCTTGTTTTCCAAGAGCTCTTGAAGATCTCCGAAGAAGAATATGGTCTCTCCACGGAAGGACCAATTACATTGCCATTCGATTCGGTTTTCTTGTAATATCTAATAAAATTGATCCAAAGACGAATGGATGGAGATACGGAAAAAGCTCTGTTAATGTCAATCTTTAGTGCTAGATATTCTTCACAGTGTTCTTTGCAAGCACAAGAATAGAGTAGTACTCTGTTTGTATTTTAGAGTGTAGCAATTTCTATGTTCTGTAAAGATTCTCTTTAACCAGGTAGCAGGTCCGGCTCTAGGGCCTTTTTATAGTGCATTTGCATAGGGTCTTTTTTTGTAAGTGAATTTTTTTTCAAGCTTTGGACAAGGGCTACTAAGTCTACTAGGTAGATAGATATTTCAGAAATAAAACATCTATTCTTTACGTAAACTGTTTTTCTCTGAAACTTTCTATCATGAAAATGGTTTAGTGGCTTAAAATTTTCATTCACCGCTATTCATACAAGGAAGAAATGCTCTACGACTTGAACTTAATTTTTTCTCAAGTAAATATGAAATTTTAGTTGGAAATAGTTGCTCAAAAGGGTAACTCAAAAGATTATATGTGCCTGATATAAGTCAAGCCACAACTTCTGTGTAAAGACAACCATTTATACGGAGCAGTAAAAGCAACAACATCTGAACTGTTTCATGTGGACTTCACCACCAATTATTTTTTGCTAATTCTCAATAATAATTTATGATGATCCCAGAAATTTCAATTCCCGAAGTCATTTCCTTGTTAAAAAAAAGCCACAAGCCCAAGTCATTAAATCTCACTTATACGGTCTACTTGTCCCACATCGGAAAGCACAGAAGAAACTCGATGGTTTATATATCGATGGAGTTGAAGTACTGAATTGTGCAAGGATGACATGCATAAATTGAGAAATTGTCCAATTTTTGTTTTCCCAATTTTTTCCCAAATCAATTTCATGTGTTTTTCGTTTTTTGGATTCATTTAGAAAAATTGATCAACTACTTGATCTATAAGTTTTATGACTAACATTTGATTTACCCGATGGATCTTGACAACTACTTGTACTCTGCAACAATGTCTTAGTACCTAACTCTTTTAATATAAATGTGATTCATTTATCATACCCACATGATCATGTCTTTAGTCCACACATTGATTTGCAGACATAATTGGGTACTAACTTGAGACCCTTATAAATTCATGTTGTACTGTTGTGTCTGGTTAAGGTTGCTCCGGAGCTTGTCACAAACCCTATCTAGATCTAATACTTTTTTTGAATCTTTATATATAACATAGCGAGCCTATAGCATTCGTCATCAATCATACCCTCCATCTCAATATCTTTTGCTTTTCGGATCAAAATCTTTGCTACAAAAATGATCATGAACACAAAGAGGCTCCTCAAGATAGCCAAGAAATGGCACCAAAGACAAGCTCTCAAGAGGAAAAGAATCTCATTTCAAAGATCAATTGCTACTACGAGCAACTCAACCGCTGCAGCGAATGGTTGTTTTGTGGTTTACACCGCTTTGCTTTTCCGATAAGTTATCTGAGCAACTCTGTTTTTCCAAGAGCACTTGAAGATTTCTGAAGAATGGATGGATTACAGAAATGGATTTGTTAATGCCAGTCTCTAGTGCAACCACAAGAACAACAGAGATTTCTGTGTTTGTAATGTTTATGTAGTGTATTAGATAGAGTAATACAGATATTGTTTGAGAATTACTAAGTATTATTTTGTTTCTCTTTTAGACTGTCTCGTCAAAATTTGAAATCAAATTCCATATAAAAGAAAACTGATCTAACTTCATATATCTTACAGTTTCATATCTAAAATCTTTAGGCCATTTTAGTAAAAATAGTTCAACTGCTAAAAGATTTTTTCACCGTGATTCATCGAATGTCAGAGAAGCCAAGAAAGTTTTGATCATTTTCACTGAAGTTATTCTATGGTCGTGGTTACGTTTGCTTGCTGTGCAAGAATCAGCAGGAACTGAAACTGGCAGTATTAGAAACAGTTCTGACGCAGCTGCTTTGAGGGTCAATTTGGAGGTTCCTAACAAGTCTGATCGTGCTGTCTTTTTGTGGAGTTGTTTATGACAGTAGTGACTTTGGAATGAAGTTGGATTGGCAAGTGAACGGTTAGTTTAACTGTTACTCACGACTTTTGAAGCATGTTAAGTGTAGTTTTGTTTGATGATAAAGTATATTGAATTGCATTGGGTGGTTGGAAAAACGAGCTTGGAATGAGCTGGGAATTCCAGGCATTTCATGGAATCATAGTATGATATGGTGTCCAAGGAGGATTGGAGTTGGAGATTGGAAAGCCAGTCGAGCAATGTCAATTCTAGAGACTCCGGAAACTTTGTGGCTAAGGTGAGAGTTGGGATTTGTGGATTCATGTTATGCAATAATATGGTTTAATGAGCATGTATGTTTGGTTTAGGAATAGTGATTGAGTGTTGAATGAAATGTTAATTTATGATCAAAGCATGATAGTTATGTTTATTATATAAAGTAATATGTATTATGTGGGGTGTGGTGTGTGATGTTGGACTGAGGGCGAGGACATGGCGATTCCAAAAATTGGCTGACGAGCCAAAGGTGGCGTACGACCTTCTGAGGTGATGGCAAGCCCAAGTTGTCATGGACTTCGTGTCGAGATATTGATACGTAATGATGAGTTATGTGATATGTATAATGATGAGTTCTATGTCGCGGACTCACTTTATATCGGTCAAAGTGAGTTCTCGACATAAAAATCTCTAATCCCCAAACACCCTTGACAAATTTAATTGTGCAAATCCGACTTCCACAAAGACCGGAAATTTACCTAATCCCACAAATTTGACAGAAATTGATTTCACAAAATCGACAACAACCGAACCTTGAGTTCATCTTTAAGGAAACACAAAACTAGGAGTGTCAAAATGGGTAACTCGACCCACACCGACCCACACCTACATGGGTTTGAGATTTTAATGGGCGGGTTTGACCCTACCCATTTATTATATGAGTTAAATTTACATATCCAAACCCAATAACATGAAACCCGTTGGCTAAATGGGTTATATAGGTACCCACATACAAATTAAATATTATAGTAAACTAATTAAAAAAAGCAACACTATTTCATATTATTATAAATAAATCTAGCAAAAATTTTCAACTTGCAAATAACAAACTAAATTAAAATATCTTCGTATATTAAGATAAATAAAAACTATAAAGCCGTAAAACCAATAAAATCAATAGAACCATAAAACCATAAAACCACGATTAATTTTAAAAAACATTTGAATTTTCGTTGGTTCATCTGCTTCCTTGGATGCATATGCTTTCTCGCCATCATCATCAGTTTCATTGTCTACAAATAAGAAAAAAAGTATTTCAAGTATAGCTAATATTAAAATCAATAAATATAAATGATAAATGTACCTTTTTCATCAGTTGTAAAACTAAATAACCAAGATCTTGTACAAAGTAAAGTTTGGACATGTAGATGACTCTGATATTTGTACAAAATAAAGTTCAGAACATGTTTAGGAAACTATAATATTTTAAAGTATTCTAATATATATTAATTTTTTATTTTTATGATAAACCTGTGGGTTACCCACAACCCTAATGAGTTTACCTATTAAATCCATAAACCTTAATAGGATAACCCGCCAAAACCCATTTATTTATATGGATTAAAAAATTCAACTCTTACCCGATAAAATTATGGACGGATTTGAATAATTTATGGGTATTGATCCATTTTGACACCGCTACACAAAACACAAACACACATAACGAATAAATGAATAAAGAAAACAATTGCAACAGACATACAAACTCTTTCAAACTAAGGACTACATCACTAACCGAAACACTATCTTCGGCAACACTATACACACATCAACGACAACGACAGCGCCAAAAAAAAAAAAAGTAAATACACGAGCTAATCACCTACACCTATTACTCTATCTTATTTGATGCGTCAAACGTGATAATTAACAAAATCATGACACGTGTTAGTCAATCGATTAGATTTTGATATGTGTTAATAAAATTTAATTAAATATATCATACAAATTTTTTTTTTTAACTTATATATTTGTGTTTATCAAGTAGATTATAAAAGTCAATACATCAAAATTCTTCTTCAATATTAATAGTACATATGTAAAACTTTTTAGTTCAAATAGAATTAGGTTTACTTACCCATATCGTTATAGATTATAATATTTTGTCTTTATATAATAAACGTTTTTGCTCTCTTAGTTTTTTCATCAAACAATTTTAAATTTCGATAATCTCTTCCACGAATTTTATTTCAGCTTTTTAATTAGAAAATAACATCAAATATCCTCTTATTCGATAGGTGAGATAGATTATGATGATCTAATTGTAGTATTCTCATTCGCTTCTTCCAAATTGCAAACTAAAGTTTTGTGCATCATTCGCTTCTTGCAAAATTTGAAAAATCAATTATGTCAAATAAATCTTATTAAAATTTGCAATTTTAGTTTGCAACTAAAAATAAAAAATTTAATTCGTCAAAATTGTTGGAAAAATAGATATATGAGTACATATATAAAAAGAGAATAACCTAATTCAATTAGGAATTGAAAAAATCAAATTATTTGGAAATATTTGACAAATTTAAATAAAAAATAATATAATAAAAAGAATCAAAACAACTTAATAATGGTGAGACTTCTCTATTAGTGATCTTGCATTTTTTAGTTTCATTCTTTTCACAGATTATAAAATATTTATAAAACAGGCAATTTTAAATAGAAGAATGAGTAATTAATTCAATTTTTTTAAAATAGTGAAGTAGTAAAAACTAAATTACTTCATACATGAATAGGAAAAAAACTCATTATGTCATAAAATTTAGGAATTACTTGGAAATCAAATAAGAAAAATAACCAAGATAAAAAAGTAAAATTTAAATTAATTTATATCAATATTTTTGGTTTTATTTTTATTTTATTTTCATGGGTTGTTAGAGCTGGATTCGTCACCGAATCCGACCCGCTAAAAACCCAAGTCAAAACTTTTAGTTTCTGTCGTGTTGACCAGATTTAATGGGCCCGAGGCCCAGCCTCAGTAAAGAATACAAGATTCGATCAAAGACCCAAGTCAGCTCTGAAAGGGCCGGGTCAACAGGCGCTGAGCTGATGAGCTAAGGAACGAGTCAACAGGGCGGTTATCACAGTCGTAAGAGCAGATTTGAGGAGAATATGCCAAAAACGTGCCCGAGATACACAGAAGCGCCCTGGATACGTGGAGCTGGATCAAGGAGCTGAATAGAGCTATAAATACACGAAGTCTGAGCATATTTCGCCAATTTTTTTACTTACGCAAGAGCTAAACACTACATTTTCAGCTTGTAATACATCTCACTCGAGATCTTATTGTATATGCGATTCACATCAATATAAATCTAGCTCCTCTTTATTCTTCTTTTAATCGTTGAGCTTATAGATATCTCTTAGGACCAAAGTTTCTTATCCGAATTCACATACAAATACTCAGTGCGGAATTCAGCTTCCACATTTGGCGTCGTCTAAGGGGAAGAAATAGATACGTCTAACACAAAAATTTGACCTAAGATCTGTTAGAAAAGAGAGGGATAAATCAAATTCTACCACGCCGAAAGCGAGCGACGCACCGACCATGACTCCACAGAGTCAGGAATCACCTAGATCCCAATGTTACGGCTTTGACCGATAACAGACTACCAGCAGCGGGGTAAGCTGACCAACGCCCACCGGCAAAGATCACCGCCTCGACTCACGCTGTGACCATCCCAACGCCTTCACGTGGCGTTTAGATAAAGAACCCGAACGTCTCTACGGACTTAGCGTCTGGAGGCCTCCAGACCACTTCTGCCCTTCCCCCTCCCGTTGGAAGAAAGAGCGGCCGCGAGATGACATGACTGAGATCCGTCGACTACTTTCCATCCTGGTGGAAAAGGCCCAGACATAGGATGCATCGGTCAGGACCGTCCAAGCCCGACTCAAGCAACAAGAAAGAACCTTCCTCGCTAAAATGCGAGAGATCTCTCAGTCGGTCGCCCAAGGAACTCAGCTCCGAAAGGTTGTTAGAGAGGACACCACTCCTCCCAAATTTACTATCCCTCGGTCACGCTTAGACTTTTGAGGGGTCTTCGCCACCTACCAATGCAAACACATACCCTGTGTTCAATCCACGCACTAGCTCGTCGGCCATAACCGTAGACATTCCCAGTCCGAGCTCGCGTAACGGCTCTACTCGAATCAACGAGCAACCTCTTCCACCTCCACCGCACTTGGAAAATGTCCAAAACACTCCAGCCGGGTGGACGAAGGCTACACCTCAAACATGAACATCTGCAGCCCACCAAGATACTGCGAAAACAATCGACGGCGACTTGTTCCGACGGTATGCCGAACAAACCCAAGCCGAGCTGCGCTTCATGAGGTCCTGAGTCCAACGGGCAATAAGCTCAGCCCCGGACATAGAGCGGGCCATCGAGGAAACTCGGAAGACACCGATTAGAGACATTGGAAAGATAAAGTTCCCAGAGTTCTCTTGAAACAGCGACCCAAAGGCGCACGTTAGGGTGTTCAGGCTGGCGGTCACGCGAACCCACTTTTCTGAAGAGGAAGGGGAGGCTGCGCACTGTCGTCTGTTCGCAAAAAGCCTAACGGGACCAGCTCTCGAATGGTTCGCAAGACTGGATAGCTGCTCGATAAGCAGCCTTGACTAGCTAATAGCTGTTTTCCTCAAGCAATACTCCGTGTGCATAGAAACAAGGGCCTCGGAAGCCAATCTTTGGACACTAGCCCAGGGACCAACCGAACCCCTATGGATCTATATTGCACGATTCAAGGAAGTTAAGGCCAGAATAGCCAACCTGAACGAGGTAGTCGCCCTAAGGGCGCTAAAAAATGTGACACATCAAGATTCCGAGAGGAGCTGACAATCCACCCAACCATGCCATTAGATGATGCGTTGCACCACGCAACCCTTTACGCGGTCCTCGAAGAAGAAAAAATTGCCTTAGCCGAAAGATACAAGGAGACTGCTAACCCCTCAGGACAGCAACCTCCAAGAAAATTCGGCAAGAAAGAAGGGTATGGCAGAGCCCAGCAAGCCTTCACAATCGACAGAGTTAAAACGAAGAAATCCGACTATGATGGAAGCAAGTTCTGCACCCACCATAACAAAAAGGGGCACTCCACGGAAGAGTGTTGCTACCTACTCGGCTTGAGGGCAACCCTTGAGCAAGGATCCGAGCCCGAAAGACCAAAAGAGAGCTCCGAAGCAAAGCAGGCCCTTTCGCAACCGGAGGCCCGAAAGAAAAAAATGGTCCAAGGGCAAGAGGGAGAGACCCGTGGAGGATAAGACACCCGCATCTCCTCCACCAGCTCCTAAAAAGAGAATCGACCTCATATTCGGGGAGCTAAGTCTTTGCTGGGGATCGATGAGTTCAATGATTTCACCTCCCTCAGCACCGAAAAAGCAACTCACCCTTGAGCAAAAATCCCAAAGATTTGTTGGAGCTCAGCTCCAGCAGTCTCGGCTAAAAGCATAGACTTCATTCTTAGAGGAGCTGGTGAAGTTCCTCAAAGAAAACATCAACACTTTCACATGGATCACCTCCGACATGAAAGAAATTGACATCAACGTCACTTCCCATGAACTAAACGTCGTCTCAACCTACAAACCAATTAAGCAGAAGCGACAAAAATTAGGACCCAAATGCGTAAAAGCGGTAAATGATGAGGTTGACCGCCTCAAGAAGGTCGGCTCAATTCGAAAGGTCAAATACCCGATTAGTTAGCCAACCCAGTGGTAGTCAAAAAGAAAAATGGCATGTGGAGAAAATGCATTGACTTCACCGACCTCAACAAAACATGCCCAAAGGATAGCTTTCCTCTGCCACATATCGACCGGTTGGTCGAGGCAACTGCGGGGCACCAGCTACTCTCCTTTATGGATGCCTTCTACGAATACAACCTGATTCTCATGAACCTGGATGACCAGGAGAAAACAACATTTATTATGGATCAAGGCACCTACTGTTATCGAGTAATGCCCTTCGGACTCAAAAATGCCGGGGCAACTTACCAAAGATTAGTCAATAGAATGTTCGCAGACCAACTTGGAAAAAGTATAGAGGTGTACATCGATGACATGTTGGTTAAGTCAGCGACTCGAGAAGACCATATAGCTCATCTTCGTTACTGTTTCGCAGTCCTCAACTAGCACGGTATGAAGCTGAACCCAGCCAAGTGCTCCCTCTAAGTACCCTCTGGCGAGTTTTTGGGCTACATGGTAACCGAAAAGGGGATAGAAGCAAACCCCAAACAAATAACCGCGTTCCTGGATCGGTTCAACTCCAGGTCTACGGACAAGTGTCTACCTTTGTATAACCTACTAAAAGAAAACAAAAGATTCAGTTGGGACGCGAGCTGTGAAGAGGCATTCGAGCAATTGAAAGCTTACCTTAGCCAGTCGCCTGTACTAGCAAAACCAGTGGATGGGAAACCCCTCTACCTTTACATCGCATTCTCACCCGCGGCTGTAAGTGGAGTGCTGGTCCGAGAGGAACAAAACGAGCAAAAACCAGTATTCTACATGAGTAAGTCCCTTTTGGACGCCAAACAAGATACCCAGCTATGGAAAAGCTAGCCTTAGCTGTGGTCATCTCAGCCCGGAAGTTGAGCCTTACTTCCAATCACACGCGATAGTGGTAATGACTTCACACCCAATCCGAACAAGATTAAACAGCCCCAACCAGTCTGGGAGATTGGCCAAATGGACCATTTAGCTGAGGGAATACGACATAGAGTATAGAACTAAAACCAGCGATAAAGCACAGATGCTAGCCGATTTCGTGATCGAGCTAGCTCTGCAAGCGGTTAACGAAACCAAACCAGGAAAAATATGGAGCCTTCTCAAACCAAGGGGCCGTAGTCGGGGTAAAACTCACCTCTCGTCAGGAGAAGTGTTGGAAAAATCGTTCCGGCTTAGATTTCCCGCTTCTAACAACGAAGCAGAATACAAAGCCCTCCTCGCTGGTCTGAGGCTAGCTCTAGGATTAGGAGCTAGAGAAATTTGTGCCTTCAGCGATTCTCAGCTCGTTACAAGCCAGTTCCACGGCGAGTACGAAGCAAAAGACGACCGCATGGAAGCATACCTAAGCCTGACCCAGGACCTGGCTAAGCAGTTCAAAAAATTTGAATTAACCAGGATTCTTCGGGGAGAAACCACGTCAGCAGATGCGTTAGCCGCTCTGGCATCAATTTCTGAACCTTTGGTACGGCGAATAATCCTAGTAGAAGGGATAGAAAAGCCAAGTATCTCTATAAGTACCAAGGTCGGAGTACACACGATAACCACAAGGCAGAAAGCCAGGGAAACGCAACCGAGCTCCAGCTCCCAAGCAGGAACGAGCTAGCTGTAGGATGACATTGAGTTATTCGACAACCCCGAGGACAAGCAGGAAGACGACAGCCTAACCAACTCACAAAAGGCTGAGCAAGCTGACGCCGCTCATAAAACCAAACCGAGCACCAGCTGGAGGATCCCGATCCTCGAATACATTATCTACGACAGAGCTCCCCAGGATAAATGGGAAGCCAGAAAACTCCGGGCAAAGAGCGCGCACTTCTGCATAATAGAAGGGAAGCTATAAAAACACAGCTTAGCCGGGCCGTACCTAACATGTATTCATGGAGATGAGGTCCACGACGTGATGTCTAAGGTTCATAGTGGGTCCTGCATAAGCCATTTCGGAGGAGGAGCTCTAGCAGTGCGGATAAAATAATAGGGTTACTTCTGGCCTACCATGATGGCCGACTACGTCACCTTCACAACCAAATGCGAGAAGTACCAAAAGCATGTCCTGATCCTACACCAGCCAGCAGAGATGCTGTCATCGATCTCATCTCCTTACCCATTCATGAGATGGTCGATGGACATAGTCAGACCTCTAGTTAAGTCAGGACCAAAACAGGTCGAATACCTACTCGTCCTGAGTGATTACTTCACTAAGTGGATGGAAGTGGCAACTTACCAACAGATCCACTCCGACCAGGTGAAAAAATTCATATGGAAACATATCATATGCCAACATGGGTAACCATACGAAATCGTAACCGATAACAAAACCCAGTTCACCTCGGTCGCACTCAGAATTTTCTGTCAAAAGTGGTAGATACGCTTAACTTACTCAACCCCGAGGTACCCTTACGGGAATGGCCAGGCCGAGGCAACTAACAAAATGTTGTTAGAAAACCTAAAGAAACGGCTCAACGCCAAGAAAGAAAGGTGGAGTAAGGAGCTGCAAGGGGTACTATGGGCGTGCTGTACCACCCCTAAGAAAGCTACCAGTGTAACTCCCTTTTCATTAGCCTAGGGAATGGAAGCAATGATACCAGTTGAAACAGCGGTACCAAGTCTTCGAAGAGTGATGTGTCCCCCTAACAAGGAGTTGAACGAAGAAATGTTCTGAGCCGCGACCTCGCCCTCATTAGATTTCAGAACTACCAGCAAGCAGCAACTCGCTACTACAGGTCTAGAGTAAAAATCAGGTGATTTAAAGAAAACGACCTCGTCTTACGAAAAGTACAAGAAAATACAAAAGAGCCAGGTGCCAGAAAACTAGGGATCAATTGGCCTAGGCGTCTACAAGCTCGCCAAACTCCAGAATGGAAAGATAGTGAGGAGGGCATGAGACGCCATGAATCTCAAGAAAATCTATCACTAGAATTCCGTTACAAATAATCGAAATACGTCATAGCTTGATCCCCTTACCGGGTACGTAGACAGCTCGTCCCTCAAGTCCAGCCAACCCAACAAAATCTTCTACCTCATCCGCCTCAGCAGAGATGCCGAGCTCAACTTGATGAAGGAGAACAGTCCATTATTTTCATCTTTGTAAAATCAAAAAGGCAGAGAACCTAAATCGATCAAAGATCTATAATACAAAATCATTTCGGTTAAAACCCGAACACATGAGGACCTAACCAATCCCTAAGTAAGACATTCTTAGGCATAAACCCATCATTACAAGTGAAGTCGATCCCAGCTCAATCACATAAAACACGGACTTGAGCACCAAGTCCAGCTTCGTTACGATAAGCATCGGCCGACCAATATTAGTAACATCGCCACAAAAAGCAGCTAGCAAACGCTGAAATTCACCTCCCGCGATCATACATGCCAACGAAGGATCAGACTCTAAATTGTCACTTAGTTCAAGCATTCGAGGTAACCCAGCTCAGAGTTGAGATGGGTCGAGACTTAGTCGTAAAGAAGACACGCAAAGTCGAGATGAGCTGAAGTCAAGGCACAAATGCCATTTCAACCCCAACCTAAAAAAGATAAGCCAAGCTGAAGAGATCAGCTGAGCTGACCTGACCCAGGCAGCTCACTCGGCGATAAAAGAAGGAAAAATTTCAAAAGCACTAAGTTAAAGTGGAAACCGAAATACCATTCAAAACGCCCAGCGGGCCGAGTTCAAGGAAAAGAGAAACAACAAGTAAAAGCCCGAAGCAACAAGTACGAGGATTAAAACCCTCCTGAGTAATAGAACCAAACCAAATGGAAATAAGTTCAACAGAGCTAAAGGGAAAATTTTCAAAGTATTATTGAAGAGAAAAGAGGAGGTCAGTCCTTGCCAACGACACCAGAAGCACCAGGACCATCTCGAGTGGGCTCAACTTGCTCTCCAAAACGCTCGGCATCCTGTGCTACTTGGTCAACATCCATGGCCGCGACAACGGAGTCCTCCAAAATCTGAGGAAGCGGTTGCTTGCTAACAGAGAAGGCAGACATCTTGACAGACTCGAAGTTCTTTTCGAAAAGCGGCTACTGAGCAATCAGTTTCTCGTGCTCCTCCTCGACAGTAGTCGATCACTTAGCCAGCATCTCCAATAGCTGGATGTTCGCATGGAGCTCCTGGAGATGGATTTCGGCGGTGAACTCACCCTCTTTCCTTTTGAATTTTTCACTTATAAGTTGGAGGACGACATCAAACTCACCAGTAAGATCACGACGGCCGCCACACCGGGCCACATTCACCTTTGCATCAGGAGCAGCCTTCAGAGCGTTGACCTCAATCTCCAGCCCTCGATTCAGCTCATACAGTTCTTTTGACTGCTGGATTGCTTTGCGGCTCTCCTCGAGGACGAAGGAAGCTCTCTCATTAGCACGGCCAAGTTGCTCTTCCAGGTCCGCCACTGTTCTTTGAAGCATGATGACCTGATCAGACTGGTCGGAGAGAAGCGCGACTTTCCTCTAAGCTCAGCAACCTCGGTCCTCGACACGTTCAGGTTGGCAGCCATCTTCTCTAGGATTTTCTTCATGTTCTCGAACTCCTCTTTTCGCGGGAAGTCGTGGAGGCGGACTTCGGTGTCGCCCACCAGCTGGTTAGCCGACTCCATAGCCTAAGATCCATAAAAGAATGGAAAGATTAGCAAGGGTGAGGTGATCCAGACATGTTAGAAAAAAGCATCGAATCTAACCTTCCCAAACGCGGAGGTCACAGTGATATAGCGGTCGTGAAGCATCATGTTCTTGACAAGCGGCAACGGGCATCCAGCAGGTTTGCAATGGCGGAACAGGTGAGCCAGGCCTTCCGTATCATTCGTAACCGGACAATCCTTGGCATGAGAATAAGACCAAAAGAGAGGCCTGTTCACGTTGGGGCTGCTATAAGAGGCAGCCCGTACCCCCATTCCAGTCGTAAGGGCCCGGTTAACCCGGGGAGACCGGGACCTGGCCTTCTTCGACCGGTGAGAATTCTCTGACCCCCAGGAGTTTGACTGAGAGCCCGTTGGGGGCAGAGCAGGCGCTTGCTCCTCCGTTGACGGAGGAACCACTGGCGCTGGAGCAGGGGCCAGAGCAGCTGCAACAACGGTTATAGGGACTGCCGGAGGAGGTATCTCCGCGAAAGCCCCGAGTGCTGACTGGACAGCCGCCGCGACATCTTCTCTCATAACCTGGTCACTGGACTGAGTTGGGGGCTCGTTGGGCGACGGAAGGTTGATCTGCAAGACATGGTCGGATCTGGTTGGGAGCTGGAAAACGATGTAGCGTCGGGAACAAAAAGTAAAGATGCGGCTATGACAAAAAAAATATATAATAATATAGAAAAGGGGGATCCTTTAGAGAAAAATTAGAAGAGTAGCTAGGATCCGAGCGCCCCAGAAAATTCATCAGCCGTTCTAGAGGAAGGAAGAGTACCTGAAGGACGGGGGCAGGAGGCCCTTTTCCTTCTTTTAGCGGTGAGAGAACGAGTTGGAGGAGGAATGACGGTGAGAGGGTAAGGACCTAGGTCGAGGGTTAGAAGCATTTCCGATTGAGAGGCTCTGAATTGTTCGAACAAAGCGTATGCTGCCTTGATTCTATCAAGAGATAACGTGTTCCAATGGACATGTCCGTTGCGTAGCCAGTTTATCCGAGATGATATTGCATCGGTCAACTTTGTCTCCTTCGTGTTATCTGTTGACAAAGAAAGAGAAAGCGGTTAGGAAGAAATAAGACTCAAGCATCATAGTAGATATGCAAGTAAGAAATCCTAACCAACCGAGCTTGCAAAACGAGTTGGGAGGGAGTTGAACTCATCAACAGAGGACACAGAGGCAGAGGATATTTTAAAGCAAAAGTACTCTTTCTGCCAGTTTGTGTCCTTGATGTGAGTAGTCCCCGTAACTATCTGCCGTCCAGCCCGGTTCGACATGTAGAAACGGCCAGGGCACCTCGAATTCCTCTTGGCCATATACAGGTCAAGGAAGTCCGAAGTGGACATGTCTCAGCTATCCTCATAGCATCGGACGAAGGAACCGATAGCGTGGCAGACAAAATTAGGGTTCATCTGAGGATATACAAGATCTAGAAACCTTAGAATACAGATAAGAAAAAGGGGAATCAGAAACGTGAGCCTGCATGCAGAGAAATAGCTTAGATGCGCGCAGCAGCACCCGGGCCTGATAGTTTCCGGTGTATCACCTGTATTAGTCGGTGATAACTCTACCTCATCCGGAAACCCAGGTCCTCCCTGAGATCGGACAGATCCTGGGAGGATATAGACGACCGGGGGTGGCGCGCTAATCTAGGGCGGGGTCCAGTGGAACTCATTAAAGATGAAGCGGAGGTGAGAAACGAAGGTTGAAAAAAACAGAGGGTTCCTATATATCTTGCTAACAGGAAAAATCGGATCTGGGTTCGAACAGTAAAACCGAGGTTATTGCAAAGCAAAATCAGGTTAACTACGCTAATTCCGGAGTAAAAGAGAGAAGAAGTTCTTTTCTTACCTTGAAATTTGAGTCTGAGTAGGTGAAGTTAGGGAGAAGTGTGAAAGGCGGTTTTATACGGTCCAATAGATCCAGCCGTTAAAACGATGAAGATCTTTCACCTCCTCTTCTTATTCTGATTGATCTAATCTCGACCGTTGATCCGAGATCTGAGCCGTTGAAATGAAATCATAGCGTATATTTGCTCGCGATGTATACACAAAATATACGAAAGAGATAATGAGGAGTGATTGTTCATTAAGTATTTTTATTTAATACTTAATGGGCTGGGGGCAACTATCGGGACTAGATTCGTCACCGAATCTGGCCCGCTAAAAGCCAAAGTTAAAGCCTTTAGTTTTTATCGTGTTGACCAGATTTAATGGGCCCGAGGCCCAGCCTCAAGAAAGAATGCAAAATTCGGTCAAAAGACCAAGTCAGCTCTGAAAGGACCGGGTCAACAGGCGATGAGCTGATGAGCTAAGGTACGAGTCAACAGGGCGGTTATCACAGTCGTACGAGCGAGATTTGCGGAGAATATACCGAGAACGTGCCCAAGATACGCGGAACCGCCCTGGATACGTGGAGTTGGATCGAGAAGCTGAATAGAGCTATAAATACATGAAGTCCGAGCAGATTTCACCAATTTTTTTACTTACGCGAGAGCTAAACACTACATTTTCAGCTTGTAATACATCTAACTCGAGATCTTATTGTATATTCGATTCACATCAATATAAATCAAGTTCCCTTCTATTCTTCTTTTAATCGTTGAGGTTATAGATATTTCTTAGGACTAAATTTTCTTTTCCGAATTCATATACAAATACTCAGTACGGAATTCAGCTCCCACATGGATGATTTTTAATTTTTTTTAATTTTTTGAATTTGATTTTGTCACGGATTATAAAATATTTAATCACGATTATAAAATATTTTATTCAAACCCACTTTTTACCTAGTTAAAAATAAAACCCGTAACACTTTTCAAAGCTAATCACCCACACCTACTACTCAATAAAGCCCAATTGGCCCAAATTGAAGATCAAAGCCCATTCAAATACATGAGAAAAACATGGACGAAAACAAAAAGTAAAACAAATTGGTTACATTACAATATAAGGAGAAGAACATAAATAAAATATAAGTTAAGACGAGAAACCATTACACCTAAATTAAAATCTTCGACAAAGGTAATAACACAATCGGTAAGATACCAACAAACATAATAATAACACTGCACTGTTGTGTTAGAATTCTAATTTCAAATAAACATATTTAACAAAAAATAAAAATTTAAACCCAAATAACAAAAAAAAGTACATAAAATAAATTCAAGACGAATACAAAAACCTCTTCCTCTACAGAAAAAAAAAAAAAAACCAAAACATAAATGATACATATTAATATTTGTAGACAAAAAAAAATATTAATATTTATCGACATGTACTTAAAACAAATCCGGGACATCCTCTAGTGATATTAATGGTTAACTTTAAAATTATTTTCTGTTCATGAAGAAAAGATTTAAATGCAGTGATATCAATAGTGATATGATAATTATGAAGACATTTATAGGTCTATTTTCTGAAGCTAAAAATCCCGAGACCCTTTCAATTGTTGCCAACACAATCCAAACAAACATATTCCAAGTAAGCGATTGATTTAGTCCGATTTTTTAACTCAAATTGTTTCTTATCCTTAGAAAGATCGTCCTTCACGTATTACAAACACCATCATATACTAACAACATTACTCTTGTTATTTCATTTGACTAATAGGCCATTAGATTGGTGATTCGTAAAAATGTCCATGGCGAAAAAACCAACGCAGAGGATTGAGAAAGAATTCAAGGATATGACCTCGAAAGAGTCTTTGTACAGTATTGGTATATCATTCTTTTTCTTACACATACATCTTAATTTTGACTCGTTACTTTATAAATTAGATGCCTTGTTATATATTGGTACTTTAATTATCATTATTATTGTCTTATTGGTTTATTGACTATAATACTCTATTTGTTGATGATACATATATATAAGTAAAAAATCAGACGATCTATTTAAATGGAATGCGATGATTCAAGGTCCATCGGTAGAGTTCATCTCGGATTAGGACATAGTGTGCGCCTCGTACTCATAGTCTTCGGGCTGCCCATATATCTGTCAGGGCTATTCCTTTTGCTAAGTACCAGCATACTTCGTCTCTCCAATCGAGAGTTGCTTGGGACTTTTCTGCCGATGGATTTTCGGCCTCGTTGTGTTCGGGAGATGTGGGCTCTATGGAATCGGTAATGTGACAGACTCCTCGAGGGAGTTCTATGCTTGGGCTCGCGATGGTTTCGATTGGTATAACTCTCCTGAGATTGGTGTCGGAAGCCGATCCAAGGGCAGTGAGTGCGTCGGCAGCAGAGTTGTCGCTGCGCGGTATCTTGGTGATCCGAAAGCTGTCAAACTTGCTGGCGAGATCTTGTACCAGTTTGATATAGGCCCCCATTTGTTCGTCTTTCGTTTTGTATTGTCCAGAGAATTGGTTTGTTACTAGCTGCGAATCCCATAATGCGTGGATTTGAGTTGCGCTGATCTCCTTGGCGAGTCTGAGTCTGACAATGAGGACTCCGTACTCGGCTTCGTTGTTCGAAGCCTTGACTTCCAACTGTAAGAACTGCCCCAATACTTCACCTGTTGGTGCCTGAAGTCGGATTCCGAAACCTAAACCGTGTCACGAGGAAGATGCGTCGGCATGTAAGACTCATTCTTGCGAGGTACGGTTCATTACTGCTTCTTTGGGAGGGAGCTCGACTTTGAAGTCCGCCTTGGGATTTCACGCTTACTTGGTTTTTGAAATCCATATCGTATTCGCTGAATTCTACGGCCAATTTGGCCATCCGACCCGAATGACCCAGGCTATGTAGCACGGTGCACAATGGCTGATTTGACATTACATCGATCATATGTGACTGGACGTATGGACGTAATTTTCGAGATGAGACTACAACAGCTAGGGCGAGTTTCTCGAGAACGGGGTAGTATAATCCTATTCTGTTAAGCGATTTGCTTGTGTAGAAAATGGGTTTCTGCTCGCCTCTGGCTTCGCGGTTGAGATCAGCACTGACAGCTACCTTGGAGACTACGATATACAAGAAAAGTGTTTCTCCTTGCTCGGGGTTTGAGAGGATCGGGGGACTGGTTATATACCCCTTCAATTCAAAATTCTTTCTTGCATGCGTTGTCCCACTCGAAATTCTAGTTCATTTGGAGAAGTTGGTAGAAAGGAAAGCGCTTGTGTATAGACCGTGATATGAAGCGATTAAGAGCGGCTATTCGTCCGGTTAGTCGTTGTACCTCTTTCTTCAACTTGGGAGAAGGGAGATCGACGATGGTAGCGATTTGCTTAGTGATGATGTATCCGAGGAATTCTCCTGATGTTACTCCGAACGTGCACTTGGTCGGGTTGAGTTACATTCCATACTGTTAAAGATCTTAAAACAGGCTTTGAGGTGACCAATATAGTCTTTGGCTTTGAGCAATTTGACGAGTATATTATCGATATAGACCTCCATCATTTCGCCGAGCTGTTCGGCAAACATTCGATTGACGAGAAGCTGATAGGTTGCACCTACATTCTTAAGCCCGAACATCATTACCTTGTAGCAATACGTTCCCGGTTGGTGATGAAGGCCATTTTTTCCTGGTCGTCAAGATGCATCATTATCTGATTATAGTCGGAGAAGTCGTCCGTGAAGGATAGAAGTTTGTTGCCAGCAGTGGCTTCAACTAGTTGAACAATGTGATGCACCGGAAAGCTGTTCTTTGGGCATGCCTTGTTGAGGTCGGTAAAATCCACGCACACGCGCCATTTGGTATTCTTTTTCTTCATGACTACCGGGTTAGCTAGCCATTTTGGGTACTGAACGTCTGAGATATACCCTACTTTGAGCACTTTTCGACTTTGTAATTCACTGAGCACGTTATTGCCCTAGCTTCCTTTGCTTATGCTTTATGGGTTTGTACGTGGGGTCGACGTTGAGCTCGTGACTTGTGATATTTGGGTCGATCCCCTTCATGTCACTCATCGACGAGGCAAATGTCAAGACATTGTTTCTCAGGAACCATACCAGGTATACTTTGGTTGATAATTTTAGCTCGGAGCCGATTGGGACTTGTCATTCTGGATTGGTTCGGTCAATCTGCACCATTTCTTTTAGTTCACGCTTGGGCTCGAACACTGAGTGGTCGTTAGAGCAGCTGATGATGTATAGGTTCATCTTATGAAGTATTCTTTCGATAATGAAGCATGTCCGAGCCATCTTCTGATTTCCTCGGATTATGAATACGCAGGTGGTCGTTGGAAATTTTTAAGCATTGGTGATAAGTGGAGCAAACCGTTCGTATCGAGAAGAGCCATGAAGTTCCCATGACCACATTGTATACGGTCGGTTTATCGATTACTACGAATTTCACGAGTTTGGAGATTTCGCCGACATGGACCTCCAGTTTGAGGGTTCTGATCGTCATGGTTGTTTCTCTGTCAAATCCCGTGAGCGGCTTAATCTCGGGCTTGATCTTTTCGTCCGTGATCTCCATCTTCCTTTATAATCATCATCCTTGATTTTCTACTACGAGGTCAACAGTTAGACGGGTGAATGTTTCTTCAAATTGATGGCCCGATCCTTTTCCAGGACGATAAATCTTGTCGCTCGGTAGAGCGCATCTTCAAGGTATGCTAGAGTCCGCTCCGGAGCGCGTTGAGAGCACTGTTCGATCTTTCCGCCGTTGCTACCTTGGAGAGGACGGCTTTAAATTTGTCCATGTATTGACCCAATCAGCATTGGATGCTCCAACTTGGATATACATGATGCTTAAGGAAGGCAGTAGAGAGCTATTGGAAACAGTTAATCGAGTTCGGCTTGATTCGCGAAAACCAGTTAAGCATAGATCCGCTCAGATTTTTGACGAACAGCTGGCAATATCCAGTGTGTTTTTCCTTTTTGGTGAATTAAGTGCGGCCCATAGCTATAGAAAAGACGTCAGGTGACTTTTCGGAACTCGTCCACTGATATATACGATATTTTACACATTTTTATATTATTTTCAATAGGTTTTTAATAAAGAAATGCATAACTTTTAGACTTTATATGCTACTTTTAGTGTTTTCGTGGGTTTTGAAGTCAATAGAAGATATTAGAGCATTTTGGGCGTAAAAAAAGTGAAAACAAGCCTTTTTAAGAAAGAACAGATTCTGACCGTCATATTTTTTCTCCAGATGAAGATGTTCGCATAGTTGGATCAAGCTCATAGTTTTTCCACAAGATAGACGAGGATCTTAGCTTCACAAAGAATATTCGACCGTGGAAATTTTCAACGGTTAGATCTTAAGATATGCTCAATTTACCGAATACCGATCGTGCAGTCTCGAAGGAGAAGCCAACAAAGAAGAGTCATTGGTGATCGACCGATCGTGTATGGTGATTGACCGATCACCAACTCACTATTTTTCATGCCAAGACAATTTATCAAGGTGATCGACCGATCACAGGAGGTGATCGATCGATCACCCATCCCGAAAAAGGAGAAAATCTTCCTTTTTTGGAGAATATCTCCTAAATCTTTTGGGATATGCCCTAGCCAACTTCTATACCTATAAAAAGAGACTACTCAGCCTCAAGAGAAGACACCATGCTGCTGCTAAAGCTTCACAAAATCTCTTAGTTATTCATTTGTTCGATTGCTTCTACATGTTTGTTCGATAAGGGAGAAGATCTCACATCTTGTTAACCACTAGAGAAACTATTCTAAACCCTTTCTATTTATGATTATGATAATGAATTCTCTTGCTATTGCCTTGGTTTTTGCTATCATGTCTGAGTAGATTTCTTGTTGGGTCAAAGGGGTTTTCAAAAGGAATTTCATGGCTTGACAAATAGGAATTTGATTAGGATTTGGAACTTATCTATGCTTATTACATGATTGCTTTGATTGAAAACCTTAGTGATTTGTTATACATTGGTTTAGTCTTGTTGACAACTTGATTAGATCTATATAAACTAGTATTGGATTAGCTTTGTATCAACTTTTGCGGCATGCATGTTTACCTTTTCACCTTCATAACCTGAATGAATTAGGTTGTTAGTCATGTTTAATCATAATATGAGAATGTTATGATTGATGTCAGACTGGATTGCTTACTTAAAAAGAGCTATGTTCATAGTTCTTGAATAGTTTAATCCGTGAAACCCCAAAAAATTTCCTGCAGCCCAACGCTTGTTTTATTTAATTTCACCGTTGTATTTCGATTTTAGTGACACAAAACCCCAAAAACTCAATCCATATCTGTCCTAGCTTAACTTGAATCGTGTAAACTTAGAGTGTCCTCTCAGTCCTCAGTGGATTCGACCTTCAAGTACTACTTTGATCGCCGTGCACTTGCGGCTAGTTTTTGTCTAGTCCATGGTAAAACTAGATACGCATCAAGTTTTTGGCGCCGTTGTCGGGGACTGCTTGCGTCGCCTTTAGGTTTTGGAATAGAGTTTAGACTTGGATTTTTATCTTTATTTTTTGCTTTCTAATTTTTCTTTTCTTTTGTTTATTCTTGTATGTTTCAGGTACTTGTACTTGAGAAGGAATAGACGACTTCAATGGATGAAGATTACCATATAACTCCACCACCATGCCAACCCAGCCTTAAAGAAAGACGTAGGATTTTGCTGGATCAACACGACGAGGCTCAGGAGTTGGCAGAAGAGAGTTCGGAGACAAGGTCGCAATAATGCAGATCGAACTTACTCAGAAATTGATAACTCTAGAGAATCCGGTCGAGCTAATAGTTGATAATCATCCTCAACAAAAAGAAAAGGCTCAGATTTCGGATCATAAGGATTTATGTCATATGGTTGTAGCTACTCTAGAGGAAAACATTGAGCTCTTGTTGCAACAACTCTTAGAAGGCCAAAACCATATCCTAGCAGAGAACATGGAGCTAAAAGCAAAAGTCAATGATCTTTTTAATCATGTCAATCATCTCGAAGCACAAGTTAGCAACATGGTGAGAAATGGTGTTCTTAACCAGCTAATGTTTCCTCCTGGAGAAGATAAGGAAAAACTGGAGATTCCTTGTAATGTCATAGAGGTTGAAGCAACATAGAAGATCAAACTATCAACGAGGGAGAAATTGCTGATTCTTTTAAAATGAATGAAGGTGCTTCTAAAGACAACATCAAAGGATGATACATACGCAAAATGATTCAGGTAAGTTCATCATCCCTTGTACAATCAACAATTTTAATTTTCAAGATTGTCTATGTGATACATGAGCCAACGTGAACATCATGACTGAAGCCACTGCCAAGAAGCTAGGAATAAAACCTTCTCAAACACTATTCATACTTGGCGACGATTCAACCAAGATTCCACTTGGTGTGGTTCATGATCTAATCGTTGGAGTGGGAAAATGTCTTCTCCAAGCTGACTTTCACATCCTAAAATCCAGCGATGACCCTAACAAGCCATTGATACTTGGAAGAACATTCCTTGTAACTGCTGGACCTGTCATAGATATCCCCAATCGGCAAATCTCCCTTACACAGGTAAAGAAAAGAGTCTTCTATCCCACTGTCCCTATCAAAGAGATATCTTGCATGAGTATCAATCAGACAAAGAAGCAGAATATCCACCAACGAGGCAACAAACGGAAGGTTCAAAGCGTCCTTGAGAAAGCTATCTTCATCACACCAAAAGAAGACATCAACCCTCCACAAGCTAAGAAAAAGAAGGTACCATGTCATCAAAACTCTCCCTTGATGCATGTAGGGAGTGATGCAAATCCTATGAGGAGAAAGGCGAAGCGAAAAAAATCTTACGACAAGTTCAGAAACATGGCCCCTCCACATCATGAAGAATCTATCATAGGGAAGTTGGACAACATATTTACATTCCTCAAAGATGTTCTCCTCAACAATAATGCGAACATGGGAAGGGGCGAGTACATGAACGGGTTGAATGTCAAACATGACCCTTCTGATCGAGCTTTGAACAACACTCATCCTCTCGCCTAAAAATATGGTAATCCAAGTCAAGCTAAACGATTTTAAATAGAAGCGCTTAGTGGGAATCAACCTAGTGGTAATACTCTAGTCTTTTTCTTTAAGCTTTCTTTTATTTTTAATCTTTTTACTTAGTGTTTTATTAAGAAAGCAAAATTATGCACGAAATACACGGTGATTGATCGGACACCATCACGATCGATCGATCACTGTGTAAATCAGACACACGGAAAATTCCAGGGGCTTGCTGATCGATCGGACACCACACCCGATCAATCGATCATCAGACGGATTCCCAGATCATGCAATTAAGCGATGATCGATTGGACACCTCCTCCATTCGATCGATCACCATCCCAGGTCTGTGCATCAATCTTCCTAAATCCGAAAAAACATTAAGGTATGATCTTCATCTCTACTTTTCATTTTTATCATTTGATTATAACCCCTTTTTAGTTGAATTCACACCAGGACGGTATGATTTAAGTCTGGAGGGATTCGTCCTTTACTAACGGTGTTTGCTTTCTTTTGGTTTCTTTTGGTGCTTTTCAAGTAATTTTAAAAAAAAATTATCAAGTCAAAACGTTTTATTGAGTCAAAACTTGTAGGGAATAATGACCTTTCTAGGAACGCTTAGTTTCAGAGACTTGTCACCGCTGCGACAGGTTCTCCAAGATGGACTAGTTGGAAACCACATGATTCGGAAGGGTCCCAGAAGATCTCACCTCGCGGGGGGTCTCGATGGAACTGATTCCGACTTTATACATTGATCCTCCATCTGACTATTTCTCTTTAAAAGGGTTAGATCGGGAAAACGTACCAACATTCAGGATTTCTTATTCTTTTTTACCTGAATGGCCATCTCATTTTTAGTTGGTACCCACCTATTACCCATTACCTCTTTTCAAACCTAATGCATTCTTGTTCTTCATTGTCATATGTGCAGACATGTGTAAAAACGTCGGAGAGAAAGAGGATTGACATAGTTTTCAATCATTGCATACGCGAGGAGGTTCGAGGTTACTTGGTGGGTACATGGAGATACATTAAGAGCTTGATTGTCCTTTGGGATTTTCACAATATTGTGGTAATTTTTGTACTCTGGAGACTCTTTTCATCATAAGATCAATTTCCCCATTTCAGAAAAAAAAAACGTGAGAATACTATTGGAAAGAAAATTGATCATATTTATGAGTCTCAAGGCAGGCAAAAATCCCAGGGAAAGACATGGATCAATGAGGAGAGTTGGATACGATTTTCAGAGATTCCTGGTGATGTTTCAGAGGGTCGTGGAGATTCCATAGAAGCATCTAAGTCCGGGGGAGTATCATAGGGTGGTTGAAAATTGTGGGCATCAACGGGTTTGTTCTCTCTTGCGATTTTGCATAATGTTTGCATCCTCCGGAGCGCCTAGTAACCCTTAAACACTCCTAACTCCACCCTAAAAGCCTTTAATGCCTAGCGCCGTCTACCCCGAATGATATCCTTTAAAGAGATTCCATTATCACTTGATCATTGTAGACGGTTGGATGTTGTGAATTTGGGGTTTTTGCAGGTTGAGGTTCATGGCAAAAACTTGCAATGATTGTGCTAGAAATTCGGCGAAACACGTTCTGGAGCAATTTGTTCGTATGTCGTGAGTAAATGGGGCGAGGTAAAGTTCCCAAGATAAGTGAGTTCCCATGATATTCAAACCTCTTTTCTATGCTTACGTTGGAGTTTGTTTGAGGACAAACAAAGGTTTAAGTATGGGGGAGTTGATATATACGATATTTAACCTAATTTATATTATTTTAAATAGGTTTTTAATAGAGAAATAAATAAGTTTTGGATTTTTTATGTTATTTTTAGTGTTTTCGTGGGTTTTAAAGTCAATACAAAAAATTAGAACATTTTGGACCTAAAAGGAGTGAAAACAAGCATTTTCAAGAAAGAACAGATTCTGACCGTAAGATTTTCGCTCCAGATGAAGATGTTCACACAGTTGGATCAAGCTAGATGAGGATATTAGCTTCAAAAATAATATTCGATCATGGAAATCCAACGGTTAGATCTTAAGATATACTCAATTTACCGAATACCGATCGTGCAGTCTCGAAAGAGAAGCCAGCACAGAAGATTCATTAGTGATCGACCGATCGTGTATGGTGATCGAACAATCACCAACTCACTTTTTTCAAGCCGAGACAATTTATCAAGGTGATCGACCAATCACAGGAGGTGATCGATCGATCACTCATCTCGAAAAAGGAAAAAATCTTCCTCTTTTGGAGAATATCTCCTAAATCATTTGGGATATGCCCTAGCCAACTTCTATACCTATAAAAGGAGACTCATCAGCCTCAAGAGAAGACACCACACTGCTGCTAAAGCTTCACAAAATCTCTTAGTTATTCGTTTGTTCGATTGCTTCTACATGTTTGTTCGATAAGGGAGAATATCTCACCTCTTGTTAATCACTAGAGAAGCTATTCTGAACCCTTTTTATTTATGATTATGATAACGAATTCTCTTGCTATTGCCTTGGTTTTTGCTATCATGTCTGAGTAGATTTCTTGTTGGGTCAAAGGGATTTTCAAAAGGAATTTCATGGCTTGACAAATAGGAATTTGATTAGGATTTGGAACTTATCTATGTTTATTACATGATTGCTTTGATTGAAAACCTTAGTGATTTGTTATACATTGGTTTAGTGTTGTTGACAACTTGATTAGATCTATATAAACTAGTATTGGATTAGCTTTGTATCAACTTTTGCGGCATGCATGCTTACCTTTTCACCTTCATAACCTAAATGAATTAGGTTGTTAGTCATGTTTAATCATAATATGAGAATGTTATGATTGATGTCAGACTGGATTGCTTACTTAAAAAAATCTATGTTCATAGTTCTTGAATAGTTTTATCCGTGAACCCCAAAGAATTTCGTAAAACCCAACGCTTGTTTTATTTGATTTCACCGTTTGCATTTCGATTTTAGTGACACAAAACCCTAAAATATCAATCCATATTTTTCCTAACTTAACTTGAATTGTGTAAACTTAGAGTGATTCGACCCTCAAGTACTTTGATCACCATGCACTTGCGGCTGGTCTTTGTCTAGTTCGAGGTAAAACTAATACGCATCATCCACCCTCGTCTTTTGGGATTTTCATCTTCCTGGTGGTGTTCCTGATCAGAATAGAGGTGATGCGAGAGGTGAAAGGATTGTGATGTGCTTCTTCCAGAATGGGATTGATCTCAGGGGCGGTGCTGATGGTTCGGTGGACCTGGGAATTTATATTTATCAAACGGGCTTTCACTCCTTTGATCTCTGAATCCTGAGAGGGGGAAGTTCGCGTCGTTCCCTTTCTGAGATGGAATCTCGGAGGTGGGAAGTTGATGCGGCGATTGTCAAGTTGGTCGGTCTGTTCGAATTCGGTGGTCGTCCTTGTCGGTCGATAGTGGGAGAAGAGCTTCTCTGACCTCGAGGCGATTTTTGGGTGGACCTTGGGTTCAACATGTCTAACTGTTCTCTGTAGTTAGCCTGGTCTCTGGTTAACAGATCGAGCCTTACGTTAGTACTCTGTATGTTTGCATCTTGCTGATCAAAACGCGTCATCATGGCATCTATCATTGTCGAGAATGTGTTTTGGGGACCCAGAGTTGGCTCCTCTTCCCTGGCCTGTTCTGGTGCGAGCGCGGTTGCTACTTCTTGATCAGTTATATTCTGAGCGTTGGCGATCTCGGGAATCGGTCCTTGACTCCTAGTGGCTCCCTGGTCGGTAACTTCTTCGTGAGTCGGTTGATCGGTCTCCATCTCCGAACAGAAATCTTTGCGTTGGAGAATCTCAAACCCCTATCTGACGTGCCAATTGTTGAACCAAGAGATCGACAATGAATTTGTATATAGGAGAGGGTTGGAGATTCTGGTTTTATTGATTTTGTGTTCAGAATGAAGTGACAAATACTGTAAGTTATATACAAGTAAGAAAATGAGCTCAGAAGTGTTTGCCGAGCTGAGTGTTGCTAATCCTTTGCCGAGCAGTGTGTCGCGGGGCTTTTATCCGAGAAGAGTTGGCATGAGCCGAGTGAGTTGTGTTTGAGTTCGGATGCTTGAGCGTAACGAACTGAGTTTCTCCGGCGATAGTGGCCGACCGGAGTTAGAGTCCTAAAACTTGATGTTTTTAGACCCTTGTGCTCTGACAAAAGTGGGAGTTTGGATGGAATAACTCATGTGATAGGGTCCCTTATTTATGTTAAAAGGGGAAGTGAGGCGGAGTAGGGTTTTCACCTACCTTGAGTTGGGCTAAACTGATTTTCTGGGCCGGATTTTAGGAGTGGGCGAGCATAATGACAAAAGGGCGAAACCCATGTCCAACAATATAATCAAGAATGTCTTTTAAAAGATGTTGCTAGCTAGCGCAGATGTTTACACGGTGAGGAAGCTTCACAGAGAGAATATGAAGAAACCGGCCAAACCAGCGGTTACCGGTGACGAAGGGGAAAAGATCGTCGGAGGAGGTCTCCGAGAAGCGGTTAAGTCTCCGGTGAAACAGAGTGGAAGTAGAAAATTTGGACGATGGTTTCTTGGAAAGCCGAGTATGAAGAAAAGCTCTGCTAAAGTTTTGGATTCCATGGTGATTAAATAAATTAAGAAGAATATAAGTTCTTTTTTTTTTCTTTCTTTATGGTTTTATTTTCATGTGTCTTTTTTGGTTTCTTGCTTTTTTTAGTGTCTTTTGTTTTTTCTTTATTGGGTGGTATTATAATTAGTTTGTAAACGTTGTAAGAGCACAAACAACGATGGGTTATAAGCATTTTATTATGGGTTGCTAAAAGCATAATAATAATTAAAAAATCAACTGATCAACTTTTAGCTTAACACCGGTTCTAATTTTAACATTCATAGAACCCCAAAAAATTATCCACGTGTCATGTTTTAATTGGATATGAGAAAATATAAAATGAAAAAAAAAATTTCCTCCAGACAAAACTTTTCTTTCTTCTTCTCTCTTCCTCCGCCGTTCTCTCTCTCTCGGGATCCCCTTCTTTCGCGATCGCTTCTCTTGAGCTTGAATCACTCGAAATCTACAAAAATCAGAGATGATTAAGTTCTCTATCTTCTCTCTTCCTCCGCCGTTCTCTCTCTCTCTCTCGATCCCCTTCTCTCGCGATCACCGACGATTGAATGAATCAATTGGATTTTGTCACAAATCGATGGATAAAGGAGTCTCTGAAAATCGGCTTATATGGTAAGATTTATGTCAATTTACAGAGATTTCATGTAGATCGTAGTGAATGTATAGAAATTTCATGGATTTAGGGTTTTTGCATTTGAATGAAATTGGGGGTTTTTGATGAAATCGAAATTAGGGTTCTTCACACTTGTTCACGAGTAGACTGATTCATATGAAACGCTTGTTCTAACCACCCACTTCAATTTTCTCTACCATAATTTTCCGTATGGGACTCGATGGCAATTGGATTGCTGCTACGATACCTACTTGCTTTTATCCATTAACCACAGAGACATTTGGAGTTTTTAATGTTACAACCAGTTGATATGCTTTGATTCTCTGCCCCCTTTTTTTTATATATATGAACCGCAATTTTAAGTTATATTAGAGTTGTTTATTTATATTTTTCTCATCATTTTGCATTTTGAAACATTATCTTTCTTTTTATCGTAATGCATCATTTGTGAATTATGTAAATTTAATTGTGTTTATCCTTTTTCTCACATGCGACAATTATTCTCTTAAAACTCTATTAATTAATTAAGTGTATGGAGTTTCAAATTCGAACCAAGTCAGGATAGGTTTCAAGTCATCTAACGTACTATAGAAGTCGAATATTCAAAAATATATAATATGTTTCCCTTTTGATTCTGAAGGAGGGCTTATTGGAATTCTGAAGGAGGGCTTATTGGGATCGATCAACTGTCATGACATTCATATCTTCCCTTCCTATAAGAAAGGTATGTGATCCCAAATTGTTGCTTTCGCTGTCATTTCTACTCTAACACTGGAATTTCCTAATCAAGGTGTTTTTGGGAATCTGTTTAAGAATTTAATCGTTTATAACTTAATATTTAATCAATTAAATTGATTATGTTCTGAATTGATGTAAAAAGAAAATAGATTATGTTGTGAAGAATGTGTAGTGCTTGTTGGTAGTTTATATATGGTCACTTAATGTTTTTTTAGCTTCTTGAGGTGTTCGTTTTACTTTCGTTATTTGCTTAAGAATTTTGTAGGTTTTACATTTGTTTATTATGTAAACGACTAGTAGTGTGGTTTAGCTTTTTGTTCAAGTGAAATTGAGGAAACTTTTTGTTTGGTTGGAATTTTAATTGTAAAACAAACAAAGAAGTTAGGATATTGTTGGTAGGTTATGTTGTGTTTCATTGATGGCAAAAACTGCTTAGATTTAAATTAGGTACAGCCTTTACAGTTTTCTGATAAATGCTTCTTAGGTGTAGGTGACTGTTTGCTGTAACTAGAGTTAGTGAATGCTAGCTGTAATTCATTGCTAAAAAAACTGAGCAGAACCTGTAGTGTCAAACTTAAACACGAATCAAACTTAAATCTGGTGAGTGCAATGCTTGGTAGGTTTAGATTAGGTAAATACTTAAAGTCTTTGTCTCCCTTGAACCAGATATCCCTTGAACCTCTTGTTATATATTATAGTCTTGTAGTGTTAGCACAGACCATAACCTTTCCTTCTGCTTATTTTCTTTTCCATTTAACATCCACAACCATAACCTTTCATTTTGGTCTTTCCTTTTCTTTTTAACACCCACCAGAAAGTAGGTTATGGATTCTACGAATCCATATAGTAAATCTTCAGGATTTATGCACCTCTTAAACAGCCAGAATGAAAACCATATAGACCTTGAACCCAATCCGTATGAGAGTTTTTCACCAACCATAGACCTTGGATCATCAGAACCCTTTGTCTTTAGTACTTCGTGTACTAATGACCCAAGTCAAGGTGAACACACAGCTGAGAAACGTAGGGAAAGACGGAATTGGTCACCCAAAGAAGATGTTGTGCTGATCAGTGCTTGGTTGAATACCAGCAAGGATCTAGTTGTTGGAAATGAGCAAAGAGCTGCAGCGTTTTGGTCACGCATTGCGGCTTATTATAATTCAAGTCTTGCAAAGATTCATGAGCTTGCTGGTACTCAACCAAGAGAGCCTACTCACTGTAAACAGAGGTGGCAGAAGATAAATGACCAAGTTTGCAAGTTTGTAGGCTGCTACGAGGCTGCAAAATCTCAAAAAAAAAGTGGCTGGAATCCAAATGATGTTATGAAACTTGCTCTGGACATCTTCTACACCGATTACAAGGCCAAGTTCACACTTGAACATGCTTGGCTGGAGCTAAGGCATGACCAAAAATGGTGTGAGTCTTCTGCTACTAAAGGCGAAGGTAGTTCAAAAAGAAGAAAGGTTGAGGAGGGTTCTACACAGTCTTCAAGCTGCCCTGAAGTGGATGAAGCATTGGGTCATCCAGCCGGTGTTAAGGCTGCAAAAGCAAAATCTAAAAGGCCTATGGAACAAGGAAGCAAGGCTCTGTTAGATTTTCAGAACATGTGGACAATTAAGGAGAAGGATTTAGCTATGAAAGACAAGCTTTCTGACAAGAAATTGCTAGACAGTTTGCTAGGGAAAACAGAACCACTTTCTGATATTGAATTGGCTCTAAAGAACAAGCTTATTTCAGATATGTTGTCTAAGTAGTGTCTTCATATGTTTACTATGTTCAAGTTAGTATTTCTTTTGTATGCATAAGTTAGTATTTCCTTTTGTATGTATAAGTTAGTATATCTGCTGTATGATCTGCTGTATGAATTATGAGTTTTTTATTTAAAAGAATCGGTTATGTTAATGTCTGGTTATGTTAATTTGTGTTCATGTTGTTCATGTTTGTAGTTTGAGTCGGTTAAGAATCTTTTATAATATGTTTTGTTCTCTGCTTCAGTTCATTATTTGTGGTTATGTTGATTGTGTTAATAATTTATTTTCTTCTCTGCTTCAGTTCATTATTTGTGGTTACGTTTATTATGTTAATGATTGCTTGTACGCTTCTGTTCTAAACTGCATGAGGAACACATCAAAGGTGAAGCATGAGGCGCTTGCACTATGGATTGCAGGCTAAACTTGCATCTGCCTTATCGTTTCTTGGTATGATTCCTTATCACTACAATGCTATGGTCACATGTGTTTTGTTTTTGCAATAGCACTTGATCAACCAGTTAAACATCCCCAAAACTTAAACACTATATATAGTTTGAAATTCCTACGCACATGTTAATGATCGTATATACATATATTAACTGATATATTGAAAATGGTATTATACTTTAGAAATATAATTACATATGATTGGATATTGTAATCTAGACATTTGTATCAGTATTCTTGTTGTATAATCCATATTCAAAAAGTCAAATACAACTACAGTTGTCCGAAGACATGTGCATCTGGAACTATTATGATAACTAGCTAGTCTTTTCCATCACCATTTTATATTACATTGACAATTTTGCTAAACTGGTTGATCAAGTGCTAAACTTGCTTCTGCCTTTTCCTTTTCTTCTTCTTTGGGTTTAGCTTGGAACATCACATGTGTTTTGTTTTTTGTGTTCAGTGAGTAACAAAGAAGATGAGAACATGTTGCTTTGGTCAGTGAGTAAAACAAAGAAGATGAGGACATGTTGCTTTCGCCAGTTAGTAGCAAAGAAGATGAGGACAAAGAAGATGAGGACATATGAACATGTGTTTTGTTTTTTGTGTTCACATGTTGGTTTGTGTTTTGGTTTTGTGTCGGCTATATATGTTCTTTTTGTGTTCTCCTCTTTGTCTGAACAATTCTCTACTATCACAAACAACTCCTTTTCTTCTCCTTCTCCTCTTTGTGTTCTCCTCTTTGTCTTAATAAAAGTTTGAAAAATCTATATCTCCTATTATTCTACTTCTTTGTTCGGAAACAAACTTTCAAAAACAAACTTCCAAGATTGAAATCTCTTTCTCCGCTTCTTCTCTTTCTCTTTGTGTGAATAAAAGTTTCACAAATCTAATCTATTTCTTTTCACACAAATATGACATCTTCTTCAACTAATCCTTTTGACGGATCATTCGAAGAAACTTTTGAGGAGACTTTTGATGAAACTTTTGATCAAAATTTCGATCAAGTGTTGGACAACCTATTTATTGACTATGGTGATCATCGGAGGTCAACCAGTTAAAAAAAAAAAATGAGACTTTATTGAAAGAGATCGCGAAGACGGACACATGCGTTTATGGAATGATTATTTCAAAGAAGATGCAACATTCCCTCCTCATTTATTCCGACGCCGTTTTAGAATGAACAAACACTTGTTCATGCATATTGTTGATCGACTCTCCAATAAAATTCGATTCTTCCGACAAAAGAAAGATGCTACCGGAAGGCGTGGTCTCTCTGGACTTCAAAAGTGTACAGCAGCAATTCGTCTCATGGCATATGGTATCGCGGCTGATCAAGTTGACGAATACCTCCGCCTCGCTGCAACTACTGCTCGTTCATGCTTGGAACATTTCGTCGAAGGAATAATAAATTTGTTCGGAGAAGATTACCTAAGAAGACCCACACAAGAGGATCTTCAAAGACTTCTTGTCATTGGAGAGGAACGCGGATTTCCTGGGATGGTAGGAAGCATCGATTGTATGCATTGAGAGTGGAAGAATTGCCCTACCGCTTGGAAAGGGCAATTTTCACGTGGATCTGGAAAACCCACAATCGTTTTAGAGGCTGTAGCTTCATATGATCTTTGGATATGGCACGCGTATTTTGGAGCTCCAGGTACCTTAAATGATCTCAATGTTCTTGACCGCTCACCAGTTTTTAATGATATAATAAATGGTCAAGCTCCACAAGTGAATTTTTCTGTCAACGGAAGGGACTATGATTTGGCTTACTATCTCACAGATGGTATTTATCCAAAATGGGCAACTTTTATCCAATCTATTCCACTTCCACAAGATCCAAAAGCATCTTTATTTGCTGAACGTCAAGAAGCTACCCGAAAAGATGTCGAGCGTGCTTTCGGAGTCTTGCAAGCTCGATTTGCCATTGTTAAAAACCCAGCTCTTTTTTGGGATAAAGAAAAAATAGGAAAGATTATGAGAGCATCTATCATACTCCACAATATGATAGTAGAAGACGAACGAGATGCTAACACTCAGTTTGATGTATCAGAATTCCAACTAGGAGAAGGAAACACAAGTTCACATGTGGATTTCACGTTTTCTACATCTATGCCTACAAATAATGCCGATATGCTGGGCATTCGAACTCGACTTCGTGATAGACAAATGCATCAACGATTGAAAGATGATTTGGTTGAGCATCTATGGCAAAAATTTGGACAAAATCAAGATTATAACTAACGGTTCCTTTCCGTTTATGATTTTGAAATCTATGTTTTACATGTTTTTGTTTAATGTATATTTCAAATTTCATTCAATGCAATTTTTTTTATGTTTTATTGAATGTACTATGTTTTCAATTTTAAGAAAATAAACTCAACTTAAAAAAAATTTGCATTTTTTTTTGATATTTAGAACCTCTTCATAGCAACTACCATTGGAGGACAAAAAACAACATTAATTATGTTGAGGTTCTAATTTTAAACACAATACAATTTATAATAAAAAATTCACTTAGCACCCCAACTTAACAACTACCATTGATTATGCTCTAAGGTCCGAACTTAAATATGTAGTAGAATGAATCTTTTCTTCTTTCTCTCTCTAAACTTCTTCTGAGAAAAGTTTCAACTATCAAAATTTTGGTTGTAGATCCGGCCGGTGGTTACTGTTTGTAATCATCGGTCCGGTTTGTAAATATTTAGGTTTTTTCTCTTTTCCGGCTTGGTTCTGGTGAGTTTCCGGTTAGATCCGGTTGTTCATAGTTCCGTTTTTGGATCTAGTTTTGCATGTTGCGATCTCTTTACCTATGTATCTATTGATGTTGTGATCTCTGATTTGATTTCTCTTCTATTTTCCTGATTTCTTCTTTTCCGGTGGAGTAATATCTTCATCATGTATAGATGCTATTTTCTCCCGACGCAGGAGTAAATTAGCGCTTCAGTCTACATCAAGGATGGTGTAACGGTGATGAAGCTTCCACGGGCAGATGATTTCCAGGAAAATTTGAAGAGATTAAAGCAATGAATTGGTGATTCAACATATCTTTGATGGTTTTAGAGATCGGCAAAAGGAGGAGGTTTTCTACCGTTTTGATTGACGATTAGTGGGGGCTAATCGGAGAAGCGGTGGTTGTTCGATGTTGAACGAGGGAAGATTTGCGGATGTTCGAGAAGAAGATGTTTTGTGGCTGTGAATTGAACATGTATACTTCTTCTACTACTACATAATTATGTTATTAATTACATCTTTAACTTTGAATAATTATGTATTAGTTTAGATCCGTAAATCTTTGTAAAATCTCTTTTCCTTTTGTAACTGTTTGCCCTTTGGGCTGTTAATCCAAGTTTGTGGCCGACTAAAAAAAAAATATGTAGTAGAATGAAGTAATTTTTTATATATTATTTGGAAAGTGATTCTTCCAAAAAATTTAGGTGTCATCTCAAAAATTATTCTCTCAAAATTTATTATAACATTGACATTATTAAAAAAGTGACATGACATTCTTTAAAACGTGACATGACAAAATTGATAAAACATTTATCTCACTAATTTTTTTTAAACGTCTGATTTTATTGAAAACTATAACTGGGAGTTCATGAAATAAAACAAAGCCAAAGCAAGACATCGACACCCAAGATAAAAAAGACAAAATGCTACAAGGTTGCTTCGCGAGCCAAACAATTATGTAGCCATGCCGGCCCTCCACGAGCTAAGTAGGACTGAAATCTATCATCACGAGTAACACTCGACGAAATCTCACGGGCAATGGAATTAGCGCCTATTGATTCAAGTTCAAAGGAACAAGATTGAAAACAAGACCGGAGTGAACTGATGTGAAAGAAGAATCCGGTACCACGGCCAATCTGTTGCTTTGTTCACAGCTGCAAAAGCAGCTTGACAATCAAGCCCAATGACCACATCATCAACACGTAAATCTCATAATCTTTGTAATGCCCATATAAGACATCGGAGTTCAGCAACCATGCGATTATGAGAGCAAGTGAAAGCCTCCCTGGCATGAACCAAAACCGAGGCAGAGTGATCTCGTGCAATCCAAGCACCTCCACAGTGTAAAGCTGCATTTCGCCACGTCAAGTTCACATTACATTTGATACTACCAGGTGAAGGTGGAGTCCATCTATCTGATCGAGATTGGTTACGTACTGCATTTGTATTGACATCTTCATTACCACTATGCACCGTCTTCCACAGAACAGCCTCTTCAAAGGCTTGATGAACCACTCTATGCAGAGCATTCTGTTTTTGAGAATAGAGAATATCATTCCGATTTTTCCAGACCCACCATACGATCCACGGAATGGCTGTTTTGATCTCCTCTACAATCTTTGGACTTTCCATTAAATCCAATATATAAGCTAGATTCTCCTAAAAAACAGCTGAAAAACCGGAGATAGGCGAAGGAACCTCTGCAATTAACCGCAGTTGTTGAGCCACAACACATGTAAAAAAAAACATGGTTGATGGTTTCGGGCCCATTCTGACACAGCTTGCAACGAACATCAGCCGCAATACCTCGAGTTCTCAATCGTTCTAAAACCGCAAGTGCTCCGTTAATAGCACGCCACAAGAAGACTCTGATCTTAGGTTGTGTTTTAAGTTTCCAGACCCCTTGCTTGAGCTCAATTTGCTGTAGTTCCATGAGACTTTTTGAAGGGAGAGGTATGGGTGGATGGTTAGAGACAAACCAATATCCACTTTTCACCGAGTAAGCACCATTGTTGTTATATGCCCAAATGAAGCTATCCTTAACCCTCCCAATCTGCATCTCAAGAATCCGTTTCACATCATTTGGTGGAAATAATTCATTCAACATCCCAATTCTCCACTTCCCATCAGTCGAAATCAGGGAGGACACTTGAAGTTCCAAATCAATCAAACTCTGTTTATTAACGGGTCTACGAGGATGATCATCCATTATCCACTTATCCATCCAAACCTTGGTGTTAGTACCGTCACCTACTGACTTGATTAAGCCTCTTTTAAGCAATTCCCTTCCATGTAGGATACTACGCCAAGCGTACGACGGCCGATATCCTTGTCCAGCCTCAAGAAAGTTTTTAGAACCGTGATATCTCCCTTTGTACACTCGTGCAAGCAGAGTCTTCTTCATTTAAGAGCTTCCAGGCCTGCTTTGCAAGCAAAGCTTGGTTAAAATCTTCAAGATCCTTAAATCCTAGTCCTCTACTTGCTTTAGATTTACGCAAGTCCTTCCACGCAACCCAATGTATCTTCCGCTTCCCATCACAAGCATTCCACCAAAAGTTAGACATAGCGATTGTGATTTGTTGACACTGATTTTTTGATAACCGAAAGCATGACATTGTATATACGGGAAGAGCCATCGCAACCGACTTTAGGAGGACTTCCTTTCTACCAAGGAAAAGCGTTTTGGCAAACCATCCATTAAGTCTTTTGGTTAGCTTATCACCAATAAAAGCAAGTAATTTATGCTTTGAACCGCTAAACACTCTGGTAAACCCAAATAGGTTCCATCTCCACCCTCTTTATCAATCCCCAAAATACACATTAGCAGGTTCTTCATAATCGGATCTACCAGCACCACAACTAACAGCCGATTTCTAAAAATTAGTTACTTGTCCGGCCGCGGCTCCATACAGATGTAGACACGTAAAAAATTCAGAACATTCCCGCAAAGTAGCTCGACACAAGAACAAACTATCATCTGCGAAAAGAAGATGCTGGACCGGAGGACACCGCTTAGATAGTTTCATGCCGGTAATCCTCTTATCTTTCTCCGCTTTATTCATAATATGAACTAAAGCTTCAGCACACAAGATAAAAAGAAAGGCGATAATGGATCACCTTGTCGTATTCCACGCTCGGGTTTGATATAACCATGAGTTTGACCATTGATGAGTACCGTATACGACACAGATCGAACACAATGCATAATCCACTCTATCCATTTCCTATCAAATCCCATCTTCATAAACAATTTTTCCAGGAAATTCCACTTAACCCGATCGTAAGCTTTCGACATATCTGTTTTTATTGCTAAGAAGTCTCCTTTGCAGTTCGGATTTGTCCTTAGACCGTGAACCATCTCATGGGCTATAAGAAGATTGTCAGAGATTAAACAACCAGCAACAAAGGCTCCCTGTGTTAGCGAGACAATCTGGGGCAATATTCTTTTCAATCTAGTGCATAAGATCTTCGACACAATCTTATATATTACAGAACATAAGCTAATCGGCCTCAAATATGTCATCTGAGTTGGATTTGGCTTCTTGGGTAACAAAAACAGTTGTGTATGATTCCAGTCTTGTGGAAACCAACCTGTATCGAAGAATTGCGTAACCTCTATAACCACTTGCGGCCCGACAATTTTCCAAAATGATTGAAAATTGTTTCCAGACATTCCATCGCTTCCCGGAGCACTATCCCCTTTAATCGCCTTAACTGCCCGATGTATCTCTGTCTCAGAAACCTTCTTGATTAGGTCCGAGTTCATCCGGGAGGTCATTTTTGGTTCAAAACCCAGAAAAAGTTCCTCCAGATCCCCTGGATTAGAAGTACGAAACAAGTTGGTGAAGTAATCAACAACTATAGCTCCCTTGGCTGTTACCTCAAAATGTCCAGTCCCTTGATCATCAAACAACGATGTTATTTGATTTTTCAGTCGTCGAGTTTGTACACTATCATGGAAGAACCTGGTATTCTTTTCTCCATGTAATGCCCAATTCTCTTTTCTCTTTTGTTTCCAGTTCTTTTCTTCGTGATAAGAAACTTTCTCTAACTCGATTCTAAGCTCCTGCATCTTCGGAAAATTAGGCGAAAGCTTGGAGGATTCAATGTCCAAATCCTGACGCAGCTTCTGGATAATAACTCTCGAGTTCAGACTTGTAGTACGTTTCCATTTGGAAATTTCTTTCCGGCAGTCTTCAATGTGATCCGAAACTGGTCTCGTATTCACATCGTTGTTCACATTCCACCCTCTTTTAGTTACCTCTACAAAATCAATTTTTTCCACACCACCGCTTATCGAACAAGAACCTTCCTGTTCTGCCTTCCAATTTTGAGTGTAGACGGGTAAATAAAGGCCGGTGATCTGAGTCATCACGAGTCAAGTACTCATTTTGTGATCTTGGAAATAGTTGAAACTAGGCTGCGTTACCAAAGGATCGATCCAGGCGACATTGGATCCAAACTTTCTCTTTAGTACCATCGGCTTTACTAATCTCTCGCCGTCCAGCCCAGATAATTTATTACCACAGCTAGGTAATTCTTTTAGTCGACAGTCTCGAGCTAAGGACAGAAACACATAAAAAGAGGACTCAAGCCTTGGTGGACCACCAAGTTTTTCTAAATTGTTCATAATTTCATTAAAATCCCCAACCACAAACCAAGCTCCGGTACGATCCACTCCAATGGTTAATCTTGTCCCATACAAACCTTCTATGACGTCTTACCGGATCACCATAAACAAAGGACATAAAGAACACCATAGAACCAGGAATAACCTTTGTATCAATCAACCTATTATCAGAATACAAGATCTCCGCATCATATGTATTCCTCCAAAATAAAGCCAATCCGCCACTGAGACCCACTGGATTCACCAAGAAATAGTGGTCATAACCCAACGATCTCCAAACATTCAACACGTGATCACTAGAGTTTTTCGTCTCTAGGAGAAACACAAAATCCGGGAAATGTTCACGACACATTTCCTCTAGGCGTCGAACTGTCAAGTTGTTCCTCAACCCTGACAGTTCCAACTAAGTGTCGTCATATATTCTTACTGGATGGTTTTTGGTGAACCATTAAACCCATTTCACTTTTAGACACTTTCGAAGACACCTCTGCCTCATCCATAGCCTTTCTCTTAACCACCCGAGTACTCTCTGTTTCCGGACCCTCTTTTGCCATTGATGCCATATCTTTAGATTTACCAAAAGGAGACCTTTTCCTTCGAGTCAAAAGAGCCATATTTCTGGAATTCCTACTCTTTCCACTAGTAGCAGATTCATTAGCCTCAACTATCCACCTTTAAATTCCAGTAGATTAAGTGGAGGAATAAAGCTACCGGATCCTGCTTTCTGACCTCCACCATGCACCTGAGGCAATGGTACCGAACCTTGTGGAATCCCAGCTATCTCCACAACACCATTGGTTCCTTTAATGTTTGATTCCAAGGCCATTGTTCCCTGCACTTGAGCACGAAGACTATCAAGTTTGCCTCCTCATTACCAACCCGTCTTGCAGCTCTGATAGAATCACCTAGAAGTTTATTGGTTCCATCTCTCTCCATTGAAAAGTTATTCCAGCCCCGACCCGTACTTTGTTCTTGAGAATCGGCCACGGAAGCTATTCCTTTTCCTTTATCAACCTCCATGTTGCCTTCTGGATCAGTTTCTAGTAACAGATATTTCCTCCATCCCACAGGGTCGTTCTCTAGGTTATTAACTTGATTATGGATACATATCTCTCTCGCTTTACGCTCAGCAATGTCTTGTACCATTAATGATTGACGCATTTCAAGCAAAACCTCTGGGTGAATACCAGTCGTAGGGTCAATTCCCAGCTGCGAATCCGTAAGAACACCATCCAAGGGGTCCTTCCCCATTGTGAAAGTACTTTGCTTGATTGACGTCTTGTCTTGAGCCACAAGGATCCCTTTAGTCTTAATAACGTCACTCTGTTTCTTATAGGGACATTTAGTGTTTTAGTGTGTCAATCTTTGACAACTGAAACATCTCTTCCTTATCCCTTCAAAGTCATAGAAAATATTCGCCAATGTCCCACAAGGAAATTGAAAAACTTTTGCTCTTCTCGCAGGGCGTGAGACATCAAACAAGACCTTTGCACGAAAAAAGTCTCTGTTCCGGCTTTTTGTTGGGTCAAAATCAGTCGTCACCACTTCACCTATCAAGCTTCCTAAATACTTGATGGATTCCTCATGTGATAGTTCACCGGAATATTCCGGATCTGGATCCACACCATCAAGTACTTCAAATAATCCTCCGGGAATGGATCCACCCACCGCTCTATCACCAGCGACTAATCGTTGTATGTGTGAACCACTTGGTTTAGAATATCTTTCAGATCTTCCTCATACTTAAATATGAACTGGAATCGATCCTTAGAGAGCATCTCACCACGAACACGCTTAGTCATACCCCACTTCCGAGGCATATCGAGAACTAAACTCGAGATTTTTTGACAATCCGGATTGTGTAGTCTCCCCATAATGCTCAAAACATTACTCTCTGTTGACTTAAACATCGGTAGATCCGGCATAATGATTGGCTCATCATCCTCCTCTATTGTCATCGCCTTCATTATTTTGTCGATTCCCAGTTCCATACACAAAGAATTTGAAGAAAACTGCGAAAACTTGCACGCCGTCTTTGAAGGTCGGATGTATTGAAAACAAGAAACTCGTAAAACCCTAGAAAATCTTTCCAAAATATATGGAAAACCCTTAAAATCTTCAAAAATCTATAACAAAAGAAGTTTGTAAGCAGCCCTTTTTAAAAGTTGAAACCCTTTATCTCACTAATTACACACTAAAATTAATCTCACAAACTAATAAATTTAGCCCACTCGAACTACACCCACGAAAATTGTATTGACAAAACTAATAAATTTTTTATTATAATTAACCACATTTAAATCAATCAAAAAACGCTTTCATATAAAAATTTCTTAGAAAAATATTTATTAGAATTGAGCTTTTGTGACAATAATGTTTGGTAATTATCTTTTGCTTACAAAATATAATTTTCTATAAAATTTTATAATATATACTAATTATTACAATAACGATCCTCAAATAAATTAAAAGAAATGAAAATATATTCGTATTTGTTTAAAAAACTAATGAATTACAATTACAAAACATTCAAAATGAAGATAATTAAAAATATTAAAAATAATCAAGAAATTCAAAATGTAAATTATAATTACAAAAATTTATGAATATATTTTTAACACTAGAAAGTTAAAAGACTGACCAAGATATTCAAGATCATTCGTTAGTGAAATTATAATTATATATCTTGACAAAAAGTGAAACTACATATCATTATGTTTTATTATGAAAAAGTAATTTTTAAATTCAATTAAAAATCGATTAAAATGTTTTATATTTTATTTAGTTTTTAAACAAAAAAAATTGACATGCGGGATTACTCCGAACGACTTTCCTTGCAATCGTCCGTGTAATTGTTCTCATACTTTGTAATAATTCATAAATCTAGACAATTAAAAAAAACAGAAAAAAGAAAACTACTCCTTTATATCAACTCAAACAATATTTAATAATTTTTATTAAATATTAAGAACTAAATACGAAATTTAATTATGGAAAATTTTGCAATATGCATATTGTAGCATATACATTTTGATATTATCATATTTGTATCATAAGATTGGTCTCCAAATTACAATCTTCTAAATACATACCACTACAAGAAAATGATCTCATTTCCGACGGCCAAAACCGTCGGAAATCCGTCGGAATATGAGTTATTCCGACGGATTTCCGACGGAATACCGAATAACCGGATTCCGTCTGAAATCCGTCGGAATATCGTCGGCCAGATTCATTCCGACGGCTAACCCACCGACGGAATTCCGACGGACGATAAAACCGACGGATTTCCGACGGCCACTCAAACCGACGGATTTCCGACGGATTAATTAATTTTTAAAAAAAAAATTAATTAATAAATATATTAAATTAAAAATAATATAAAATTAAATTTAAATATTTTTAAAATTAATTTAAACATTTAAATATTTATAAAAGTAATTTAAACGTTTAATTATTACATAAACAAAAGTCTACTGGGACTGGTTACGGAAGAACGCGTTCATCTTTTCTTCCAATGACTAATAGACACGGTAAGCCTTCTCTTCTCTTTTTTCCAGTAGACTTCTCTTGTAGACTTCTCTTCTCAAGTAGACTTCTCGTAGACTTCTCTTGTAGACTTCTCTTCTCAAGTAGACTTCTCGTAGACTTCTCTTGTAGACTTCTCTTCTCAAGTAGACTTCTCTTGTAGACAGACTTCTCTTGTAGACTTCTCCAGTAGACTTCTGTTGTAGACTTCTCCAGTAAACTTCTTCAGTAGACTTCTCTAGTAGACTTCTCCAGTAGACTTCTGTTGTAGACTTTTCCAGTAGACTACTTCAGTAGACTTCTATTATGTTTTTGATGTTTAGCATTGATTCTTTTGGTTGTTTTGTCGCAGCACCTGGATGCTGCGTTGAATATGCTGAGGAAACGGTACAAGAAACATCCAGAGTGGTTTATGAGTGACAAAATTTGCATCCTCGACTGTACTCTAGGCAACATATGGCCTACTCGGTACAATGACTTTAAAAACTCAGTTCCCAATCCTGACGGGAGTGGAAAAGTGCTACCAGGTGGGGCGTGGGATTACTATGCAGGTCTACTCCTCGAGTATGCAAAAGTACAGAAGACGTGGGGGACTGAAGTGGAGGACATTTATTTACCTTAAAATGTCAAAGAAGATCATTGGGTGGCTTTGTGGATATCACTCCCACGGAGACACATTGTGGTGTGGGACTCTATAATTTCCCATACAACGCTTGCGGAACTCAAAGAGATGGTCGAGCCCATTGCCGTTATGTTACCTTATCTAATGCATACAACATGTGCAGTAGAAGATAAACCCAAGTGGCCATTCACCAAATTCACGCACGAAAGGTGGCCAACATCCAAAGTACCACAAAACAAGAAAGTTGGAGATTGTGAAGTGTATTGTCTGAAGTACATTGAATGCCATGCTCTCGGCATTCCATTTAGTGCGACTGTATTGTCTGATGCGAAGATAAAGCGTATTAGGGAAAAACTTGCGGCTGATATATTCGCCGAGACTGAATTTCATGGGGCAGATGTCGGTACATATATTGGATTGGATGTTTATGACTAATATAGGACCTCACAATTTCAATATTGTAGATATCTTGCATATATATATTGTAGATGTAAGAAAAACTCATCCTTATTTTTTGGCTACTATGGCGGGATGTGATATGTACAAACTAATGTTCACGAACGTAATTTGATATGTTATTAACTTCTCTCTAAAAACTTCTCTTGTAAACTTATATAGTAGAAATTTGTTTCTGTACATGAATCTTCTCTTGTAGAATTCTCTAGTAGACTTCTCCGGTATACTTCTCTGGTAGACATCTGCTTCTGTACATGAATCTTCTCGTGTACGCTTCTCTTGTAGACTTCTCTAGTAAACTTCTCCGGTAGACTTCTCTAGTAGACATCTGCTTCTGTATATGAATCTTCTCTAGTAGACTTCTCTAGTAGACTTCTCCGGTAGACTTCTCTGGTAGACATCTGCTTATGTACATGAATCTTCTCGTGTACGCTTCTCTTGTAGACTTCTCAGGTAGACTTCTCCGGTAAACTTCTCTGGTAGACTTCTCCGGTAGACTTCTCTGGTAGACATCTGCTTCTGTACATTAATCTTCTCGTGTACGCTTCTCTTGTAGACTTCTCTAGTAGACTTCTCCTTTAGACTTCTCTAGTAGACATCTGCTTCAGTACATGAATCTTCTCTAGTAGACTTCTCCGGTAAACTTCTCTGGTAGACATCTGCTTCTGTACATTAATCTTCTCGTGCACGCTTCTCTTGTAGACTTCTCTAGTAGACTTCTCCGGTAGACTTCTCTGGTAGACATCTACTTCTGTACATGAATCTTCTCGTGTACGCTTCTCTTGTAGATTTCTCCGGTAGACTTCTCTAGTAGATAAAACCAAATATCACGGTTCCTCTCTCCTTTATCTGAACAAAAAAACCATCAACAATTACATTAACTGAAAACCCTAGGTTTCGAACCAACGGGGCTCCTCACTTTCTCCTCTCTTGCGAAACAAAACTTAAAATCTTAATCAATCACCTATAATGGCCTCTCCGTCACGATCCCCAAATCTGCAACCGGATTCTTCCTCTGCTACCTCTGAAACTCGGTTCCCAAGACCCGAGAAGGTTGGATATACCATTAACTTCGACGTAGATCCATGTAAGTCTCTTCGACTTCCCCTGTTCAAGATCTTCATGGTTCTGACTTACTTCTCAGTGTCTGACCCCTTTTCTCTTTCCCTTTCTCTACGAACCAACAACAACCACTGAAGCCCCTCAGGAGATCGCTGACTACACGATAATGGGAGGAAATCTCTTGTAAGTTCCATGAACCAACCCTGTTTCTCGCCATTACAAACCTACATACTTCTAACTGCATACATGTCGATTTAAACACCAATCTCAAATTTTGCAGCACTAATCTAAAATTTGTTTCTCTATTGCGAGATGACCAATCGACAACTATGCCCGAAAGATGTCACGAAATGGAGAGAGCTTTTTGTTGTATGAGGCAATTCTCGAAAGAGTTTCCAGGTAAACTCTTAGTCAACATGTGTATTGTATTGAATGTCGAATTCTGTCATTATATGTATTGTCCTGTTATGAAATGTTAAATTCTTTGCAAGACAAATTTTCGTTGTTTTCAACTTGGTGAAATTAATACTGTCAAACTGTGATGTTCCTTGTATTTTGTTTGTTTCTTGTTGTGCAGGTACTACCAGAACTTTCTCGCTCAAAGGAACAGAGCTCGGTTCGAAGAGGAGACGCCAAAAACTGGAGATGAAGGCGAATCATCTCGCCGGAGTCCAAATCAACCACCAAATCCGAAGAAACACAGAGCTGATACCTCGCCGTAGCAAACCGGCACGCCAATTCGACTTCTATCTCAAGCTTTCTGTAAAAGATTTGTATGAGAAGTCTGCTACTATATCTCCTATTTTGTATGATAAGCCTGCTACTATATCTCCAAATTGAAGACTTCTCTATCTCGTTTACGAAATTATTTCATTGGCTAATTAGTGAAGGTGAGGATTACCTAATTCTTTACATTGGCCGTTGTTGGTAGACTTTTATAAACAAGAAATTCATGGAGAAGTCTACCAACAACAGCTAAGTAATACTCAAACAAGGAATTTGATTTATACAATAAATATTGAACCTAAATATGTCAAATTCATATAGAAGAAAAAACATTATATAACACACCTTTGGGAGAAAGAAAAACTAAAAAAATTCATTATAAATAAGTTTTAAATGCAGTTATAAGAAAATTAAAGTCTACTGGTAGACTTGTTTAGAGAAGTCTACCAACAACAGCTAAGTAATACTGAAACAAGAAAATTAAATCAGTAGACTTCTCGTGTAACAAAATTATTTCATTGGCTAATTAATGAGGTGAGGATTACCTAATTTCTTACATCGGCCGTTGATTAGAAACAATCTAACGGTCATAAACAATATACGGATACAATCTTCCTTTTTTACCTCTTCGTATCCCTCCGCGTCTGTATATATCTCTTTCGTCTCTTCGCTATCTCTCTCGTGTCTCTAAAAACCCCTTACTCTTTCGTCCAAGCTCTAAATAGGCAGTAAGGCAATGGCAGCAAGGAAAATCGTACTCGCCCTACCCGCATTGAGAGCAAACCCACCACTCCGACAGCAGCCACAACACCCACAACAACCACAACAACCACAAGAACAAGCAACTGACAATCAAGGAAGTGCTACGGATCTTGATGTGGAGGAGATCACTGAACTAGAGTACAGACGATCTCTCGCTCACCTTGGCTACTTAATACGCATCGAGGAAGACGAAGAAGACATTGATCCAGTGATCAGGAATGCTATTCGTCTCATGCAAAACAATTCACGCAACTCCACAGCAAAGTCTACTAAATAAGATTTCATTGTATTTATTTGTTATAAGATATCATTATGGAATTTGTTTTCACTTGTATTGACGTTATTTGGGACTTCTCATAATGGAATATTTTTATTTATGATTTCATGATTCTACAATAAGAAAATTAAATCAGTAGACTTTTCTATGACATACATTTGGGAGAAAGAAAACTAAAAAATTCATTATAAATAAGTTTTAAATGCAATTATAAGAAAATTAAATCAGTAGACTTTTCTATGAAGTCTACTGGTAGACTTGTTTAGAGAAGTCTACTAGTCGATTTCATGGAGAAGTCTACGAATAACATGTTAGTACTACTCAAACAAGAAATTTGATTTATACAATACATATTGAACCTAAATATATCAAATTCATACAGAACGAAAAACATTATATAACACACATTTGGGAGAAAAAAAAACTAAAAAATTCATTATAAATAAGTTTTAAATGCAATTATAAGAAAATTAAATCAGTAGACTTCTCTATGAAGTCTACTGATAGACTTGTTTAGAGAAGTCTACCAGTCGACTTCATGGAGAAGTTTACAAACAACATGTAAGCAACAACAGCTAAGTACCACAATTCGGCTTCGTATGTCCCGATTGGTTGCAATTTGAACAATTGTATTGAGCATGAATCTTCCGTTGTTTAGTACCTTTCATCGTTGCGATTTCTAACCAAGTTTGCCACCTTGATTTCTTCTTCCGACCCGGACGCGTCTTCACATCAGGAGGCAGACATGGGGTTGATGCTATACATTCACCGACTGGATTTTGTGGGAAAATGCTTTCCGCGTAGGCCCAGTACAAAGAATCCCTTCCATAAGTCGGGCAAACACCGGTAGCGACATCTTGTTTACTCTCTACCAAAGCGGCAATAGCATGCGAGCAAGGTATCTTTTCGATGTTGAAGACACCACATGTACATTTGTTTTGGCCCAAATCAACAATACAGTCACGTGCTCCTCCCTTCACATGGAAATGAAGATTATTAATGCGTCCCACTTTCATCCAAGGTGCGTAATCATCACGAACCGCCAACAAGTATTCAACTGCCCGAGTATGGCGTGTTGTTAGACGTAGAGCATCTTTTCTCCTTATCCGAAACCACCTTCCTAGCTTCTCACAGATAAATTCCAAAAGAAATGTTATGGGAAATCCTCGAGCTACCTTAAGTGCGGCATTGATAAATTCAGCAATGTTGCTTGCCTTTATGTTATATCTATCTCCCTCGAAGTGAACTCTTGACCATAGCTTTGGATCCGCTTCCGCCAAGTATGTTGCAATTTCTGGCTTCACACGCCGTATCAAACCCATGTATCGGTCATACTCATCAGGCGTATACGCATAAGCAGCGCCTTTGACCAAGTACATGAGCTATTTTCCTCTAAATTTGGTGACAATGTTACACTGAAGATGGTAATAACATATACCTCGTGTTGCCCAAGGGAAAACCGTCTCGCATGCCTTCTTAATGGACGCGTGCCTGTCTGAAACTATGCTCAACGAGTACTGATCAGAAAAACAACCTCTCAATTTGGTAAAAAACCATTGCCATGACGCATCATTCTCAGCATCTACGATTCCAAACGCCAAAGGAAAAATTTGGAAATTACCATCTTGGGCGGCCGCCACTAGCAAAACACCTTCATACTTTCCACTTAAATGAGTCCCATCGACCACGATTACTCGTCTAAGATACTGAAAACCAGCTATGGAGGCTCCGAACGATATAAATAGATATTTAAATCTATTGTGAGCATCAACCTCAAGAGCGGTCAATGTTCCCGGATTTGCTTTCTTGATCATATGTAAATAAGATGGGAGATTTTCATATTCATGTTCAACAGTTCCCTTCACCATTTCTTGGGCGTATAATAATGATCTGTATGAAGTAGAATAATCCAGATTCATACCAAAATCACCTTCATTGAATCTTGTATATGCTTTGGCATAACTTCATCAATTATTCCGACGCGCTCGATAAATAACCTACCAATATACTTTGGAGTAGAGCGTTTCCAGTGAGCGACTCTGTCCGGTAGTGAACATGTATGCTTTTTAATATACTTTGTCACCCAAAAGCGGTTTGGTTCATTCGTCACACCAGCTCTGACTTTCCACTTACATCTTTTAACACGACACATAGCGACTAACAGAGTTTTAGTAGACTTGTATGTTTTGAATGCAAATCTTGACATCACGGCCGTCAATCGCAACTCTCTAAGCAGCTCATCCTTGCTACCAAAAATCTTTACGACAAGTATACCATCATACAATGCCGTTTTTGATCTTGCTCCTTCGCCAAAACAACGCTCACTCTCACCAACACTATCAAATGAGATATCATCTTCATCCTCATCTTTGACTTTCCCGTATGCACTGTAATCTTCATTGATACCAACACCATCAATTTTTATATCCTCGTCTTGCCCATCACCATCTTCAATGTCTTGTCCATCACCATATTCACTACCATGATCTTCTTCATTGACACCATTTCCCGTACCATCCCCATAGTGGTCACCATCTCCATCCTCGCATTCCTCAGCATCTACGTCTGTATATTCTTCACCACCACTGGCCAAAATTCCATCACAATCATCATTGACATCATCATCCTTCTCCAACCGACTCGAGACTCAAAGACGTATAACATGCGTTTTACTTAGCTCAATCAAATTTTTAACTTGTCTATCATTTATGACATGCATTGGAGGAGTATCCGGTGCCATATGTTGCAACATTGACACCGGTAGTGAATAAGTGATCTCCACCAAGTCTGATTCCAACTTATATTCATCTTTGGCCATCTCAAGAAGATCACAATGGGTGCAATCATCACTCAAAAAGAACAGTCTTCCTCCTTTTGGATTATCAACCATAAATTGCCACGCCTTATCTTGAATAGCCCATTCTCCATAGACAACAACTAAATGAACCATTCTCTGTAAAAAAAAAAAAACAATAGAAAACATATTAGGTCTCGAACATCTGCTGTAGACTTCGTAGTGAAGTCTACTAAGTGACTACTTGTAGACTTCACAGATAAGTGACTTCATAGAGAAGTCTACCAACAACAGCTAAGTACTACTCAAACAAGTACTTTGATTTATACAATAAATATTGAACCTAAATATGTCAAATTAACACAGAAGGAAACACATTATATAACACACATGTGGGAGAAAGAAAATCTAAAAAATTCATTATAAATAAGTTTTAAATACAATTATAAGAAAATTAAATCAGTAGACTTCTCTCTGAAATCTACTGGTAGACTTCTCTATGAAGTTAGAGAAGTCTACCAGTAGACTTCATCGAGAAGTCTACGTAATGGGTTATTTTTGCAATTACGACAAACTCTAGTAGACTTCAGCAGCAGTCTATTAGTTTACTTTTGCATTGGACCAGAATTTGACTAGAATTTGACTTTTTTCAAGTAGACTTCTTAGAGAAGTCTACTGAATAAAAAAGTTATTTTTGCAATTGACTAAAGTTTGACTTTTTTTAGTAGACTTCATTCTGAAGTCTACTCAAAAGGCCGGGTTACATTTGCAGTTGACCATATTGTTGACTTATTGAGTAGATTTCTCCAGAAATCTACTCTAAAAAAGGTTAGTTTTGTGTTTGACCAAACATTTATCGGCAGACTTTTAATGCAGTCTAATACTAATTTAAGAAGTCTACTGATTTATTCAAGAAGTCTACTGATTTATTTAATAAGTAGTAGACTGCACAAGAAGTCTACGGATAAATGTTTTTCTTGGTCAATGTCTGAGATTTTGGTCAAACGCAAAACTAACCCGTCCGTACATAACAGACTTTTGATGCAGTTTACTCAAAATTCAACAATATGGTCAATGCCAGAAGTAACCTTGCAGTAGACTCTATTTGCAGTCTACTGGACAAGTCTACTCTTTAAAGTCAAAGTTTTCGTCAAATGCAAACCTAACTCATTTTCAAGTAGACTTCATGTGCAGTCTACGAGTGTTTTTTTTGTTATCAAAGGAAAATAGGTAGATTTCACGAGCAGACTACTTTGAATATTTTTAAAAAAGGTCAATTGCAAATCTAATCTTTCGTTGACTAGTAGACTTCTGGTGCAGTCTACCAAATCGGAAAACACGGTTTTTTGTTCTTTATCACACGTAGAGCTCGGTTTTCAGCTCTTTCAAGCACCTGAAACTTCTAATATGACCGTTAACAAAGAAGCCCAACCGTCGTTTATGAAAGAACCATTGAAAATCGATAGATTATGAGAGAAAGAATTTTGAAAACCAAATTTAGTTAGTTTTTTGGATGAAATTGGAGAGGAAATGGGTAAGGAAGAAGTTATGAGCTCACAAATGAAGCTGTTATCCTTTCCTAATTAGTTGGGGAAGCATTTAGAGCTTCATTTTGGTTGTTCATGGTGGTTGGAAATATTGATGATAATGGCATTTTCGTAAATAAGTTAATATATTTGGTTGTTTATTTTATAGTTTAGAATGTCCGATTTAAAAAAAAAATTAATTCAAATATAATGGCATTTCCGTGAATAAGTTGAATTTTATGGTTGGCTTGATAAAATTTTGAGGAAAGAGAAAGAGGGGGTTACATTTGCAATTGACCTCAAATTTGAGGTTATTTCAATAAGTCTCCCTTCTAAAATGGAGTAGTGTTTTACTCCAACCATACACCATTTTAAAAGTAGAAAATAGAGTGAAAAACAAAAATATGAAATAATAAATGAGATTACTCTATATTTGGAGTAAACCTAACTTTTACTCCATTTTTGGAGATAGAAATGAAGTGGAGGTAGAGCAAATTTGATTTCAAACTATATTTTAGAGTAAAAAATTAAATGGGGTTAGAAATGCTCTTACACTCTAAATTATATATACAAGCTCTTATAATTTAAATATCAAATTTTGTTAAGGAAAACAAAAAATATAACAAGAAGATAAAAAGGGTTAATTTGGCATATAAACCATCAAACAAATTATATCTAAAAATGTAACCAAAAACCCTAGATATGAGCCAAAAAATTCACAAATTGGTCTCCTCGAAGATCCCAGTGGAAATATTTTTGAATATTACGTCTTGTATTCTAATCAATCAACTCCCACAACTCCACATCAAGAAGATATTCGTGCAGGCTATATGTTTGGTACATCATCCTCCAAAGGATCGAATTTTCCACCGCAAGAACTTGAACAAGGCAACATAAAGCATTCATGAAAGATCAAGAATCTAAACACAAAAACTCCATACGACTCAACGATGCAGATACGTGCAGCTAAAGCAACCTTAAATTGGTAGACATGAAATGCATTGGTCCAAAACCACCTTTTGAGACAAATCGATAGAAATGCATCAGTTTTGGATTTTTTTTATCAAAGAAATAAAGAAGAAGATAAAGAGGTTTTTATAGGTTTTCTCTTGCCGAGGCAATGAAACGATCGGGATTTTGAATTTGAATCCGATTTTTTCATAAGGCAAAGTCAACTCCGGCATTGGCAAGTGCCCGGCATCATATCGGTGACTCTTCGGCACAACCCAGCTGCTGCGCCTCTCCTTTCCGCTGACATCTCCGGTGAATTTGGAGCCCAGCAGTCGGTGCGGGCTCTGGTTTCAACATTAACAGTCGCGACTGCTCGTGATTTTTCTCTCATGAGCGTCATCCCAAAAGATCTCTTCGGGTTGGGTGAGATCCCTCGGGTTACAGTTTGGGAAAGACGAATTCACAAGCAAAGGAGGAATGAGGGGGATTGGAGATCCAATCTAATTGGAGTTAATTCCAATCCGGATGAAGGAGCAAACAAGGAAATTGGCCATCTTCTGGGACTCAATCAGATCCCTGTATCTTCGCGGAGTGGATTCGGGGGGTAGATACGGGTGCACGCCCTGCTATATAATCATTCGGTCAATCTATGGAGGAGTCCTTGGCAAATCTTCTTTCTTCTCCCTTGTAAAATCACACAGCGATCTTCGGTTTGTCCTGCACTTGAAACTATGGCGTTCTTCGGGAAACTCGTTGCTCTGGATCAAGAGAAGAAGAGAGCCGAACCTCTGCAACTCCTCCCTATAAGCAACACGCAGATATTGCAACAGTTTGAGAAGACTCTAGTGGGACGAGTCCTGAACCTAGAGGCACAAGAGAACACAGTCAAAGCCTTGATTGGATTTCTACCTACAATCTGGAAGTGTGAGGGCAGGGTACAGGGAGTCGAAATGGGGAAAGGTCATTTTCATTTTCGCTTCAAGGAGAAAGCAGACCTCCAGGCCATGCTTGACAATCGCCGCTATCACTTTGATGGGTGGATGAATGCTTTAGACCGATGGGTGCCAACGGTGCGGTTGGATTTCCCTTCCTCAATTCCTTTCTGGATCCGAATTATGGATCTACCGGACATGTATATTGAGGAGAAGCAAGTGGTGCGGATTGGGGAAGATCTTGGGGAACTCCTCAATTGGTCATTGGAGGAGCCGTATCCAATGATCCAGGTGATGGTGGAGTGTGATGCCCCGCTCGTTTTATTCCGGGAGACGGTTTCGGAAGAAGGTGAACTGTATAGAATCCGATTTGAGTATGTTAAGTTGGAGAACCTTTGCAAGTGGTGTTGCCGGATGACCCATGATTCTAGGAACTGTCCGGCTCGGTTGGGGCCGATGCGGAATCACTGGGAAAGACAACGTGAACCTATTCGGCGGCGTGAGAAGGATGGTGATCGCATAGGAAGGAGGGGTCATCGAGTAGAGCCTTCACCCTCTCGGTGCAATCAGGAGCAAGTTGTGATCCCATTGGAGAAGGTTGGGACCCAGGCTTCCACGTCTAAGGGAACACCGGTCCGAAGGGACCTAACGGAAGAGTTAGGCAAAACTTTGCTGGAGGCGGAGGAGCAACGAGTAGCAAAAGCGACTATAAAGAACTGGGTTCGGAAGTCTTTCGCTAAGGCAGATGTGCGAGTCGGTCTTGCACTTGCTGGAGTACCAAATACGGAGGCTTTAACGGAGCAGGCTGGTGGGTCGGGCATCCACAACAACTCGTGGTACCGCAACACAGAGGAGGAGGCGAAAGTTGCGAAGCTGGTCTATGCCTAGAATGAGGCATGGGAGAAAGTGGAGGGCAGTCTTCGTCACTCCGAAAAGGTCGATAAGGACTCGGTGGACGATATAGAGTGGATGCCGAAAACCCAGGCGGTCGCCGCCGGAGGAGCCCGTAGTTCAGGGAGTAGGTGCGTAGGACAGGAAAGAAAAGTGGCAGAGGAGGATGTCGGCCGGAATCGCCAGGGGATTCAGGGATTGAAACCCAGGTTTGGAATGGGGAGTCATATAACAAAGGAGGGGCGGAGACGGTGACCGGAGGAGTCAAGGGTGCCGGCGATCTCCCGCATAGGGTCTGCAGCTGAAGACGAGGGCCCGACGAAGGTGGGGAGATATGGGCCTAAATCAGATGGGCTTCAGGCTGCGAAGGCCCGTGTTGGGGATCCAGCCCGCGCAGGCCCGCTGATGAAGGTAGAGGCCCATGAGGGGGCAGAGATGAGGCAGCATGAAAGGGCTTCGAAGGGTGGGCCTGATTTGCCTAAAGCCCAGTCAGTTTGTTCCCTAGGCCTAAAGACCCAATTGGATGCCACAGAGGTAATATCCCCACTTACGGAGTTTGTGGTGGAAGCCCGCCAGAATAAACAAGATGGGCCAAGAGGCGGGCCTAGATTTTGGGAAAAGAAGCCAGAAGAATTGACCAAAGGATTGGTAGAGCGTTGGCGGTTAAGAAGAAAATTGAACACAACCCGTTTCGTGGCTCTTGCATACACAAGCATGCGTCTTTAGCAAAGGAAGATCCGGCAAGGGAAAATTTTGCTTTAAACGGTGCTTTATTCCCGTCCTCCGCAAAGACGGGCCCTGTTGGAGGGCAAATTTCGAGGAACTTTGAGGATCCGATGGTTAAAGAAAAACCACCAGCAGACGCCTAGATGATCCTAAGCTGGAACTGTCAAGGGACTGGCAGTTTCTTGGCAGTTCGCAGATTGCGAGAATTCTGTAAGAAGATTTTCCCGGGGATCCTCTTTCTTATGGAGACTAAACGCGATCATCAGTTTATTCAGGATTTGCAGGCAGAGTTTGATTATGATTTTCTTTTTACTGTTGACCCATGTGGTCTTAGTGGCGGCTTAGCACTTTTGGCTAAGTCGGAGTTTCAAATTCAAGTTATGTTTTCCAATAAAAATATTATCGATGTAATGGTGACCATTCATGGTAATAAAGTTTTTCTCTCTTTTGTTTATGGAGAACCTGTTATTTCAACTCGAGCGGATGTCTGGGAACGGTTGACACGCATTAGCACTACACGCACGGGACCCTGGTTTATGACAGGTGATTTTAATGAAATTTCAGGACATCATGAGAAAACATGTTGGCGAAGAAGGCCAAAGAATTCTTTTCTGGAGTTTAATCTAATGCGTCAAAGCTGTGGGATGATCGATTTCCCATACTTGGGGAACTGCCTCTCTGGAGTCGGGCGCTGGGGTTCTAATATCATTCGGTGTCACCTCGACCGGTCTATGGGGAATGAGGATTGGTATGAGCTATTCTCTCATAAACAAATGGAATATCTTAGATTCTGGAGATCAGACCACCGCCCAGTGCTCACACGTATCAACTCTAGGGGTATGGTGGGTTCTCAGAAGTTTCGTTTTGACAAACGGTGGATTTCCAAACCAAACTTTGAACAGATAGTCCAAGAGGGTTGGGCTCTGAGCCGGAATGGAAGATTACTAGGGATAGGTGACGCATCGCTAACTGCCGCAAAGCAATTTCACGTTGGAGGAAACAAGACCGGTGCCCCACATCGGAAACTAATGAGGATTTGAAAAAAAGACTGGAGGAAGCACAGAGCAGGGACTCGTCCTCCTTAGAGGAGATTGGTCACTTTCAAGACCAACTGCGAACGGCGTTGCTGGATGAGGAAATTTTCTAGCAACAGAAGAGTCATCAACTTTGGTATCAGGTCGGAGACCAAAATACCAAATATTTTCAGGCTTCCACAAAGCAAAGGAGGGCACGAAATAGGATTACGGGTATCCTGCAGGATACTGGGGAATGGACCGAAAAGGAGGAGAAGATCGAGGCCACGACGGTGGACTATTTCCATACTATTTTCTCCTCTTCTCCTATATCTGATCTGGAGTCATCCCTCGCCCATCTGGGATGCCCAGTCACGGCAGAGATGAATGCCTCTCTGACCCGGCCGGTAACAGTGTCGGAGGTTAAGGCGGTGGTTTTTGCAATACACCCCAAAAAGGCTCTTGGCCCGGATGGGATGACTGCTCTGTTTTATGAGAAATTTTGGCATATTATTGGACCTCAGGTGGTTACCATGGTACAAGAATTTTTTGATTCTAGCACCCTCGACCCCAGATGTAACGAGGTCAATATCTGCTTAATCCCTAAATCTAAGAGACCTCGGATGATGAATGAGTTTCGTCTGATTAGTCTGTGTAACGTCAGTTATAAGATAATCTCAAAGGTGCTCTGCCAGCGGATCAAGAAATTTCTTCCGAGGTTAATCTCGGAGACCCAGTCAGCGTTTGTGGGAGGGAGACAGATTATGGATAATATCCTTATGGCCCAGGAAGTTTTTCATGCCCTACAAACCAATAATATTGGAAAAAGGGAATGGCAATAAAGACGGAAATGAGCAAAGCTTATGACAGGGTGGAATGGCGATTTTTGGCAGCTCTTATGCAGAAAATGGGTTTTGATGCTAAATGGATCTCATGGATTATGGCTTGCGTGAACTCGGTTACATACCGTGTCCTGGTAAATGGTGACCCTAAAGGGGGATTATCCCATCCCGGGGGCTTCGTCAAGGGGATCTGCTATCCCCATATCTTTTCATCCTCTTCACGGAAGTGCTTATTACCAATCTACGGCAGGCGGAAAATTCGGGACGTATCTCTGGTATTAGGGTGGCCCCGACGTCCCCTACATTATCACATCTCCTCTTTGCAGATGATAGCTTATTTTTCTGTAAAGCTACGACCCAGCAATACGTTAGTATTTTGGACGTCCTTCGAATATACGGCAATGCTTCGGGGCAATGTATAAATTTCGACAAGTCAGCAATCACTTTTGGTAAGGATGTCCGCAAGGACCTCCGAACGGAGTTAAAGCTAAGACTCAATATCCCCACAGAGGGCAGACCCGACAAATATCTAGGTATCCCGGAGCAACTACAAGGGTCAAAACCGGAAATTTTTGCTTATGTTCAAGAACGACTTCGTCAACGAATCAATGGCTGGTCAGCCAAATTTCTTTCTAAAGGAGGCAAGGAGGTTATGATTAAGTCTGTGGCGCAGGCCCTTCCGACATATGTGATGTCCAGCTTTCTACTACCCAAAAGTTTACATCGAAAATTAGCAGGTGCGATAGCGGATTTCTGGTGGAGGAGTTCTCAAAATTCAAAAGGGATGCACTGGATTGCTTGGCGGAAATTGTGTCTCCCTAAAAACGAAGGCGGTATTGGTTTCAAGTCTTTTGAAGAATTCAATTAGGCCTTACTGGCCAAACAACTCTGGCGACTTCATCAATACCCCAACTCCCTAGTAGCGAGGGTCCTCAAAGGGAAGTACTTCCGATACTCTCACCCCTTTCAGGCCAAAAAGGCATCTCGCCCATATTGTGGATGGCAAAGTTTATGGAGTGCGAAGCCCTTAATCGACTATGGTATGAGGCGCACCCTCCCCCGCCCAGCAAGGAGGTTTCAACGGGGAGTGCCGGGTACAACACCGAACCGGAACCTGAGGGTTATCGATTTGATTGATGAAAATTCACACACTTGGAATGTCCGGGATTTGGAACAACATATCGACCCGGCAGATATCCCGCTGATCAGGTCCTTGATCCCATCCCGGATAGGTACATAAGATGACTATTGTTGGCATTTCACTAATTCTGGTACATACACAGTATGGTCCGGGTATGAAGTGGCACGGGCAAATCCAGAGGAGGACATCCGGTTTTTAACACAACTTCTATCCCTAAACCCACTGAGGACACTGGTATGGAAAACAGCAACTCCGAATAAAATCTGACACTTTTTATGGCAATCTCTCTCAGGAGCGGTAGCAGTTAATGAACACTTGGAGTATCGACACCTTCATCACAACATGTTCTGTCCGAGGTGTTGGGATGTGGAGGAAACCATTAACCATGTCCTCTTTACGTGTCCCCCGGCTAGGCAATGCTGGGCACTGTCGTAGATCCCGCACAACGTTTCCTCCTTCCCGTAAGATAATCTCTTGTGCAATTTCGATTTTCTTCTTTCCAGGATACCTAATCGAAAGGAGTTTGAGGTATATGTGAGATGTTACCCGTGGATAATTTGGTATCTCTAGAAAGCACGTAACGATAAGGCGTTTAGGAACCTAGACCGGTAACCTCCAAACATCCTAGACCTTGCCCGGAAGGAGGCTGCGGCCTGGCTTTTAGCGAATGAAAAAGCAACCAATGTTGTAGGTGGAGCACAGAGACCTACTGTTCCGGAAGCGCCAGCGGCCATATTTTCTTGCTTTATTGATGGCTCCTGGAAGGAAGGGGACCATACGAGTGGATTAGGCTGGATACTTCAACTGCAAGATGTGACGATTGATCTTCTAGGATTACGAAGAGTGAACAGGGGGGCTTAGTCTAGGATGACACTGAGCTGCTTAGTCTCTTATGAGCCTTTCAGAGTCTGCGTCGGAAAAGACGGTTTTTTGCGATGTTCACCACAGATTCACAGGAATTAGTTGCTATGATACGGGAACCGGACAACTGGCCGCGTTTCAGAACCGAATTGGAGAAATACAAGACACTCCAAACGTGGTTTCCTGACTTTACGTTACAATATAGCCCCAGGGAACGAAATGAAAAGACCGACATGCTGCCCCGGACCGCTCGCCATCGAAAATTATGATTCTCTTATGTTAGCACGTCTACTCCTCATTGGTTTCTAGATACGACCGTGTTTGGCTAATCAAGGAGTTATACGTCTCGTGATTAAAAAAAGAAAAAAGAAATAAAATAGAAGATATCCTCTCTCCACCATTAACTCTTCCACCTGGCAACTATTGTTTCTATTACCTCTTCCATCATACACGAAAAAGTTTTTTAGTAATTTTTGGCAGATTTTTAGTATTTTCTACAAAAATCTCAAAACCTAATTAAACTCCTTACAAAAGCATCCAAAAGTCCATGTCCAATTTCCATATGATATCTTCACCACCCTATCCAATTTACAACCCACCTTATATGGTCCAAACACGACCTCTCACTTTCTCTTAAGACCCGAAGCTATTTTGATTAATCTTTCTTCTTACCAACTAATGTAGTCAAAAAACAACACGTTACGAAAGAGAAAAAAATCAATTATTTATGAGAAAGAAGAAATTTCAAAGGCCCATGCACCTTTCACCTCAAAGGAACAACTTTTTCTAACGACAATTCATGGTAGAACATGCCAACAACCCAATCTCTATTTTTCTTGAGAAAATATCAAAACATGAAACATGTTCTAAGCAACAATGGAGGATAAGGAAGTCGGAATCTGCAAGATGGTTCAGAAAATGAAGGACTACCATTACAAGAAAACAGTTTGTTTGTGACTATTTTTATAGTCACTAAATTTGCGACTGGTTTGTGATTGATATGTAACTAATCAGTGACTACGACAATAGGAGACGCACAATAGTCACATATTTGGGCATAGGCAATTCAGTCGTTTGGTAGTCGCATATTAGCGACTCTTGTTGGAGAGATAGATATTCGTCACCAAATAGTCACAAAATACGACTGATTTGTGACCACATACATAGTGGCTAAATATAGTCGCAAACAAGTCACCAATTTGCGACTTATTTATGACTCCTTAAGGACGTCTCTAAAATGTCGCAAATTCGTCACAACGAATCATGTCGGTAGCTTTGTCAGGTAGCATGTCGGCAAGATATTAATAAGGTTGGTTGGTACTGAAAGTAGTCACAGAAGAGTGACAAAAGAGTCACAAATTTGTGACTGGTTCTTTGGGCGTCATAAAGTAGAGGCAAAATTTTGCCATAAGCAACTCACGCCTCCTCCATAGTCATTCACAAGTTTCAGAGAAAAAAAGAGAAAAAAAGAGAAAAAAAAAATATGTGGAATTCTTCTAGAGAGTGGATGTATAACCAGATCAACCCGCGCACAAATAATCTATCTGACGAATTTTTGGTGGGAGTTGATATATCATGGTTTTTACCCGTTTTTGACCATGATATAAGTCCTTTTTATCGAGTCTTTTTGGTATTTTTCGAGTCTTTTAGAGTCTTTGCAGGTTAAAGGACGATTGGAGTTTACTGGAAGTTTTTGGAGCATTTTGGAGCATCGAGGAAAGAAAAGACGAAGCGATCAAGTCGGAGTCAAGTTTTCAAGGTTTGTGTCGATCGACACGGTCCTGTGTGTCAATCGACACGAACATATCTGACGAGAAGAGAAGAATTTCCTCTGGGGCCCATGAATCCCATAAGTTTACAGAAAAACCCAGTCCGAATTTTGGACACTATATATAGTTTTTATTTAGGTTTTCATGTATATATCTAGTTTTTAATTAAGACTTGAGAGAGGAGAGTTTTGAGGAGATTTCAGACTTCCAGACTTCATCGTTTTCGAATCTCTTTATCACTTACTCTATCACTTTTATTGCAAATTATTTATTCATTGATAATGTTTACATCATCCATGTCTGAATAGTTTGCTTGTTAGGTTTAGGGTGGTTTAAGGGTTTGATGAGAAATCGATAGGATTGAAATTGTGTTAGAATTTATCTTTATGTTCTTCATCTAGATTGATTTAATTCTGATTTTAGGACTGATCAACTGAAATTGGATAACCTAGGTTGTTTTAATAGATGCGAAAGCATTATTAACAACCGGACATAATCTTAGATGAGCAAAATTATCTATTCGCAAAGAAATTTGGCTTAGTAATTTTGTGAACAATTGAACCTGAACTTAATACTTGTCTTTATTCACTGAGTTTGCAAAGAAATTTGGAATTTAGGGATTTAGTTATAGATAATCTCTGCAACGAAAGTTGATTGGTTTTATATTCCTGTTTGAGTTCTAGAACTGCGATTAACAAATCCTAACGTTTTTCATCTTTGTGTCGATCAACACGATCGTATTTTGATTCTTTCCTGCGAATTACCCATAGCCTAACTCTTTTATCTAATTGATTTCTAGATCCTTGACATCATTCACTGTTTACTTTAGCTTTCTAATTTACATTAATACATTCTTACTTAGCATAATTTGAATTCACTAATTGATTGTGTGTTTAGATTCTCTGTGAATTCGATCCCTAAGTACTACTACGATCTCTTAATTTGAGAGAGTAGCTCAGGGCAAATTTGAGCGTATCAAATTTTGGCGCTGTTGCCGGGGAGTCTTAATCACCATTCAATTTTTGATTTTATAGTTTTGTTTAAGTTTTTTTTATTTTGTTTTGATACTTGTTATTTTCTCTTTGTTTTGTGTGTTTCAGGTTTATGCCTAACTGCATTACCAGAAGCAACCAGAACGAAGAGCTTGTTGATCTCAACCTTGAGATTGGAAAGTTAGAACGAGTCAACCGAGTAGCAAGAAAGGCAGCCAACATGAATCTGTTAGTTCTGATCAGAGATGAAGATGGGTTTCTTCAAGATGCTGAGGGTCGTACACGCAATGTTCAGGGTCAGAGGATAGATGAAAATGGAGTTGTCGTTTTAGAGGAGCCAGCTGGGCGTGGGCGTACTCTGGGAGAGTACAACAGACCAGACGAGTTCTATGCCAACAGGGCAGCGATTCGTCCTCCTGCGTTCCAGATGAGCGATTTTGAGTTGAAGCCTGCTTTCTTCTCACTTGTGGCTCAGCACCCGTTCCATGGCCTATCCTCTGAGCACCACATGGACCACATTGAGAGGTTCGAGGACTTAGCATCCAGCATTAAGGCCAATGGAGTGTCTAGCGACTACCTCTACTGCAAGCTTTTCCCCTACTCTCTTAGTGGAGAAGCTGCTTACTGGTTGAAGCAGCTGGAGCCAGGCTCGCTGACTACTTGGGAGGACACCAAGAATGCTTTCCTCAACAACTTCTTCGATGAGGCGAGATCCGAGAATCTGAGGACTAAGACCGACTGAGGCATTTAAAGCTTCCTGGGGAAGATTCAAGTCCTACGAGAGAGATTATCCTCACCATGGGTTCAGTGATGTTCAGCTGTTGGGCATTTTCTTCAAAGGTATTGATTGGAGGTATCAGATGGCTCTGATCAACTGAAATTGGATAACCTAGGTTGATTTAATAGATGCGAAAGCATTATTAACAACCGGACATAATCTTAGATGAGCAAAATTATCTATTCGCAAAGAAATTTGGCTTAGTAATTTTGTGAACAATTGAACCTGAACTTAATGCTTGTCTTTATTCACTGAGTTTGCAAAGAAATTTGGAATTTAGAGATTTAGTCATAGATAATCTCTGCAACGAAAGTTGATTGGTTTTATATTCGTGTTTGAGTTCTAGAACTGCGCTTAACAAATCCTAACGTTTTCATCTTTGTGTCGATCGACACATACCTGTGTGTCGATCGACACGATCGTATTTTGATTCTTTCCGCGAATTACCCATAGCCTAACTCTTTTATCTAATTGATTTCTAGATCCTTGACATCATTCATTGTTTACTTTAGCTTTCTATTTTACATTAATACATTCTTACGTAACATAATTTGAATTCACTAATCGATTGTGTGTTTAGATTCCATGTGGATCCGATCCCTAAGTACTACTACGATCTCTTAATTTGAGAGAGTAGCTCAGGGCAAATTTGAGCGTATTAGGAGTCGAGCATTTCATGAATTTTGCAACAAGCCAAGACTTAGCCATAAGCAGTGGAGGTAAATTATATTGTCCTTGTGCGAAATGTAAAATTTCTAAGCGTTTAAAGCCAGCTCGAACCGTTTCGGGCCATTTGCATAGTTATGGTTTTATGGAAGATTATTATGGTACATGGTGGAAATTACGATGTAGTTGGGGTAGGAACTAGCCATTACGAGAATGTTGATTTTAGTAGCAGTAATCAAGATATAAATTACAATGGTGGGAATGTTTATGCTGGGATGGTTCATGATGCATTCCATGGTTCTGCGCTATTTAATGATTATCAAGATGAACATGTTCAGAGTGGAAATGATCATGTTTATGAAGAACCTACCCATGAGGCTAAACAGTTTTACGACATGTTAGATTCTGCAAATACGCCATTGTATGATGGTTGTCAGGATGGACATTCCCAATTATCATTAGCATCGCGGATGATGAACATCAAGGCTGACCATAATTTGGCTGAATCTTGCATGGATTCATGGGCGGAATTGTTTACAGAGTATCTACCTCAGCCTAATCAAGGAACCGGTTCTTACTACAAGACGGAAACGTTGATGCGAAAGCTTGGATTGCCGTACCATACATATGATGTATGTGTAGATAATTGTATGCTCTTCTGGAAAGATGACGAGGAGTTGGAGCATTGTAGGTTTTGTGGAAAACCAAGATATCAGGCTAGTGGGGGGAGAAAACGTTGATACCGGTCAGCAAGATGTGGTATCTACCCATTAGTGACAGATTAAAGATGATGTACCAATCAGAGAAGACTGCAGCGTCGATGAGATGGCATGCTGAGCACGAGTCAGAAGACGGAGTAATGTGTCATCCATCTGATGCGGCTGAGTGGAAAAATTTCAATATAATGCATCCGAGATTTGCAGAAACGTTTATTTGGGATTATGTACAGACGGTTTCAATCCTTTTGGTATGTCAAAAAACCATTCGTTGTGGCCTGTGATCATGACACCCTACAACTTACCTCCGGAAATGGCCATGAGAAGCGAGTATTTGTTTCTTACGGTTTTGAATTCAGGACCAAATCATCCACGAGCAAGTCTTGATGTGTTTCTCCAACCACTGATCGAGGAGTTAAAGGACTTATGGAATCATGGAGTTGAGGCGTATGATGTGTCGTTAAATCAAAAATTCAACCTGAAAGTTGTTCTTTTGTGGACTATAAGTGATTTTTTTGGCGTATGGTATGTTATCGGGATGGATGACACATGGAACATTATCATGTCCAATTTGTATGGGTGATACAAATTCTTTCTACTTACCAGCTGGTAGGAAGACGTGTTGGTTCGACTGTCATAGAAGATTTTTGCCGAATAATCATCCATTACGGAAGAAGAAAGTTAACTTTATGAAGGGAAAGAACGCAGTTGACGACTATCCACCAGCATCGTTGACGGGTGAACAAGTATATCAGCGTATAACGAATGTCGGAGCGCCGAAAACATCATAATGCGGTGGAAACGGACATAACAAAAAACCTGGCGGTTATGGAGATTGGCATAACTGGCACAAAAAAGCATTTTTTGGGAGCTTCCGTACTGGACCGATCTGACTCTACGACACAACCTTGATGTGATGCATATCGAGAAGAATTTTTTTGATAACATCATGTATACTGTTATGAATGTCAAAGACAAATCAATAGACACAATCAAGTCAAGATTAGATATCGTGAGATTTTGTGATCGGAAGGAATTGCATGTCGATGGTCGTGGGAATGCTCCATTTCCTATTTGGAGATTGACTTCAAAAGCAAAAGATGCCTTATTACATTGGGTGAAAAATGAAGTTAGATTTCCCGATGGTTATGTTGCAGATTTAGCAAGTTGTGCAGACATCAGTGGTGGGAAGTTTTCGGGAATGAAAAGTCATGACTGCCATGTTTTTATGGAGCGGTTGCTTCCGTTTGTATTTGCGGAGCTTCTCCCGTGTAACGTGCACCAAGCATTATCAGGTACATTTACGTTTGAAATTTAATAAATTTAATGAATATGTCCTTAATTATGTTGGTATAAAATAAATTTAATTATTCATGACTAATAAAGATGTTTTCTTAGGGATTGGAGCATTTTTCCGTGATCTAAGCAGCAGATCATTGGATCAAAACCGCCTTCTACTTTTGAAGGATAACTTTGTGATAATTATGTGTAATTTGGAAAAAATCTTTCCACCTTCTTTCTTTGATGTGATGGAGCACCTACCTATTCACTTGCCGTATGAGGCAGAGCTAGGCGGTCCTGTGCAGTATAGGTGGATGCATCCATTCGAGAGATTCTTTAAACATTTGAAAGGCATGGCGAAGAACAAAAGATATCCAGCAGGATCAATTGTTCAATCTTACATGAACGACGAGATATCATTTTTCTCCCAACACTACTTTGCATCACAAATTTCTACTGCTATCCGAAGAAGTTAATATTAATTGTGGTACCTTAATATGTTTGTTATGCTAAATACCATGGCATCATACTAATGGGATGGATGATTTGTAGGACTAGTCGGTATGATGAAGGTGAAGTACCCGTGTACAATGTGGAGGTACCAGATATATTTACTGAAGTAAGTCGTCCAAGTGGCAAATGTACTCAAGAATGGTTATCAGAACAAGATTATAAGTGCGCACATTCATATGTGATGCGTAATTGTGAGTATTTTCGGAAGTTTGAAAGGTAATTATGATTAATTCCTAAAAAAATTATAATAATTTGATATATTTTTCATCTTTGAGTGATAGTCTTGTGTTGGTATCTTAGCATGGTGGACGCACTTATTCGACCTGATAATCCAGAACTATCTGATGATGAGGCCATAGCAAAAAGAGATGATGAATTTCACACCAAGATCAAGGAATATGTATGTAATCCTGTGACTGGGCTATTAATTGATATTTTGTATTATATGAAAACGCGTTATTTCACATTATGCAGGTGGATGCGACTAAAAGTTACCAAAATTTCCCAATGTGGGTTCACGATATAGTGGAAGGTCCCGAATATAAGGCAAAGTTGTGGCCTAAGTATTTTTCAAGGGGGTATTTGTTTCACACAAGGGATTATGGGGAGCATAGAAAAACAATGAATTATGGTGTATGTACTAGAGGCCAAAATTATTCAGAAGCATGTGAGGAGGATGATTTCTATGGGACCGTCTTGAAAATTATGGAGCTCCAATATCCCGGAATTGTGAATTTGAAGATCATACTTTTCTATTGTAAATGGAATGACCCTACGCTCGGCAAAGGGACTCAAAAGAGTGATGTAGGTGTTGTGGACGTGCTCTCTTCTGGAAAATATCATAATTACGAACCATTCATATTAGGTGCGAATTTCATATCCTTTTAAATTATCCTTTATATGTTTGTTCTATTAAAATTCAAAATTATTCGTGACAGGTTCTCAAGCTGATCAAGTTTGTTTTCTTCCATACCCAAATACGAAAAGCCTTCGACACGTTTGGCTATCCGTTATGAAAGTAAATCCACGTAATCTTGTTCAAGGAAACTACAACGAGAAAGACCTAGTCATTTTGCAACAAACGGATGATGAGGCAATGACGTCTTTGGTAGAGGAAATCAATGTCGATTGTTTAGTTGATGGAAGGCAACCAATGGAAGACATCGATTTGGAGATTGCAGATGGTGACCCAGAAGATGAGTTTCAGTGTAATTTATCATCTTCAGAGGAGGAAGATGATATTTGAAATATGTAATTTTTTCAAATATTTTGTAATATATTTGTTGTACTAGATCGATGTTGGATTTTATATTTAATTAGTTGTGTTTTATTTGTGGGAATTCATACTAATAATGTTTGAGATAGTAATTGTGTGTAATCTATTTGCGGGATTCTTATTTTTATTTTTCAATCCGATAGATTTAAAGATATATATACAAAAAATGTGGGAAAGTTTTTCGAATGGTTACAATAGTCCAATGGTGACACTAACACTTAAACTCTTCAATTAACCCTCCAGGCACGGGTTCGATACACGAGAGGCACGCTGTTTTATTTTAGTTTTTTTCCGACTGATTTGTGACTCATTTGTGACACTTCGTGGTTTAGGGTAATGATTGCCACTACATTCAAATTCGTCACAAATTAGTCAGCAAATTGACACTACTTTGTGACACTTCGTGGTTTAGAGAAATAATTGCCAGTAGTTTAAAATCCGTCACAAATTAGTCAGCAATTTGATACTGCTTTGTGACTACTTTACGACCTCCACTAACAACTGTGACTAATTTATGACTAATTCGCAACTACTTATAATCTTTTTGCAAATGAAAGAACACATTCTAAGTGCATATTATTTATTTTCGTATTAACAATCTATGTAAACAATAAGATTTATAAGGAATATATTTTATATATTTTAAGAGTGGGAAAATCCAAATTCATTTTCTCAATATCTTAGCAAACATATAGCTAGTATGAATCACTTTGATGTTTAATCCATTATTTGGTAAGTTTGATGTTTTATATAGATTAAGTTGAATTCTACTAATGTGATGGATATAAACATTCAATCATTCAAAAAATGCATTTGTAATTGGTTGGAAATGATAATGGGTCATACTTGTTTGTTAAAATGTTTAGGGTTTAGGGAATCATTTCCTACTACCCAAAGTTCGTCACAAATCAGTCATTAATTTGTGACTAATTTGTTACTCCTCCGTAGGCGGGCTAATTTCGCGCTCAATTATTCGATGGCGGGCTAATGGGTCAAATTTGGGTTTGTAGGCGGGCTAATTTCGTGCCAAACCCAATTAATTTGCGAAGCATTTGCGACACATTTGCGACAACTTAGTGACCCGATGATAATATAACATCGTTAAAAAAAATCCCCAAACCAATTCGATCAAAACCCTAATCTCTCGCCTTTCTCTCTCTCTCTCTCGCAGGCGAAACGAAGAAATTTCTTCGATTCCTCGCTTTCCTTCTCTAATCTCTATCGATTCTCCTCATTTCTTCACTCAATCTCTCTCGATTCTCCTTTTTATATCCCTCTACGTTGATTCCTCTCTTTGAATCGAACCGAGATTGAAGAAATCTCTTCAATTCGTCCCTTTTTATTCTCTAAATCCTTCATTTCTTCACTTAATCTGAAACGCTTATGCCTCAAACCAGAGGAGGACGAGGCCGCTCTACTGGTGCCGCCATTGGAAGAGGCGCCAGCGGTGGAAAAGGCGCCGGCGGTGGAAGAGGCGCCGGTCGTGCAAATCCTCCTGCTTCTATGGGTCGCGGTGGAAAAGGCGCTAGAAGTGTAGTAGGGGACCGGCTGCGGGTTCTTGAAAGCTTCCTGTTAGTGGCAAAGGAAAGGAGATTGCTTTGGACGGTGGTGGATGGACCTCACGAGGACAACAGAACCGTGACGGCAGAAGTAAACCGACAGGCGAAAGGTCAACCGGTAGAAAGTCAACCGGTGGTCAGGCTTCTTCAAATTCCTCAAACCCGTCTGGTCATAGTACGCCTACTTCTCAAGGGCCAACGTCGTCTGAAGCCACTGCCTCTGTCTCTCGAACCAACTTGGTTCCACCACAGTACCCTTCTATAACAAACCGGAGTGGATCGTAGAGAGACGCGGATCCTGCTCCATCGGTTGAACCACCTCGAAGCCTAAATCTAAACCACCAACCACGCCATCAGGACGTTCAAATGGTAGAGGAGGAAGATGAAGAAGAAGATATCGAAGATGAAGAAGAAGAAGAAGGAGTCGAGGGTCAACAACTAGGACTCGACTGCGATGTTGCTGATTATCACGAAGACTACCAGGAGCTTTTGGATAATATGATGGCTTTTCCAGGACGTGAAAGTTTGCCCTTTTTGAGTGAGGTTCCCATCGAAGGCAAAAACACTCTGTTGTAAGTGAATTTGGATTACTCTATTTGTTTTATATCTGTATTTTGCTACACTGTATTTGCTACACTGTATTGAACCTCATGATATATTTTTTTACAAGGTTTACTCAGGACAGAGGACTACTGACCCGTGTCATCGCCGGGATTTTTCGCCGAAAGTTCGATGGCCCTTTCTACAGCTGGACTGTGACGCCTATAGACAAACAAGAAAGATATTTCAGAAGTTTTGCGGTAATGTTTGCTACTTTTCCTTCTTTTCCACTTTCAATTCTTATACACAACAATGTATTATTACTTAACTATATATTTTACTGTCTAGGGGATGTTCAATTGGGATATAGGGATCACTCCCCTTGTGAGGGCTCATTTTAGGAGGATTGCAACAAAGCGGATGAGAGGAATTGTAAGTCAGGCAAAGAAAAAGGGTGTGAGGCCAATTTGGATTACTCCTACGCTGTGGAAGGTAATGTGGGACCACTGGAACACACCAGAAGCTAAAGTCAGGAGCACTACGGCTTCCAACTCCCGCAACTCTGATCGTAACGGACTGGGAATCTACAAGTATGTTTCAGGCCAATCTTCTTTCTTGACCGTTCAGCAAGACATGGTAATACTTTTATCATTTCTTTCTGTCATATATACTTAATCTACCTAATCCTTTTTATCCATTCTTACAGGAGGAGGAACTAGGACGTCCTGTCTCTTTTGGTGAAGTGTTTAGGAAGACTCACAAACGCTGATGGGAGTTTTGTTGATGAAAAAGCTAAGCAAGTCGCTGAGACTTATGATAGGGCCCTGCAAGGGGTTTTGGATCAGCCTGGAGATGGACCAGAGGCTATAGACACCTCCTCTGAGCATTCTACACAGCGGACTCTAAGCATCGCTGAGAGGAATGACATCTCCTTAAGGTAACTTAATCTTCTCTCATGCTTTATGTTTCGTTTACTTAACCTTGCTCACTCTGTCTATTTTGTATGTGTTATCATCTTTGAGAATCATACTGGATTTAGGTCTATGGATCGCACTGGATGTATGTGTTATCATCTTTGACATATATTGTTTTAGTAGGCATGAATCGTACTGGATTTAGGTCTATGGTTTATATGTTTGTATTTTATATTGGATTGGATTTCAGATTGTAATGTATATTGTTTTAGTAGTTAATGATAGATATATTGGATTTCGGCTTGTAACTATGCATTTTATATCACTGTTGCAGTGTACTCAATTCGATTCCAAGGGGACTCCTTATGGAATGAGCCAACTGTCACAGGTTCAGAAAGGAAAGAGGAAGATAAGCTTCGGTGAATCTTCTACGTTATCGCTGTTAGGGATCCATGACGAGCTTAAATCAGCTCGTCAAAAGATTGCTGAAAGCGAAGAAAACAATAAGCGTCGTGATGAGGAGAATCGACGTCGTGACGAGGAAAATCAGCGATGTGATGAGGAGCTAAGGCAAAATAAGGCTCGGATTGCTGAATTGGAGAAGTTCTTTCTTTTTATGAAGAACAACAATCCCAACCTCGTTGCTTACATGTCTGACTCCTCTGCCTTCGATGCTTCTGCACCAGCCACAACCACACCTCAGGTTGAAGACAACCCTTGATAACTCTATTATGTTTCTCAAACTTTCAAACTTTATAACTCTTTTATGTTATTTATTTTTGTACTCTTCTCTGTTATGCTAATCTTTAGAACTTTAGAACTTCTTCTTTGTTATGCTAATCTTTTGTAGTGTTAAAACTTTGCATTCTTCTTTTGATTTAAGTTTCTCAGATCAAAACAGAGGTGTTTGACAAAAAAATGACCAACTTAGCAACTGAATTTGGCTATAACGATGCCAAAAAAAATCAAAGGCGTCGCAAATTAGTGGCTACTAAGTGGCACTTTAGTGTCTATTTTGTGACTAGTCAAGACATTTCAAAGAGTCTCTAATATGTCGCTTATTTACAACTACATTTGTCGTCACAAATTAGTATCAATTTTACGACTACATTTGGCGTCACAAATTAGTGTCAATTTAACGACTGCACAACTTGTCGCTACTTAGTCGTTATTTTCCCACCACCATATGTAGTCACAAATTCGATGCTACTTTGCGACAGAAACATATCGTTCTATAATAGTCGTTAATTTGCGACAACGTAGATTTTGTCGCAATGTAGTGGCCAATTTGTGACTAAAATCATCTTGTCACAACATAGTCGCTTTATTGCGACCACGATTATACAGTCCCAAAATAGTCGCTATTTTGTTACTACAAACTTGTTGTCACCAAGTAGTCGCTAATTGGCGACTAATTTGTGACTGCCTAAATTAGCGACGATCGTTTAGCGACTACCTATTTTAGTCACTAGGTAGTCACAAAGAGGTCATTTGTGACCATTTCGTGACTAAAATGGTTGTCACAAATGATATGTTTTCTTGTAGTGTACTTTCATATATCCTGATGATGGAACCAACAGTAGAAAAAGAAAACACGGAAAGTGATGGAAGAATATCATAAGAAAGACGAGAACCTTGAGGAGCATGATCTCCGCCAGATTGGAGTCCAAGAAACTACACCGAATCACATCGTGGTTTCTCTTTCGATAATATTCCCCCAACAAGATGGAGAGACAACTGAACAGGTGCTCAATCTAGGAGCTACTCTTCCAACAAGTCATATATATAAGATGGTCTCAGGATTCCATGGTCGTTTTAGTCAATAGTGGATCAGCCTTGGACAATATCAACAAATGCAAATACACCAGTCCCAGTCAATAAACGCCTTGATTGGACACATTCACAATGAATTTCTTGGCACGTGGGAATACAACACCATTCAAGCAAGAGAAGTGTAACTAAGCATGAGATTTTGTTCCATCGTAAGGAAGGATCTAGAAAGGCATTATGAAATGATTTTAAAAAATATGCTTTAAATGGGATAGACGACGTCAACTTCAAGCATGCGTATTTAAATCACTTCCGTAAACCACTTGGAAATGAGACTTCAAAGATATTATCGTTTAGAAATATGGCTCTTAACCAAAGCATCGTTCGGAGAAATATATACCAGATGTCACTCACCGCCCTGAAAAAGTATGCAACCATCAGGAGTTTTTTAAAAACAATTATAAGAGCAAGGAAAACTTCTAGGCAAAACTTTTAATCGTGCAGAAATCTCCATCAAGTGCAAAGCTGTTCATTCTTGCTAACGAAGATTCTGTTGTGCTGATGAAATATGATTCCTCATTAACCTCAAGGAAAAGTCTCTGAAGAGACCTGGTGAAATACTTTCACTACTACTTCTCCCATTTATGAGTCCAAAAATTTCTTTGAATGCCTATCATCATCATCATCAACTAGAAAGTGAATCCGATTTTTTTTTTTTTTAATCTGGAACAACTAAAAAACCAGTGTTTTTATCGGTATAAGTTGTGAGTTCACTCTTGTTATCCGAATAGGTGTACAATTTAGAAGCCAATTTTTTTACAAAGAAAAGAAAATTGTAAATACACAAATGCTTTTATTCACTTAGTAAATAATAAACGAAAAACCTAACCAATGATCTTAAATCTTTTTTTCTGTTTTGTTTTTTATTTTTTATTTTGGTCGAAACCAACAATTAATGATCAAAATTTTGCCGTCTATACCAATTTTCGTTTTTATTATTATTTTTATTATTATTTTTGTCATTGAGCCATAAACAAGGGCATCGAAAAATGAAGGTCACAATATTATCCATTCTCCTTTCTCCGATTGAGATTCCTCCAATCTCCTGCTCTTAGGTTTTGATCTAACTTTACGTTCTCAAATTCAATCAAATTTGGCGATTCGATCTGTTTGTTGGTTGACTGATTTGTTCTAGCGAGAGCTGGGAGGTTTTAGGTTTACTGACATCGTCGCTTGGGTTTTAGCGGATCCAAATTGTTATACAAATCTTTAAAAACGAGCTACGGATTTGATCTTACCGTGCAATCTATCCTCCTGCTGTTGTTGTTCTTGTGTGATCTGTGGCCTTTTATCGTTTATGTGTTTTTGATTGAATATTGGAGAATCGATGTTTGTTGGTTGACTGATTTGTACTAGCTATTATTGATGGGAGGATTTAGGTTTACTGACATCGTCGATAGGGGTTTAGGGATGCAAATGCTTATACAAAATCTATGGATTTGATCTTATCGTGCAATCTATCCTTCGGTTGTTGTTCTTCTGTGATCTGTGGCCTTTTATGTGTTTACATTCTGATAGTTATGCTATTGAGTGTGATAATCGCATCTCCTGCCAATATGTGTGTTTGTTTGTCTCTTATATAACTCAAGTCTTAACACAATATCTGTCTTCTAATTTCATCTCCAATACGCAGGGAATTAAAGGATAATGGCAGAGGAAGTGGATGATGAGCCTCTCGAACCTGCAATTATCGCACACGCAGCTTTCCCTGAATCCCAATGTTCATTTTGGGACTGCAAAAGACGAGTTCACTTCACAAGTGTGCCATACTGCTGTGGCGTTCACAGCCTAGCTGCGGAAGAAAACAGCCTTCTGCAAAGCCTGCTATTGTTTTCACACAAGTCCGAGATCTTGCAGTTGGAGAGCTCTATCTGTCTTAAAGTACTTGATACGTTCAAGTCAAATGTAAACCCAGGAATCCCCAATATCACTACTAACCTGCTGGAAAAGTATCCTTGACTTCAACCACGTAAGAAACTTTTATCATTTTCGGTACTTTAACTTGGTTATACCACTTGTTGTTTTTTCTTTTGCGGCTGTTTTAATCATCAATTGTTGTTTCTCTGTTTTGTTTTGTGCACACAAGTTTGACTTAAAACTTTTTAAAAAAGAGAAGTTTCGGAGTTGGATATTTGTCAATCCGTATGATGTTGATAAGGGTCGAGATTCCATTTGGAAGCACGACCATGTCGTAACGAAGAACAACATTGTACGTAGTTCAGGCCTAATTTCCCTCATGACCCCAACATCGCTAAGCTTTGGCAGTTACCGCTACACAATAGTTGTTAATAGAGATGTGAAAAAAAGTCTATTCCTCATGCTGTACAAGCCAAAAACCATTGGAATAGGTGGTGATAAACAATTTTCTTACAATGTTAAACTTTATATTTGTATGTATGTTTATTAGTTATCATCTTCTTGTTTTTAGCTGAACATGAAATGCTTGCTCCTCTCACCACAGAACGTCGTGTAACCGTCCTCACAGCTGATACCTTTGATGGTACTATTTTTTTATGCAGAAAAATATGCCTTAGTCATGTTTTTCAAACCAGCGTAAGTTTTTTCTTTAGGATTCAGTATGCCCTGGTCATGTTTAAAATTGTTGTATGCATTGTTTGGAAGCTTAATATTCATTTTTTTTTTGTATCAGGTGTAACCTGTGCAATACCTTAGCTCAGGTAAAAACGCTCATCTTTTTATCTATAAAATGTCATTTTCATATGGTTTATTAGTTATATTTTCCTTCTTTTGTTTTGTTAATTATTTTCTTTTTCTTTATCATTAGACTTATAAAAAAGTTGCAGCACTTTTTCATAATCATGATCGTTTAGTTCTCGCATCTATTGATGTTTCAGCAGACACACACATCCAGATATGCACGGAGTAAGTGCTTCAACATTTTAAATAATCAACATTTTATAAACACCAAAATATAAAACGAGTCTATTCACTATATTTTCAGATTTGGTATAAAGACATATCCTACAGTAATGTTCTTTCATGAGATTATCGAGAATGGTTGGCTGATTGACTTGGAAGATTTTATAAGCTTGATAAAAGACATACTCTCAAACAAATAAGAAGCTCATAAGGAAACGACATATATGGATTAACATACTCTCTGAAGGCCAATTCTGTCTTTTATCAAGCTTATAAAATCTTCCAAGTCAAACAGCCAGTTATTCTCGATAACCTTTCCTGCTGCCTCATGAAAGAACATTACTGTAGGGTATGTCTTTACACTAAGTCTGAAAATATCGTGAATAGACTCGTTTTATATGTTTGGTGTTTATAAAATGTTGAAGCACTTACTCCGTGCATATCCGGATGTGTGTCTGCTGAAACATCAATTGATGCGAGAACTAAACGATCATGGTTGTGAAAAAGTGCTGCAACTTTTTTATAAATCTAATGATAAAGAAAAAGAAAATAATTAACAAAACAAAAGAAGAAGAAATAACTAATAAACCATATGAAAATGACATTTTATAGATCAAAAGATAAGCGTTTTGACCTGAGCTAAGGTATTGCACAAGTTCACCTGATATAAAAAAAAAGTGAATATCAAGCTTCCAAGCAATGCATACAACAATTTTAAACATGATCAGGTTAGTAGTGATGTTGGGGATTCCTGGGTTTACATTTGACTTAAACGTATCAAGTATTTTAAGACAGATAGAGCTCTCCAAGTGCAAGATCACGGACTTGTGTGAAAACAATAGTGGACTTTGCAAAAGGCTATTTTCTTCCGCAGCTAGGCTGTGAACGCCACAGCAGTAGGGCTGATGAAAGCTTTGAGGATATGGTTTCTGGAGATAAAGATGTCTTAATCATGTTTTTCAAACCTTGGTAAGTCTGTCAGATTTTGTTGCGTTTTGTGTTTGTTTAATATATCATTGTATGAATGTTTGTCTCTGATTTCTGATGTGGCAGGTGTAACCTTTGCAATGAGTGTGCTGAGGTAAAAATCTATGGCCTAATATCTATGAAAATTGTTTATCATTGATTGGTAACTGTTAACTTATTTAATTCTTAATCTTAGACCTATAAGAAAGTGGGAACTGCTTTTAAGGATGAAGCAAGTTTGGCTTTTGCATCGTTGGATGTTTTAGTAGCTGAACACATAGAGATCGGCAAGACGTAAGTTTTCACATTTCATAAACCAAAGTTTAGGTAATATATTTTTCAGGTATGATGTAACGCAGCACCCGACATTACTGCTCGTTTCAGAAAGTCTGGTCGAGACAAAATCGTTTCAGAACGTGAAAGATTTTCTTGGGTTTATCTGTGATAGAGTTGGCCCGAAACCAATCTAAGCCACCAAGGCCTTTGGTTCTTCATGTAACACCCATCTCTCTATCTTATCCCACGATCCATCAAAGTCATGGATCTTTTATACTTTTCTTTGATTTGGTTTTACTTCTACTTTTCCTTAACGATGATTTTTCGTTTTGCTTTGAGAAATGAATTGGTATGGAATGCCATATATAGAAAAATGATCGATCGAACGATAAAGTTTTTAAATGAATAATAATATGATCTTATATATACATATAAGCATGACAAACCAACAATCTGAAACAAAATAAAAATGAAAGACCTATCTAAATCTCATAAGAACAATCGTACGGCTTCCAACAAAATATATAACTAGATATTTTCATGACTATAAGCCACACTTTCAGCTATTTATCAATTGTTTGTGAACATATAAAGAAAATGTAACATTTGTGTGTGAGGAAATTTGAGAGGAAATTTCGAGGAGTTGAAATTCAGATGATTACTGTGTGTGAGATTATGGACACTTGTGTTTTCAATTTTCATTGAGATCCCTAGAACTTTGAGTACATACAAGTATGATCATGAAAGAAGAACATATAAGCAATTTTAAAACGTCGAAAATCTTAGATAAAAATTATTATAGAATAAAATGGAGACTATCATAATACATAATATTATCATCACAAATAATATATATAAATTATTCAGTTTACTCGAGGTCATTTTAGTAAATATAATATTCAAAAAGTGTACTTTTCAAAAATTATATATAAAGGTGTGTTTTTCAAATTTAAAAACATAAAAGAGGTGGCTTTCCAAATTTCTTCTATTAAATATCACTCACACAAAGGAAATAACAAATAATAAGAATTATATTTATGGAGAATTGGAGCTTAATATAAAACTAGGTGATCGGCCCGCACCGTGTGCAGATATGGATTTTTTTAGTAAATTACGTCAATTTTGGTATCTAATAACACGATTATATCATTTATAAAAATTAAATATGCATTTTTTTATTTTTTAAATTAATATGCATGTAGGAAATTAATATGCATATATATATATTATTATTTCGAGAATCATTGTGAAAATTATGGATTTTTATATCTTATAACTTTTTGTATTTGTATTGAAATAAAACGTTCGATAACAATATGTAAAATTTCATAATTAGTAAAACGCAAAATTAAATTTTTAATCTTTTATAAGCGAAAACCAAAAAAATTGAACACCACAATTTAATTAAAGAAATACATTTGTAAACAGCAAGATGAAAATCGAGTCAGTGATGGATCCAATTAAAAACCATAGTAGTAACGACAGAAATGTAAAAGTGTGTTTATGCTTTCGGTCAATCAAAACACGTCTTGCTACAAAAAAAAAAATGAGAGGAGATCAAAAAGATTTTCTCCCGGAAATCAACAAATATTTCAGTTTTAGTCCTATTCTTTTCGCATATAGTCGTATAACGAAGAAACCGTTGAAGCTCATAAGATTGTTTCACATTTATCAAAAAGATAGAACGTGGATCAACAACTTCAAACCAATGCTTTTTCCCATGTGGTAGCTACCAGTAAAACTATTTGCATGAGATTAACGGGATGATTGGTTCACCCGCTACCACCGCTATCACCCGCAAACGCTACGGTTGTGGCGTTTGACAACAATCATGTAAACGCTTTATACCACTCTGTGTCGCTCCAAATCTCTCAAATCCAAAAACTGCTTCCCTCGAATGTTTGCTGTTGCGGTTAGATAATTAAAAAAAGGGATTACTGCAAAAAAACCCTCAAAATGGGCAAAGTTTGCCTTTATACCTTTCAGGTGATTTAAATGCAGGTCAACCCACCAAGTTTCGGTCAACCCGCTATACAACCCTCACCGTTATATTGCTCACAGAATATAAAACACTGCGTTTTACATCATTGTAAAAAGCAAAAACCTTGCTGTTTTTATAAATTCTGGGGGTCGGATTTTGGTCAAATATAATTGGGGATTTAGGTTAGTTTAGTCAAGTCTCTTTTCTCTTTTATCGAAGAAGCCTTCTTCTTCCTCAAGAGCAAGGGTGAAGCCGTTCTTCATCTTCCTCAAGAGCAAGTGTAGGGACAATGTCGTTGAGTTACAGTCGAAGCCGAAGCTCTTCCTCAAGAGCAAGTGTGAGTGGTGGAAGTCGGCGAGCTAATGGTGATTATGGGATTCTAAGCCGTTGTGTTTGCGGTGAGTTTACAATAATGAAGACATCTCGGACCTATGAGAACCCAGGAAGAAGATACTACGACTGTAGGAAGAGTAATGTTAGTAAATTGGATTATCCTTTGCAACTAATTGTCAATTTATCATTTGATTGTTGTATTAGTCTTATCATTTGATTGTTGGGTTTATAGCAAGTGTTTGGTACTTGTTTACGTCGAAGGAAAATAATTGACATTAAGATTATGTATTTGTGTGTTCGTATATGTATGGAGTTTTATGTATGGAGTTTATGTATGGAGTTTTTATAAATGTGATGATGATTGAAACTTTTGTTTTATGAAGTAATGTCTGCTAACACATCGGCTTGAAACATACAAGTGCTTGAAACACGACAAGTTCTACAAAAACATACAAGTGCTTGAAACATACCAAGTTCAAACAAAAACCAAGTTTTACAAGCCCAGCAAATATGAAAAGCCCAGCAAATATGACCAAGCATTACAGAAACAAAAAACTTCCAGTTTTCGTCCTCTCGGATCCATTGTTTTACAAGAAAATATGACCAAATCATTTGTTCTTTCTTTTGTCGCTGCGAAGTTGCATCTTCTTGCGTTCTCTGGCTTCGTACAAGCTACTCGGTAGAATGGTGTTATCACTTGTATCTCTCACTGACCTGCCCAAATGAATGTAATCATCACCTGTAAAGGTGCTTGTAAAGAGTCCTACACCTTGCTGCAACAAACATGATCACATCAATAAAGGTAACAAATCAATAGATTGGGTACTGATGGAGTAATAGATCAATACTTGGATACTCTTACCATAGGTATATGTGTAGGCCCTGTATCATAAATTGGTTCCATAGGAGGAAGTGGTTGAGAGGACGAACCACCAACATCAGATTGAGGTTTACGAGGTCGTCCTCGTCCCTTTCTTGGTAGTGCAGAAGATATGCTCGGTAGATCTTCTAATGGTTGACTTTGAGCAATCTGATGTTGGATATGTGCACCATCGGAGCTTAAAGGACATACAGCGGGTGTTTTCCTAGGCCTTCCAGGTGGTTTCTTAGGGGGTTTAGGAACTGGTTCATTCTTACAATGGAGTTTGTTATGGCCTTCTTGTCCACAAGTGTGACAATGCTGTATGACAAACCAATTAGAAAATATGAGACAATATACTATGAGAAGATAGAAATAGGCCACACTTACTATTTTAGTTCCTCGCTTTGACACTTTTCCTGGTCTCGGTTCACCCTTTTCTCTCTTTCTTTTCTTCCCAGGAGGTCTACCAGGAGGCCTCTTATACGGAGGTGGCTGCACTCTTATATTAGTAGTTTTCTCCCACTGGTTTAGTCCTGGTACAGATCGTAAACTAGAAGCATAACATCTCTTAAGCCGATTCACCGTGAACATCTCACATATCAAACTTTTTGGATCTTGATCTGCCTGCTTCTCTTGTCTCAGTGCTGAAATGATATGGCAACATGGTATCCCACTGATGAGGTACATCCTACAACTGCAGTCCACACCACCTCTCATTTTTACAACATACCTATCATAAATATAAGTTAAATGGTCAAAGTTTTGTGGGCTGCGTATATATAAAGTATCCGTAGACAAATATACAATATACCTGTCATTGAAGTAGCCGACCTCATATTCACCCCTTCCATAACTTAGTGGAATACAATTCTTAGTTTTTTCGATTTGCTCATCTAACAGAGCTATTGATTTAGGAGTGTATTCCCCTTTTGCTTTCTCTGCCTCAGACCGTTTCTTTTCATTTCCTAATATCACGCATTTCCTAATCTCTTCAAGCATCTCTACAACAGGCTTGGTTCTAGCAATCCGAATAGTTGCATTGAATGACTCGCCAAGGTTGTTTTCAACAGCATCACACTTAGCAAACTCACTAAAAAAAGCCCTGCAAACTCACCTAGCAAAGTCAGAAATAGATCTATGATGGGACAAGTTTTATTCAAATGAAATGTAATAGAATGTATACCTTGACCAAGGAGAGACAATGTTCAGCTTTAAATCATCAAATGCAGCCGGAGATAGAATCTTCAACTCTTCCATCTTTTTTTTAAATGCAGTAGGGTAGTAAGCATCTGCAGCACCCCAAAACAAGTCTTCAAAATCTGCTCCAGAATGTTTCTTCTTCCAGTTGGCATGAACATGTCTGGCACATAATCTATGCTCTGCATATGGCAGAACATCTTTGACTGCTGCAACCAAACCTTTGCACTGATCACTAGCCAGAGTTAATCCATTTCCCGTTCCAAGCTCTAGATCGTCAGCCAAATGTTGAAAAAACCACTCCCAATTGGGTTTATTCTCAACATCAACTACGGCCCATGCTATTGGGAACATCTGATCATTAGGGTCCCTGCCACAAGCAACTAAAAGAATTCCACTCATCCTCCATTTGAGGAATGTACCATCAATGTGAATGATCCTCCTACAAGCTGCCTTCCACCCATCTTTCAGAGCATGAAAAGCCACATAGAATCTAGAGAATGTAGTTCCCCGTACCTCACATTCCACTGTGGATCCTGGATTGGTTTTCTTCAAAATATCAACATAGTCAAAAAATCTTGCGAAAGACTCTGCTTGCTCCTCATCAAATATTTTAAGACACCTAAGCCGTGTCCTCTCGCATATTGTTTCTGCTACATTTATGTTACGTTTTAACAGCTTTTTCTGCAACTGCTTTGCAGAGATATTTGGGTTGATCCTAAATTCTTCAAGGTACAGCTCAGCAAGGCGAGCATTGGTGAGAAGTGAAACCTTCCCTTGCCAACTACAATTATGTTCACCTTTGAAAGATCTAACAACAACTCTAACGCTGCTACTGTTTATAGATGCAGAAATCCTCCAAGGACATCTCCCATCTGAGCAAATAGCGACCACTCGCTTATTATCTGACTTAAAAAGCTTGATGTCTCTCTTCTTCCTAACTGCATACCGAGTTACAGCAGTTTTGAATGACTCTATAGATCTATATTCTTGTCCCAACTTAAATTTTTGATAATTGTTCTCATCTAATACAGCATCTGCATCATTCTCATCCTCACTACTACTCTCATTCGGTTCCATAAACTGACCAACAATAGCATCGACAGCATCATCATACTGCTCCTGGTCATCATCATTCTCATGCTCTAGATTAACATCACCCGATTCTGAACTAAGAATATCATCTTCTGAAAAGTTTTTTTCTAAACCTAGCTCAGCAGCTTTATGCCTACTAATGTATGGATCATCTTCCCTAACAACATACAAAGTCATTGCCCCAACACTAACAGCATTATCCACCACCTTCCTCATAATAATATCATCTTCAATATCCTCTTTCTTGTTCATCTCATCATTTGGTGGAAACCATGACATTTTTTTCATGTTATCATCATACCCAAGAAATTCCTTGATAAGCGTAAACACTGACCTAATGGTAAAGTTATCACTAGCCATCTTTCCTATTTCACGTACCTCTCCTCCATGATATGTCTCGCGCTTTGACCAATATCCACCAACGTACATGAACAAATCGAAACTGCAAATGAATCTCAAATTAATACTACATCAAATGAAATAAGTGCATGAGAGAAAATTTGATTCGAAACTTACCTTCTGACTTGCTCCATCGCTCCAACAAAAACGAACCCAGAATCAGAACTATCAAATCCGAGCCAAGAACAACAAAATCGAACCCAAAACATAATCAAACCGAGAACAAAAAGGAACCCAGAACCCGAAACTCCTCTTCTTCGAAATCAATCGAACCCGAAACCCAAATCGTGAAATCGAAACCCGAAACCCCAATCGTGAAATCGGAACCCGAACCCCCAATCGTGAAATCGGAACCCAAAACCACAATCGTGAAATCAATCGGAACACGAAACCATCAAATATTTCCCCCAAATCGATTTCATATCTGATATTGTCGATTTCATATCTGATATTGGCCCTATAATCAATATCCCCAACATGATTTTTAAAACAACATGATTTTTTTTCTTTGTCGTTTTTAGGGCCAAAAAACAACATAATTTTTAAAACACCATGTTGTTTTATGTTATTAAAACAATCGATTTAAAGTTCCGTTAAATGTTATTAACGTCATTAAACATTGCCAGGTCATCGATACAGAAGAGGGTTGTATAGCGGGTTGACCTGCATTTAAATCACCTGAAGGGTATAAAGGCAAATTTTGCCCACTTTGAGGGTTTTTTTGCAGTAATCCCTTAAAAAAAATAAAAATTAATTTTTCTTTTTATCAAGAAAAGAAAAGATTTACTTAAAATTCAAAATAAATATAATAAATTAAAAATTGATATATTTTAGTATAGCAAGAAAAGTCGCAGAATTTAGAAAAGGTGATATTGTAGTTGTCTGGCTTGTGAAGGTGGAAAGGTTCTCCTTGTTATTACAGAAAAGTCGCAGAATTTAGCAAGAAAAGAGAGATCAATGTGCACTGAAAGAGATTGCTATAGGAAAAAAGTACTTATGTCGATGATTGATTTTGCCCTTTGAGACCAACTTTGAGACGGCTCTTCTTGATTTCATAGGAAACAGACCCTGATTTAGTGGCGCTAGGCAATGGACATCAAGTTAGATTGCAATAATGGAGAAACAAAGTTGTCGTAGTCTTTCGCTCAAGATTTAGTTTATGGTACAATAATTTTGACTCTAAAATCCTAAAATATGAAAACTTTCTCTACTTATGTTAAAGAATTAAAATTCTAGAACGAATAATATTTTAGAATTCCTATACCCTGAGTCATCCTGTACAATGTTCACTAAGCTTGAAGAATGGAACCCGTACAAATCACACAAACCAAAAGAACATTGCTTGAAAACACCTACCAAAACAAAAACAAAACCAAAAAAAAAATCTGGTATGAAATCTTATGCACATACAAACAAAAGTAACAAACAAAAGAATGAACAAAAAGCAGCAAAATAAATATATAAATAAAACAACAACAAAGAATAACTAATATAAACCTAAAAATGAGGCGCTTCTAAATGTTATGACTTGGAGAGAAAGAAAAGTCGATATATATAGGATGCTGCCAATAATCAGAAAGTTGAGCCGATTTTAGTTAAAAATAAACATCGTACTTATAAAATAACAAATATATTCAAGATTGACCTAGATATTTTTCACGAAATATATCACTTGAAAGTTAATGACATATTTCTACACGAAATGAAAGTTTGAAACTTATATCCACATGTAGGTCGGTTTTATCGGTTTAGGTTCCATGTTCGATACCAAACAACTTAAGACCGAGAACAAACTGAATTAGAGAACCCATCCCATTTGTAATCGACCCGTAACCCATCTTAAAAATAGCCAACAATTCCCAATTTATAGTGTGAAGATCCTTAAAAATTGAGATTTCAAAATCGAGTGTGAAGAAGTAGATTTTCCTAAATCGAGTGTAAGTTTACTGTTCGGGTTTAGGATTTCGTAGATTAGATGCTCGATTTGATCTATCTTAAAGGAAGATTATGTTTGCTGTTTTATATAGTAGGTGTCGAAAGTTCAAATTTAGAGTAGTGGAAGGGTGTTAGGGAGTCGGTTTGAGTTCGGCTTTTGGGCCTTGTATGTATCGGGCTATATGTTAGCTTGGGAGTCAAGTCTTTTGTTTAGGATTTCTTTATATTGTATATATACACATGTATAGCCGTCGATTATCACAACAAGAACATATTCATATCTTTACATGGTATCAGAGAGTTAACATTCTGAGACCTAAAATCGTTTTCCTTTTCTTTGTTTTGTTCAAGCTTTGTTTTTTTTGTTCTATTTCGAAGTTCGAAACGTCTCGGGTTCTTGTGTTCTTCGTGTGAGATCTAGCAAGGATGGTTCAAGGTGAAGATATCGTTGTCTCTAACAGTGGCATCACGGAGGTTAAAAACACGGAAGCGGCCGTGCCGTACTCAATCTATGCCTCTGATAACCCAGGAGTTCTCATAACGTTGGTGACGTTAACTGGTGAGAATTATAATGAATGGTGTTTTGAGATGACTAATGCTCTTCGTGAAAAACGAAAGCTTGGCTTTGTCAAAGGAACAATACCAAAGCCTGTTGCAAGTGATCCAAATCTCGAGCTATGACTTTCTGTAAACTCTATGATTGTTGGCTGGCTTCGAATATCTATTGAACCTCGGGTCAGATTAACCATTACCTTTATCTCGGATGCACACAAGTTGTGGGAAAATCTAAGAAAACGTTTCTCGGTGGGGAACAAGGTGCATGTGCATCATATCAAAGAATAGTTGGCTTCGTGTCGACAAGATGGTCAAGCTGTGATTGACTATTATGGACGGTTGTCCAAGATGTGGGAAGAGCTGGATATGTACAAGCCTTTGCCACTATGTACGTGTTCCGCGGCGGCTGAATACGAGAAAGATCGTGAGGAAGAGAAGATGCATCAGTTTGTGATGGGTTTAGATGAAGCTCGCTTTGGAGGTTTATGTCAAGTTATTATCTCATCAGATTCTACTCTTGATCTTGGTGAGATCTATGCAAAGATAATTCGTGAAGAGCAATGCCTCAACAAAGCAACAAAGCGTGAATCTCAACATAGTGCAGTGGGTTTTGTTACTAAGCGAGACTCGTCTCTTGTTCAGTTGGGTTCACGTTCTGGTTCGAGCAATTCTAGAGGTCGAGTTTCATAATGTACTAATTGTGGACATAGTGGTCATGAGAAGGTGAACTGTTGGCAGTTAGTTGGTTTTCTAGATTGGTGGGAAGAGAGATCACAAAACAGAGGAGGAAGTGGAAACAGAGGTATGACCAGAGGCGGTCGAGGAAGTTTCAGCAACGATCGCAGTCGAAAACTCGGGAACTAGAGTAATGAATGCTCATGCAACCTCCTCAAATCAGTCCTCATTCCCAGATTTTTCACAAGAACAATGGAAGACGCTTTCTCAGCTCATCACCGAGAGAGCTAATTCATCTTTTGATAAACTTTCCGGTAAAAGTATACATGGTGATCTCATACTAGACACGGGAGCATCTCATCATATGACGAGAGAGCTCTCGTTTCTAGTGAATACATCGAGTATTCCACCATGTCCTGTTGGGTTTGCAGATGGGAATAAAACATATACAACTCACACGGGTGTTTTTCCATTAACTGATCGTATCACTCTTACCAATGTGTTGTTTGTTCCAAATCTGAATTATTCATTGATTTCGGTGTCCAAGCTACTGAAGCAAACAAATTGTTTTGCTGTTCTAACGGATACGTTGTGTGTTTTACAGGATCATTTCACGAGGACCCTGATTGGAGCCGGTGAAGAGAGAGATGGGATTTATTATTTTCAAGATGTTATGGCTGCAAGGGTTCATCGAGTTGCTAGTCAAGTTATTAGTTCGGCTGATCAGTTTCGTTGGCACCAGAGACTAGGACATCTGTCGTTTTTGGTTTTAGCATCTTTACCTATGTTATTTTTGCGAATAAATCTGTTGACCCTAGTCCATGTGACACTTGTTTTCGGGCAAAGCAGACTAGACAAGAGTTTTATGATAGTTTCAATAAATCAAATGAGTGTTTTGAGTTGATTCATTGCGATACTTGGGGTCCCTATCGAACACGCGCTTCATGTGGAGCTATTTATTTCTTGACGATTGTAGACAATTTTTCTAGAGCCGTATGGACTTATTTACTTGCAGAAAAATCAGAGGTTCGTACGGTGATTCAAAATTTTTGCACCATGACGGAGACACAATTTGGTAAAACAGTGAAAGTGGTTCGGAGTGATAATGGAACAGTGTTCATGTGTTTATCTTGTTTCTTCTGGGAATATGGCATTCTTCACTAAACTTCGTGTGTGAATACTCTACAACAGAATGAAAGCGTTGAAAGGAAGCATCGACACATTCTTAACGTGTCGAGGGCTTTGTTATTTCACAGAAACTTGCCTACTAAATTTTGGGGTGAAGCCGTCATGACTGCAGGTCATCTTATTAATCGCACTCCTACAAAAGTTCTAATTGGTTGTTCTGTGTATGAAGTTCTACATGGCGAGAAGCCATCATACAATCATCTCAGAGTATTCGGCAGTTTCTGTTACACACATCATCGGTCTAGAGACAAAGATAAGTTTGGTGCACGAAGTCGTCAGTGCATATTTGTTGGTTATCTTTCTGGTCAGAAAGTTTGGAAAGTTTTTGATTTAGAGAAAGAAGAATTTCTAATTTCTCGAGATGTAGTGTTTGATGAGGATGAATTTCCAATGGCAACATCCCCAGTTTCTATGTCTCCTTCTATATCTTCGTCACCATTGGGTTTCCTTGATGAAGATTGGCTAATTGAGCCAATTACGAGCTCTAGTGAAAGGGGGAGCTCGACCGTGGCTGCTACTCTAATAGTTGATGGTTCACTAGCTCATGTGTCACACAGAGATTTGATTGTGTCAAACAGAGATGTTGTATCCGCCCCTGTGTCAGACACAAATCCAATTGTGTTAAACACCGATTCAGACTCAACTACATCTGTGATCGCCACTGAGTCGCCTCAAGTTCAGGTCAAACTTTTGGGCCAAGGACAACGACCACGTCATCCTCTAGCAAAGTTTCAAGATTATTTTTCTCATAACGCAGTTTGCAATGATAAACCCCATCTTCCTCCCCACTGTCTCCTCTCATCGCCCTCTGAAACCAATCCTGGTAAGACACCTTGTCCTATAGATGATTATGTTTCCGACCTTCTTTTCTCACCATCGCACCAAGCTTTTCTCGCAGCGGTCACTGCTAATGTTGAACCCAAGCGTTATTATGATGCTGTTAAAGATGTTGTTTGGCGTTGTGCCATGACGCATGAAGTTGTTGCTCTTGAAGACAATTATACTTAGGATATTGTTTCGCTTCCGCCCGACAAAGTTGCTATTGGTTCAAAGTGGATTTACAAGATTAAATACAATGCCGATGGAACAATTGAGAGACAAAAAGCTCACTTAGTGGTGCTTGGAAATAAACAAATTGAAGGAGAAGATTTTGACGAAACCTTCGCACCGGTGGTGAAGATGAGTACCGTTCGTGGTCTTCTTAGAATTGTTTCTGCAAAAGGATGGGAAGTCCATCAAATGGAAGTGCATAATGCATTTCTTCATGGCGATCTAGAGGAGGAAGTATACATGAAATTACCTCCTGGTTTTACTCACTCGGATCCTACTAAAGTTTGTCGTTTGCGTAAGTCGTTGTATGGGCTTCGTCAAGCTCCTCGTTGTTGGTTTTTGCCAAGCTTTCCAAGGCTCTTTTGGAGTTCGGTTTCGTGAAGTCATATTCTGATTACTCGTTGTTTACATTCACACGTAATGGAACAGAGATCCGCGTTTTGGTCTATGTGGATGACTTGGTGATCGCAAGTAATAATCTCGAAAAGCTTAAAAAATTCAAGGCGTATTTGGGAGACTGTTTTCATATGAAGGATTTGAGAGAATAGAGAGTTTAAGAGAGATTAGAGAGCTTTAAAGAACATTTTTCCATTCATTCAAGATGGATTAATACAAGAACTACAAGCTGCTATATATAGGCACTTCTATCAGCTGAATAATGGTCATAACATCCTAGCTATTCATTTATAAGAACAGATCATGGCCGTTGATGAGAGAACACGCTCCAACATTCAAAATTCCCAACGGTTCACTTGTGATCCTTCTTGTGTACTAATAGTGACTCCTTGTGGTCCTCCTTTCATACTGAAAGCAACGTGTCCTTTACTTCCTAAGGCATCACGTGATGCTTATCCAACAGCTCACAAATTCCCTCTTGTTTATTTAAAACATACTGATCAGTTTCATAATCTGATTAGGGGTTTAATAAAGCCTTGTACCGGAATTCATGTCAACACTCCCCCTCAAACTTGACCATAGGGATTGGTCAAGTTTGGACAACCATGAAGCATTCCCTCATTAAAACCTTAGTTTGGAAAAACCACTTGGGATAAAAAAACACCAGGCAAAGGAAAAAGAGTAGAACGCCTCATGGCTAAAGAGGATCAGTGTGATGAGAGATCCACGAGTCCAAGTTTAGAATGTATGAACTCGCAAACCTTAGTACTAGTAGCCTTGGTGAAAATGTCATCCAATTGGTCTTCACTTCTTGTATAGCAAGGGAGAATGACTTGTTGTTCCACTGCTTGTCTAACCTTGTGACATTCCACTTCTATATGATTGGTCCTTTCATGGAATACATTGTTGGATGCTATATGAATGGTCGCCTTGTTGTCACAGTGCATGGTGATAGGAGAGGTTGTTTCTATGCCCAAGTCTCTCAGCAGTCCTTTGATCCATATGAGTTCACTAGTAAGCTTCCTTATAGCTCGGTACTCTGCCTCGACACTTGAACATGATACAACCTTCTGCTTCTTGCTCTTCCAAGTAACTAGATTCCCTCCAATGAAGGTACAATAATCGGTTGTTGATCTCCTGTCCACCCTATCACCAGCCCAATCAATGTCACAATACCCCACAATCTCTGTGCTTTTATTGCAACCCATCCATATTCCTTGCCCTGGTGCTTCCCTCAGATATCTCAAGATCCTTTCCACCATATTCCAGTGATGTATCTTGGGAGTTTGCATATGCTGGCTGACTTGGTTGACCGCAAAACACACGTCCGGTCTGGTAATGGTGAGATAAATAAGCTTCCCAACCATTCTTCTGTAGTGCGTGATATCTTCATATGGCTTATCTTCAAACTCCCCCTCACATAACACCTTATAGCCATCTTCAAGTGGAGTCTTGGCTGCTCTTCCTCCAAGCTCACCTGCCTCACTTAACAAATCAAGTGTGTACTTCCTTTGGGATAGAAACAGCCCCTCTTTAGATCGGCATATCTTAACCCCTAGAAAGTACTTTAACTCACCCAAGTCTTTGATATCAAAAGTTGATTTAAGAAAGGTTTTAGTTAAGTTGATACTTTCCTTGTCACTTCCTGTGATGATGATATCATCCACATACACTAGGATGACCACAATGCCTTGTTTACTAGTGAGAGTGAAGAGAGTATGATCTGCTTCAGACTTAATGAATTCTCTTCCATTAAGTGTTGTGCGTAGTTTATGATACCAGGCCCTCGGTGATTGTTTCAAGCCATAGATTGCTTTCTTTAATCTAAGCACATTTCCTGGTTTGACGAGGTGTTCCAGGCCAGGGGGTGGTCGCATGTATACTTCATCTTCCAATTCTCCTTGTAGGAAAACATTCTTCACATCCATCTCCCAGAGATCCCATTCCAAGTTGACTGCAAGTGATAGGACGATCCTTATGGTATGTAGCTTGGCCACTGGAGCAAATGTCTTAAGATAGTTTTCCCAATATGTCTGAGTGAACCCCCTTGCTACTAGCCTTGTCTTGTACCTCTCCACCTTTCCATTGTGAAGACCCATCTACTTGTTACTGCCTTCTTGCCTTTGGGAAGCTCAGCCTCATACCACGTATCATTGATGATCATTGCATTAGTTTCATCTCCAACAGATTCTCTCCACTCTTCATGCTCCATAGCTTTTTCATATGAGCTGAGGATGTACTCCTGATCCAAACCTCCAATGAACGCTTGATGTTCTTGAGGATACTGAGCTAGAGAGCACACTGCTTGTATGGGATGAGCAACTGCTTGAGCGTTGAAGTTGACCCTAGTGTTGATCCAATTGGAAGCAGGATACTTGATTCTGGTACTCTTTCTCAACGTTTGTCCCTGACCTTCTGATATACCCTATATTTTACCACTTTTTTCTATCTATTTTAGTATGGTTTTATATATATTAATAAAGCTTTTGGACCAAAAGAGGTAGTTTTCTCGTATATGTAGATTTTAAGGTCTTAACAGGTTTTATCATCAAAAGGATGTAAAATGGAGCAAAAGGAGTATCATCTATGATGCAGCTACTCATCCAAGTCAAATGAACCAAGCCAAGTCATTTTATCTTGAAGATAATGCACATTCTCAAACTGGACAGAACGTATACGCCAGAAGTTCGCTAACTAACGGAGGATCAAATCAGTTTGGAATTTAATGAAACTTGGTATGGAGATAGCCCTTTGAGTTAGATTTCCAATGGAGTTGGAATTTCATCAATTGGAGCTGTACTTTGGAAGATACACCCGAAACACTGAAGATATGTCAAACTGCCTTCGAAGTGAAGTGAGTGCAGAATGGATCCAAGCACCGGGCCAGCCCATGGGCCGATACCCAGATCTTTTCCGACCTTCTAGAAGAGTCATGGAAGCCTCCAATACCAGTCATGCAACGCGTCCGTTATTTGGACCGATATTGCCTCAGTTTCGACCAAAAAGACGTATTTGCCCGAAGAAACCCTAACCGACTTAAGCCTCCTTAAACCCCTATATATACTTGCTTTTAGCCTCTATAGGAACTCAAGAAGCCGGTCTTAACAGCCTAAATCAATACCTAAACATGTATTGCGTTTTTCTCTTGTTCTTAATGTTTATTTGATTGTAGAAACCTTTAAGGATAGATTGACTTTGTCCTATTGCAAAGAGATGAGATCTAACTCCTTACACTTAGATAAATCAACGAATTATACTGTCTATGTGCTTTACTCTTGCTGCTACGTGTTGCAAAACATGTTAGAGTTATAACTTTGATTTGATTTCTATGCACTTTCTTAATTCTATGTCTTTACATATTTAATCGTTTAGAGTTTTATTCTAGAATTGGCTTAGCTTCCCAAGGAGTGATCTTAGGTTGATATACTCTCCAAAAGCTTGTTATATCTCCGGACCTAGTATTCGATGAGCTAGGCGTCTTAACAATTCGATTGGTTAGTTAAGGAGTCTAGTGAACAATCAATCTTGAGCATAAAGCATGTTTTCACCTTGTAATAACCTGCGATAGTTGAGTCTATTAGGGTGCAAAACGTAGATGGTTAGTTACTTCACGATAGTGGAATGACCTTACCTTAGTGATATGAGTTCTAGAACGACTAGTATTAAATCCTAAATCGATTGCTTGTGTTTGCATATGTTTTGTGAATTGTTTGAATTCTAATCTTAATTGATATCTATCCCTTTACTTTATTGCTTTGTTATTTGCTTCCATAAAACCCCAAAAACCAAATAATATGTTCCCTTAGCTTAATCCGAATCATATAGGTTTGTAGTGCATTCATCACTTAGTCCTCAGTTGAACGATCCCTAAGTATTACAATTGTCTTAACTGTGCACTTGCAGTTCCCTAGGGGTTATAAATTTAAAGACCTAATTGCATAAACCCTAGATAAAAGTTTTATGGCACATCAAGTTTTTTGGTGCTGTTGCCGGGGACTTTTGTTTGATTGCCTGCAAATTTTTTGATAACGATTAAGTCTAAGTTTGTTTTTGCTTTTGGATTTTTCTAATTTTTCGTTTTTGTTTTTGATTTTTAATCTTTGTGTGTTTCAGAGATTCGCCAATGGAGCATCACAATCCAAAGAGAATGGCGAGCCCTTACCCTCGTGAAGAAGTTGGAGATTACATCCCCATGCCTCATGAATTCCATCAACCGCCACTTTCTCACAACAATCGATACAATCCAACCTTGTATCGTCCTTGGGAAGCTTATGCAGGAGAAAGTCGCCCTCATCCTCATCACATCCGTCCGCCACCATCACCACAGTCCCACCACCATCCCCACTGAAACCCCCAAGAAAACAAACTCGAAGCCTTAATGCATCGATTCATGGAAGACACTAAAAAAGTCATTCATGATGTCGATTCCAAGATCGAGACCATAAATTCATCTCTTAAGGAGAAGTTTGAGGTCCTTATTGTTCAATTTGAAAAAATTGAATCACGTTTGGCCCAATTGGAGGAGATAGAAGAGGTTCATACTCGACATCTTCACGAAGATAAAGACGACATCGTCGATATCAAGCATAAGATTGATCAAACATATGACCAATTGGAAGAAACAATAATGGACACTAAGGAAGACGTTGGGAGGCTTAATAATCAACTAAATTCAGTAGCTATTAAGGCTTACCAAGCTGCTCAAGCCGTGGGAGAAGTCAAGACCAACCAAGGCGAACTCACCTCGAAAGTGGAAGAATTGGAGAACGATAAAAGGCTAACAGTACAAACCCTTGGAGCCGTTCGTTTTGACCTTGACCACCATGATAAGGAGATCATTGACAAGACAACCACCCTCAAAGGAGAAGCAATCGGTACCTCCAACCGTGTGAACTAACTCGATGATCGTTTAAAGAAAATCGAAGAAACGGTGCAACTTTGCTATCCTTTGGAGAAAAGAGAAGTGTCGATCAATGAGCCAGACCAATTTGATGAAGATGGAGAACACGACCTAAGGAGACCTTATTTACATGCTAAAGGCAACCTCAAGCCTTTAGAAGACCTTCCACCACCCTAAAAACCCAAGGAGTCGAGCTATCCGACTTAAAACAAGCGCTTTATGGGAGCCAACCCATATTTATGTTTTTGATATTATTGCTTTGCTTATTCTAAGTTTTTGGATTTGATTTTATTTTTCTCAACATTGTCATTCATTATTTTATCTATCTATGAATTTTTCAGGCTTTTACAAAATTGTTTTTCAAAAACAAATGTGAATTTTTAAGAAGAACGATGAAAAGGAGATCGAACATGACTTGTTCTGTTCATGGAATGAATTGAGCTCTATATCAGCCCGGACGTTTTTGAAATTTGGTATGCACGAAGGAGATAGTCTTATGAAGCTATAGGAAAAAGTATAACATGATTTTCTATTACGGTTAGCAAGTTATGACCGATTGAACAAGACCGTCTAGGAAGGTTACGAAGCCGCATCTTCAAGCTTTTTCATAGTTCAAGGCACCACGCACCAGGCTACAAAATCCATACCATTGGAAAGATCTCGTTCTCATGAATCCGTAGCATCTTTCAGATCTCAATTCCGATGTGTATAGACGAAGAAAAAGCTCGACGAAAAATTGCATGTATCGCGCACGATGACCTTACGGCGACACGGGGCCATACCAGACCCGATATCGACCCACGACATCGACCGGAATCGTATCCCGAACACCTCGCGACATGAGTGCCCAGTATCGGTCACACGTACCGGTCGTGTTTCGCGACCGATACACAACACGATATGCCTCGTCCCGCGACACGACCATCGACCCGCAACACGACAACCCTTCCCGCGACACGACCACTTGACCCGTGACACGACGACTCGACCGTACCAGACCCGATACCAAACCACGTCCTCAACCTGTATCGCGTTCCATCCGGACCGCGACACGAGTGACCCTGTACCGGTCACGCGTGCCGGTCATAAATTGTGACCGGTACTCGGCCCGTTCTGCCTCGACTCGCGACCATCTTCCACACCATACCGACCCGCGGTACCGACCGGTACCCGGACCGGTACGCAACACCACCCCGCAACACCACCCCGCGACACCTTCCTGCGTCCCATCCCGATCCGTGCCGCGTCTCGACCCGTCCCGTCCCTTCGTCCCGCGACCCACGTCCTGCGTCCGTGCTGGTCCCGATATCGGTCAACCAACCCGACCGGTACTCGCTCCCGATCCGTCCCGTCTCGACCGCCCTGACCCTACCCGCGCCCACACCTTCCCGCACCATCCTGCGACACGACGCATCACGATGCCGGCCGACACCGCCAACCGGTACCACGACCGGTATTGCCTCGACCCGCGACTCCACACCCATCCGACCACCGTCTCGTGCCGTGACCGCCTAGGACCCGAGCCACCACTCGACCGTCCTTGACCGCGACTAGCCACCCGACACCTAGACCGGTATTGATCACACGCGTCCCCATCAACCACCACAACTAACCGGAGTCACGAGCCATGGAACACCGAACCACCGCTTCGAACCACCGAGCCGACCACCTAACCATTTGATCAAAAGAGGTTAATTTTTCTCTTTTTCACTTTTTTAATTATTTTAAAACCATTTTTCACACATAATTTTTAAGAATCCAATTTATTTTTTCATCAACATGAATTATTTTTCCAAAAAATTATCTATTCTTAATTAAATTATTGAGAGTATTATTTGATTAATGAATTTTTGCATTAACATAAACATATTGGTTAGATTTAAATGGTTTTAAACATGATTTTCACATCTTGAAATATTCATTCATTGATTTCAGCTAGATTGATAGTTTTTCACAATTTGGATTCATTATTTTGATTTCTTTTTGTTTAAAGGGAACTTAACTTAAACGGCACATAAATTAGGTAATATTACTAGAAGTATATAAAACTTTTTTTTATTACTGATTTATTTTAAATGCCTAGCGTGCCCTTGTAGTTACGTTCTGACAAAAAACCTAATTACAAAAATGCCATTACTTTTGAGTGCCACGTCAGATAAAATCCGGCGCCACATAGGAAATCGCTGACGTGTATTAATGAACCCTGCCGTAAAGCATTACGGCGGTATTGACGGCTGAGTTATATATACGATGTGGCTGACTTTAAAAAATTGACTGATTTACATATACAAATAAGCCAAACGATACGACTGAGTTACGAAACGTGGCTGATTTAAGATCTTCTGGCTGACTTAAGATTTATGTGACGGATGAGTTTAAAATAATCTGCCTGATTTATGAGCTAATGGCTGACTTACGTACATATATGACGGCTGATCTGTACATCGGCTGGTTGAGATATGTTTCTCACGATGATGGAATGATCATCGACTGGCTGTGTTACTAAATGGACGGCTTACCTATGGAAGGTAGTTACGACTGATTTAAGTATAATTAGCGTAAATCAGCCATGTTTAGCTTGATTAATAGTAAACTCGGCCTTATTACGTCTGATTTATTAGCGAAAAATTAATTACTACAATAGCATTTATTTGACGGTTGATTTATTTGACGATACAGCGGACATAATATTTTCCAGCTTACGCCCTTTTATGGCCTCTTTCCGAACCCGATTTTTGTTGTTTTTATTACTGAAATAGTATTCACGTTGCAACTGACTTACATATGCATTTGATGATTGATTTAGTTAGGCTGATTTACGATTTCGTTTTGTGGCTCACTTGCCATATAAGCAAAAAATTAATGACATCAAATCCGATTTTCAATGTCATCAGCTCCTATTTTCCATGTCATTGTTAGAGTTTTATGTTGTGACACCGTGTCTTCTTCTTCTTCATCTATTTACCTTCTTTATCATCTGATACCCAGAAACTTAATCGTCACCCTCTGCATCTATTTTCCTTCCTGATTTTTTTTTCATTGATCTTTGATAGAGATCTTATGGATCCGGTAATTATTGTTTCTGGTAATTGGGTCAAGAAAAACAGATACGTATTCAACACCGACGGTAGAGGGTGTAGAGTTCTGTATTTAAATGATGAAACAACATACGATGAACTTGCGAAGGCGGTACTCGATGATTATGGATTGAACCATTCGAGCATCAGATTCAGCTGAGCTACATGTTCTCGAATAAAACTTTGAAAACAATGGCGCACGATACTCCACCAGTTTACGTCTCCAATACTCGACAGTTGATAGATTTTCTAAGCCTAAGGAAATTCGAACAGTTACGACTCTGTGTAGAGATTACGGAGAAAAAGGAGAGAGAAATTAGTCGGAATGACGAAGTGATAGAGAAGAAGAAAAGCTTATTCAGTTATGGCTCAAAAGTAGAATCTACATACGAAGATAACGGTGGTTTCAGTAATGATAATTGTCCTAGTGTTGAAACAAAATAAAAAGATAAACGCGACGATGAAGACATGGATTGCGTAAGTAAAATTGAAAGTGAAGAATACGAAGTAGGCGAAGAAGACGAAGTAGGCGAACAAGACGAAGAAGATGATGAATTTGAAAGCCGATTTGATATGTTCTACGACCGGATGGTGCTTCATCTGAAGATGATAACTTCAGTTTATACGGTGAATCTCTAACACAAGACGAAGATTCACCGATGCTACTGCCTAAGAAGAGAGCTCAGAACATGTCGGTGAGCGTATCGGAAAGGAATCCAGAGGTTCTAAGGTTGGAGATTTCTTTGCTAAACCTCGCGGTAGGGCAACGATACGAGAGTAAAGCCGATTTGGAGAAACGACTGAAACTTCTTACGGTGAGAGATCAATTTAATTTTAATGTAGACGTATTCAATTCGGACACACTTATTGTTAAGTGTTAGGTTGATGGATGTCTCTGGAGAGTTCGTGCTTCTACACAAGGGGAATTACCGGCATTTTATGTTCGTATTTACGATTCAGAGCATACATGTTCTGTAACTGAGCGTTCGAATCGATCTCGACAAGCAACACCATATATTTTAGGCCAGTTGTACAGAGATTATCTCTGCGACGTTGGTCCGTCAATTTGACCTAAGAGTGTTGGAATAACTATCAATAAGCATTTTGGTGAAAAGGTAATTACTAGTATGTTTTGGCTGACTTATTTGTATAGTACAGCTGATTTTTTAGTACGTTTTGGCTGAATTATTTGTATATTACAGCTGATTTATTAGTATGTTGCGACTAACTTCTATTTCAGCTGATTTATTGGTACTTGAGGCTGACTTATTTGTTTATTACAGCTGATTTACTTATTTACTTGTACTTTACGTTTTCCGTGTGGACATATGGATTATTATATAGATTATTGGAAATCACATAGGACGCAAAAATTTGCTAAGGAAATTGATATGGGAACTTCTGAGAGTGGGTTTGAAGACTTGCCTCCTTACCTATATATGATAAGAAGGGCAAATCCGGGTACGGTTACGCGTCTTCAAATTGATGAGTTTGGAAGATTCATGTATGTGTTCCTTGCGTTTGGTGCGAGCATAAATGGGTTTCCTTTCATGCGCAAAGTTGTCATTGTCGACGGTACGTTTCTTAATGGTAAATACAAAGGGACATTTCTCACAGCACTAGCTCAAGATGGTAACTTTCAGATTTTCCCAATAGCCTTCGGTGTGGTTGACACTGAAAATGATGATTCATGGCACTGGTTTCGTAACGCCCGTGAACCAAAAAGTGGATTTTTGGTGGGTGTCGATCGACACAGGGGTTGTGTGTCGATCGACACGAGTCAAAATCAGACCGACGGTTTAGGTTCTGATTGCCGGTTTGGTGGGCCGGTTTAGGGGACACCCTAGGGTTGTATAAAAGGGCTGGAACAGATGCGTGTTGGTCTCTTTTTGGCCGAAAATCAGAGAAAGAGGAGGATTTGAGAGAGAATCAAGAGAGGTTGTGAGTTGTGTGTGATTGTGGGTGAAGGACAGTTTCTGCTCGAGTGTTTGAGAGGGCAAACGGCTGGTCAATTCGAGGAGCATTGGGGTGAAACTTGGTGGGTAAGTTCTCCAATCTCCGCTCTTGGTATAGGTGAAAACGGTTCGTCTTTTTGTTGATTATTCATCGAGTTATGGCTGTTTGAACTCGATGGGTCTGTGCAGATAGGTTGTCTGCGATCAGTCGGCTTCGGGGTTGATTTTCGATCGAACCAAAAGGATTCTGGAGGCGATCCGCATACCGACGCGTAGCTGTGTCTTTTTAGTTTCCAGAACAGTCGTCCGTTTTTGTTTTGGACCAGTGGTTCGTCGTGTGCGAGTCGTTTTGTAACCGTTGGTCCCATTCTCATTTCGATTCTTCGAGGTGAGTGTGTGATCGTGGGTTTGTGTGGGCATAGGGATTGATGGAATGCGTTTGCTTGGTGTTTTGTGTGTTTTGTGATTGGAATTGTCCAGGTGACTCGACGAATCGCGACAGATTCGAGCCACGAGAGGATAGGCTTGTTTCTGGGTTGTCGTGTCGATCGACACCATGGTGGTGTGTCGATCGACACAGGACGGAGTCATGTCGATCGACACCTAGTGGCTGTATCGATCGACTAGTGGCTGTGTCGATCGACACAGAGTCCCTGTACTTGTTCGTGATTGGTTGTTCTTGTTGTTTGCTTGTGTGCTCATCCTGGTATTTCTATTGATTGTTATGTCTATACTTAAATAACCCGTAGACGGGATGACCGCGTCGCTGAGTATTTGTGATAATACTCACGCAACTCTTTTTGCCATGTGTTGCAGGTAAAGAGAAAATGTGATCGTGGAATCATGGCCAGGAAGGAGAGATGATCTAGGGTCTCGTATGGCTGTGTGCGGTTGTAGAATTGCTAGGTGGCTAGTGAATTCTGAGTTGTAGTTAATTGGTTATTGGTTATTGTTGGATTGTTATGGAATTGAATTGGATTAGTAATTTAATAAAGTATGAGATTTATTGAATTGGAAGTTGTTATTGATGGTTATTGTTTTCCGCGATGCATGTTGTATTGGCCCAATTGAGGATTATTATCTGTGATGATAATAATCTGAAGGAAAAATTTTAAAATTTTTGGGTCGGGTCGTTTTAGTTTGGTATTAGAGCCCTTAAGGTTCTAGGGCGGGTGCAATTGATTGATTGTGTGATAATGGATTGATTGCTGTGTGGGTTTGGGGACATAGATCATCTCTTCCGAGCGTTCAATGAGATTCCACGGTAAGTGTTGTATGATTTATGTTTTTGTTCTAGTACTTAGTAATCTGCTGTGAGTGCAGAGTTATGGCTAGAGGTGCTAGAGGCAGAGCTCGTGTGGTAGCCGTGGTGGTCGTGGTGGGTGTGGGCGAGGACTTCAGAGTGAGTCAGATGCCGTGAGTGTGGCCCAGGAGACCACGCAGGAGCAGGTGGCAGACTCGCAGGCGTTTCAGGAGGGGTCTGTGGGTGTGACTGGTACGAGTGCCATTGTGAGGGCTGGTGGGGCCAGTGTGGGTCCTGAGGTAGCTGTTGGTGCGGGGGGCCCGGGTGGGGGTGCTCCTGTAGGTGTGGCCCAAGACCGAGATGATCGTCTGGCGGGTTTGCAGCAGTTGATTCTGGAGCGGTTACCAGGTGGGGTACCGCCTCTGGGTCAGGCTCCGGGAGTTCAACCAGGTGGGGCTGGTGTGCAGCCAGTGGTGGCTGGGGTTCAGCCGGTAGTGGCTGGTGTGCAGCCAGTGGTGGCTGGGGTTCAGCCGGTAGTGGCTGGTGTGCAGCCGGGTGTGGCGGTTGTGGAGGAGCTTCTATCCTACCTGAGGATGATTGAGTAGATGCAGAGGATTGGCACCGGGTTTTTCTCGGGTGGTGCCAAGCCTGAGGAGGCCGATGAGTGGCGACGGAGATTAGAGCGTAATTTTCGCTCGATCAGGTGTCCTGAGGGATACAGAGTGGACCTGGCGGTTCACTATCTGGATGGTAATGCGCATCTCTGGTGGAGAGGCGTCGAGACCAGAAGGGTGCAGGCCGAGATGGTCTGGGAGGATTTCTTGGCAGAATTTAACGCCAAGTATTTTTCCCAGGAGGCGGTGGATAGGATGGATTCGAGGTTTCTGAACCTGACTCAGGGAGGTCGGACTGTGAGAGAGTTCGATTTGGAGTTCAGTCGGCTTTTGGTACATGCTGGAAGGGGCATGGAGGGCTAGCAAGCCTAGGCGAGGAGGTTCCTCGGGGGACTTCGAGCTGATCTGAGGACTCGCTTCAGGGCGAGTAAGTTCGCCACGAGGGCGGAGTTGGTAGAGACGGCTGCTGCGATCGAAGAGGATATCAGGGAGTAGGCTGTGGTGGTTAGTCCACCGGTGCAGCAGCAGCGGAGGCAGCAGTCGGGTTCGAGCAGGGGCGGCAAGCCTGCTCCGGGTCAGAAGAGGAAGTGAGAGGGAACTTCAGGGCCAAGCCAGGGAGGTCAGAGTGTTCGGGATGCTTCGGGTGCGGTGGCATGGGCCACAAGATGGCGTACTGTCCAAAGAGGAGAGAGGATCGGGCGGCTCAGGTGTGTTACCACTGCGGGGAGCCGGGGCATATCAAGCCCAGGTGTCCTAAGTTACAGCAGATGGCGGTGGCAGCAGTGCAGCCATTGGCGGTCCAGCCGTTGGTGCAGATCGCAGCGACGCCACGGGTCTTCACTTCGGCCGTGGCGGGCGGTTCTAGCGCCAGACCGATCACAGGTAAATTCCAGACTTGATTGCTTTTCATTTTTAATCTTGGTGTTCTTTGAATTTAGTCGGTTTGGAAAATTGTGAGTCTGCGTTAGAGTGTCGGGTCTTAAAGCACATGGGATTGTGCAAGGACCTTAGTTGTGGGCGGATGTGAGTCCCACGTGTTGTTCGATTTGGGAGCTACGAATAGCTTCATTACTCTAGAGTGTGCGGAGGGTAGTGGGATCCGAAGCGATTCTGGAGAGCAGACGGGAGTAGTTAAGGTTGCTGGTGGCAGGACGTTAGCTACTTTCGGGCGGGCTCGTGATGTGGACATTCTGGTGGCAGGAGAGTCGATGCCAGCAGACCTGGTCATTAGTCCGGTGGAACTGTACGATGTTATCTTGGGTATGGATTAGTTAGATCGGTACAGGGTCCATCTGGATTGCCGTCGGGGACGTGTTGTGTTCGAGCGGGAGACAGGAAGGTTGGTGTATCAGGGGGTGAGACCAACTTCCAGGAGTCTCGTGATTTCAGCGATACAGGCCGAACTGTTGATTGAGAAGGGCTGTGAGGCATATCTTGCGACTATAGTGATGCCGAAAACTGTTGGAGAGGTTGCAGTGGGAGATATTTGGGTTATTTGGGATTTCCAAGATGTATTCCAGTCGTTGTTAGTATTGCCACCGTCGCGGTCGGATCCATTTACGATTGAGTTGGAGCCTGGAACGACTCCTATATCTAAGGCGCCTTACCGTATGGCTCCAGCAGAGATGGCAGAGCTGAAGAAGCAGCTGGATGATCTGTTGGGGAAGGGTTTCATCCAGCCTAGTGTTTCACCGTGGGGAGCGCCGGTGTTATTCGTGAAAAAGAAGGATAAGAGTTTCCGTTTGTGTATCGATTACCGGGGACTTAACCGAGTCACTGTGAAGATTAGGTATCCTCTACCACGCATTGATGAGTTGTTGGATTAGTTGCGAGGGGCTACTTGGTTTTCCAAGATTGACTTGGCGTCGGGTTACCATCAGATTTCGATCGATGAGGCGGATGTTCGGAAGACGACATTCAGGCGAGGTACGAGCATTATGAGTTTGTGGTGATGCCGTTTGGGTTGACGAATGCCCCAGCAGCGTTCATGCGGTTGATGAACGGGGTGTTCCAGGAGTATCTGGATGTGTTCGTGATCATCTTCATAGATGATATCCTGGTATACTCGAGGAATCCGGAAGAGCACGAGGTGCATTTGAGGTTGGTTTTAGAGAAGCTGCGGGAGCAGAAGCTGTATGCGAAGTTGAGTAAGTGTAGTTTCTGGCAGCGAGAGATGAGTTTTCTTGGCCACGTTGTGTCAGCAGAGGGGGTTTCTGTAGATCCGGCTAAGATTGAGGCTATCAGAGGTTGGCCTAGACCGAGAAGTGCCACCGAGATCAGGAGTTTTCTCGGGTTGGCGGGTTATTACCGGAGGTTCATCAAGGGGTTAGCGAGTATGGCGTAGTCGATAACGAAGCTGACAGGGAATGATGTTCCGTTTGTGTGGTCTTCAGCTTGCGAGGAGAGTTTCGGGAAGCTAAAGGAGATGCTGACTAGTACAACGGTTTTGGCGTTACCTGAGCCGGGTGAGCCGTTTGTGGTATATACAGATGCTTCAGGAGTTGGTCTGGGATGTGTGTTAATGCAGCAGGGGAAGGTTATTGCGTATGCTCCGAGGCAGTTGAGGAAGCATGAGTGCAATTACCCTACCCATGATCTGGAGTTGGCTGTGGTGATTTTTGCACTTAAGATTTGGAGGTCTTATCTGTATGGCGGGAAGGTGCAGGTATTCACAGACCACAAGAGTCTGAAGTATTTCTTCACTCAGTTAGAGATGAACAAGAGACAGAGGCGCTGGATGGAGTTAGTTGCAGACTATGACCTGGAGATTGGGTACCATCCGGGTAAGGCTAACCTGGTTGCAGATGGGTTGAGTCGGAAGAGGGTTGCTTCAGATCAGGAGCGGGATATGGAGGCTCTATTGAGCGAGATCAGAACGTTGAGGTTGTGTGTGATCTCACATGAGCCGTTGGGTTTAGAGGCAGCTAACCAGGCAGATCTGCTGAGGAGGATTCGGGTTGCGCAGGAGAAAGATCAGGGGTTGACTGATGCTTCTAACGCGACGAATTCGGAATATGTGGTCTCAGCGAGTGGGATGATACTGGTGAATGGGCGGGTTTGTGTACCCAAGGACGAGGATCTGAGGCAGTAGATTCTGAGAGAGGCCCATTCGAGTATGTTGTCTATTCATCCGGGGGCGACCAAGATGTATCGTGATCTGAAGTGGTATTATCACTGAGTCGGGATGAAGAGGGATGTAGCTAGCTGGGTTACAGCGTGCAACGTGTGTCAGCTGGTGAAGGCTGAGCATCAAGTTCCGAGTGGTATGTTGCAGAGTTTGCCCATTCCGGAGTGGAAGTGGGATATGATTACCATGGATTTCGTGACGGGGTTGTCGGTGTCACGGACTTTTGATGCGATTTGGGTTATTGTGGATCGTCTGACCAAGTCAGCACATTTTCTGGCCATCAAGAAGACTGATGGAGCGGCAGTTTTGGCTAGAAAGTATGTGCGAGAGATTGTGAGGCTGCACGATGTGCCAACTAGTATTGTGTCAGACCGGGATCCGAGATTTACTTCAGAGTTCTGGAGGGCATTTCAGGCAGAGATGGACACTAAGGTGCATATGAGTACAGCGTACCATCCTCAGACAGATGGGCAGTCAGAGAGAACGATTTAGACATTTGAGGATCTGTTGAGGATGTGTGTGCTTGATTATGGTGGTCATTGGGTGGATCATCTGAACCTGGTTGAGTTTGCGTATAACAACAGTTACCAGGCGAGTATTGGGATGGCTCCGTATGAGGCTCTGTATGGGAGGCCATGTAGGACACCACTATGCTAGACTCAAGTGGGGGAGAGGAGCATGTTTGGTGCAGATTTTTTTCAGGAGACGACGGAGAAGATCCTTGTCTTTAGGCTGAACATGAGAGAGGCTCAGGATCGGCATAAGAGTTACGCCGATAGGAGACGGAAAGAGCTGGAGTTTGAGCTGGGAGATATGGTGTATCTCAAGGCAGCTATGTTGAGGGGTCCTAACAGATCCATTTCAAAGAATAAGCTGAGTCCGAGGTTTATGGGTCCGTTCAAGGTTGTGGAGCGGGTCGGACCGGTGGCTTATTGGTTGGAGTTACCTCAGATTATGAAGGCTTTTCACAAAGTCTTCCATGTTTCGATGCTGCGGAAGTGTCTACATGAGTCTGAGGAGGTGTTGGCTAGGACTCCGGAGGATCTTCAGCCCAACATGACATTGGCGGCGAGGCCTGTGAGGATTCTCGAGAGGAGGGTCAAGGTTCTGCGCCGGAAGAGTATACCGTTGGTGACGGTCGTGTGGGACTGTGACGATATTGAGGAGGAGACTTGGGAACCAAAAGCGTCGATGAAGAGGAAGTTCTCGAAGTGGTTCGAGAAGCAAGCGGTGGCTTGAGTTCTTTTTTTGGTTTTCAGAGTCTGTATTAGCATGTTGCTATGATTGAGATAATTGTATTTCGTTGTGGATGTAACGAGTATACATTTTGAGATTTAATAAGATGAGTTTGCCTTATTAAATGTGTGGTTAAGACGTGTGTTCTCATGAGATGACTAGTGATGTCATGGTTTGTGATGACTGGTAGGTCATGTGGAGGTCTAGCGATAGAAGTCTATGTGAGTTAGAGCTTGCCTATCGGCTAGGATGGCTAGGAATAGGAGTTTTACGTGGGTTAGAGCTTGCTCATGTTCCAGAAGGGGCTGGAAATGAGATTTGTTCATGTTCTAGGAGTGGCTAGAAATGAGATCGTTCATGTTCCAGGAGTGGCTGGAAATGAGATCGTTCACGTTCTAGGAGTGGCTGGAAATGAGATTGTACATGTTCCAGGAGGGGCTGGAAATGTAAGCTCTATGCACGTTAGAACTTGTCTATGTCCTAGGGAGAGTCTGGAAAAGAGGTTTTATTTGAGTTAGAATCGTCTTTTCCAGGGACTCTGCGAAACACCCTGGTGATTGGGTTGTTTCGGATGACCACGAGAGGTGATTTCAGTCGACAGGTACTTATGATGCATGTATCAGAGTATTGCTCAAGGAGACGAGTAGGTTTCCTTCATACTGAGGGATAGTGGTTCTCTCCAGGGGACGAGTGGGTTCCTGCATGTACTCGAGAGTTGGTGGTTCTCTCTAGGGGACGAGTGGGTTCCTTACATGTACTTTGAGGGATGGTGGTTCTCTCCAGCGGACGAGTGGGTTCATGCACACGTAACTCAAGGGGTGACGATCCTGCGAGTGAGTCTGGTGTACATGTATATGAGTTATGAGTATGAAATATGAGCAGTAGCGTCTGAGCGTGGTTGTGAGTATGGGATTGGATGAACTTCGGGGATCGGGAGTGGATCTCAGGTGGTGCTGACCGAGTGGGGTCAGGATTGCAGCCGTGGTGAGACGGTGCAATGAGGCTAGTAGGAGCCTAGTAGAACTCGGGGATCAGGTGTGATCACGAGTGGTGCTGGCTGAGGGCCAGGGTGTGTTGTGGACGTCGAGTCTGGGGTTATTACTGGAGTCTGGATTCGGTTCGGACAATCCTGGTAGCATATGTTACGCCGATGGTCGTACATGTTCTTGTTTGATTGTTGTACGATCATTTGGTCCAATACGGGGTCAACGGTTGGTCGGACATGTTCTTGTTTGATTGTTGGATGGTCAATCGGGCAGCCATAATCCGGACCATGGGGCGTGCATCGTTGATGTTCCGGGTGAATCTGGTCGAATTTTAGGCGAGAGTGTTAGCCATAGCAGGATGGGTTGTGGGATTCGAACGTGATCTCGAAGGATACTGGCGGGGTGCAGGTCAGGTGGTGGAGACCGTAGTGTGGCGGTGTCGCATGATTCAAGGTCGAATCCGTGTTAGTGGGGGAGAATTGTAACGCCCGTGAACCAAAAAGTGGATTTTTGGTGGGTGTCGATCGACACAGGGGTTGTGTGTCGATCGACACGAGTCAAAATCAGACCGACGGTTTCGGTTCTTATTGCCGGTTTGGTGGGCCGGTTTATGGGACACCCTAGGGTTGTATAAAAGGGCTATAACAGATGCGTGTTGGTCTCTTTTTGGCCAAAAATCAGAGAAAGAGGAGGATTTGAGAGAGAATCAAGAGAGGTTGTGTGTTGTGTGTGATTGAGGGTGAAGGACAGTTTCTGCTCGAGTGTTTGAGAGGGAAAACGGCTGGTGAATTCGAAAAGCATTGGGGTGAAACTTGGAGGGTAAGTTCTCCGATCTCTTCTCTTGTTATAGGCGAAAATGGTTCGTCTTTTCGTTGATTATTCATCGAGTTATGGCTGTTTGAACTCGATGGGTCTGTGCAGATAGGTTGTCTGCAATCAGTCGGCTTCGGGGTTAATTTCCGATCGAACCAGAAGGATTCTGGAGGCGATCCGCATATTGACGCGTAGCTATGTCTGTCTAGTTTCCAGAACAGTCGTCCGTTTTTGTTTTGGACCTGTGGTTCCTCGTGTGCGAGTCGTTTTGTAACCGTTGATCCCATTCTCATTTCGATTCTTCGAGGTGAGTGCGTGATCGTGGGTTTGTGTGGGCATAGGGATTGATGGAATGTGTTTGCTTGGTGTTTTGTGTGTTTTGTGATTGGAATTGTCCAGGTGGTTCGATGAATCGCGACAAATTCGAGCCACGAGAGGATAGGCTCGTTTCTGGGTTGTCGTGTCGATCGACACCATGGTGGTGTGTCGATCGACACAGGACGGAGTCATGTCGATCGACACCTAGTGGCTGTGTCGATCGACACAGAGTCCCTGTACTTGTTCGTGATTGGTTGTTCTTGTTGTTTGCTTGTGTGCTCATCTGGGTATTTCTATTGATTGTTATGTCTATACTTAAATAACCCGTAGACGAGATGACCGCTTCGCTGATTATTTGTGATAATACTCACGCAACTCTTTTTGCCATGTGTTGCAGGTAAAGAGAAAATGTGATCGTGGAATCATGGCCAAGAAGGATAGATGATCTAGGGTCTCGTATGGCTGTGTGCGGTTGTAGAATTGCTAGGTGGCTAGTGAATTCTGAGTTGTAGTTAATTGGTTATTGGTTATTGTTGGATTGTTATGGAATTGAATTGGATTAGTAATTTAATAAAGTATGAGATTTATTGAATTGGAAGTTGTTATTGATGGTTATTGTTTTCCGCAATGCATGTTGTATTGGCCCAATTGAGGATTATTATCTGTGATGATAATAATCTGAAAGGAAAATTTTAAATTTTTTGGGTCGGGTCGTTTCTGGTTTTTTACGCAACTAAAATTTTTGATTCCTGACGATGAGGCTCTTGCGATTATCTCGCACAGGCATAATTCGATAGAAAAAGCAATTGGAAATGTGTTTCCGTTGGCTTCTCGTGGAATTTGCACTTACCATTTATATAAGAACATTTTGCAACGGTACAAAGGAAAAGAGGTCTTTCGTCTGGTGAAGAAAGCGGCAAAATGTTTTAGGGTTTCTGACTTTACTACGATGTTCGAGGAGATTGAAACGATTAATCTTGAACTTCATGGCTACCTCCAAAGAGCTGATGTCCGACTGTGGGCGCGTGTTCATTTCCCGGACCAAAGGTACAATTTGATGACTACGAACATAGCAGAATCAATGAACAGAGCATTGTCAAATGCTAGAAGTCTTCACATTGTTTGACTATTAGAATCGATACGAGTTATGATGACCAGATGGTTTGAAGAACGGAGAGAAGAAGCGAAATCGCAGCTAACCACGCTTTCGCGTGGTGTCGAGAAACTACTACATGTAAGTCAGCCATTACAGTTCATAAGTCAGTCGTTATTGTTCCATAACCCAGCCTTTATGATAAGCCAGCCGTAATGTTTTTTAATTTATTTATGTATTATAAATAGGGTCGTGTCATTGCCGCCAGACTTATGACGGTACAAAGGATTGATCCTTATCACACGAAGTAACATATGGATCGTCTTTGCATATTGTGAATTTGGAAATGAGAAATTGCACATGTCGGCGTTTCGAACACGAGAAATTACCATGCGTGCATGCAATTGCAGCTGCCGAGGACAGGAAAATTTGTCGTATATCATTGTGCAGTCCTTACTACAGCAGCAGTTATTTGGTAAACGCATACGCTGAGTCGATCATGCCGATAGATTCAGCGCTCCAAATTCCAAATAACGTTGCTAACCAACCGTGCTTGCCCCCGCTTGTTCGTCAACAACCAGGAAGGCCTAAGAAAAGTAGGATGAAATCTGCTTTAGAAGTTGCCCTTGAGAACAAACGTCCTAGGAAACGACACACATGTTCTCGTTGTAAACAGTCTGGGCATAATGTAAAAACTTGTCCGATTTAAAAGTGTTGTTTGGATATGTATGGATTTGTGTTTTTGTTAATGCGATAAATCACCCATAAAGATTGAATTATTGTCAATAAACGACTGACTTATGATTACAATACAGCTGATTGTCAATAAACGACTGAGTTATGATTACAATACGGTTGATTGTCAATAAACGACGATGAGATTGGGTTAGATGAGGAAGACATTTTCGTCCAAACACGTAATATTTTAAAAACAAATCATAATATTTTAAGGGATTAGAGTTCCCAAGAGATTAATCATTACTCCTATTGTAGGGAGCCATATAACTGTCAGTATAGCGTCTCGAGAGTACGAAACATCGCGAGATAAAATTGAATAAATAATGTTTTTTTTTTCCGCCGAAATACGAAACGTCGCGAGATAAAATTGAATAAATTATGTTTTTTTGTTTCCCGCCCAAATACGAAACGTCGAGAGATAAATTACACGTTTCGGCTGACTTATATGTACCTAATGACTGACTTATGGCATGGTTTGGGAATGTCATAAATTTGGGTATGTTTGAGGTTTGGCTGAGTTATATACACGACAGGGCTGCGGTATGTCTTAGTTAGAGCTAATTTGTGTTTTTGTTACAGCGATAAATCAGCCGTAAAGTAAGATTGAATTATTGTCAATAAACGACTGACTTATTATTACAATACAACTGATTGTCAATAAACGACTGAGTTATGATTATAAACGGCTGAGTTATGTAGACTGCTCGAGTAGTCTATGGCACTTTTAATATTTAAATTTGGCAAATTGTGGTACTTAATCTATAAGGTTATAAGATTATTTGCTGTGAAACTTGAGATTGGTAAAGATGATTTGGTAAATTGTATTTCAATTTCAAGATGATTTGCTACAAACAAGATATAAGTTCATTAAAACAAGCCATAGTTATTATAGAGCTAGAGAGAGAAAACTAGCTAGTCATCGGATCCATACTACATAGATTATAAGTTCACTAAAACAAGCCATAGTTATTAAACAACTTGGGTGGAAACTAGAGGCATTATGCATTGATCTTGGAGCAGAACATGAGCATAGGAGGAGATACTTTGTCTTCCCAAACCAACTCCAGCACAAGAGATTCGTACGCCGTAACGCCAATAGCCTTGACGAATTCTCTAACTCCTGAACCAAAGCGCAACCTCATATGTATGTCTGCCACGCATAGTGTAACGCCCGTGAACCAAAAAGTGGATTTTTGGTGGGTGTCGATCGACACATGGTGGTGTGTCGATCGACACGGGTGTTTAGGACTTAGGAGAAGTCGGGTTTTGGGTGTTATGTTGATCGACACGGGTGGTGTATGTCGATCGACACAGGGTTAAATTAGACCGGCAGATTCGGTTTAATTGTCCGGTTTGGTGGGCCGGTTAAGAAAAACCCTAGGTTTCAATATAAAAGGCAGAAACAGTGTTCTGACCGTTTTGGTTGATCAGAAATCAGAAGTTTAGGGATTTGGGAGAGTTTTGGAGAGATTGAGGGTTTCTGGTGAAGGATTGATCGTGGGGGCTTGTTCTTGGGATTGGAGGAACGTGAGAGGATTGAGAGTGAGATTTTCGTGTTAAGAGAAGGAAATCAGAGGCTGTTCACGATCGTTCTTCGTGTCTTTCGTCTTTTCAATCCTTTGTCGCGGTGAGTGCGTGATCGTGGGTTATATAGACATGAGGATTTGATGGAATGCGTTTGTTTGTGTTGTTGGGTTGATTTCTGTGTGTTTAGTGCTTGGAATCGTGCAGGGACTCAACATCTCGCTTGGGAATTCGGGCTATGAGAGGATAAGCTCGTTTTCCTGGGTTCTGCGATGTCGTGTCGATCGACACCAGGGTGGTGTGTCGATCGACACGGGGGGTGTCGATCAACATGGGGCAGACTGTCGATCGACACCATGGTGGTATGTCGATCGACTCCTAGTGGTTGTGTCGATCGACACAGTGCTTCAGCAGTGGTTCGTGATTGGTTGTTTCATGTATGCTTGATTGTATGCTCATCCTGGTATTGTATTTCTTGTTTATGTCTGTATATAAATAACCTGTAGACGGGATGACCGCATCGCTGAGTATTTGTGATAATACTCATGCAACTCTTTTTGCCATGTGTTGTAGGTAAAGAGAAAATGTGATCGTGGAATCATGGCCAGGAAGGAGAGATGATCTATGGTCTCGTATGGGCGTGTGCTGTTGTAGAATTACTAGGTTGCTAGTGAATTTTGAGTTGTAGTTAATTGGTTATTTGGTTATTGGTTATTGTTTGGATTGTTGAATTGAACCGGTTAGATTTAATAAGTATGAGATTTTTGAATTGATTGAATTGGTTTAATTGTTTTTATGTTTTTCGCATGCTGTATTGACCCAATTGAGGATTATTATCTGTGATGATAATAATCTGACACGAAATTTTTTTAAAATTTTGGGTCGGGTTGTTTCATTTTGGTATCAGAGCCCTAACGGTTCTAGGGCGGCCCTTATGGTTCTAGGGCGGGTGATTGATTAATTGATTGTGTGATAATTGATTGATTGTTGTATGGGTTTGGGGACATAGATCATCTCTTCCGAGCCTTCAATGAGCTTCCACGGTAAGGGTTGTATGATTTCTGTTTATGTTCTAGTACTTAGTAATCTGCTCTGAGTGCAGAGTAATGGCTAGAGGTGCTAGAGACAGAGGTCGTGGGGGCCGTGGAGGCCGAGGTGGTCGTGGTGGGCACGGGCGAGAACTTCAGAGTGAGTCTGATGCCGCGAGTGTGGCCTAGGAGACCACGCAGGAGCAGGTGGCAGACTCGCAGGCGTTTCAGGAGGGGTCTGTGGGTGTGACCGCTATGGGTGCCAGCATGAGGGCTGGTGGGGCCAGTGTGGGTCCCGAGGTAGCTGGTGGTGCGAGGGGCCCGGGTGGGGGTGCTCCCGTAGGTGTGGCCCAAGACCGAAATGATCGTCTGGCAGGTTTGCTGCAGTTGATTCTGGAATGGTTACTAGGTGGGGTACCGGCTCCGGGTCAGGCTCCGGGAGTTCAGCCAGGTGGGGCTGGTGTGCAGCCAGTGGTGGCTGGGGTTCAGCCGGTAGTGGCTGGTGTGCAGCCGGGTGTGGCGGGTGCGGAGGAGCTTCCATCCTATCTGAGGATGATGGAGCAGATGCAGAGGATTGGCACCGGGTTTTTCTCGGGTGGTGCCAAGCCTGAGGAGGCCGATTAGTGGCGGCGGAGATTGGAGCGTAATTTTCGCTCGATCAGGTCTCTTGAGGGATACATAGTGGACCTGGCGGTTCACTATCTGGATGGTGACGCGCATCTCTGGTGGAGAGGCATCGAGACCAGGAGTGTGCAGGTCGAGATGGTCTGGGAGGATTTCTTGGCAGAGTTTAACGCCTAGTATTTTCCCTAGGAGGTGGTGGATAGGATGGAGTCGAGGTTTCTGAACCTGTCTCAGGGAGGTCGGACTGTGAGAGAGTTCGATTTGGAGTTCAGTCGGCTGTTGGTACATACTGGGAGGGGCATGGAGGGCGAGTAGGCCCAGGTGAGGAGGTTCCTCGGGGGACTTCGAGCTGATCTGAGGACTTGCTGCAGGGCGAGTAAGTTCGCCACGAGGGCGGAGTTGGTAGAGACGGCTGCTGCGATCGAGGAGGATATCATGGAGCAGACTGTGGTGGTTAGTCCACCGGTGCAGCAGTAGAGGAGGCAGCCGTCGCGTTCGAGCAGGGGCGGAAAGCCTGCTCAGGGTCAGAAGAGGAAATGGGAGAGCACTTCAAGGCCGAGCCAGGGAGGTCAGAGTGGTTCGGGATGCTTCGGGTGCGGTGGCATGGGCCACAATGTGGCGTACTGTCCGAAGAGGAGAGAGGATCGGGCGGCTCAGGTGTGTTACCACTGCGAGGAGCCAGAGCATATCAAGCCCAGGTGTCCTAAGCTACAGCAGATGGCGGTGGCAGCAGTGCAGCCGTTGGCGGTCCAGCCGTTGGTGCAGATCGCATCGACACCACGGGTCTTCACTTCGGCCGTGGTGGGCGTTCTAGTGTCAGACCGATCACAGGTAAATTCCAGACTTGATTGCTTTTCATTTTTAATCCTAGAGTTCTTTGAATTTAGTCGGTTTGGAAAATTGTGAGTATGCGTTAGAGTGTCGGGTCTTAAAGCACATGGGATTGTGCAAGGACCTTAGTTGTGGGCGGATGTGAGTCCCACGTTTTGTTCGATTCGGGAGTTACGAATAGCTTCATTACTCCGGAGTGTGCGGAGGATAGCAGGATCCAGAGCGATTCCGGGGAGCAGCTGGGAGTAGTCAAGGTTGCTGGTGGTTGGATGTTGGCTACTTTCGGGCACGCTCGTGCTGTGGATGTTCTGGTGGAGGGAGAGTCGATGCCAGCAGACCTAGTCATTTGTCCGGTGGAACTGTATAATGTTATCTTGGGTATAGATTGGTTGGATCGGTACAGGGTCCATCTAGATTGCCGTCGGGGACGTGTTGTGTTCGAGCGGGAGACGAGAAGGTTGGTGTATCAGGGGGTGAGACCGACTTTCGGGAGTCTCGTGATTTCAGCGATACAGGCCGAGCACTTGATTGAGAAGGGTTGTGAGGTGTATCTGGCGACGATAGTGATGCCGGAAACTATTGGAGAGGTTGCAGTTGGAGATATTCGGGTTGTTCGGGATTTCCAGGATGTGTTTCAGTCGTTGTTGGGATTGCCACCGTCGCGGTCGGATCCATTTACGATTGAGTTGGAGCGTGGAATGACTCATATATCTAAGGCGCCTTACCGTATGGCTCCAGCAGAGATGGCAGAGGTGATGAAGCAGCTGGATGATCTGTTGGGGAAGGGTTTCATCCGGCCTAGTATTTCACCGTGGGGAGCGCAGGTGTTATTCGTGAAGAAGAAAGATAAGAGTTTCCGGTTGTGTATCGATTACCGGGGACATAACCAAGTCACCGTGAAGAACAGGTATCCTCTGCCGCGCATTGATGAGTTGTTGGATCAGTTGCGAGGGGCTACTTGGTTTTCCAAGATTGACTTGGCGTCGGTGTACCATCAGATTCCGATCGATGAGGCGGATGTTCGGAAGACGGCATTCAGGACGAGGTATAGGCATTATGAGTTTGTGGTGATGCCGTTTGGGTTGACGGGAAGGTGCAGGTATTCACAGACCACAAGAGTCTGAAGTATTTCTTCACTCAGCCAGAGCTGAACAAGAGACAGAGGCGCTGGATGGAGTTAGTTGCAGACTATGACCTAGAGATTGGATACCATCCGGGTAAGGCTAACCTGGTTGTAGATGCGTTGAGTCGGAAGAGAGCGGTTGCAGATGCGTTGAGTCGGAAGAGAGCGGCTTCAGATCAGGAGCGAGATATGGAGGCTCTGGTGAGCGAGATCAGCACGTTGAGGTTATGTGTGATCTCACAGGAGTCGTTGGGGTTAGAGGCAGCTAACCAGGCAGATCTGTTGAGCAGGGTTCGGGTTGCTCAGGAGAAGGATTAGAGTTTGATTGATGCTTCTCAGGCGGCTGGTTCTGAGTATGTGGTCTCAACGAGTGAGATGACAGTGGTGAACGGGCGGGTTTGTGTACCCAAAGACGAGGATTTGAGGCAAGAGATCCTGAGGGAGGCTCATTCGAGCATGTTGTCGATTCATCCGAGAGCGATCAAGATGTATCGTGACCTGAAGCGGTATTATAGAACAAGGTTATTTCCTTTGACATGAACTCATACTTTTTCGTTACAAACGCATCAGTGTGAGACGTTCCCCAACCCCAGTCTAGAGATCTAATAATCTTGCCTATCATCTGAACAGATTCCCTTGTGAAAAGAGAGAAATACTCCTCCGGATTCCAAAATACCTTTCGTGTCATTGCATATGTGTACAAAGCACGCTTGAATCCTGCATCTGCTGCTCTCTTAATCAAAGCAATTCCTTCATCTTGAAGGTCGAATGTGAAGAACATTTGTACCCCCTTTAAGAAAAGTGTACTCGGGTTTCCATTAGCGTAGCAAACTTGCATCACCAAGTTAGATAGATGTATGTACAAAGGGAAGGTAAACACATATATAGATGCGTACACTCCGGGCCGGTCAGTTAGTTCCTTCATAGACTTGCATGTTGCTCTCAATCTATATAGATCTGCAACGGAGTTAGCGGCTACACGTTCGGCCACTAAGGCTTGCATTTCTTCAGGTAGGGCGGTAAGAGGGAATACTTCCATTACAAAGTGGATATAGTACGGCTGAGTTATGATTTCACTGAAAATTTGAGTAAATTTCTCTAGAGATATTTTTTTTGTTTTTTTTTTGTTTTTGTCATCTTTCTCTAGAGATATAAGGTTAATGAGTGTTTAAATGGTATTTATAGATTCAAAAAAAAAATTAAATAGCGACTCTTCGGTTACTGAGTAGTTACGAAAAGCAACTGTTCGGTAACTGAGTAGAAAAACACTTGTTCGTATATTTTAAGTAAAGGCTGACTTGACTGATCAACCAAAAAAGTAAATTTTGATGCGTTTTTGTCCGTCAGTTTACCGTCTCGATATTACCAAAAAGTATGTCTGATTATGTACATAATCCCATCGCATAATAAATGAAGCCATAGTAAATTGCGGACTTGTAAATCAATTAATTCAGACTGATTGTGTAAAGAAACGGCTGACTTAAGAGTGACGAATTCGTGTTTCGGCTGAGTTATGACTGCTTTGTGCAAAAGAAGCGGCTGACTTATTGGTTTAAATATTCAAAACAAAAATAACTCGTCAGTTAAGCTTATCTATACGGCTGATTTATACATTCAAAACTCAAAAGATACGGCTGATTTATACATTCAAAACACAAAAGATACGGCTGGTTTAAAGAGATGAAACACAAATAACTAAAGGGTATCATAACTAAATTACATTCAAAAACCAAAATTATCAGGGCCAAAATCTTCAAACATATCGACCAGATTCGTCCAAACTAAAGTGTTTATCCAATCTGGCTTCTTGCCACCATGCACCCATATCCTCCTTAACGTGTGCATTTGAGTTCGAAATATCGTTCTAGCCACTAGATTAAAATGTGTCCAAATCGTCAAAGTGTGTCTCAGTTCCCATCTGTATTTCCGCTACAAAAAAAGAGAAATATTATTGTTGTTGATAAAATGATCGGGAAAGAAAGATATTAGTGTTGGCTTACAGCGAGTTTAAGAAACCATCGTTCCTTAAAATAATCGGGAATGAAGCGGTAAGTCGGCCACTCATGAACCTAGCCTTCTCGAAGAATCTCCGGGATCGCCTTCGAGGGCTCGTGTAAAAATTTGAACCACGTGATGGTTGTTTTATCAATAATACCAATACCAGGGTTTAAAACGGGGAGGTGATCCCGATCAGCAGATTATAATATGGCATCGACACTGCTGATTAACTTGAAACTACAGTGTGAGACAACCGACATGTCGAAAAGGAATATGAAACAAATAGATTACAGAGAAGAGAGAAAACAGTGTTGGATAGAATGTGATGGGGGAGACAAGGTTTACGAGAAGGTAGATATATACAGATATATAGAAATATGAAACGTCGCGAGAAAAAATTGAATAAATAAATAAATAAATAAATAATTTATTAAAAAAAATTGAATAAATAATGTTTTTTTTCCCGCCCAAATACGAAACGTCGAGAGATAAATTACACGTTTCGGCTGACTTATATGCACCTAATGGCTGACTTATGACATGGTTTGGAAATGTCATAAATTTGGGTTTAGGGTTTATGTATCGAGTTCTTTAGAGTGACCACTCGCAAATTCAAAAAGAACATATATCTTAACAATTAGATACCATTCAGATAGTCTAGGTTTAGGTTATAAGAGCTTCAACGTAACTTTATAAAGTAATAAGTTATGTACACACGATATTAGGGTATGTTTAGGTAGTTGAAAGTAATGAGTTATATACACACGATGTTAGGGTATGTTTAGATAGTTGTAAGAGAACCTATACCTCAATTGGGTATGTTTAAGGTATGTTAGGGTTTAGGGTTTAGGTTTAGGGTTTAGGGTTTAGGGTTTAGGGATTAGGATTTAGGGTTTAGTGTTTAGGGTTTAGGATTTAGGGTTTAGTGTTTAGGGTTTAGGGTTTTATGAGAACAATGTGTATGTTTTGCTATACCTCTAGGAATTAGGGTTTAGGGTTTAGATAGTTGTAAGAGAACCTATACCTCAACATTATTTAATTTATTGTATGTTTAGGGTATGTTTTGGGTATGTTTAGGTATGTTTAGGGTATGTTTAGATAGTCTTAATTGGGACTCTATTTAATTTACACTTTTAATGAAAGCTTATCATGCATAAGTCAAATACAATACAATAAACGGGTTCATGTTTCGAACTGCCCTAACAAATTATAAGTTCCTTCATGGAGGATCTCTGATGCCATCTTTACCGTATATCCTGAATATTCGCATCATTTATCCCATCGAAAGTTAGACCAAGCGCTAGACACTCGACAAACTTCAATGCATACACCCCACAGTCGCCAACTTGGTCGTTTTGTGGGATGTATTTGCCTTTCCTCCTTCGGATCGCAAACTGCTTGAATCTAGGTGTTCGGAGATTGGTAGGAACTAATTCGTTCATCATTGCAGGGATCATTTGCGTAAACGGCCTAAATGCATCTAGGATTTTCTGTTCACTTTCGGGTGTTACCTGTCCAATGATGGGATCGTAAGCATCGATCTTCTCCTTAAGAAGGTCCACGTGAAATGCCACCCAATGATCCTCCAGTTTGTAGAACTCCGTATAAGTGATCGACATCTTCTAACCACTTCTTGTTTGTTGGCATGCCTGCAGGAATTTTGCCGTTTACTAACTCCTGATACCCAACACCTTTGAACTTAAACATCTTTGGTTTGATCTTGAACTGTGGATAATCAATACACCATCCTGAAGTAAACCAACGGTCCAAAAATCCAATTCGCTTGGAGTAGAATGGGAAGGGATCTAGCTTGGATTTTTTTATGAGGAGTCTCATATACGCAGTAATATGCTGTACAAAGAAAATCAAGTCAGCCCAAAATTAAACTTAACTCAGCCCCATATAATATATAACTCAGGCATAAAGCATACTTAAGCCTACATAACTCAGACATATAATAAATAACTCAGACATTAAGTATATTTAACTCAGCCCCAACAGTATACTTACATTATCAAACAGCCATCCATAATTTGGATTTGGCCAATACTTTCTCTCAGTTATGAGAATTCTATAGAACTCGATATTCTCACCAGCCTGTGTAAGTGGAACGTCCCTAAAACAATTAAACACAAGTTAGTTTAGGCAAATATTGCTAATAGCTGTATTAACACATGCTCTAAATGGTCATACTTGAATGGCTTTAGGTGATCCAAAAGTTTATCCACTTTAACTGGATCAGCAGGTGAGAGAGGATCATAGATTTCAGGTGATGGTTCATAATTTTTCCTCATGCACATCGTTCCATTGTCTCCAATATAAGGAAAAACTCGTGCTTGAGGATCATTTTGTAGCCTCGCTGAAAACCCATCAGGAGATAATTGAACACTTGACACCCGATAAGCCTTAATTCTCTCAGACCTAATCCTTTCCTTTTCTTCCTCATCAGACTCTGGCAACAGTTTGTTATTTTGCGCGATAATTTTGTCGGTGACATACTTAATCTCACTGTTGTTTCCAATCTGTTTCTTCTTTGTCAAAGGTATTCTTATTGTATTGTTTGATGCTGGGATAGTCAATTCTGTAGGTTTCGGATCGTCGTCGCCTTTACGATTCCTCTTTGTCCTTCTTAGTGGCACCTGTTGTTTTTTTAAAGCAGCGGCCTCCTTCCTCTTTAAAGCAGCGGCCTCCTTCTGATTTTTAACCTCAACCTCCTGCTTTTTTGCCTCAACCAATTTATTTTTCTTAGTAGGAGAAATAGTAACGAAATCAACTGTTTCTTCGTCATTACCAAACTCCTCAGCCAATTTCTTTTGCAAATCAGTGGCCTTAGGATCTTTGATATTCAATTTCACTTCAGGACTTTTAAGCTCTATTAACATATAAACATAACTCAGCCAGAATAATAAGAATAAATATGTCGTTATGTAACTATAACTCAGCCGTCAAAAGTAACCATAACTCAGCCGTCAAAAATAATTATAACTCAGCTGTAACGTACATTTGGACTATTAATGGATTTCTGCGGGATGTTGTTGACTGGTTCAGGACTTTTAAACTCGTCATTCTTCGGTTGTATTAACATATAAACACAACTCAGCCGAGACTAATAAGAATAAATCAGTCGTGATGTAACCATAAGTCAGTCATAAAAAATAAACATAACTCAGCTGTAATGTACCTTTGGACTATTAACGGATTTCTGCGGGATGTTGATGACTTTTGAGACGTTATCATCCTTTTGGGAACTATTTCGTGCCTCCAGAGCATTCAGACGCTCTCTCATTTGCATCTGATCATTCTCAATAGATGCAACTCTTTCTTCCACAGCAGCTCGGACTGTATCACCAATCATCTTCTTCAAATCTGACAAGTCTCCAAATTTTGTGTTATAGGCGGTTAACTGCGACTCAACACTCTCTATTCTACTAGCAAAGTTGTCAAAGTTGTCAAATCTTCTGACAAGATTTCCCAGGATATTCACTACGGTCGTCAAATCCGTCCCTTTCCCCATATCCTCCTCACTAACATGCTGCAACACAATCTCACTGTTGCTTACTTCCTGGTTTTTCTTAGCTTTCTTCTGCTTTGTTGCGGGGGGTTGCTCGGAATCTAACGAGACTGCAGCCTTCAGTTTTTTCTTCTTCTCATTGCTCTTCACATCCCAAAAACCTCTAACAAACCTATCCGCATGTATGTCTGTTATCAGATTTACAAGTTGTGGGTCATTTTCTTCACTTGACCACTGCGGAAACAGCTCTTCTACAGCCTCCTTCATAACCATTTTCTTCACACGCATCTGCATAGTAAATCAGCCATCAAGTAACTCATAAGTCAGACATCAAATGATTCATAACTCAGCCATCAAGTAACTCATAAGTCAGATATCAAATGATTCATAACTCAGCCATCAAGTAACTCATAAGTCAGACATCGAATGATTCATAACTCAGCCAAGTCAACCTTTTTACCTCACCATGATCTCTGATCCCCTCAGATATGGCTGTAGTACGACTTTTACGTGTACGAGTTCCATCCCATTGCAAAAGAGGAATTTTGTTCTCATTGACTACTCTTCCAAAACGCTCTCTAGAGCAAGTCACAGCTTCGTACGCCCAAACCAACAACACGTCCTTCATGCTGCTAACGGTGTACGACTTTCCTTGTGGATTCAACATCTTAATTGAACCAACCAGAACTTCGAATGCAGTCCAATCCCACGGATAAGTCCTCAAGGCTTCATCGTTGAATACTCTTTTTGCACTTTCAAAGGGTATTCTATAATTATGATGCAAGCCATAAAGTCCCATGGCTTGAAGAAGCAACAACCCTAACCATTTCCGCTTTTCAAAACTCCAGCATCGACATACCTCTAATGATGGCCTCAGTTCATCTAACTTGGGTCCTACCCCAAGCGGCACATTCAACTCCTCCCAGAATGTTTTGTATTGCTCAGGTTCAAAACTTTCTGTTGGCAGTGGACCCGTGAGCGCACCAAATTCGATTAAGCTAAACCTGAGAGGTTGATCAACAACGACAGACCAAATCTCCTTCTTATGTACTCGCAGCTGTCTACATAGTAGATAGTGTATAGTCTTCCCAGACCACACGAATTAGATAGTGTACTCCAAGAGCAAACTGCTTCATGTATTCCCACACATCATGTCCTATTGCGTCTCTGACTTGAGGGAAGTCTCCCAAATGGACATTGTGATTAATTTTTTTATTTTCCAGATTAGAAGCCCCTTCAGCGTATAGTCTTGGAGGGTAATCCCTTACTTGATCTTCAGAAATAGCCATCTGAACATAAAAGACATAACATATTATTGATAAATCAGCCGCAACAAAATTCAAACTCAGTCACAATAAACAAATAAACCAGCCGCAACCAAACACAAACTCAGCCACAATAGCCACAATTGCAATTGCACATATAAATCAGCCGCAACACAACACAAACTTAGCCACAATTGAACATATAAATCAGCCGCAACGTAACACAAACTAAGCCACAATTGCACATATAAATCAGCCACAACATAACAATAAATCAGCCGCAATAAATAACTTAAACAGCCACTAGCAACGATAAACAAGCCGCCACAGAATAATAAATCAGCCACAATACCGTTAATAAGCGACAAACACCTTCGATTCCTCAGATTATACTCAAAATAAAACGAAGGAAGATGAAGAATCCCCACTCCTCTGTTTATACTCACCTTCGACTAAAATCCGACTGTGAAAATGCAGAGCAGACGTTTCGACGACAACAGCGGTGAATGTTTCTTAGAAATCGACTAGAGAGAAAACACTGGAAGTTTCGACGACAACACACAAATTTTTTATTTTTCCGTCCTTTGAGTTTCTTCTTCCGACTTATTAACACGGTTAATCTTATTAGTGAGGTGGAACAGTGATTAGTGACGTGGATTAGTTAATCATTTTTTAATTATAAATAACCTTAATTAAAAGAAAATAACCTAGGGTGTTTATTGTAATTTACTAGGCTTTAAAAACTTTTGAGTAATTTCCAAAAGATGTATGTTATTCTAGTAATATAACAACTTTTATATGCTATTTGAGTACTTTTCTCTTGTTTAAAATCTATTTTTCTTTCCCTTGGACTTGTTATTCAATACAATTGTATTGAAGACTTTGATCCAGGATGAATTTAACGAGTGATTTCCAGTGTTTTTGCAAGAATATGCTGCTCTTAAACAGGATTTTCTAGAGATTTCGTCGTGGACGCACAATTCAATTATCTTACGCATGATCTGAATCATTTTAAGGAGATGTGAACACAAAGAGAAGCAACAAGGACCACCACACCTCATTCAACCATTCTTTGGGACACAGCATCACTGTGCTTGAAGAAGAACCCAGTTTGTCCGAGCCGATTTCACAATTTCATCATCTACGCTCGCAAACGGATCACACCGAGCATTTTTATGGGACAACTTCCAAACCACTCGAGCAAATGGACTCCAACTTCACCAACTGACCTAAAACGTCATGTTTTCCAGTGAAATTTCACTATGGCTCGAGAAAATATACACCGATTTTCAGATGGCATGATCCACACCTTTCGGCAAACCAAATCCACCTCTTCATAGACCGTATGCTTAACCGTTCGAGCATTGGCGATGAAACTTCACCAGTAGCTCCACAATACCCTCTACTTTAGTAGCCTTTCAATATGGTTTGAGGAAAATATCACCGATTTGGAGATACCCTGTATAGATCTTCTAGTGACCAAAAATCACTATCGTGGTACGCTCTTCTTTCTATAAGAAACTAGCTGATTTGGAACCTTGAGGAGTCTTGTTTATCCAGACATGGAAAACATATTGGAGTGGTCAAATCATCTCTTGTCCGACCCCATCACAAAACCGATCTATTTCCACCATTCGGGCATTTTATCCATAAACCTTGTACTATCATTTTATTCTCTATCTTTTTCATTCTTCTTTTCAAATAAATTTTCATCATTACTCCCTTAATTTGATTTAATTTTACACCGGGGACGGTGTAAGTTAAGTCTGAGGGGATTGTTGTTACTAACACGTTGGTTAGTGTTTGGTTTTTACGTTTTCAAAAAAAAAAAATTTCAAAATTTATTTCCAAATAAAAAAGAAAAAAAAAATCGTTTTTAATAAAAATTATAAGATAGGAATTATGACACTTTCCTAGGATTGACGTTTTGATTTCGAAGACTGTAACCATTGTTGCAGGGTTTGATCATGACAATCGATTCAGAAACCTCATGATGGAGCTTCCGTCCAGAAAATTTCTACTTGCAACTGTTTTGATGCATATGATTTTGACTATATATTTGGACTACTAATATGGTTTTTGATTATTTCATATTAAGAATGTTAGATCAAAGAAACGAATCACACATTCATGACATCTTATCCTCTTTTACCACTCTTTGTTGTCATGAATGGCCAGCTCATTTTTAGTTGGTACCCTACCTAAAAACCCTTTACCTTCTTTTAGACCTCATGCCTTCTCTTTTAGTTTCATACTTGCACATATGTGCAAAAACATCGGAGAGAAAAGGTTCGACGCAATTTTTCAATCACTAGAGATGCGACGATTTGGTAAAAAATGGTGGAGTATAAAAGATTGAATTACAAAGAGTTTGGCTGTTCCTTGGATGCGTAAAACATGGTAACAATTTGTGCCTATATTTGACTTATATCAAAGAGTTACTGTTTTTCCCTATCAAAAGAAAAAAAAAATATTAATAATAAAGAAAAAGAAAATAAAAAAGAAAAGAAAAAAGAAAAAAGAAAAAAATCTAAGGGAAAGGAAAACGGTAATTCTAAGAGTCTTATGGCCAAAGAATACCCAAGGAATGTCATGATACAAAAGAAGAGACGCGTAGAAAAGATTTCAAGTGATTCCCGGAGAAAAATCTAAGTCTGGGGGAGAAAGACGTGAAGAAGTGGTTGGGAAATTGTGGACATCAACAGGTCCATTCTCTCTTGCGATTTTGCATAATATCTCGCACCCGGAGTCTATGGTAACCCTAAACACTTTTAACCTCACCACTAAAATCAGCCTTTCCCAGTACCTAGCCCGTCTTCTTTGAATGATATTGTTGATGAGAAGTTTTCACTAAATCTAATAGAGTAGAAAGAGTCAATTGAGTTGAAGTTGAGATTTTTGCAGGGACAGAGATTTAGAGTATGGACATGTTGCAAATTTGTGATGGAAGAAGATGAAAACGTCTATGAGCTAATCTTGTTTCATGTGGATTACATGTTTAGAATTTGATGCAACGATCCAAAGGATATGTGAGTTCCTCCGAATTTCAAGCCTCTTCCTAATTCTTGACGATTGTTTGCTTGAGGACAAGCAAAAGATAAGTCTGGGGGAGTTGATATACCCTATATTTTACCACTTTTTCTATCTATTTTAATATGGTTTTTATATATATTAATAATGAAACAACCCGACCCAAAAAGTTTAAAAAAATTTCAATTAAATCCCGGATTATCATTATCACAAATGATAATCCTCAGCGGTCAAAACTCAACATGCAGAAAAACAATAACCAATCAATAACCAATTAAATCAAACCATTCAATACATCTCATACTATATTGAAACCAACAACATCCAATTCACCAATTCATCCAATTCCAGAACTACCAACACCCTAGCAGTTCTAACGACAATATAAAACACACAACCGAGACTCTAGATCATCTCCTCTTCCCGGCCATGATTCCACGATCACAATTCCTCTTTACCTGCAACAACTGGTGTAACGCCCATGAACCAAAAAGTGGAATTTTGGTGGGTGTCGATTGACACAGGGGTTGTGTGTCGATCGACACGAGTCAAAATCAGACCGACGGTTTCGGTTCTGATTGGCGGTTTGGTGGGCCGGTTTAGGAGACACCCTAGGGTTGTATAAAAGGGCTGGAACAGACGCGTGTTGGTCTCTTTTTGGCCGAAAATCAGAGAAAGAGGAGGATTTGAGAGAGAACCAAGAGAGGTTGTGTGTTGTGTGTGATTGAGGGTGAAGGACAGTTTCTGCTCGAGTGTTTGAGAGGGAAAACGGCAGGTCAATTCGAGGAGGATTGGGGTGAAACTTGGTGGGTAAGTTCTCCGATCTCTGCTCTTGATATATGCGAAAACGGTTCGTCTTTTCGTTGATTATTCATCGAGTTATGGAATTGGTTATTGGTTATTGTTGGATTGTTATGGAATTGAATTGGATTAGTAATTTAATAAAGTATGGGATTTATTGAATTTGAAGTTGTTATTGATGGTTATTGTTTTCCGCGATGCATGTTGTATTAGCCCAATTGAGGATTATTATATGTGATGATAATAATCTGAAGGGAAAATTTTAAAATTTTTGGGTCGGGTCGTTTCAGTTTGGTATCAGAGCCCTTATGGTTCTAGGGCGGGTGTAATTGATTGATTGTGTGATAATTGATTGATTGCTGTGTGGGTTTGGTGACATAGATCATCTCTTCCAAGCCTTCAATGAGATTCCACGGTAAGTGTTGTATGATTTCTGTTTTTGTTCTAGTACTTAGTAATCTGCTGTGAGTGCAGAGTTATGGCTAGAGGTGCTAGAGGCAGAGGTCGTAGGGGCCATGGTGGCCGTGGTGGTCGTGGTGTGCGTGGGCGAAGACTTCAGAGTGAGTCAGATGCCGTGAGTGTGGCCCAGGAGACCACGCAGGAGCAGGTAGCAGAATCGCAGGCGTTTCAGGAGGGGTCTGTGGGTGTGACTTCTACGAGTGCCAGTGTGAGGGCTGGTGGGGCCAGTGTGGGTCCCGAGGTAGCTGTTGGTGCAGGGGGCCCGGGTGGGGGTGCTCCCGTAGGTGTGGCCCAAGACCAAGATGATCGTCTGGCGGGTTTGCTGCAGTTGATTCTGGAGCGGTTACCAGATAGGGTACCGGCTCTGGGTCAGGCGCCGGGAGTTCAGTCAGGTGGGGCTGGTGTGCAGCCAGTGGTGGCTGGGGTTCAGCCGGTAGTGGCTGGTGTGCAGCCGGGTGTGGCGGTTGCGGAGAAGCTTCCATCCTACCTGAGGATGATGGAGCAGATGCAGAGGATTGGCACCGGGTTTTTCTCGGGTGGTGCCAAGCCTGAGGAGGCCGATGAGTGGCGGCGGAGATTGGAGCGTAATTTTCGCTCAATCAGGTGTCCTGGAGGATATAGAGTGGACCTGGCGGTTCACTATCTGGATGGTGATGCGCATCTCTGGTGGAGAGGCGTCGAGACTAGGAGGGTGCAGGCCGAGATGGTCTGGGAGGATTTCTTGGCAGAGTTTAACGCCAAGTATTTTCCCTAGGAGGCGGTGGGTAGGATGGAGTCGAGGATTCTGAACTTGACTCAGGGAGGTCGGACTGTGAGAGAGTTCGATTTGGAGTTCAGTCGGCTGTTGGTACATGCTAGAAGGGGCATGGAGGGCGAGCAGGCCCAGGTGAGGAGGTTCCTCGGGGGACTTCGAGCTGATCTGAGGACTCGCTGCAGGGCGAGTAAGTTTGCCACGAGGTCGGAGTTGGTAGAGACGGCTGCTGCAATCGAGGAGGATATCAGGGAGCAGGCTGTGGTGGTTAGTCCACCAATGCAGCAGTCGGGTTCGAGCAGGGGCGGTAAGCCTGCTCCGGGTCAGAAGAGGAAGTGGGAGAGCACTTCAAGGCCAAGCCAGGGAGGTCAGAGTGGTTCGGGATGCTTCGTGTGCAGTGGCATGGGCTACAAAGTGGCGTACTGTCCGAAGAGGAGAGAGGATCAGGCGGCTCATGTGTGTTAACACTGCGGGGAGTCGGGGCATATATGGCCCAGGTGTCCTAAGCTACAGTAGATGGCGGTGGCAGCAGTGCAGCCGTTGGCGGTCCAGCCGTTGGCGCAGATCGCAGCGACGCCACGGGTCTTCACTTCGGCCGTGGCGGGCGGTTCTAGCACCAGACCGATCACAGGTAAATTCCAGACTTGATTGCTTTTCATTTTTAATCCTAGTGTTCTTTGAATTTAGTCGGTTTGGAAAATTGTGAGTCTGCGTTAGTGTGTCGGGTCTTAAAGCACATGGGATTGTGCAAGGACCTTAGTTGTGGGCGGATTTGAGTCCCATGTGTTGTTCGATTCGGGAGCTACGAATAGCTTCATTACTCTGGAGTGTGCGGAGGGTAGCGGGATCCAAAGCGATTCTAGAGAGCAGACGGGAGTAGTTATGGTTGCTGGTGGCAGGACGTTAGCTACTTTCGGGCGGGCTCGTGATGTGGACGTTTTGGTGGCAGGAGAATCGATGCCAGCAGACCTGGTCATTAGTCCGGTGGAACTGTACGATGTTATCTTGGGTATGGATTGGTTGGATCGGTACAGGGTCCATCTGGATTGCCGTCGGGGACGTGTTGTGTTTGAGCGGGAGACGCAAAGGTTGGTGTATCAGGGGGTGAGACCGACTTCCGGGAGTCTCGTGATTTCAGCGATACAGGCCGAACAGTTGATTGAGAAGGGCTGTGAGGCGTATCTTGCGACTATAGTGATGCCGAAAACTGTTGGAGAGGTTGCAGTGGGAGATATTCGGGTTGTTTGGGATTTCCAAGATGTGTTCCAGTCGTTGTTAGGATTGCCACCGTCGTGGTCAGATCCATTTACGATTGAGTTGGAGCTTGGAACGACTCCTATATCTAAGGCGCCTTACCGTATGGCTCCAGCAGAGATGGAAGAGCTGAAGAAGCAGCTGGATGATCTGTTGGGGAAGGGTTTCATCCAGCCTAGTGTTTCACCAAGGGGAGCGCCGGTGTTAATTGTGAAGAAGAAGGATGGGAGTTTCCGTTTGTGTATCGATTACTGGGGACTTAACCGAGTCACTGTGAAGAACAGGTATCCTCTGCCACGGATTGATGAGTTGTTGGATCAGTTACGAGGGGCTACTTGGTTTTCCAAGATTGACTTGGCGTCGGGTTACCATCAGATTCCGATCGATGAGGCGGATGTTTGGAAGACGGCATTCAGGACGAGGTACGGGCATTATGAGTTTGTGGTGATGCCGTTTGGTTTGACGAATGCCCCAGCAGCGTTCATGCAGTTGATGAACAGGGTGTTCCAGGATTATCTGGACGTGTTCGTGATCATCTTCATAGATGATATCCTGGTATACTCGAGGAGTCCAGAAGAGCACGAGGTGCATTTGAGGTTGGTTTTGGAGAAGCTGCGGGAGCAGAAGCTGTATGCAAAGTTGAGTAAGTGCAGTTTCTGGCAGCGAGAGATGAGTTTTCTTGGCCACGTTGTGTCAGCAGAGGGGGTTTCTGTAGATCCGGCTAAGATTGAGGCTATCAGAGTTTGGCCTAGACCGAGGAGTGCCACTGAGATCAGGAGTTTTCTCGGGTTGGCGGGTTATTACCGGAGGTTCGTCAAGGGGTTTGCGAGTATGGCGCAGTCGATGACGAAGCTGACAGGGAAGGATGTTCCGTTTGTGTGGTCTTCAGCTTGCGAGGAGAGTTTTGGGAAGCTGAAGGAGATGCTGACTAGTACACCGGTTTTGGCGTTACCCGAGCCGCGTGAGCCGTATGTGGTATATACAGATGCTTCAGGAGTTGGTATAGGATATGTGTTGATGCAGCAGGGGAAGGTTATTGCGTATGATTCGAGGCAGTTGAGGAAGCATGAGTGCAATTACCCTACCCATGATCTGGAGTTGGCTGCGGTGATTTTTGCACTTAAGATTTGGAGGTCTTATCTGTATGGCGGGAAGGTGCAGATATTCACAGACCAAAAGAGTTTGAAGTATTTCTTCACTCAGCAAGAGCTGAACCAGAGACAGAGGCGCTGGATGGAGTTAGTTGCAGACTATGACCTGGAGATTGGGTACCATCCGGGTAAGGCTAACCTGGTTCCAGATGCGTTGAGTCGGAAGAGGGTTGCTTCAGATCAGGAGTGGGATATGGAGGCTCTAGTGAGCGAGATCAGTACGTTGAGGTTGTGGGTGATCTCACAGGAGCCGTTGGGATTAGAGGCAGCTAACCAAGCAGATCTGCTGAGCAGGATTCGGGTTGCGCAGGAGAAGGATCAGGGGTTGATTGATGCTTCTAAGGTGACGGATTCAGAATATGTGGTCTCAGCGAGTGGGATGATACTGGTGAATGGGCGGGTTTGTGTACCCAAGGATCTGAGGCAGGAGATTCTGAGAGAGGCCCATTCAAGTATGTTGTCTATTCATCTGGGGGTGACCAAGATGTATCGTGATCTGAAGCGGTATTATAACTAGGTCGAGATGAAGAGGGTTGTAGCTAGCTGGGTTGCAGCGTGCAACGTGTGTCAGCTGGTGAAGGCTGAGCATCAAGTTCCGAGTGGTATGTTGCAGAGTTTGCCCATTCCGGAGTGGAAGTGGGATATAATTACCATGGATTTCGTGACGGGGTTGCCGGTGTCACGAACTTTTGATGCGATTTGGGTTATTGTGGATCGTCTAACCAAGTCAGCACATTTTCTAGCCATCAAGAGACTGATGGAGCGGCAGTTTTGGCTAGGAAGTATGTACGAGAGATTGTGAGGCTGCACGGTATGCCAGCTAGTATTGTGTCAGACCGGGATCCAAGATTTTCTTCAGAGTTCTGGAGGGCATTTCAGGCAGAGATGGGCACTAAGGTGCATATGAGTACAACGTACCATCCTCAGACAGATGGGCAGTCAGAGAGAACGATTCAGATATTGGAGGATCTGTTGAGGATGTGTGTGCTTGATTATGGTGGTCATTGGGTGGATCATCTGAACCTGGTTGAGTTTGTGTATAACAACAGTTACCAGGCGAGTATTGGGATGGCTCCGTATGAGGCTTTGTATGGGAGGCCATGTAGGACACTACTATGCTGGACTCAAGTGGGGGAGATGAGCATGTTTGGTGCAGAATTTGTTCAGGAGACGACGGAGAAGATCCGTGTCTTGAGGCTGAACATGAGAGAGGCTCAGGATCGGCAGAAGAATTACGCCGATAAGAGACGAAAAAAGCTGGAGTTTGAGCTGGGAGAGATGGGCACTAAGGTGCATATGAGTACAGCGTACCATCCTCAGACAGATGGGCAGTCAGAGAGAACGATTCAGACATTGGAGGATCTGTTAAGGATGTGTGTGCTTGATTGTGGTGGTCATTGGGTGGATCATCTGAACCTGGTTGAGTTTGCGTATAACAACAGTTACCAGGCGAGTATTGGGATGGCTCCGTATGAGGCTCTGTATAGGAGGCCATGTAGGACACCACTATGCTGGACTCAAGTGGGGGAGAGGAGCATGTTTGGTGCAGATTTTGTTCAGGAGACGACGGAGAAGATCCGTGTCTTGAGGCTGAACATAAGAGAGGCTCAGGATCGGCAGAAGAGTTACGCCGATAGGAGACGGAAAGAGCTAGAGTTTGAGTTGGGAGATATGATGTATCTCAAGGCAGCTATGTTGAGGGGTCCTAACAGATCCATTTCAGAGAATAAGCTGAGTCCGAGGTTTATGGGTCCGTTCAAGGTTGTGGAGCGGGTCGGACCGGTGGCTTATCGGTTGGAGTTACCTCAGAGTATGAAGGCTTTTCACAAAGTCTTCCATGTTTCGATGCTGCGGAAGTGTCTACATGAGTCTGAGGAGTTGTTGGCTAGGATTCCGGAGGATCTTCAGCCCAACATGACGTTGGCGGTGAGGCCTGTGAGGATTCTCGAGAGGAGGGTCAAGGTTCTGCGCCGGAAGAGTATACCGTTGGTGAGGGTCGTGTGGGACTATGACGGTATTGAGGAGGAGACTTAGGAACCAGAAGCGTCGATGAAGAGAAAGTTCTCGAAGTGGTTCGAGAAACAAGCGGTGGCTTGAGTTCTTTTTCTGGTTTTCAGAGTCTGTATTAGCATGTTGCTATGATTGAGATAATTGTATTTCGTTGTGGATGTAACGAGTATACATTTTGAGATTTAATAAGATGAGTTTGCCTTATTAAATGTGTGGTTAAGACGTGTGTTCTCATGAGATGACTAGTGATGTCATGGTTTGTGATTACTGGTAGGTCATGTCGAGGTTTAGCGATAGAAGTCTATGTGAGTTAGAGCTTGCCTATCGGATAGGATGGCTAGGAATAGGAGTTTTACGTGGCTTAGAGCTTACTCATGTTCCAGAAGGGGCTGGAAATGAGATTGCTCATGTTCCAGGAGTGGCTGCAAATGAGATTTGTTCATGTTCTAGGAGTGGCTAGAAATGAGATCGTTCATGTTCCAGGAGTGGCTGGAAATGAGATCGTTCACGTTCCAGGAGTGGCTAGAAATGATATTGTACATGTTCCAGGAGGGGCTGGAAATGTAAGCTCTATGCGCGTTAGAACTTGTCTATGTCCTAGGGAGAGTCTGGAAAATAGGTTTTATGTGAGTTAGAATCGTCTTTTCCAGGGACTCTGCGAAACACCACGAGAGGTGATTTCAGTCGACAAGTACTTATGCTGCATGTATCAGAGTATTGCTCAAGGAGACGGGTAGGTTTCCTGCATACTGGGGGATAGTGGTTCTCTCCAGGGGACGAGTGGGTTCCTGCATATACTCGAGAGTTGGTGGTTTTCTCTAGGGGACGAGTGGGTTCCTTACATGTACTTTGAGGGATGGTGGTTCTCTACAGGGGACGAGTGGATTCATGCACACGTAACTCAAGGGGTGACGATCTTGCGAGTGAGTGTGGTGTACATGTATATGAGTTATGAGTATGAGATATGAGCAGTAGCGTCTGAGCGTGGTTGTGAGTATGGGATTGGATGAACTTCGGGGATCGGGAGTGGATCTCAGGTGGTGCTGACCGAGTGGGGTCAGGATTGCAGCTGTGGTGAGACGGTGCAATGAGGCTAGTATGAGCCTAGTAGAACTCGGGGATCAGGTGTGATCACGAGTGGTGCTGGCTGAGGGCCAGGGTGTGTTGTGGACGTCGAGTCTGGAGTTATTACTGGAGTCTGGATTCGGTTCGGACAATCCTGGTAGCATATGTTACGCCGATGGTCGTACATGTTCTTGTTTGATTGTTGTACGATCATTTGGTCCAATGCGGGGTCAACGGTTGGTCGGACATGTTCTTGTTTGATTGTTGGACGGTCAATCGGGCAGCCCTAATCTGGACCATGGGGCGTGCATCGTTGATGTTCCGGGTGAATCTGGTCGAATTTTAGGCGAGAGTGTTAGCCTTAGCAGGACGGGTTGTGGAATTCGAGCGTGATCTCGAAGGATACTGGCCGGGTGTAGGTCAGGTGATGGAGACCGTAGTGTGGCGGTGTCGCGTGATTCGAGGTCGAATCCATGTTAGTGGGGGAGAATTGTAACGCCCGTGAACCAAAAAGTGGATTTTTGGTGGGTGTCGATCGACACAGGGGTTGTGTCGATTGACACGAGTCAAAATCAGATCGACGGTTTCGGTTCTGATTGCCGGTTTGGTGGGCCGGTTTAGGGGACACCCTAAGGTTGTATAAAAGGGCTGGAACAGACGCGTGTTGGTCTCTTTTTGGCCGAAAATCAGAGAAAGAGGAGGATTTGAGAGAGAATCAAGAGAGGTTGTGAGTTGTGTGTGATTGAGGGTGAAGGACAGTTTCTGCTCGAGTGTTTGAGAGGGCAAACGGCTGGTCAATTCGAGGAGGATTGGGGTGAAACTTTGTAGGTAAGTTCTTCAATCTCTGCTCTTGATATAGGGGAAAACAATTCGTCTTTTCGTTGACTATTCATCGAGTTATGGCTGTTTGAACTCGATGGGTCTGTGCAGATAGGTTATCTGCATACCGACGCGTAGCTGTGTCTGTCTAGTTTCCAGAACAGTCGTCCGTTTTAGTTTTGGACCAGTGGTTCGTCGTGTGCGAGTCGTTTTGTAACCATTGGTCCCATTTCATTTCGATTCTTCGAGGTGAGTGCGTGATCGTGGGTTTGTGTGGGCATAGGGATTGGTGGAATGCGTTTGCTTGGTGTTTTATGTGTTTTGTGATTGGAATTGTGCAGGTGACTCGACGAATAGCGACAGATTCGAGTCACGAGAGGATAGGCTCGTTTCTGGGTTGTCTTGTCGATCGACACAGGACGGAGTCATGTCGATCGACACCTAGAGGCTGTGTCGATCGACACCTAGAGGCTGTGTCGATCGACACAGAGTCCCTGTACTTGTTCGTGATTGGTTGTTCTTGTTGTTTGCTTGTGTGCTCATCCTGGTATTTCTATTGATTGTTATGTCTATACTTAAATAACCCATAGACGGGATGACCGCGTCGCTGAGTATTTGTGATAATACTCACGCAACTCTTTTTGTCATGTGTTGCAGGTAAAGAGAAAATGTGATCGTGGAATCATGGCCAGGAAGGAGAAATGATCTAGGGTCTCGTATGGCTGTGTGCGGTTGTAGAATTGCTAGGTGGCTAGTGAATCCTGAGTTGTAGTTAATTGGTTATTGATTATTGTTGGATTGTTATGAAATTGAATTGGATTAGTAATTTAATAAAGTATGGGGTTTATTGAATTGGAAGTTGTTATTGATGGTTATTGTTTTCCGCGATGCATGTTGTATTGGCCCAATTGAGGATTATTATCTGTGATGATAATAATCTGAAGGGAAAATTTCAAAATTTTTGGGTCGGGTCGTTTCACATGGAAAAAAAAGTTGCGTTAGTATTATCACAAATACTCAGTGAGACGGTCATTCCATCTACAGGTTATACACACAGGCATAAGAGACAAAACACAACACCAAGCAATAACCGATCATCACATATCTATCAATACGTCAAACTGACGACAATCGATCGACACACACCTTGTGTCGATCGACACAACAAATGCTTGTGTCGATCGACACATGCTGCAGAATCGCAGAATCAAACCTTCTCCTCTCTGGTCCGATTCTGACCTGCACATACGTCGATTCTCTGCACAGGAACTGTCTAAAAACACATCCAAGCCATACATAACATCCATAACATGAGAATCAATCATCAAATCATCAAACAATGCATTGGGATCAATCCCTTTACCTAGATAAACCTACGGTCACACACTCACCTCGGTTTTCGGATCAATTTTGACCCCAAAACTCCTACAAAACACGATCGAAAACCTGTTCTGAAAATAAGACAGAACAAGTTACACAATGATATGCGTATCGTCTCAAGACTCCTTCTGGTTCGACGAGAATCCTCACTCGAAGTGGACTGATCGCAGTAACGAGGCTTCACAAACCTCACTCATTAAAACAATCATAACTCCTGAAATACTCAACCGATTGACAAACGGTTTCCTCCTATATCGAGATAAAAGTATGGAGAACTTACCCTCAAAGTTTCACTTTGATCCGACCTGATCTTCCCAGCCGTTCGTCTCCTCCAAAACCCGAGCAGAACTTGCCTGCAAAACCTCAAACACTTACAAGGATCAACAAGGATCCTTCTCTCCCAAGTCTCTTCTGATTTCAGCCAAAAGAAGAGACTAAACGTGGCTCCCACGTTTTATATCAGAACCCTAGGGTTCCCTAAACCAACCGTTAAACCGAGCGATAAAAAATCGAACCTGTCGGTTCAATTTTAACCTGTGTCGATCGACACAAGTGGGTGTGTCGATCGACACAACGCCCAAATCCCAACTCCTCATAAGTCAAAAAACGTATGTCGATCGACACACACTCCCCGTGTCAATCGACGCACCACCAAAAATCCACTTTTGGTTCACGGGCGTTACAAATAAAGCTTTTGGACCAAAAGAGATAGTTTTCTCGTATATGTAGATTTTAAGGTCTTAATAGGTTTTATCATCAAAAGGATGTAAAATGGAGTAAAAGGAGTATCATCTATGATGGAGCTACTCATCCAAGTCAAAGGAACCAAGCCAAGTCGTTTTATCTTGAAGATAATGCACATTCTCAAACTGGACAGAACGTATATGCCAGAAGTTCACTGACGAACGGAGGATCATATCAATTTGTAATTTAATGAAAACTGGTATAGAGATAGCCCTTTGAGATATATTTCCAATGGAGTTGGATTTTCATCAATTGGAGCTGTACTTTGGAAGATATATCCGAAACACTGAGGACATGTCAAACTGCCTTCGTAGTGAAGTGAGTGCAGAATGGATCCAAGCATCGGACCAGCCCATGGGCCGATACCCAGACCTTTGCTGACCTTCTAGAAGAGTCATGGAAGCCTCCAATACCAGTCATGCAACGCGTCCGTTATTTGGACCGATATTGCCTCAGCTTCGACCAAAAAGACGTATTTGCCCGAAGAAACCCTAACCGACTTAAGCCTCCTTAAACCCCTATATATACTTGCTTTTAGCCTCTATAGGAACTCAAGAAGCCGGTCTTAACAGCCTAAATCAATACCTAAACATGTATCTCGTTTTTCTCTTGTTCTTAATGTTTATTTGATTGTAGAAGCCTTTAAGGATAGATTGACTTTGCCCTATTGCAAAGAGATGATATCTAACTCCTTACGCTTAGATAAATCAACGAATTATACTGTCTATGTGCTTTACTCTTGCTGCTACGTGTTGCAAAACATGTTAGAGTTATAGCTTTGATTTGATTTCTATGCACTTTCTTAATTCTATGTCTTTACATATTTAATCGTTTAGAGTTTTATTCTAGAATTGATTCTTCATCTTTATTTATACTCAAAGCACGAATTGGCTTAGCTTCCCAAGGAGTGATCTTAGGTTGATATACTCTCCAAAAGCTTGTTATATCTCCGGACCTAGTATTCGATGAGCTAGGCGTCTTAACAATTCGATTGGTTAGTTAAGGAGTCTAGTGAACAATCAATCTTGAGCATAAAGCATGTTTTCACCTTGTAATAACCTGCGATAGTTGAGTCTATTAGGGTGCAAAACATAGATGGTTAGTTACTTCACGATAGTGGGATGATCTTACCTTAGTGATATGAGTTCTAGAACGACTAGTATTAAAATCTTAAATCAATTGCTTGTGTTTGCATATGTTTTGTGAATTGCTTGAATTCTAATCTTAATTGATATCTATCCCTTTACTTTATTGCTTTGTTATTTGCTTCCATAAAACCCCAAAAACCAAATAACATGTTCCCTTAGCTTAATCCAAATCATATAGGTTTGTAGTGCATTCATCACTTAGTCCTCAGTGGAACGATCCCTAAGTACTACAATTGTCTTAACTGTGCACTTGCAGTTCCCTAGGGTTATAAATTTAAATACCTAATTGCATAAACCCTACATAAAAGTTTTATGGCACATCACCTTCTTCTTCAAGTGGTGTTGCATCATTATTATCCATGGACTAATCTTCATTCACCATTAAGTTTTCTTGATGCTCATCTTGATCATGAGACTCTAAACCTTCTTATTCCACATCTGGTTAAGGTTGAGCTTGATTCCCTTCTTCAGGATCAAGATGAGGTTGAAGAGGAGCCGTGACCACATCATCCTCAGACTGCTCACCCATTTCTGCATTCGGTGGAGCCGGATCATCATATCCATCAGGCTCATTCGCAGCCCTTTCTTGAGGTACACTGATGCCAAGGCTTTCCATTACCGTTCTCAAGCTATTTGCTCTATCTGAGGTTGATTGGGATAGATCCTTAAGCTCATCCCAACTCTTCTTATCATAATACCCTCTTGATTCAACAAACCACACATCCCGTGAGACTATACCCCTCCTGGTTTCTGGTACGTAACACTGATATGCTCAAATTTGTCCTGAGCTACTCTCTCAAATTAAGAGATCGTCGTAATACTTAGGGGTCGAATCCACAGGGAATCAAAATACACAATCGACTAAAGAGTTCAAATTTTGCTAAGTAAAAGTATATGAATGTAATAAAAATAGCAAAATAAACAGTGAATGAAGATAAAGGTTCTTGTAATCAATTAGACAAAAGACTTAGGCTATGGGTAATTCGCAGGTTTGAATCGAAATATGGCTGTGTCGATCGACACAGATGTTCGTGTCGATCGACACGAGATGAAAAATGGTTAGGATTTTATTAAGCGTAGTTCTAGAACTCAAACACGAATATAAAACCAATCAACTTTCATTGCAGAGATTATCTATGACTAAATACCTAAATTCCAAATTTCTTTGCAAATTCAGTGAATAAAGACAAACATTAAGTTCAGGTTCGATTTGTTCCCAAAATTACTAAACCAAATTTCTTTGCGAATAGATAATTTTGCTCATATAAGATTATGTCTGGTTGTTAATAATACTTTCGCATCTATTAAAGCAACATAGCATATCCAATTTCAGTTGATCAATCCTAAAATTAGAGTTAAAGCAATCTAGATGAAGAACAAAAAGATAAATCCTAACAGTAATTCAATCCTAACAATTTCTCATCAAACCCTAGAATCCCCAAAACCTAACAAGCAAACTACTCAGATATAGATGATGTAAACATTATGAATGAATAAAATTGCATAAAAGAGATAGAGTAAGAGATACAAAGGGTTTGAAATCTGAAAGTCTGAAATCTAGAAATCTCTCCCAAAAGCTTTCCAAATCTCTCAATCTCCAAGTCTCAATTAAAAACCAGATAAAAACCTAAAAGCCTAAGGAAAAACTATATATAAAGGCTAAAATTCGGATTGGGCTTTGTGTAAACTTCTGGGCTTTTTGGGCAAAACCGGACACACAGGACCGTGTCGATCGATACAGCAAGTAAACTTCGACTCCGACTTGATCACTTTCGCTCTTCTTTCCTCCATGCTCCAAAATGCTCCAAAAGCTCCTATTAAGCTCCAATCGTCCGTTAACCTATAAAGACTCAAAAAGACTCGAAAAATACCAAAAAGACTCTAGGAAAAGAACTTATATCATGGTCGAAAACGAGTAAAAACCATCATATATCAACTCCCCCAGACTTAGCATTTGCTTGCCCTCAAGCAAAACATACAATAAAAATGTGAAAGAGGTTTGAAAACGCAGAAACTTACCTTCCCTTGGATCACCGGACCGATCCCTTTCAACTAGTAAGCCACATAATGCATAACCAACTCAAAACCAGACCACCATGTACTTCTCCATAGACATTTGCAGCCTCCCAAATTCATCCACGACTTCTCAACATAACCCACTAGTCCTCATTGCTGGGTCACGTCCCAGATCTCGATGCCAAGAACCTTTTAGACTCATTCCCATACTATACCATGTCAAGTGAACCTTACAACTCTTGGTACTCTTTCTCTCCCCCAGACTTATTTGATTCTTTACTCTCTTTTTTTTAGACTGCTGAGACCCAAAAACAGTGTTTTCACTACTATTGTTCCTTGTGAGGAGATAGGGTCGTGAGATCGCTCGTCCTCTACATCCGTTCTAAGGGACTCAGACAGCAGCTTTTGAGCTCCGAGTGACTCACTGGAATTTTATTTCTTCATCTTATACTCAAGAACTATCATTTCACCCCAATCATCATTATATATATATATATATATATATTTTTTTTTTTTTAGAAAAAGGGAGAGGAGTACCATTACTTTCACTAAAAGGTGCACTTGTCAGGTAGGAATGAGGAGTCAAGCTCTATGAACACCAATCACTGAGGAGACCGCATAATTAGCTCAAACCCTGGACGGGTTATGCTGGAAGTAACATATGTCTCTAGTTAACTGGTCAGTCTTAAGATTTTTCATTAGTCTGCCTTTGAAATTGATCCTGGATAAATGGTAACCCAGCTGAAAGAGACAATCCACTAAACCAAAAGAAGGATCATTGTTTCCAACTGACTATTTTGACTCAATAAAACGTTTTGGACTGGCTCTCGAAAATGAAATAAAGTTAGGAACTACCTCCCCCAGTCTTAAACAACACTGTCCCCAGTGTTATCAAGCCTGAAGTTGGCAAAAGAAACAAAAGGAAAACGAACTTGTGAAAGATAAATGAGATTTTACCAATGTTAGCCCCATGTCGATCGACACGGGTGTTCTGAACCAGATCATGAGTTGTGCAGAGTGAGAGACCAAATGTGACCATGTCAATCGACACATATAGGCCTTGTCGATCGACGTGGATGCTCTGGATCGATGCAACATGTATCTCATCGTTGAATTCAAGTGTCAAAGCTAAATCATTCTGCAAAACACAACTCAATAATCAATGATTAAGAGGAAAACACAGTCAAATCTCATTAGTTCACTAGTTCTAAGATCTTAAAGAAACGTAAAACAAACTGACTCAAAGAAAAACATGAAAATGACTCAAAGTTAGTAAATAAAAGATAAAAGAGACAGAAAAAGGATAAACGGGGAGGATCTAATCCTCCTCCTCAAATGATGATAACAGATGCGGTGGAGACGGTGGTCGAGGACGAACACATCTACAGCGAGGCCATGTAGACAAGATGGTCCAGATGCTCTGGAGACTCTGAGCAACCCAACTCTGAAACTCGTCCGTAGGTTAGTCAGGCAAGGGTGGTAGCGGAGGAAGCTGAGGTGGCTGAGGTGGAGCATTGGAAGTGCCTGCGCTTGAGGTACCAGCTGCAGCAGCGCCCCGAGTAATCTGCTTGCGCCCAGCTCCAACTGGGCGCACAAGTCTCGGGTCCGACATGAAGGCCATCAAGGTGGGGTACTCAGAGATCTTCATCTGCTCGGGACGCGGTAGCTTTACCATCCGCTGCTCGCCAGGAACTGGGCGGACCCAATGCTCGTCTGGCTTGAGCCAGATGGCTCTCGTCAGATAGTCCATGTCTACAGCACAACCTGTCCTCTCTTCACTACAAGCCGATGTATCAATCCCAAAAAATACGAAGATAGGAGTGAGAAGAGCACCAGCGGCAAAGGATTTGCTTCTCTACTTCAACGTCAGCGGCGTGTTCTTCAGGCACAGCAAATGGTGTGCAAAAACGACCCCCATGTTAGGGTGAGACTCATTCCAGGTCATGGGTTGAGACTCATCCCAAGCCGTGTGTGCAACATCCTTCCGGAGAGCATACGATAACAGGACCAGCTCCTGAAGCCTCATCTTCGCGGGCTCCACCTTGTACAGGATCGTGGTGGAGAATAGGCGGAGCAGGTAGAGAAGGACCGGATGCCTCACATAAGTGTGAGTGGAGGCAGCAGGAGCATACATCCCGGTCCCGAAATGAACCCAAAAGGCCTGTATATCTGGGATGGTCTCCGGAAGTCCCTGATAATGTCGATCCTTGTCAAAACCATATACTCTGCAAAGATCCCGAAGAGTGAGCCTGTAGCAGACCCCTCAAATCTTGAAACTCAAGACCCATTTCGATGCGTCATGACGTTCCTCCCAATCACTTGCCACACAAACGAGCCTCATTGATGCGAAAAACTAACGGACCAGGTCAGGGTACGTAGGATGGTGAAATGTTGCGATGGTCCCTAGTCCTGCATTCGCCAGTAATCTCTGCACCTCATTCCTGATACCCAAATGACTCATTGCCCGTCCATTAGCAAACCGGGTCTGAGAGATTTGCACCTTTAACCACTCGTTGTACAACAGCGAATCAAAGTCATCCCATTCCTCCTTGACTTCTCTGTGGATAGCATCATCGCGTATCAGAACTTTTGCAGGAACTTCATCCTATCGCCTCTGGATGGTGATCTTTTGCCCCTCAGGTCGTGGCCATGGAGGACGAGATGTGACAGTCAGAGCCGTGGGTTGAGAGCTGGATGCAGCCTCTTTATCTTTTCGTTGACGCTTTGGACCCATCTTTACATATCGAAGTAATGGAGTGTATAATCACAAAGAAGACGAAAAACCGAGTAGATTTGAGCCAAAAATCACTCAATTTGGTGAGAAAATGAAGAAGTTATTGAGATTATAAAATCGGTTTCGGGTTTTCGAAAGAGAATGAGGATGAAAAGAAATCAGTTGGGTTTAAAAAGACTTACCTCGTGTTATCCGCCGAACGTGTCAATCAACACACAGGACCGTGTCGATCAACACATGCCTTTTTCTGTTCCAATTTTTTTTTTTTTAGAGTAAATCCAATCTAAAATTCCTATACTAAAAATAAAAAGTTAGTAAAACGAAACAAAAAATCAAATTAATTTACACTTACCAGTGGGTTGCCTCCCACTAAGCGCTTGTTTTCAGTCATTAGCTTGACAGTGTCGGAGTTCAGGCAATGGGTGCATCATCCAGAGGCACAATGTGCCCTTGCAGGATCTCGGCTTCTGCCTAATAGTGTTTCACCCTTTGCCCACTCACGGTGAACTCCTTCCCATCCTTACTAATGAGGACAACAGCTCCATGTGGTCTGACTTCCTTGATGGTGAAAGGACCTGACCAACGAGAACGCAATTTACTAGGAAAAAGCTGTAAACGAGAGTTATAAAGCAATATCTGGTCATTTGGTTCGAATGTCCTGGAGATGACCCGCTTAGCATGATATGCCTTAGTCCGCTACTTGTATAACTTATAGGCATGATGTCTGATTTCATCCAGTTCATTTAGCTGTATCAGACGCCTCTCTGCAGCAGGTTTGATGACGAAGTTGAAAAGTTTCACTGCCCATGCTGCCTTGTGTTCCAACTCCACCGGAAGATGACACGCTTTCCCATAAAGTAGATGAAATGGAGTAGTTCCCAGAGGCGTTTTGTAAGTAGTCCGATAGGCCCAAAGTGCATCATCGAGTTTGGCTGACCAATCTTTCCTTGTAGAATTGACTGTCTTCTCAAGGATCTCCTTAATCTGTCTGTTAGATACCTGTTTGAGGATGAGAAGGACTTGCCATGCGATGATGAACTCCTTACTTCACCGCAGCATCGTTTTTGGGACTAACAATTGCTTCCACCCACTTTGAGACATAGTCCACAGCGACCAGGATGTACTTGTTCCTATATGATGACGGGAAAGGAGCCATGAAGTCAATGCCCCAGCAATCAAAAACCTCAACCTCAAGGATGAAGTTTTGTGGCATCTCGTTCCTCTTGCTTATCTTGCCTCTCCTCTGACACGTATCACACTCACTCTCTGCAATACACCTTCTGTAGATTCCATCTGAACAATGTTTGTAAAGGTTAGGCTCATCCCAGTAGTACCTCCTAAGTTATCTCATGAACCTCTTCCTCACGTACCCCTTTAGATCAGTAGGTACGTCCTCTGCAGCTAGGTAATTGGCTATATAAGCATACCATGGTCGATTGGACCCAGAGACAGCACACACGGGGTTGCCAAACGTCCCACTTGATGCCTAGCATGTATCATGTCGATCGACATATGAAGGCATGTCGATCGACACACACATTTCCGAGTCTTGGCTTTTGACGATTAAATCACTTGTCGATCAACACAGGTTCTTTGTGTCGATCGACACAACTTCTGGAACTCTGAAAATGTGTTGATCAAGCACTTTGCTTGTTTGCAATTCAATCTCAATGAAGTGCACACTCTCCTCTGGGAAGTAGTCATCGATGGGGACGTTGTCTTCTACACGAATTCGCGAAAGATGATCCGTAACGCCATTCTCAACCCCTTTCTTGTCCTTCACTTCAATGTCAAAATCTTGGAGGAGTAGAATCCATCTCAAGAACCTCCGCTTGACATCCTTCTTCTACATTAAGTGCTTTAGCGCTGAGTGGTCAGTGTGCACGATCACCTTAGCTCCAATCAAGTAAGGACGGAACTTCTCAAAAGCAAAAACCACGGCAAGCAACTCTTTCTCTTTAGTAGCATAGTTCCTCTGAGCCTCGTCTAGTGTCCTAGTAGCATAGTAAATGGCGCGCAGCTTCTTATCCTTCTTCTGATCCAACACAGCCCCTACTGCATAATCACTTGCATCACACATCACCTCGAAAGGCAAATCCCAGTCTGGAGGTTGCACTATTGGAGCACTCACCAAAGCCTGCTTAATCTGTTCAAAAGTAGCTAAACAATCGGTATCAAAAACAAATTTGACATCCTTACAAAGCAAAGTGGTAAGTGGTCGAGCAATCTTGGAGAAGTCCTTGATGAATCTCCGATAAAATCCAACATGTCCCAGGAAACTTCGAATCTCCTTGACTGAAGTAGGTGGTTGCAGACTTGTCATGACTTCTATCTTAGCACGATCTACCTCAATCCCATCAGCTGAAACTCTATGACCAAGTACAATGCCATCTTTCACCATAAAGTGGCATTTCTCCCAGTTGAGAACCAAATGCTTCTCCAAACATCTAGCAAGCACCTTCTCCAAGTTGTCGAGACAGTCCTTGAAGGAAGAATCATAGACTGAGAAATCATCCATGAAGACCTCCATGTAATCCTCAATCATGTCAGTGAAGATCGACATCATACATCTCTGGAAAGTTGCAGGAGCATTACATAGTCCAAATAGCTATCTACGGTATGCAAAAGTGCCATATGGACATGTAAACATGGTTTTCTCCTGGTCCTCTTGATGGATGGGGATTTGGAAGAACCCGGAGTACCCATCGAGAAAGCAGTAGTAGGGATGATTCTCTAGTCGCTCCAGCATTTGAACAATGAAAGGTAAAGGAAAATGGTCTTTCCTGGTGGCTGCGTTTAGTTTCCGGTAGTCAATACACATCCTGTGCCCAGTCACTGTTCTTGTAGGAATCAGCTCGTTCCTCTCATTCTTCACAACTGTGACTCCTTCTTTCTTGGGCACCACATGAACCGGACTAATCCAAACACTGTATGAAATAGGATAGATGATCCCAGCCTCTAGAAGTTTCATAATCTCCTTCTTGACAACCTCTTGTAAATTTGGATTTAGCCTCCTCTGATGCTCAATCGATGACTTAGTCTCATCCTCTAGGTAAATCCTATGCATGCACAAGTCCGGAGAGATTCCTGAAATATCATCAAAAGAATAGCCAAGAGTTTTGCGAAACTTGCGCAGCTTGCTTAGCAGTAAAGTGAGCTCTGCATTGTTTAAAGAAGCACTAACAATGACTGGATATGTGGAATTAGGACTAAGAAAAGCGTACCTTAGCCCTGCTGGAAGTGGTTTGAGTTCGATTTTCGGAGCTTTTTGTTCGCTCCAATCGCTGACCTTTGTAGCTTTCACTGAAGTTCTAACCAGCTCCACATTACCAACTAACTGTCTCACTTTCTTACCAGCATCCATCATCTTAGCATAACCCTTAGCAACCTCATCAAGCTGACTTTCCACTGTCACAGAGTTCACCAAAGTCCTTTCCAAGGGATCAATGGGATGCATCTCATTGAAGACTTCTTGTGCAATGTCTGTGAGAGTATCAATGTAGAATGTCTGACCGTCGATGGTAGGTCTCTTCATTAGCTTGTCCATCTCAAACTTCATCTCTAAATCGCCCACACTCAAAGTAATACTACCTCCCTTGCAATCGATTATAGCACCAGCTGTAGCTAAGAACGGTCTACTCAAGATAAGAGGATCTTTGGGTTCCTCGTTATATTGCAGAACAACGAAGTCAGTAGGGATCAAGCAGTCTCCAACTCTGATTGGAACATCTTCCAAAATACCCTCAGGGATCCTGACTGAAGGGTCGGCTAGGATAAGAGAGATCCTAATAGGCTGGAAATCAGTCATTCCATGACCAACAGCTACAGAGTGTGGCACTAGATTGACACCAGAGCCCAAATCATAACAAGACCTCGGAAACCTCTCTTTGAAGATCAAACAATCCAACACAAAACTTCCCGGATCCGTGAGCTTCTCAGGAACTCTGTTCTGAATCACTGCGCTGACCTGCTCTGAAATCATAGCAACACCTTCCTCAAGACCCAAGTTCTTGGTAACCATCCTCTTCACATAACGACGGATCACCGGACTAGTCCTATAGCATCAATCAAAGGAAGCTCCACAACCAGCTTATCCATCACAACCTTGCACCGAGCATCCTCTAGCTCCTGCTTGGACTTTTTCTGGTTCCTAGGATACGGTATCTTAGGCACATACACTCTCTCCTTTGCATTAGCTGAAGGTTTCGACAAGGTTGGGTTTGTCTGGGACCCGTGTCAATCGACATGTGTTATCTGAGTCGACCATGTGTCGAGTGTGGTGTCGACCTTACGCGAAGAATCACCGATTGCGTATTTTTCAGAGTTGAGATTTTTGACCTGTGTCGATCGACACAAGACTTCCGTGTCGATCGACACGGGGTCTGAAACGAGTTTCTCATCATCTTCGATCTCCACGAGCTCGTCTAACTCCTCTACGTTAAGTCCCTTCTTCACCACTAGCTCCCCAAGCGTCTTTCCACTCCTTGTGGTGATGGCAGCAACACTATGCTTCGGATTTGCATTTGTCCTAGATGGAAGAAACCCTTCTTGCCTCCTTTAATTCTCTACTGTCTGAGCAAACTGAGTATCCAATTTCTTGACATGGGTATTCAAGGCTTCGAATTTCCCATTCAAGTACTGGTACATGGCATCCATCTTCCCGTTAAAGCTCACAGTCATCTTCTGTTGACCCTCCAAGATCTGCTAAAGCATGGATTTCATCTCGGTCTCTGATGACTGAGGAGGAGGTGTCTCATAAGAAGATGAACTGTAGTTCCTAGTGTAGTTGCTCTGCAAAGGCTTCTGATACTCGGTCTTCTGAAAGTGCGGCTTAGGGGAATAGCTAGGTGAGCTTGGATTCCCAGTGAATGTAGTCCTCTGGTTGTTACCGTTGAAGTTTCTATTACCCTGCTGACTACCGAACCTCTGACTCTGAAACCCAGTCCCACTAATGTAGTTAACATCCTCTTCATTCTGCTCTTCCTCTGGAACGAAGGTCTCTACCTCTTGAGCAAACTGAACAGTCTTCTTCCCCACTAGCAGGTTATGTACAGAATCAATCTTGGCTTTCACCTTAGCTATCTGACTTCCATCTATGTTCCCACCAAGCTTTTTCCTCTCGAAGTCTGCATTCTTGGTACTATTGCTAGAAGCCAAGTTATCAATAAGAATCAGTGCATCCTCCGGATATCGAGTGTTGAAGTTCCCATTGCTAGCAGAATCCAGAACCATCTGATACCTCCAATCAATACCTCTGAAGAAGATACCCAACAATTGAACATCATTGAACCCATGATGAGGACAATCCCTCTGGTAGGACTTGAATCTTCCCCAGGAAGCCTTAAATGCCTCAGTCGGTCCCTGCTTGAAAGTAGAGATCTTAGTCCTCAGATCCTCGGATCTCGCCTCATCAAAGAAGTTGTTGAGGAAAGCATTCTTGGTGTCCTCCCAAGTAGTCAGTGATATTGATTGGAGGTATAGAATAGTAGGAGGACGAATCACTGCCGTGTTGGCATAGAACTCGTCAGGCCTATTGTACTCTCCCAGAGTATGCCCACGCCCAGCTGGCTCTTGGCGCTGCATAACATATCGCCCAGGCTCCTCCATAATCACTACTCCATTCTCATCCAACCTCTGACCCTGAGCATTGTGTCTGTGACCCTCAGCATCCTGGAGAAACCCATCATCACCTCGGATAAGAACTAACGGATTCATTCTGGTTGACTTTCTCGCTGCTCGGTTGGCTCGTTCTAACTTTCCAATCTCAAGGTTGAGATCAACTAGCTCTTCGTTCTGGTTGCTTTTGGTAACGCGATTAGGCATAAATTTGAAACACACAAGACAAAGAAAAAAGAACAAGTAATAAAATAAAAATAAAAATCTGAGACAAAATTCTAATATCAAAAATCGATTGGTAATATCGACTTCCCCGACAACGGCGCCAAAATTTGATATGCTCAAACTTGTCCTGAGCTACTCTCTCAAATTAAAAGATCATCGTAATACTTAGGGGTCGAATCCACAGGGAATCAAAACACACAATCGACTAAAGAGTTCAAATTTTGCTAAGTAAAAGTATATGAATTTAATAAAAATAGCAAAATAAACAGTGAATGAAGATAAAGGTTCTTGTAATCAATTAGACAAAAGACTTAGGCTATGGGTAATTCGTAGGTTTGAATCGAAATACGGCTGTGTCGATCGACACAGATGTTCGTGTCGATCGACACGAGATGAAAAATGGTTAGAATTTTATTAAGCGCAGTTCTAGAACTCAAACACGAATATAAAACTAATCAACTTTCGTTGCAGAGATTATCTATGACTAAATACCTAAATTCCAAATTTCTTTGCAAATTCAGTGAATAAAGACAAACATTAAGTTCAGGTTCGATTTGTTCCCAAAATTACTAAACCAAATTTCTTTGCGAATAGATAATTTTGCTCATATAAGATTATGTCCGGTTGTTAATAATACTTTCGCATCTATTAAAGCAACATAGGGTATCCAATTTCAGTTGATCAATCCTAAAATCAGAGTTAAAGCAATCTAGATGAAAAACAAAAAGATAAATCCTAACAGTAATTCAATCCTAACAATTTCTCATCAAACCCTAGAATCCCCAAAACCTAACAAGCAAACTACTCAGACATAGATGATGTAAACATTATGAATGAATAAAATTGCATAAAAGAGATAGAGTAAGAGATACAAAGGGTTTGAAATCTGAAAGTCTAAAGTCTAGAAATCTCTCCCAAAAGCTCTCCAAATCTCTCAATCTCCAAGTCTCAATTATAAACCAGATAAAAACCTAAAAGCCTAAGGAAAAACTATATATAAAGGCTAAAATTCGGATTGGGCTTTGTGTAAACTTCTGGGCTTTTTGGGCAAAACCGAAATTTCTTCGAAATTTGAAGTCTTCGCGCCAAACACGTGTGTGTCAATCGACACATAGGACCGTGTCGATCGACACACAGGACCGTATCGATCGACACAGCAGTAAACTTCGACTCCGACTTGATCACTTTGGCTCTTCTTTCCTCCATGCTCCAAAATGCTCCAAAAGCTCCTATTAAGCTCCAATCGTCCGTCAATCTATAAAGACTCAAAAAGACTCGAAAAATACCAAAAAGACTCCAGGAAAAGGACTTATATCATGGTCAAAAACGGGTAAAAACCATGATATATCAAACACTTATATCCCTTTTGGTGTGGTGAGTATCCAATGAACATTGCTTGCGTACTCTTTGGTTCTACTTGTTTCTTTGCTCACCTGAGATCAATACAAAACACAAGCACCCAAATACACGTAAATGGTCAATTGAGGGACGGTGTTTGTTAAGTACCCCATGAGGAGATTGATCTTGAAGAATTCTGGTTGGTATTTTGTTAATCAGGTAACAGGCTGCCATCACAACATCTCCCCAAAAGCTCTGGGGCACATTTGTATGGTACATCATGCTCCTTGCAACCTCCATAAGATGCGTATTCTTTCTCTCAGCCACACTATTTTGTTGTGGGGTGTATGGGCAGCTGGTTTGATGGATCACCCCATGCTTTGCTAGATGTTGTTTGAATGCATTGCTAGTGTATTCCCCTCCATTGTCTGATCGAAAAATCTTTATCTTGGCATTGTAATGGTTAGTAACATAGTTCTGAAAATTGATAAATGCTTCTAACACCCTATCTTTTGATTGTAACAGAGTAATCCAAGTGTATTTCGATTTCTCATCTATGAATGTTACAAAGTATTTGTTTTGTTCTGTAGATGCACAAGGGGCTGTCCACACATCATAATGAATTAAATCAAAGCAGTTTTCATAGATAGTGATTGATTTAGGGAATATAGTCTTGCAATGTTTTCCTAGAATACAAGCTTCACAATCATTTTTAAATGAAATACTAGGCAACATGATGTTTAAGGCACGAGAATGAGGATGGCCTAGTCTAGCATGCCACATTTCACTTGTATTGAAATCAGAACTAGAATTTAAAGCATAAGATAAATCAGAAGAAAGCTTGGTGTCTTCAAGTAAGTACAAGTCTCCCTTGCTCACACCTTTGCCAAGCAACCTACTTGTTTCAATATCTTGAAAGTAGACGTCATTAGGCGTGAAGGTAACATTGCATTTCAAGTCACTAGTTGTTCGTTTAACTGATAACAGGTTGGAAGTAAAATTAGGCATATACAATGCTTTTGATTCTTTGTTATACAGCCTAAGATCACCTATTCCTCTAATCGGTACTTTTTCTCCATTAGCTATCATGACATTTCCTAGAGCAAGTACAATGTTGCTAATCAAATTCAGATCACTAATCATATGATGGCTAGCTCCTGAATCTATAACTAGAGGTTTTGTTAATTTCAAATCAGTGCAAGCATTTAGAGAGATACCAAAGTTGTTACCGGAGTTTTCCTTGAGGGCTTTGATGAGAGCATCAAGATCAGATCGCTTGATGGTTTCATCTTAGGTTGTCCTCAAGGTAGAGCTGTTGCTAGATGATGCGTTCTCCTCACCAGCCGCATTGGCTGCACGCATGGTCATTGGAGTGTATGATTCACTCACTTCACCCAAGAAGTGTGCCTTTGCCTCATGCTTAAACTTTTGAGGTTTGAGATGAGGATGGAGTATCCAGCACTTGTCTTTGCCATGCCCCTTCTTCTTGCAATGATCGAAAATCCATATCTTCTTGTCATGAGGTTTGTAGAATCCCTTGTTTGCAACCCCTTCGGCTTGGTTTGCCAACACAAGCTCCCGTTTGCTTCCAAACAGACCTACTGATCCTTGCTCCTTCTGGATTTGAGCACACACATCATCTAATGTTGGTAGCTTCTCTGCCCTCAACATATGATTGATCAAGTCATTGTAGGCCGGATTTAGAGTTAGAAGTAAGGCAAAGACCTTATCCTCCTCACGCCTATCATTCAACACAGTTGGATCGACAGTACATGGCCTTAGCATCTCCAACTCTGCCCACAAGGCCCTGAACTTGCCAAAATGCTGGTTGAAGTTGGTGTCTTCTTGATAAAGGTTGATGATAGCTTTCTTGACTTCAAACACTCTGCTCAAGTTCGAAATGTTGCCATAAACCTTTTAAGTGTATCCCACAACTCCTCGGAAGTTTTGCAATAGGAGTAAGCTTCCAGGATTGATGCCTCAAGGCTGCTTTGAATGTTGGACAACACCATGAGATCCTTCTGATCCCACTTGTTCTCGCCAGCCCACACCACTTCTTTACCATCCTCTCCTAGGTTGGTTTTGTTTGTAGGTTTGTCATCTGTTACATAGCTCCAGAGGCTTCTTCCCCCTAGGGCTGTCTTGACCAGCCTTGACCATAAGAGATAGTTAGCTCCCTTGAGAGTAACTGGAATCATTACCTTTGGGTTTTCCATGTGAGAATCACCAAGAGAGAATCACACAAGCAGAATGGAGTATAATATAGCAGAATTGAGTAGAATGAATGGTGAATCAGAGTATAAGATTGCGGAAGTGATATGAAGATTATATAGAGATTATACGGTCTCAAGAGCAGCCTGCTCTGATACCATGAGAGAATAGAAAGTTTAAGAGAGATTAGAGAGCTTTAGAGAACAGATTTCCATTCATTCAAGATGGATTAATACAAGAACTACAAGCTGCTATTTATAGGCACTTCTATCAGCTGAATAACGGTCATAACATCCTAGCCATTCATTTATAAGAACAGATCATGGCCGTTGATGAGAGAACACGCTCTAACATTCAAAATTCCCAACGGTTCACTTGTGGTCTTTCTTGTGTACTGATAGTGACTCCTTGTGGTCCTCCTTGCATACTGAAAGCGACCTATCCTTTACTTCCTAAGGCATCACGTGATGCTTATCCAACAGCTCACAAATTCCCTCTTGTTTATTTAAAATATACTGATCAGTTTCATAATCTGATTAGGGGTTTAATAAAGCCTTGTACCAGAATTCATGTCAACATGATTTGGGAAAGCTCAAATATTTTTTAGGCATCAAAGTTGCCCGTTCTGAAGAAGGTATTTTCATCTCCCAACGAAAATACATTCTTGATATTGTTGGTGATACCGGTCTCCTTGGTTGCAAACCAGCTTTAACTCCTATTGCGCAAAATCACAAGCTTGCTTCCGATAGTCCATTGTTGAAAGATCCTACATCTTATCGGAGACTCGTTGGCATATTAGTGTATCTTTGCATCACACGTCCGGAGCTATGTTATTCTATACACTTACTGTCCCAATTCATGAAAGAGCCACGTGAAGGTCATTGGGATGCGACGTTACGAGTTGTTCGCTTCATCAAAGGTTCTCCTGGACAAGGTGTTCTCTTGAAATCAGATAGTAATCTAGAGTTGTCGGTGTATTGTGATGCCGACTGGGCTTCTTGCCCGCTTACTCATCGCTCATTAAGTTCGTATCTTGTACTTCTTGGTAACTCACCCATTTCATGGAAGACTTAAAAGCAGGACACAATTTCTTACTCTTCCGCTGAGGCCGAGTATAGGGCTATGGCAGCTGCTACCCGTGAGATTAAGTGGATTATTCCGCTTATGGAGGATCTCGGAGTTAAGGTTACTAAACCAGTTCTATTTTTTTTGTGATAGTCAAGCTGCCATTCACATTGCAGCTAATCATGTTTTTCACAAACGTACTAAGCATATTGAAAGAGATTGTCACAGCGTTTGTGATGCCGTTCGTGATGGTCTTATCTCAACACGTCATGTTCGTACCAAAGACCAAATAGCCGACATTCTCACTAAAGCTCTTGGTCGTCCACAATTTGATGTTTTGTTGTCCAAGTTGGGTGTTTGTGATCTCCACACTCCAACTTGAGGGGGAGTGTTAGGGAGTCGGTTTGAGTTCGGCTTTTGGGCCTTGTATGTATCGGGCTATATGTTAGCTTGGGAGTCAAGTCTTTTGTTTAGGGTTTCTTTATCTTGTATATATACACATGAATAGCCGTCGATTATCACAACAAGAACATATTCATATATTTACAAAGGGCAGTCCATTTGTTCTGTTTGGCGATTTCAGAGGCCTACTTGAAAAAAGCTTCTGGATTGTGAAGCCGATGGAGGAGAAGGATTGAAGCGTCGTTGAAAGAAACGTTAAGAAAATGGTATAAACGTTAAGAAAATGTTATGTTTTTGGCAGTCATATCGATTGGAAGGAAAATACGTTTTGCTTGAGAAGACGAAGAGAAGGGGATTTGTTTGTACACGGACAGCCTCTCCACAGTGCTTACGAGGCAGAAGGCTGGAATGTGTCGGCTTTGTTTTATATAGTAGATTTTATATTGCATATTAAATAAATTTCATTAAACTAGATAAATACTCGCGTTACATCATATATATATTTGTTAATTTAATAAAATGTTATTTTCTTGCGTTCGAACAAATATAGTTAAATTGGATTAATCATGAAAAACGAGGAAAAAAGCAAAGTTTTTTTGTATGTGGTTTCGATTCATATTGAAAGTAATCAAATATATAATTTATTTCTATATAAATTTAGGTTTATATCAATTTTTAATTTATTTTTGATGAGGTTATTTGGACTAAAATTAATTTTTTAGTATTAAATAAACCATAGTAGATCGTTTTAATATTTGTTTTAATTTTTATTTCTGTTATTCATAAACATAAACTTATAAATAGAAAAAAAAATCTACAAAATCAAAACGAAATCTAAAACTGAACACTATTAACAATTTTTAATTATGAATAGTAAACATATTTCTATACCACTAATAATATCTTTTAATTTATTTAATTTTTGGAAATAATAATCCGCGTATAACGCGGGGAGTCATCTAGTTATTAAAAAAATTTGCAACGTAAAAAGTCTTTATGTCTATTTTATGAAAAGATATCATGTGATAAAGGAAATTGATAAAAGCTCCTTCTGTAGCTAAAAAGCTTCTTTCGAGTATCAAAGGCATGTCCTCGTCCATTTTGAAGATATGGAAATATGCAAGTATGATATGTCTCCCTATGCGAAGTTGCAACTCATGCACTACACCTTTTGATGCTTTCATCTAGGAGTCTCCAAACACTATTTTGGTGTTGGATGGTGAAGAATTATAAAGTCCTAATTTCTCTGCAGCAACATTGGACATTACATCAACATTATAATCGATATTACAAAGAGAGATAGGATGTTTGTTGCCTGCTATTTTGCATGAGAAGATTATTTGTCTTGGGTCTCTCCCCATGATCATATGTCATCTTGTAGTTTTCATTCGTGACGTATTTCAGTGTTATGTAGTACATGTTTCCTGAAACTAGTGCTATGAGTTTTTTCTTTAAAATGGAACAACACATTGATCATATTTGCTGATTCTTGCAAACATAATGTTGAATTTATACAATTTATTTGTGTAAAATATATCACCCAGTTTAAATTATGTATATTTACTTAACAGTCTTATTTTATCACTTATGTTATTTATTCTTTTTTAGCTAAAATAATCTTTTTAAAGAATACTTATTCCATCTCCTTTATATACGTTTAGTTTAAAGAATATTTACCTAATTTAAAAAATATTGCATAAATAAACCGAATGAAAGACATATTTATTTGGGCTATTTGTTTTAATTTGGTTTAATCAATTCAATTGAATTGGTAAACGACATTTGCTAGAGTCGTTTTTGGGCCTTATCACAATCTTTGAGTTGATCCGTATGATTTATTGGATTAATATAATTATTTAATATATAATAGGAGATTAATTTAGTTATTTAATATTTACTTATAATATTAACAAGATATTTATCAGAAACGATAGGTGTTACAGACGTTTTGTTGTTTGAGTTTTATCATAAACAAATAGATGTACAAGAAGAGTTAATAAGAATAAGAATATTACTACAAGATTTTGCCATGTCATAACAAAATGGATGCCATGTAATCATTTATTTGGGAGAGTGATGATGTGTTGCATTTCTAACGCATTCTAACCAATGTTTTCAAAGGTTTTTCGAGTCTTTTCTATGTCTTCAGAGTCTTTTCAGGTTAAAATACATTTGGATGGAGTCTAAAGCAAAGGAGCAAGGAATGGGAGCAAAGGAGCATAAAATGGTCAGAAGTTTGGCATTTAAGAAGCATGTGTAGAAGCAAGACCAGAAGGAGAAATATTGATCCATCCGAATCTGGATGGATCGATCCAAACACTTCTTGCGTGTGGGAAATTTCCAGATTGGGTCAGATTGATCCATCCGAATCTGGGTGGGTCGATTTTGAGACTTATGCCGAGCATAAATGTTTCAGGCTAGACAGATCAAGCCAGACGGATCCATCTTATACTAGATCGATCCATCTTTCTGCCAGACGAAAAAATGTAACTCTGAACTTCCCTTTTTGCCCCAGAATCATCCAAACTCCACCAAATTCGACCCTAGACCTATTTATTCTAATTTTTAGCCATTGTAGAGGCTACGCTTTATTTTATATCAGACTTTTAGCTTTTGGAGTTCTATAAGCTTTGGAAAGACGAATCTCTGACTCTACATCTTTTGAAAAGATTTCTGAACCCCTTTGGATTTCTATTTGATTTGATCATGAGTTTTTCTTGATCTCCTTGTTGTTTCTTTTCTTTCATGGCTAGAGTAGATCCATAGTTAGGTTTTAGGGTTTTAAAGAATTTCATAAATCGATGAATTAGACATAAATAGGGATTTATCAATATGTTGTTTTCACCTATTGTTGTTCGTATCACTTAAGCTAACTTGATCACTTAGTCTTTGATTTAGGGTTTAATACATTCATCAAAAGTGTTATAGATTGCTTGCTAGAACATAGGTGAGCAAATTGTCTTTAGCCAACAAAAGCTGATGTTAAGGCAATTTGTGAACATATCAAACCTGCTCGTTAATGCTTGTCTAGAATTATAGGTTCAAACTACAGTTTAGAATCCTAGGTTGCTAGATAAAGTCTCTAATACCACGACAATGGATTAGTTATACATTCATGTTTGAGTTCGAAACTGCGCTTAATTGTTCCCTAAATAATTGTCTGATTCATGATCTCTGATTTCCTGTGAATGTCCCTAAAGCCTGATGCTTTTTTATCCATAAGCTTACACCGTTTATTTGCTATTTTAGTTTCATATTGCCATCAATCATCATTTTCTATCTTAGCTTAATTTCAGTTCTTATAATTTGAAGTGTAAATCTTGGTTCTCGTGGATTCGATCCCTAAAATACTACAACGTTTGCTGTGCACTTGCAGTCATATTTCTAGGGTTAAAACCTGTGTTATCAAGTTTTTGGCGCCGTTGCCAGAAACCAATTTTTTTACCTTCGAATTTTGGGTTGAAGTTTAGTCTAAGATTTACTAACGAGTTCTATTTTGTGTGTTTCAGGTGTATGCAAAGAAGAAGTGAGGGCTCTGACAACCTTCTCTACTTTGAAAACTCGACACTTGGAAGAATAGAACGAATAAACAGAGCGAAAGCAAAGTCGAAAAAAGTCAACATGGTTGATCAAGACGACAACATAGCTGTTTTAGTGGTTACAAGGGCTGAATTTGAGAGGATACAAGAACAGCTGCATCAGTTGCAATCACACCTCACACGTTCTATCAGAACCAATCTATGATATGTCCGCCTGATCTCACTAGGAACGATTATCAACTAGACCCTTAGCTGAACGGATTGGTGAAGAACTACACTTTCCATGGGTTGTCTGCTGAAAACCCAGTGGATCACATAGATAATTTTGAGGAGATTTGCAGCATTACCAAAGCGAATGGAATTCTTGAGGACTGGATCAAGCGCAAGTTATTCACATTCTCTCTAGCTGACAAGGCATCGAGATGGATCTCTGATTACTTGGGATCAATGCAGAGCTGAATTCTTGGATCATTTCTACACCAAATCCATGACAACTTCTCTGAGGAACAAGATTGCTTCTTTCCAGCAATTTTTAGGAGAGTCATTCGGTGAGGCTTATGAGAGGTTCAAAGAGTATTGTAGAGAGTGTCTAAACCATGGGTATTCAGAGGGGCAATTATTAACATTTTCTATGACGGAGTTGACAGATAATCCAAGAACCAACTCAATGCTGCAAGCAATGGAAACTTCATGACCCAAAGTGAGCAGGCAGCATTTGAGCTAATCGAGAACATGGCTGCAAGTTCTATTAATAGCTCTTCTGAGTATGACAGTTCAAAGTGGGCCGGTAGCATCGAGTCTCAGAAGTACAATGAGCTAAATGAGAAGTACAACCAGTTGTTGAAGCAGAATTAGAAGAGAGTACATTTATGTGAAAACGAAGCAGATGCAATTTTCTGTAGGGAATTTGCTGGAGAAAGGACTAATGAGCTGCAAGAAGTGAATTATGTGAAAGCACATACGGGCGTGCAAAACCAGGAGTTTCTGCAAAAACTGTTCGAGCAAAACACGGGTTTTACTCGTTCTCCAGGCTTTTCAGGATAGACTGGCGTGCAAAACGCGGGTTTCACTGGTTTTTAGGGTTTTCAAAAAAACTTTTCACAGGGTTTCGTGCAAAATCAGGGTCAGAACGAATTTCAACAGAATCAGCCATGCAACAATTTTCAGCCAGTGCCAACACAATTTCAAGCTCCAGTGAACTCAATTTCTGCACCCTAGGAAAACAAGCTCGAGTCACTTATGCATCAGCTTTTATAAATCAACAAAAGTCTGATAATGAGATCAATGTCAAGGTGGATAGTATGTATAATGATCTCAATGGTAAGTGTGAAGCTCTCTCTACTCATGTGAAGCAGCTTGCCACTCAGGTAGCTCAGATCTCGGCATCAACCAAGCGACTACCAGAGACTCTTCCAGGACAAGTTGAGACAAATCCTAGGAAGCATTGCAATGCGATATTAGTTCAGAGCGAGAAGGAGATTCTCTTAGTACCATCTACACCAGAGAAACTAGAGGAAGTTGTCGAATCACTACCATACATCTCTAGGATCTGTTATCCTCAAAGACTGAAGTATAAGATTGAGGAAAAGAAGCTGGGTGAGTTTAATAAGATGGTGAGAGAGCTTTCTCCTGATATATCGTTCGAAGAGGCATATAGAGTTGATCCTGCATATCGCGAGTTTACCAGGGATACCAAGAAGAATCTTATAGTCGTCAAGGCTCTCTTTGCTGAAGCAAGGAAAACATCATCTCCAATAAAGCAATTGCCAAAGTTAGAAGACCTTGGGAAATTTGTTGTTCTATGCTCTATTGCAAGAGTTGAATTTAAAGAATCTCTCTGCGATTCTGGTCTTCTATCAATCTCATGTCTAAGGTATTGCAGAGAATCTTGGGATTACTACAATGAGACCTGCAAAAATATCTCTTAAGTTTGTAGACTCTTCCACTAAGATTCCACATGGTACCATTCATGATTTACCTGTTAATGTAGGAAATTGTCTTGTTCTTACTGACTTTTTTAGGTGGTGGAGATGAGCAAAGATCTTGGTATGCCTTTGATTCCTGGAAGACCGTTTCCAGCGATAGTATGTACAATTTTAGATTTTCCTAAAGGAAGAATCTCATTCTCTAACATTGACGAGAAGGTCTTCTACAAAGCTATACCCACTAATGAAGTAGCCAAACTTGCACCTTGTTTTACAATTATCAGTGGAGAAAAGCTGCTGCAAGTCGAGACAAAGAAAGATTCTAGTGATAAGAGTGAGGTCAAGGAAGTCCTGGATGGAGACCCTCTTATCAAAACAAAGAAGATCGGTCAAAAGAGCAAGGTAAAAGAGAAGGTGACAAGCCAAAGAATCAAGAAAGATTCTCACATGGTATTGGTATCTTAGAGATGCGTTGAGATGATGGAGTACAAGCTGAAGTGCAAAGGAAATTCGAAGCCTTTTTCCAAGTTCAGATTTATCATTCCCTTAGAGTTGAGTGAGAGAGGAGAGGTAGTTGTTGTCAAAGAGATGCTGCAGAATACTATGAAGCTCTTTCCTGGTGTTGTTCCTTGGAAGCATGGAGGAGGAATGCAAGCTGCAAATGATGAGGGAGACGCAGTGCCCTTTATAGATCCACCTCACGCCTAAAAGACATCCAAGTCAAGCTAATGACTTAAAACAAGCGCTTGGTGGAATGCAACCCACTGGTAAGTTTTGTTTTCTTTTGTTTCTTTTTATTTCTTTGAGTTTTCTGTTTATGCCTTTCTCTTGATTTATCTTCACACCAAGATGGTGTGAAGTAAGTTTGGGAGAGGGTTTTTGTCGTTTACTAACACTATTCTTTTGTTTTCTCTTTGAGTCATTTTTAAGGTTTTATTGAGTCAAAATTGGTTGTTTTATTGAGTCAATAGTATTATGGTTAGGGAACTATGATGTAAAGTTTCTCTTTGTTTATTGACTATTTTATTTAAGTGACCATTGCTGCAGAATGAGTTCAGATCCGACTAATGGAAAATCCAAAGGCCAACCAGTTAACTAGAGACGTCTCTTATTTCCAGCAATGTCCACTAAGCCTAAGCTAATTGCACCCTCATTGGAATGATTGGTGTCTATAGAGCTTGATTCCTTGTTCGTACTTGACATATGCATCTTGTGTGGAAAAAGTAATGTACTCCTCTCCCCTGTTCAAAAATTGAATAAAAGATGAAATGATTTTCTTTGGGTAAAAGGATGAGGATAATCTCCAGTGAGTCACTTACCATGAATCCTATGAAATGATCATCACACAAAGGTTAGAAGCGAGGCTAGGAAAATTTCCCGTGATGCCACTGTTTGCCTACACCTTTGATTTATAGCTCAAAAATAGCAGTCTGAGTCCCGTAGAATGGATTAAGAGGGCGAGCAGTCTCACGATTACGTCTCCTCACAAGGAACATAAAGTGAGAAGCATTGTTTTTGAGTTATTAAAAAAGAAGAAGATGAAAACAGAATAAGTCTGGGGAGAGGAAGAGTACCAAAAGGTTGTACTGGTGATTTGTCATGGTATAGTACGGGAATGAATCTATAAGGTTCTTGGCACTAAGATTATCAATGAGGCTAGGAATGATGAGTTGTGGAAAGTGTTGCGAAATCTTGGGATGAATTTGGGAGGGTGGAAAAGTTTGTGGAGAAGTACATGGTGGTTTGATTTGATTCATCCTTGCAGTATGTGGATTACGAATTTAGTGGTCATTAAACGTTCCAAAAGAGAAGCTGAGTCACTACAAGAAATCGGAGTATTAATAACAGCCTAAAAACGCTATGATAGTGATACATAGCGCTGTAGAAAACGCTCCAATATGTTCCGCGATAGTAGGTCTGCCACCTAAGATAGCGGATATTACTAACGCGATGTTTAATATTTTAACCATAGCACTTTTAAACTGCAATTATAAATGTTTAGAATAGCGTTTTGTTTTTGTTATTAATAATTTTAATAATAGCTTTTACTTTCTTTTTTTATAGCATTTTTGTTTTATTATGATTGTCTAATGTTTATAGCATTTAACTACACTAATATAGCAGCGTAATTGTATTATTGATTTTTGGTAAATATATACCTGGTTTTTTAATAATAATATTCCGAATTAAATTTTTTTAAAATATTTCAAAATTCAAATATAATTTTGGAATATTTAAAATTATATAAATAAAATCAATTTCATGATTAAATTAAAAATATCTTCAATTTACAAATACCACAAAAACAATTAAAAGAAACCTAATACATTGCATGTAGTACTACTCTACAACTATAATCCCTTCACAATCATCCCTAACATAAGAACTATCATCTACTCTATCCAAATCACCAACTTCTTGGACAACTATGGGTGCATCAACTAAATCTTCCTCAGATTCTACGTCATGATAGCCTCTAGGAGGTGCTCTCATGACAACATACCAATTTGAGGATTCATCTTCTCTAGAGTAGAAAACCTATTTTGCTTGAGAAGGTAGAATGAATGGATCATTCATATATGCTGCTTGATTCATATGAAGGTTCACAAGAGTGAAGCCATCTTCTTCCTTCACACCATTACCTTTGTTAGCCCAATTGCATCTGAAAAGTGGTACTTTGAACATGTGATAGTCCATGAGTATAATCTCTTTTATCACTCCGTAATAGGTAACCATATCCGCCATTTTTCTTTGATCTCGACCACTAGATCTACACATGCTAAATGCCTTGTAAGTTATTCCACTATTATGTGTCTTCCGCTTAACCTCATCCGTATGAAATTGATGTCCATTAATTATAAATCCTTTATGTTTTATTGCAATATTTCTTGGTCCAAATGCCAACCACCTTAGCTTCGAAGAAAATTGATCCTTTAAGTTGGAAGGTATCTGATACAAATATTGTAACAATGTCAGGACATCTCATACAGTAAAGAATCAATATAGATAAAACATATACTTCATTTAACTAAACTTAATCAAAACAGATAAGCAATGATTAACACAAGTTTCTAAACACCCCTACAACTATATTTTAAACAGATAAGCAATCAGAGATGTGCATAATCCGAACCAGCAATGCTCACCTAAAAAATCAAAACCTCACTACAAGAACGATAACTTAAAACTGGAACAATAATCTATCTGTGTTACTCATGTTACTAAACTGAAAAACAGAACTTATAACAGAACCTCAACAACATTGTATCTGAGTTTCTACACCTATACATTAGCATATTATGCAAAGCAAAACCAATTATGCAAAAACAGAACTTAAAAAACAGAACATCAATATGAATCTAGACAAAAGAAACTACTGATATTACTAAACTAAAAAAACAGAACCTATTATGCAAACCTTTTGCTTTACCCATTGTGCAAACTGCTCAGTATGCCTTTTCCGCAACAGAGTTTCATTCCTAGCACATCAAGCATCATTATCTTGCAATTCTTCCAAATGCATGCTCATTTAAAATATACAACAGTTATAATTAGGCAGTAATGTTAAGTATTAAGGACTTAAAACTGAAAGTGAAGCCTCTTAGGAATAATGTAGAAAGTATCTTACTTAACATACTGATTGATATGCTCAAATTTGCCCTGAGCTACTCTCTCAAATTAAGAGATCGATGTAGTACTTAGGGATCGAATCCACAGGGAATCGAATAACACAACCAATTCGTGAATTCAAATTATGCTAAGTAAAAGTGTATGAATGAAGTAGAAAACAAAAAGTAAACAAATGAGAGATGATAAAGTTTCAAGTAATCAATTGGACAAGGAGTTAGGCAATGGGTTGTTCGCAGGAATGATTCGAAATTGAGTCGTGTCGATCGACACAGAGATAAAAACGATTAGGATTTGTTAAGTGCAGTTCTAGAACTCAAACACGAATGTAAAACCAATCAACTTTCGTTGCAGAGATTATCTATGACTAAATCCCTAAATTCCAAATTTCTTTGCGAACTTAATGAGTAAAGACAAGCATTAAATTCAGGTTCGATTGTTCACAAAATTACTAAGCCAAATGTCTTTGCGAATAGATAATTTTGCTCATCTAAGATTATATCAGGTTGTTAATAATACTTTCGCATCTATTAAAGCAACCTAGGATATCCAATTTCAGTTGATCAATCCTAAAATCAGAGTTAAATCAATCTAGATGAAGAACATAATGATAAATCCTAACAGGGTTTCAATCCTATCAATTTCTCATCAAACCCTAGAACTTCCCAAAACCTAACAAGCAAACTACTCAGACATAAATGATGAAATCATAATGAATGAAATAAATTGCATTAAAAAGATAGAGTTAGAGATACAAAAGGGTTTTGAAATCTCTGAAAACAAGATCCCCCCAAAACATAAAATCCTAAATAAAAACTATATATAAGGTTTAAAATTCGGACTGGGCTTTTCAGGAAACTTCTGGGCTTTGTGGGCCGAAAAGGAAACTCATCAATCTTCACGTCAGACGAGCTTGTGTCGATCGACACACAGGACCGTGTCGATCGACACAGACTCGACAACTCGATTCCAACTTGATCACTTCAGCTCGTATTCCCTCGATGCTCCAAAATGCTCCAAAATGCTCCAAAAGCTCCCATAAAGTCCAATCGTCCAATAACCTGCAAAGACTCTAAAAGACTCGAAAAATACCAAAAAGATTCTATAAAAAGGACTTATATCATGGTCGAAAACGGGTAAAAACTATGATATATCAACTCCCCCAGACTTAGCATTTGCTTTCCCTCAAGCAAAACATAAACCAAGAATGTGAAAGAGGTTTGAAAACACAGAAACTTACCTTCCCTTGGAGCAATGAACTGACCCTTCCAATCTAGTGAACCACATAATATAGAACCAACCCAGAATCAGACCACCATGTACTTCTCCGCAGACTTTCGCAGCTTCCCAAATTCATCCATCACTTCACAGCATAATCCACTAGTCCTCATTGTTGGGTCTCGTCCCAGATCTCGATGTCAAGAACCTTATAGACTCATTCCCATACAATACCACGACTAGTGAACCATACAACCTTTGGTACTCTTTCTCTCCCCCAGACTTATTCGATTCAGAAACTCAAAACAGTGCTTTCACTACTATTGTTCCTTGTGAGGAGACAGGGTCATGAGATCGCTCGTCCTCTACATCCGTTATAAGGGACTCAGACTGCTGCTTTTGAGCTCCAGGTGATCACCTCTTGAGTACTGACTCACTGGAATTTCGTTTCCTCATCTTATACTCAAGAACTATCATATCACCCCAAATCATTCAAAATATTTTTTTTTTTTTTTTGAATGAAATAATGAAGAGAGGAGTACCATTACTTTCAACAGAGATTGCACTTGTCAGGTATGAATGAGGAGTCAAGCTCCATGAACACCAATCACCGAGGAGACCGCATAATTAGCTCGAACCCTGGGCGAATTATGCTGGAAGTAACAGACGTCTCTAGTTAACTAGTCAGCCTTAGGATTTTCCATTAGTCTTCTCTAAAATTGATCCTGAAAAATGGTCACACGTCTGAAAGAACAATCCAATAGATCAAGAGAAAGGTCATAGTTTCCAACTGTTTTGACTCAATAAAAACGAAAAATTTGACTCAAAATAAACCAAAACAAATAAAAACACGTTAGTAGTTTCCCTCCCCCAGACTTAACCAACACTGTCCCCAGTGTGATTGAAGCATGAGTTTGGAAAGAAAAGAAAACAAACAAAACACCAAAGAAAAACGAAAGGGAACTTACCTTTTTAGGGTATGTCGATCGACACGAGTGATGTGTGTCGATCGACACACTGCTCTGTCTCCTTTCGTCGTCTCCCTTTTTTTTTTTTTTTTTTTTTTTTTACACTTAAAAACAAAACCAAAAGTTAGTAAACAAAAAAAAAATAAAAACGAAAATAAGTAGTCTTACCAGTGGGTTGCCTCCCACTAAGCGCTTGTTTTCAGTCATTAGCTCGACTGTGTCAGGACTCAGGTGTTGGTTGGAATGGTGCAAGGAATCACGCCTGGAAAAAGCTTTACAGTGTTGTCTACCATTGCCTGGATCACTTCCTCACCTTTCTCCCTTAACTCAAAAGGGATGATGATTCGGAACTTGGAAAAAGGCTTGGAAATCTTTTTGCGTTTGGCCTTGGTTGGTTTGGGTCCTCCATCAGGTCTCAAGGGGGGTGGAATAGAGGGCGGAACACTTGGGATCTTCTTGCACTTGGATCTAGCTGGTTTGGCGGCTTCATGATGTGCATCGGAAGGGGCCATCTTAAGAACGTTCTGCACCTTCTTCACGTCATCCCTAGGGTCTAGACCTTGCCTTCCTCCTTCAATAGTGACGGTCAAACAAGAATTCTCCATGACATGAACTGCTGGGTAGAAGACATTCTTGTTGATCTTGGAGAAGGAGATTCGCTCATTAGGAAAGTCAACAATCGCACCCACAGTGGCAAGGAAGGCTCGCCCAAGAATCAATGGACTGCTGCTACCTTCTTTTGTCTCTAGAACGTGAAAATCTGCTGGAATGAGACAGTCTCCCACTTGAAGCATTAGATCTGCAATGAATCCTTTTGAAGGTCTGGGAGAATGGTCAGCTAGGAAGATAGACATCCGTGAAGGTTGTAGATCCACAATCCCTAGCTTTCTTGCAACATCCTCAGAGATAACATTCACATTAGCCCCAGTGTCACACAGAGAGTTCTTAAATTGCGTACCTTTGATAGAGCAGGGAATCACAAACATTCCAAAACTTGAAACCTTGGGTAGCGTCCTCAATGAGGGTTGAGGAGGTTCCTCTGAAGTCATGTCTTGAATCAATGCGCATACTTCTACGGAAAGTATAGCACTGAACTGCTCAGAACTCAAGTTCTTGATAGCCATCCTCTGCAAACACTTTCTGACCACCGGAGAGAGCTTCTCAGCACCTATCAATGGAAACTCCACAACAAGCTTATCCATGATGGCCTTGCATTGGGCATCCTCTATCTCTTGCTTAGACTTCCTCCTCGGAAATGGTAGCTTAGGCTTGTACACCATCTCTTCTGAGCTATTCGATGATTTTGAAGAAAGTGGCCTGTTCTGGGCAGCGTGTCGATCGACACGAGCAGTGTGTCGATCGATAGGAGACTTCCTGTCCGATGTATCACCGATTGTGTAACACTCTGTCGATCGACAGGCTTCTGTGTCGATCGACACGAGCTCTACTGTCTCTAAATCTGCGACTTCTCCTTCCTCACACCCCACAGTGATTGCATTGATATGCAACCTTGGGTTCGTCTCAGTCTTAGCCGGTAGGAATCCTTCTTGCCTTTTCACCGACTCCGCCGTTTGAGCAACTTGGATATCCAATTTCTTGACATGGGTGTTCAGAGCTTCGAATTTCCCATTCAGATCTTGATACATCGCATCCATCTTCCCATTGAAGCTCACGGTCATCTTCTGTTGACCTTCTAGAGTCTGCTCCAGCATAGACTTCATCTCACTCCTCTCTGATGACTGAGCAGGTGGTGTCTGGTAGGAAGAAGAACCGTAGTTCCTTTGATAGTTCCCGTTGAAGCCTCTATTACCCTGCTGATTGCCAAACCTTTGATTCTGAAAACCAGTTCCACCAAGGTATTTGCAATCCTTTTCTTCTTGTGTCGATCGACACAAGACTTCCGTGTCGATCGACACGGTGTCTGGAATGAAGGTCTCTACTTCTGCAGCAAACGGAACTGACTTCTTCCCCACTAGAAGGTTATGCACAGAGTCTAACTTAGCCTTTACCTCAGCAATTTGACCTCCATTCACGTTCTCACCAAGCTTTTTCCTCTCGAAGTCTGCATTCTTGGTACTATTGCTAGAAGCCAAGTTCTCTATAGGATTGAGTGCATCTTCCGGATATCTGGTGTTAAAATTCCCATTGCTAGCAGTTGCCAACGCCATCTGATACCTCCAGTCAATCCCTCTGAAGAAGATGCCCAGCAGCTGAACATCACTAAACCCGTGATGAGGACAATCTCTCTGGTAAGATTTGAATCGCATCCAAGAATCCTTGAATGCTTCAGTCGATCCCTGTTTGAAAGTAGAGATCTTGTTCCTCAAATCCTCGGACCTTGCCTCATCGAAGAAGTTGTTGAGGAAGGCATTCTTGGTGTCCTCCCACGTAGTCAGCGAGCCCGGCTCCAGCTGCTTCAGCCAGTAAGCTGCTTCTCCACTGAGAGAGTATGGGAACAACTTGCAGTAGAGATAGTCGCTAGAGACTCCATTTGCCTTGATGCTGGATGCTAGATCCTTGAATCTCTCAATGTGGTCCATGGGATGCTCAGATGACAGACCGTGGAAGGGGTGCTGAGCCACAAGAGAGAAGTATGCAGGCTTTAGCTCGAAGTCGTTCCTCTGGAAAGCAGGAGGGCGAATCGCTGCCCTGTTGGCATAGAATTCGTCTGGCCTGTTGTACTCTCCTAGAGTGCGCCCACGCCCAGCTGGCTCATGGCGCTGTACAACCTGCTGTTCCTCTAAAATCACAGCCCCATTCTCATCCAACCTCTGATCCTGAGCATTACGTCTATGACCCTCAGTGTCCTGCAGGAACCCATCTTCACCCCTGATCAGAACTAATGGATTCATTCTGGCTGTCCTTGTCGCTGCTCGGTTTGCTCGTTCTAGCTTTCCAATCTCTGGGTTGAGATCAACTAGCTCTTTGTTTTGGTTGCTTCTGGTAACGCGCTGATGCATAAACCTGAAACACACAAAACAAAAACAAAAGAAAAAGTGAGTAAAATAAACAAAAATAAAAACTTAGAAAAAATTCTAATAACACAAATCGATTGGTTAGATCGAGTCCCCGGCAACGGCGCCAAAATTTGATATGCTCAAATTTGCCCTGAGCTACTCTCTCAAATTAAGAGATCGATGTAGTACTTAGGGATCGAATCCACAGGGAATCGAATAACACAACCAATTCGTGAATTCAAATTATGCTAAGTAAAAGTGTATGAATGAAGTAGAAAACAAAAAGTAAACAAATGAGAGATGATAAAGTTTCAAGTAATCAATTGGACAAGGAGTTAGGCAATGGGTTGTTCGCAGGAATGATTCGAAATTGAGTCGTGTCGATCGACACAGAGATAAAAACGATTAGGATTTGTTAAGTGCAGTTCTAGAACTCAAACACGAATGTAAAACCAATCAACTTTCGTTGCAGAGATTATCTATGACTAAATCCCTAAATTCCAAATTTCTTTGCGAACTTAATGAGTAAAGACAAGCATTAAATTCAGGTTCGATTGTTCACAAAATTACTAAGCCAAATGTCTTTGCGAATAGATAATTTTGCTCATCGAAGATTATATCAGGTTGTTAATAATACTTTCGCATCTATTAAAGCAACCTAGGATATCCAATTTCAGTTGATCAATCCTAAAATCAGAGTTAAATCAATCTAGATGAAGAACATAAAGATAAATCCCAACAGGGTTTCAATCCTATCAATTTCTCATCAAACCCTAGAACTTCCCAAAACCTAACAAGCAAACTACTCAGACATAAATGATGAAATCATAATGAATGAAATAAATTGCATTAAAAAAATAGAGTTAGAGATACAAAAGGGTTTTGAAATCTCTGAAAGTCTGAAGCTCCCCAAATCTCCTTCTCTCAGTCTCAATAGAAAACAAGATCCCCCCAAAACATAAAATCCTAAATAAAAACTATATATAAGGTTTAAAATTCGGACTGGGCTTTTCACGAAACTTTTGGGCTTTGTGGGCCGAAAAGGAAACTCATCAATCTTCACGTCAGACGAGCTTGTGTCGATCGACACACAGGACCGTGTCGATCGACACAGACTCGACAACTCGATTCCAACTTGATCACTTCAGCTCGTATTCCCTCGATGCTCCAAAATGCTCCAAAATGCTCCAAAAGCTCCCATAAAGTCCAATCGTCCAATAACCTGCAAAGACTCTAAAAGACTCGAAAAATACCAAAAAGACTCTTAAAAAGGACTTATATCATGGTCGAAAACGGGTAAAAACCATGATATATCACTGATCCATAGCTGACATGTTCATCAAGACCTATCGATGTGCTATGTCCCGTTCTTTATCAGAAAGGATAACATCTTCACCCTTCTGCAGTGGTCTACCTTCAACTATCATACTAACATTCTCAATATCTTCATTACGATTAAGTACTTCTTGAACTAGTACAGATTTTTGTCGGAACTCCAAACAGAATGAAATGCATTCTCTAGCTAAATACCCCTCAGCCATACACCCTTCTGGCCTTGCATGATTCTTCACAAAAGCTTTGAGTATTTTCATGTACCTAAAACTCAGTCAAGAAGTATTAATATCATATAAACATCATTGTCGTAAATACATGTAACTAAGCATATGAATATATAAAACCTTTCAAAAGGATACATCCAACGAAAATGAACCGGACCTCCCAAACGTGCCTCTCTTGATAGATGTATCGGAAGGTGGAACATGATATCAAATAGAGATGGAGGGAAGAACCGCTCTAGTTGACACATTGTCTCTACAAACTCAGACTCCAATGATATAAGTTTCTCCGGGTCTATAGTATGCTGACACAATCTATTGAAGTAATTGCATAATCAATTTATGGCAATCCTAGGTCCTTTATGTAACAACCCTCTTAAAGCAACTAGTAACAAGTTTTGTAAGAGTACATGGTGATCATGAGACTTCAAACTACCTATACTAGGAGGGTTAACTGAAACACTATTTGCTATATTCCCACAATAACCATCTGGGCCTCTAAACTTAGATATTCTTTCTTGGATAACCGATAAGGTGCTGGAGGTAAGTATGTTCTCTTACCCCTTACCTTTGTGTGCATTTCATTTCTGATTCCAATATCTTCTAAATCTTTTCTTGATTTCAAACCATCTTTTAACTTAGCATTTTGCATCAATGTTGACAATATAGCATCACACACATTCTTTTCCACATGCATCACACAATGTTGTGACAAACCGGCAAATCCTATCACATGAAACATCAATCTGTTAACAACAAACAAAACAGAAATATAAAGTATAAAAAATACTGAAATTAGTTTCTCTACTTTACCTTCCAGTAAGGTAGTTCAAAGAATATAGATTACTTCTTCCACCGCCACAAATCATTTGACTCTTCACACTTTTCTTCTTGAACCATATCATCATCCAACAATTCATCTCTTTTTCTTTTAGTTTTCTTCTCTAGAGGTCTTCCAAAATCATTCCTAAAATCTTTAAGTGTGTTATATATTTCAGATCTAGTTTGGATCCTACTTGCATTCCTTTTCCACTGCATTGTCAAACTATCATTTTTTGTATCTGTAGGGATGATTAGGATCTAATCTCTTTCTATTTCCCATGTATACATACTTGTGGCTATGTTAAAGCCATCTATAAGGTGTATCCTTCCCACAAACATTGCAAGCTTGTTTCCTCTTGACTTTACAACCATACAATGTCCCCAATGCTGGATAGTCACTGATACTCCAAAGCATCAAGGCTCTAAGTGTGAAGGTCTCTTTCTTGAACGCGTCATATACTTCAATACCCTCAGCCCACAAATCCTTTAAATCATCTATCAATGGTTCTAAGTAAATGTCTATGTTGTTACTTGGAGCGTTTGGACCAGGGATCAATAGAGTGAGCATTATATTCTTAGCCTTCATACACATTGTTAGAGGCGTGTTGTAGTTAACCAACAACACTGGCCATGTGTTGTACTTGGTATTCTGAATGGAGAAAGGATTCATCCTATCCGTAGAGATACCTAGCCTAAGGTTTCTTGGTTCAGCAGCAAACTCTGGCCATTTATCATTTACTTGTGTCCAACACAAGGAGTCAACAGGGTGTCTCATGGTACCATCTTCTGGTGCATTGCTATGATGCCAACACATATCCTAAGCCATTTTGTGTGATCTAAACATCCTCTTAAAGCTGTCCTTGATTGGAAAATATCTAAGGACCTTTGCTGGAATTCTTTCTTTAACCTCGTCACTGTGCTTATCTACTTCCCATCTATAAGCATTGCATCTTGGACAGCTTTTCATGTTTTCAAACTCCTTCTTATACAGTATGCAATCATTCTTGCAAGCATGGATTGATTCATATCCAAAACCAAATATCTTTAGAAATTTCTTTAAAGTCCCATGTGCAGAAATCTTAGTGTGGTTAGGACAACTAGAATACAGTGGAGTTTCAGCTTCTTTTAACTTATTCTTAAAATCTGATTCCTCTTTTGTTTCAACAAATTCATTCTCTTCATTACATTATGTCGGCTGATTAGGACTATCTTCACCACTAAAATAAGCAGTTCTAAGCAAATCAAATGCCTCAGTTTCAGATTCACGACCTTTATATCTTGTTTCACCATGGAAAAACCAACAAGAATACCTCATATACTTTTTATCCATACCCTTTACCACTAGATGCTCTGTTACTGTGTCTAATAGCTGACGACACAGATTGCGGCTGTAACGCCCCGACCGCCGTAGAGCTATCGGTATGCAGGGGAAATCCTCATCCCCTCGAGAGAAATCCTCATCTCTCAATAACATACAGGGAAAATCCTCATCCCCTCAGGAGAAATCCTCATCTCCCAATTGGCCTCACTCCTACTTTCGGCCCGTGGGCCCACTCCTGTCCGACGGTCAGTACGTTAGTCCGAGAGGCTCGAAAGACTTGTTTACTGACCCTGCAAATCACCACGTGATCTTTCCCCGTGTTTTGTCCTCACTCACACGACACTGGAAATTACTTCCCAGTAGGTCACTCATCCTTAAATTGCTCCAGCCCAAGCACGCTTAACTCTGGAGTTCTCTCTGGATGTGTGACGGAAAAGATAAGTGCACTTTAGTGATATAAGTAGCCAAATCAATTCACTTAAGCCTCTCCGCATGCATCACATAGTTCCTGAAACCGGGATGTTACAATCACCCCCACTAACTGATTGCAACGTCCTGGTTGCGTGCCAGGATCATTACCCCCGACAGTGTGACTCACACACTCGTTAGGGTTCTCTCTGATACCACTTGTAACGCCCCGACTGCCGTAGAGCTATCGGTATGCAGGGGAAATCCTCATCCCCTCGAGAGAAATCCTCATCTCTCAATAACATACAGGGGAAATCCTCATCCCCTCAGGAGAAATCCTCATCTCCCAATTGGCCTCACGTCTACTTTCGGCCCGTGGGCCCACTCTTGTCAGACGGTCGGTATGTTAGTCCGGGAGGCTCGAAAGACTTGTGTACTGACCCTGAAAATCACCACGTGATCTTTCCCCGTGTTTTGTCCTCACTCACACGGCACTGGAAATTACTTTCGAGTAGGTCACCCATCCTTAAATTGCTCCAGCCCAAGTACGCTTAATTCTGGAGTTCTCTCTGGATGTGTGACGGAAAAGATAAGTGCACTTTAGTGATATAGGTAGCCAAATCAATTCTCTTAAGCCTCTCCGCATGCATCACATAGTTCCTGAAACCGGGATGTTACAGCGGCAAAGAATACAAGGGTATGAGATTTCAGTCGGATTACCTAATCTAACTGCTGAAGAATTCACAAAATTGGTTGCTCCTTCCAAGTACTCAATACTAGCCCTATATGAAACATTTATATACAGGAGTTAGAAAGACAGCATACATCTAGAATCAACATTAAAAACACAAGACTTGCTTCATACCTTGGTAGCCAAACCTATGCCTTGTCCATATCTAATCAACTGTGCAGAAGTAAACGTAAGAGAAGAGCAAGGAATCGACTGTGCGGAAGTAATCGTAAGAGAAGAGCAAGGAATCGATTAAGATTGATTAAGAATACACGATTAAGAATTGAGTCACGAGATTTAGGATATCGCGGCTAGATGGAATAAGAATTGAAAAAGGAATTAGGAATATTTTGACAAAGGGTTTTCGCGGCTAGATAGAATAAGTGTGGGAAAGGAATTAACGGCTCAGATGAGAAACGAGTCACGGATCGGACGGTGGCTGATAAGGGGGATCACTATCCTCATGCTTTAATCTCATTGGTTGTCTTTTGTAATATAGTAATCTACTTTTTTTCTACAATTATAATACTTAAAATAGTTTATAAATTCAAATAATTAGTTGAAAAAATAGTATAAATTTTATACATAATCAAAATAAAGTTTTTGAAATTCTGAACTTTTTTAAATATAAATTTTTTTGAACACATGATCCAAATACTATATGTAACTTTAGGGTAAAGATTTTAAGGTTAAGGGTTTAGTATTTAAAAAAAAAAATCAATAATTTAAAATGTTTTAACTTCACTTGATCCAAATACTATATGTAACTTTAGGGTAAAGGTTTTAGGGTCTAAGATTCTATATTTAAAAAAAAAACCAATAATTTAAAATGTTTTAACTTCAACACTTGATCCAAATACTATATGTAACTTTAGGGTAAAGGTTTTAGGGTCTAAGATTCTATATTTTAAAAAAAAATCAATAATTTAAAATGTTTTAACTTCAACACTTGATCCAAATACTATATGTAAATTTAGGGTAAAGGTTTTAGGGTCTAGGATTCTATATTTTAAAAAAAAATCAATAATTTAAAATGTTTTAACTTCAATACTTGATCCAAATACTATATATAACTTTAGGGTAAAGGTTTTAGGGTCTAGGATTCTATATTTAAAAAAAACAATAATTTAAAATGTTTTAACTTCAACACTTAATCCAAATACTATATGTAACTTTAGGGTAAAAGTTTTAGGGTCTAGGATTCTATATTAAGAAAAAAAAACTATAATTTAAAATGTTTTAACTTCAACACTTGATCCAAATACTATATGTAACTTTAGGGTAAAGGTTTTAGGGTCTAGGATTCTTTATATATATTTTTTAAAATAAATAATTTTATTTTTAAAAAGAATAATTTAAAATGTTTTAACTTTAACACTTGATCCAAATACTATATGTAACTTTAGAGTAAAGGTTTTAGGGTCTAGGATTCTATATTTAAAAAAAAAGAAAACAATAATTTTAAATATTTTAACTTCAACACTTGATCCAAATACTATATGTAACTTTAGGGTAAAGGTTTTAGGGTCTAGGATTCTTTATATATATATTTTGTAAATAAATAATTTTATCTTTAAAAAGAATAATTTAAAAGGTTTTATCTTCAACATTTGATCCAAATACTATATGTAACTTTAAGATAAAGGTTTTAGGGTCTAGGATTCTTTTTTTTTTTAAATCAATAATTTTTTTAATCGATAATTCTAAACTCTATACCCTAAACCCTAATTTTATTTAAATTCATAATCGATTTCAATAAGAAGTAAACCAAGCCAATTCAACACACAAAACCAACATTTTAAAACATAAGTCTTACAAGTTTCAAAGTTACTTGGCCAAATAAGCACAAGTTTCATATCTAACGTCAAAATACAAATAAGCACAAGTTTCATATCATAACAAGTTTGTCACTTGGCCATGCTGCTTCAGACCCTAAAGCATCCTTAAGATGCACAATTTCAAAATTTGGCCTCCACACTCTTGCATTACCAATCTTCACAACCTCAACCCAAACCTTGGTTCCATTTGCACCTAATGGCACAAAATGACATAAAGCTTTGGGATCTTTCGAAGCTATCCCTCCTTCAGCCACTTTGCGTCCAGAGTTGTTGCACTCTAAAAGGATGCATTTCTTCTTTGCATTCTTGCTTGAACTCGTGCTATTAGTTGGACTCTATAAAGGGGAAAAGTTCAAATAATCAGTAACCAATTACTAACCAGTCAAATATGATCAAGAAATAGATTATAACACATCACAACAACAACAGTACACTAACATATTTACCATAAATCATACCTCTCCTTTCTTCTCATCTGGATTTGCAGGTGTAGACAGTATTCAACATTTAGGACTGGCCAAGCTATTTTCTCATTCAGTGCATAACCAATCGGATAGGCAAGATCATTAATAATCTTAACTACTTTCACACACACAGCATTCAGGCCTAATGGAATATTGCTGACCAGCTCTTTAGAATCAGTTGAGCACATAATACCTTCAGCAATAATCTCATCGTCACCCTTAGTCCAATCAAAGATTTTGCAACTTTCAGATTTATCCTCAGAGGTATGCTACATTGAAAGGTTTATGTTTAGAGGTTGGACCATGTTAATATATAAAAAAAGAATTAGAACCTTTACCTTTTTCCCATCTGGAGAGGCTTCATAGGTCTCTAAATTCTTGTCTAATATCACTTTATCCATTGGCCATGCTATTTTGCATCCAACAGCTGGCTCAAGTAAAGAAACTTTTGTTGTAGGCCTCCAAAGAGATGCTTCAGGGTCTAATACAGACTTAACGCGAATAGCAACTACGTTAGGACCAATTGGTATACGGCCAATCTTATACGTTGGTTCAGAAGAGCAGAATTCTCCTTCTCCTATGAGAATATCTCCTGGCTCAAACCAGTCAAGTATCTGAACACTAATCCCATCTTTGCTAGCCTCACTAACCTCAGATGGAGAACCACAATCACTAGTTTTGTTTTGCCACAAGAAAAACAAATGCAAAAAGGTCACAAATAATATTATCACCATATGTATATCACCAATATTTGAGAAATAGGATTGAATCACAATTACCTTCTTTGAAGCTAAGTTAAGGACCATACTCTTCAAGTCGTCAATCTCACTTTGCATAGCAATCTTTGTGTCTCTTGACTAAAGAAATGCAAGCTTAGTTGCAGTAACACCTCTGTCATACCCTCTGACTCTTCCATGTTTGACTTTACCCAACACCTTATGAAACAACCCAACCAGTAATTTTTAAAAAAAATTCCCTTCCGGATTATTATTATCACAAATAATAATCCTCAACGGGTCAACAACACAAACTGCGGAAACAATATGATCAATATCCAATAACAACATTCAATAAATCTCATACTTTATTGAACCCACTAACAATACCAAGTCAATCCCATAAACAACAATCCAAATCAACAACACAAGTCCATAACCAAACCAGCAAGTTCCAGAATTACTAACACCCTAGCAATTCTACAATAACCAGCAAACAATCAAGTCCCTAGACCATCTCCTCTTCCTCGCCACGATCATACCTTGTCTTTACCTGCATCACATGGTTATACGAGATGCGTGAGTATTGTCATAAATACTCAGTGAGACGGTCATCCCATCAACAAGGCTACACACACAAGCATAAGAGAAATGATACAATACCAGTGTGAACACTCAACAAGGCAAGATACAATCAAACAATACATGTTCGCCAAAACTGGCCATGTGTCGATCGACACACCCTGTGTCGACCTGTGTCGATCGACAAAGCCTTGTGTGTCGATCGACGCATCAATCCAGAACCTGGAAAACGATGCACCCTGTGTCGATCGACACAAGCCCTGTGTGTCGATCGACACATCGACACATATGCTGGAAATCGAGCATATCCTCTCATGGCTCGATTTCAAGCAAATCACCTGCACAAATCCACTCAACACAACACGAAAATACACCACATAACAACAAACAAACACATCTTATCATCCCTTTTACCCAATAAGCCATGGTCACGCACCACCTTGGATCTGAAGGGAGATAGGAGAAAACGGATGAAAACTGAAAGAAACTACTCCTCAACATCGAGATCTACACTCCACTCACGAGAAATCACTCCAAGAACGATCTTCCAAGCCTCCCAGACGAATCTCCTCTCACAAATCTCTCGGGAACTCTCTAGAACTTTTCTAGAAACTTTCTGAAACACTAGAAGTCCCAAAATGTGGCCAACCCACTATTTATAGGAAAACCCTAGGGTTTCACCCTAAACCGGGTCGCAAACCAACACTTAAATCGAACCAATCCGGTTCGATTTTAGCCTGTGTCGATCGACACACACAACTTGTGTCGATCGACACGACGTCTAGAACATGACTTCTCACAAGTCCAAAACACGTGTGTCGATCGACGCACCAACCAAAAATCTACATTTTTGGTTCACGGGTGTTACAACTTCCCCCCCCCCCCACTAACATGGATTTGACCTCGAATCCTACGACACCGTCACACTACGGTCTCAACTACCTGACCAGAACCCAGCCAACACCATTTGAGATCACATTCGAATCACATGACTCGTCATACTAAGGCTAACACTCCCGTCCGAAACCCGACCAGCTTCGCCCGACAACACCCAGAATGCAACGTTTTTCGATTCGGACTAGGTTTGCCCGATTGATCACACAGTAATCAAACAAGAAAATGCACGACCCAAGACGCTACATATGTTTACCATGGTCGTCTGAACCGAGGTTCCATACACAAGTAAAAACCCTAGACTCGACGCCCATATACACACTCCTGACCTACCCGGTCAAGACCACCTGAGATCCACTCTAATATTGGAAGCTCATCCAGTCTCATACTTACAACCACGCTCAGACGCTACTGCTCATGAAACGACCCGACCCAAAAATTTAAAAAAAAATTTAATTAAAAACCCGGATTATCATTATCACAAACGATAATCCTCAACGGTCCAATCAAACATGCGGAATACATAACAATTAAATCAACTCAACAACACAACAATTTTAACGAATCCCATACTTCATTAAATTACTAACCAATTCAATCCAACAACCAATATCCAATAACACTAACGCAGGGTTCCAGAATTTACTAGCAACCTAGCAATTCTATAAACAACACTAATTTAGACCCTAAATCATCTCTTCTTCCTCGCCACGATTCCACGATCACATTTTCTCATTACCTGCAACACATGGCAAAAAGAGTTGCGTGAGTATTATCACAAATACTCAGCGACGCGGTCATCCCGTCTACAGGCTAATTAAGCACAAGTATAAACAAAGGATACAATACCACGATGAACACATAACAAGCATACACGGAACAAACATTACGAACCCACACAAAAGCACTGTGTCGATCGACATGATGCCTCGTGTCGATCGACACACCACCCTGGTGTCGATCGACACGACGTCGCAGAACCTAGAAACGAGTCTGTCCTCACACGACTCGAATCTGTCGCGAGCCATCGAGTTTCCTGCACAAATCCATTCACAAAGCACACAAAAACCACCACGCAATCGCATTATATCACTTCCCTATACTTATACAAGCCCACAGTCACGCACTCACCTCGATTTCGGATAAAAGACGAAGAACGAACGAAAAACGCGAAGAACAAACTGAACCAGCCTCGATTCGTCCTTCCCAGACCCGAATCAACCCAGCAATGGATCCTTCCTCATTCCCAAAAGCCTCACGCGCAATTCTCCTCAAGAAATCTCCCAACAATCACTCAAACCCTAAGATTTCTGATTCTCTCTTCTCTCTCTCTCTCTGTTTTACTTTCTGAAAAATGGCCAAAAAGGAAGACAAACCCGTCTGATCCTTTAAATACCCAAACCCTAGGGTTCCCTAAACCGGTCCACCAAACCGGACAATTAAATCGAACCCGACAGTCTGATTTAACTCGTGTCGATCGACATACACCATCCGTGTCGATCGACATAACGCCCAAAACCCGACTTCTCCTAAGTCCAAAACACACATGTCGATTGACACACCACCCTCTGTCGATCAATACCCACCAAAAATTCACTTTTAGGTACGGACGTTACAACTCATATCTTATCCTCATAACTCATATACATATACACCACACCTACTCGCAGGATCGTCACCCCTTGAGCTACGGTATGCAAGGAACCCACTATCCCTCAATGTACATGTAGGGAACCCACCGTCCCCCAGAGAGACCCACTATCTCTCGAGTATATGCAGGGAACCCACTATCCCTAGAGAGACCCACTATCCCTGGAGCAATACTCTGAAACGTGCCTCATAAGCACTTGTCGACCGGAATCGCCTCCGTGGCCCCATCATGACATCCCCTAACCCAGAATATCCATCACATCCATGACCCATCACTAGGTCGCCCGAAACAACCCAACCACCATGGGTGTTTCCACAGAGTCCCTAGAAAAGACAATTCTAACTCACATAAAACCTCTTTTCCAGATTCTCCCTAGGAAATAGATAGGTTCTAACTCACATAAAACCTCTATTTCTCAGCGCCATAGGAATAGACAAGTCCTAACTCCCATGGAACCTCCATTCCTAGATACCCTAGTACATTGACAAGCCCTAACTCACATAGAACTTCCATTTCTAGCCTCTCTAGCCGATAGACAAGTTCTAATTCACATAGAACTCTATCACTAGACCATCCACATGATCCCACTAGTTATCAAAACACATGACTCCACCAGTTATACCATAAGAATCACATCTTATAAACAAAAAAAAATCTCATTTAATAAGGAAAAACTCATCTTATTAAATCTCAAAATGTATAATCGTTACAACACAAAACAAAAATACAACCAACTCATAGCCACATGCTATCAAGACAACTGAAAACCAGAAAGGCAACTCAAGCCTCCCCTTGCTTCTCGAACCACTTCGAGAACTTTGCCTTCATCCTAGCCTCTGGTTCCCAAGTTTCCTCCTCGACACCCTCACAGTCCCAAACGACTCTCACCAACGGTATCCTCTTACGGCGCAGAACCTTGACTCTCCTCTCGAGGATCCTCACAGGTCTCACCTCTAACTTCATGTTGTGCTGAAGATCCTCTGGAATCCTAGCCAACACCTCCTCAGACTCATGTAGACACTTCCGTAGCATTGAAACATGGAAGACCTTATGAAAAGCCTTTATGCTCTGAGGTAACTCCAACCGATAAGCTACTGGTCTAATCCGTTCCACAACCTTGAACGGACCCATAAACCTCGGACTTAGCTTATTCTCTGAAATGGATCTGTTAGGACCCTTCAACATCGCTGGCTTGAGATACACCAGATCTCCCAGCTCAAACTCCAACTTCTTCCTTCTCTTATCAACATAACTCTTCTGCCGATCCTGAGCCTCCTTTATGTTCAGCCTCAAAACACGGATCTTCTCTATCGTCTCCTGAACAAAATCTGCTCCAAACATGCTCCTCTCCCCCACTTGAGTCCAGTATAATGGTGTCCGACATGGCCTCCCATACAGAACCTCATATGGAGCCATTCCAATACTCGCCTGGTAGCTGTTGTTGTACGCAAACTCCACCAGGTTCAGATGATCCGCCCAATGACCACCATAATCCAGCACGCACATCCTCAACAAGTCCTCCAATGTCTGAATCGTCCTCTCAGACTGCCCATCCGTCTGAAGATGATAAGCCGTACTCATATGCACCTTAGTGCCCATCTCAGCCTTGAACGCCCTCCAGAACTTTGAGGTAAACCTCGGGTCCTTATCTGACACGATACTCGCTGGCACCCCGTGCAGCCTCACTCTCTCACGCACATATTTCTTAGCCAACACCGCCGCTCCGTCGGTATTCCTAATGGCAAGAAAGTGTGCGGACTTGGTGAGACGATCCACAATCACCCAAATAGCGTCATACGTCCGCTAAATCGGCAACCCTGTCACAAAGTCCATGGTGATCATGTCCCGCTTCCACTTTGGAATGGGCAAACTCTGTAGCAACCCACTCGAGACCTGATGCTCAGCCTTCACTAACTGGCATACGTTGCATGTTGCAACCAAGTTAGTGACAGCCCTCTTTATCCCGACCCAATGATCATACCGCTTCAGATCACGATATATCTTGCTCACTCCCGGATGAATCGACAACATGCTTGCATGAGCCTCTCTCAGGATCTCCTGCCTTAGATCTTCATCCTTGGATATACAAACCCGCCCCCTCACAAGTATCATCCTGTTCGTAGAGACCACATACTCTGAACCTGCAACCTTAGAAGCATCCACCAAATCATGATCGTTCTCCTGAGCTACTCGAATCCTGCTCAGCAAATCCGCCTGGTTAGCTGCCTCTAACCCCAACGGCTCCTGTGAGATAACGCACAACTTCAAAGTGTCAATCTCACTCGCTAACGTCTCCATATCCCGCTCCTGAACCAAAGCAACTCTCTTCCTACTCAACGCATCTGCAACCAGGTTAGCCTTACCCAGATGGTACCCAATCTCCAGATCGTAATCTACTACTAACTCCATCCAGTGTCTCTGTCTCTGGTTCAGCTCTAGCTGAGTAAAGAAGTACTTCAGACTCTTGTGGTATGTAAACACCTGCACGTTCCCGCCATAAAGACAAGACCTCCAAATCTTCAAGGCAAAAATCACCGCATCCAACTCCAAATCATGGGTAGGGTAGTTGCACTCGTGCTTCCTCAACTGCCTAGAAGCATATACAATAACCTTCCCCTGCTACATCAGGAGATAACCTAGACCAACTCCTGAAGCATCCATATACACCACGTAAGGCTCACCCGGCTCGGGCAATGCCAACACTGGTGTACTCGTCAACATCTCATTCAGCTTCCCAAAACTCTCCTCGCAAGCTGAAGACCATACAAAAGGGACATCCTTCCCTGTCAGCTTCGTCATCGGCTGCGCCATACTCGCAAAACCCTTGACGAACCTCCGATAATAACCTGCTAACTCGAGAAAATTCCGGATCTTGGTGGCATTCCCCGGTCTATGCCACCCTCTGATAGCCTCAATCTTATCCGGATCTACAGAAACTCCCTCTGCGGACACCACATGGCCAAGAAAACTCATTTCTCGCTGCCAGAAACTGCACTTGCTCAACTTCGCGTACAGCTTCTTCTCCTGCAGCTTTGATATACCCTATATTTTACCACTTTTTTATCTATTTTAGTATGGTTTTTATATATATTAATAAAGCTTTTGGACCAAAAGAGATAGTTTTCTCGTATATGTAGATTTTAAGGTCTTAACAGGTTTTATCATCTAAAGGATGTAAAATGGAGCAAAAGGAGTATCATCTATGATGCAGCTACTTATCCAAGTCAAAGGAACCAAGCCAAGTCACTTTATCTTGAAGATAATGCACATTCTCCTACTGGACAGAACGTATACGCCAGCAGTTTGCTGAAGAAAGGAGGATAAAATCAGTTGGGAATTCAATGAAACTTGGTATGGAGATATCCCTTTGAGTTATATTTCCAATGGAGTTGGAATTTCATCAATTGGAGCTGTACTTTAGAAGATACAACCAAAACACTGAGGACATGTCAAACTGCCTTCGAAGTGAAGTTAGTGCAAAATTGAGCCAAGCACCGGGCCAGCCCATGAGCTGATATCCAGACCTTTTGCCGATCTTCTAGAAGAGTCATGGAAGCTTCCAATACCAGTCACGCAACCCAACCGTTATCGTGTCCAAAATTGCCTCAGTTTCGACCAAAAAGACGTATTTGCCCAAAGAAATCCTAACCGACTTATGCCTCCTTAAACCCCTATATATACCTGCTTTTAGCCTCTCTAGGAACTCAAGTAGCTGGCCTTAACAGCCTAAATCAATACCTTAACAATGTATTTCGTTTTTCTCTTGTTCTTCATGTTTATTTGATTCTAGAAGCCTTTAAGGATAGATTGATCTTTGCCCTATTGCAAAGAGATGAGATCTAACTCCTTACGCTTAGAAAGATCAACGAATTATACTGTCTATGTGCTTTACTCTTGCTGCTACGTGTTGCAAAACATGTTAGAGTATTAGCTTTGATTTGATTTATATGCACTTTCTTAATTCTATGCTTTTACATATTTAATCGTTTAGAGATTTATTCTAGAATTGATTCTTCATCTTTATTTATTCTCAAAGCACGAACTGGCCTAGCTACCCAGGGAGTGATCTTAGGTTGATATACTCTCCAAAAGCTTGTTATATATCCGGACATAGTATTCGATGAGCTAGAAACATTAACAATTCGATAGGTTAGTTAAGGAGTTTAGTGAACAATCAATCTTGAGCATAAAGCATGTTTTCACCTTGTAATAACCTGCGATAGTTGATTCTATTAGGGTGCAAAACGTAGATGGTTAGTTACATCACGATAGTGGGATGACCTTACCTTAGTGATATGAGTTCTAGAACAACTAGTATTAAAACCCTAATTCGATTGCTTGTGTTTTGCATATGTTTTGTGAATTACTTGATTTCTAATCTTAATTGATATCTATCCCTTTACTTTATTGCTTTGTTATTTGCTTCCATAAAACCCCAAAAACCAAATAATATTATCCCTTAGCTTAATCCGGATCATATAGATTTGTAGCGCATTCATCACTTAGGCCTCAGCGGAACGATCCCTAAGTACTACAATTGTCTTAACTGTGCACTTGCAGTTCCCTAGGGTTATAAATTTAAAGACCTAATTGCATAAACCCTACATAGTAGTTTTATGGCACATCAAGTTTTTTGGCACCGTTGCCGGGGACTTTTGTTTGATTACATGCAAATTTTTTTATAACAATTAAGTCTAAGTTTGTTTTTCTTATTTTTGATTTTTCTAATTTTTTGTTTTTGTTTTTGGTTTTTAATCTTTGTGAGTTTCAGAGATTTGTCAATGAAGCATCACAATCCAAAGAGAATGGCGAGCCCTTACCCTCATGAAAAATTTGGAGATTACATCTCCATGCCTCATGAATTCCATCAACTGCCACTTTCTCACAAAAATCGATACAATTCAAACTTGTATCGTCCTTGGGAAGCTTATGGAGGAAAAAGTCGCCCTCATCCTCATCACATCCATCTGCCACCATCACCACAGTCCCATCACCATCCCCACTCAAACCCCCAAGAAGACAAACTCGAAGCCTTGATGCATCGATTCATGGAAGACACTAAGAATGTCATTCATGATGTCGATTCCATGATCGAGACCATAAATTCATCTCTTAAGGAAAAGTTTGAGGTCCTTATTGATCAATTTGGAAAAATTGAATCACGTTTAGTCCAATTGGAGGAGATAGAAGAGGTTCATACTCGACATCTTCACGAAGATAAAGACGATATCGTCAATATCAAGCATAAGATTGATCAAACTTATGACCAATTGGAAGAAACGCTTAAGGACACTAAGGAAGACGTTGGAAGGCTTAATAATCAACTAAATTCAGTAGCTATTAAGGCTTACCAAGCTGCTCAAGCCGTGAGAGAAGTCAAGACAAACCAAGGCGAACTCACCTCAAAAGTAGAAGAATTGGAGAACGATAACAGGCTAACGGTACAAACCCTTACAGCCGTTCGTTTTGACCTTGACCACCATGATAAGGAGATCATTGACATAACAACAAAGCTACAAGGAGAAGCAATCGAAACCTCCAACCATGTGAAGCAACTAGAAGACCGTTTGAAGAAGATCGAAGAAACGGTGCAAGATTTCCTTCAATTGGAAACAATAGAAGAAGAGTTTGCACCTATTGCTAATTGCTGCACTCTAACTACCCTTAAAGAGGACGAGTCCACCTCTAATCAAGACGAAGAAGAAGTCTCAAGACCATTGAAGAAGGCAAATACGAGCAAAGGAAAGCTCATGGCGAGAATTTCGGTCAAACCTCGTCCTTACGGATTAAAGTTTGCCGAGAGGACCACCAAGAGGACACGTTTCATAAGTGATGAGATGTTACAAGTATTCAACTCTCTTGTGAAAGAACTCCCTCAAGAGTTGACCTTTGAAGAAGTATGGAGAGAAAGACCATCTTTGAGAAAGTGTTTCTCACAAAGCAAAGAAGAAGATTTCATGATTGAGGAGCTATTTGATCGAGCTAGGAATCCTCACAAGTACTATAAGATCCTTTGCAAGACCCTCGATCTAGGTCCTTTCAACATCTCTTGCTCTATTCGTGGTTTCAAATTTGACGATGCACTTTGCGATTCGGGAGCCGGAATCAATGTTCTTTCGGAATCTCTTGTGAGAATGATGAAGATCACCAACCTTCGCCCATCATGGATACAAATTGCACTCGCCAATGGTGCATCTACACTTTCATTAGGCGAAATCCACAATTGCCCTTTGAATATTGGAGATGTCATCGTTCCGGTAGATTTCGAAGTGGCGACTATGAATGATTGTTCAACACCCTTCCTCCTTGGAAGACCATTCTTGGCTACTGCTGGAGCTATCATGGACTATCTTCTAGGACGGATATCCTTCACTAACCTAGACACTCGTGTCTATCATTATGCCGCACCGCCTGGATTTCGAGCTAAACAAACTCGATACATTCCTTTGGAAAAAAGAAAAGTGTTGATCAATGAGCCAAACCATTTGATGAAGATGGAGAACACGACCTAAGGAGACCTCATTTACATGCTAAAGGCAACCTCAAGCCTTTAGAAGACCTTCCACCACTCTAAAAACCCAAGGAGTCGAGCTATCCGACTTAAAACAAGCGTTTTATGTGAGGCAACCCATATTTATGTTTTTGATTTTATTGCTTTGCTTATTCTAATTTTTTGGATTTCTTTTTATTTTTCTCAATATTGTCATTCATTATTTTATCTATCTATGAATTTTTTAGGATTTTACAAAAAGTTTTTTAGAATGCAAACAAATGTGTTTTTGAAAAGAACGATGAAGAAGAGATCGAACACGACTTGTTCTGTTCATGGAATGAATGGAGCTCAATATCAGCCCGGACGTTTTTGAAATTTGGTATACACGAAGGAGACAGTCTTATGAAGATATAGGAAAAAGCAGATCATGATTTTCTATTACGGTTAGCAAGTTATGACCGACTGAACAGGACCGTCTAGGAAGGTTACGAGGCCGCAACTTCAAGCTTTTTTACAGTTCCAGCCACCACGAACCAAGCTACAATCTTCATACCATTAGAAAGATCTCGTTCTCATGAATCCGTAGCATCTCTCGGATCTCAATTCCGATGTGTATAGACGAAGAAAAAGCTCGACGAAAAATTGCGTGGAACGCGACACGATACCCTTACTGCGACACGAGGCCATACCGGACACGATATCGACCCGCGTCTACGACCGGTATCGCATCCCGATCACCCCGCGACACGAGTGACCCAGTACCGGTCACGCGTGCCGGTCGTAAATCGCGACCGGTACTCGGCACGTTTTGCCTCGTCCCGCATGACCCGCGTCTCCAAACATCGGACGGTTCCACCGACCGATACTCGGTTCGGTGTTCGTCCTGCACCCTTACTGCGACACGACGCATCTGTCCCGCGACATGACGCATCTGTCCCGTGTCCCATGTGTCCCGATACCGGTCCCGTGTATTGGCCAACACGCCCGACCAGTACTCGGCCCGTTACGCGCTCTTCTTCCCGCGACCTTCCCACCTCGACCCGAGACCTTCCTGCGACACGAAGACACCTTCCCGCCTTGACCCGAAACCTTCCCGCGACACGTAATATCGGTCCCGATTTTGGTCCAATCCAGACCGTCCTCCCGACCGGTATGCCACCCGCGTCGTCTCACCCAGCCCGCGTCCCGATCACCTTCCCTGCCCGCGGTAAAATTTTGAACCGCGGTACCGACCGATATTCGGTCCGGTACGCGCCCACATTTCCCGCACCACCTCACCCCGATCACTTCCTTCTCACGCCTCGACCCATGACCCCATCCACCTCGTGTCGTGACACATGCTACCCGATATCGGTCAGCACCGTCGACCGGTACCCAGACCGATACTGTCTTGACCCGCGACTCCAACTCCAGCGACCACCGTCTCGTGCCGTGAACCGCCTTGGACCCAAGCCACGTCTCGAACCATCCTTGACCGCGACTAGCCACCCGACACCTAGACCGGTTTTGGCCAAACCGCGTCCCCATCAACCACCAGACCACCGGAGTCACGAGCCATGGACCACCGAACCACCGTTTCGAACCACCGAGCCGACCACTTAACCGTTTGGTCAAAAGAGGTTAATTTTTCCTTTTTCACTTTTTTAATTAATTTAAAACCATTTTTCACACATAATTTTCCAAGAACCAATTTATTTTTGCATATTTCATGATTATTTAACTAAAAATTATTTGATTCATGAATTTTTGCATTAGAAAATAAAATATTGGTTAGATTTAAATGGTTTTAAATATAGTTTTCACATCTTGACATATTCATTCATTGATTTCACCTAGATTGATAGTTTTTAACAATTTGGATTCATTATTTTGATTTCTTTTTGTTTAATATCTATTTTTCCTTCCCTTGGACTTGGAATTCAATTCAATTGTATTGAAAACTAAGATCTAGGATGAATTTAACTAGTGATTTCAAGTGTTTTTGTAAGGATATGTTGCTCTTAAACAGGATTTTTAAGAGATTTCATTGTGGACGCACAATTCAATCATCTTACTCATTATCCACCATCCAAAGGAGATGTGATAGAAAGAGAAGACATTGGAAATACAAAGCATGGTTTCGATTCATACGGGATACCCGATGCTCAAAAACAACGAAGATCTATGATTGATCGCGACAATCTAAGATTTTTGCCGAAAATATCTACGCTCACCGGTACTATCATTATATTCTCTATCTTTTTTATTCTTCTTTCAAATCAATTTTCACCATTACTCCCTTAATTTGATTTAATTTTACACCGGGGACGGTGTAAGTTAAGTCTGGGGGGATTGTTGTTACTAACACATTTGTTAGTGTTTGGTTTTTATGTTTTCAATGGATTTTTCAAAATTTATTTAAATTAAAAAAAAAATCGTTTTTCATAAAAATAATAAGATAGGAATTATGACACTTTTCTAGGATTGACGTTTTGATTTTAAAGACTATGTAACCATTATTGCAGGGTTTGATCATGACAATCGATTCAGAAACCTCATGATGGAGCTAACGTCCAGAAAAGTTCTAATTGCAACTATTTTGATGGATATGATTTTGACTCTCTATTTGAACTACTAATATGGTTTTTGATTATTTCTTATTAAGGATGTTAGATCAAGGAAACGAATCACACATTCATGACATCTTATCCTCTTTTACCACTCTTTGTTGTCATGAATGGCCAGCTCATCTTTAGTTGGTACCCTACTTAAAAACCCTTTACCTTCTTTCAGATCTCATGCATTTTTTTTAGTTTCATACTTGCAGATATGTGCAAAAACGTCGGAGAGAAAAGGATCGACGCAATTTTCCAATCACTAAGAGATGCGACGATTTGGTAAAGAATGGTAGAGTACAAAGAACAAAATTTCAAAGAGCTTGGCCGTTCCTTGGATGCGTAAAACATGGTAACAATTCGTGCCTATACTTGACTTATATCAAAGAGATACCGTTTTCCCCCTTTGAAAAAGAAAAAGAAAAAAAATAAAATAAAATAAAAAGAAAAAAAATCTAAGGAAAAGGAAAACGGTAATTCTCAGAGTCTTATGGCCAAAGAATATCAAAGGAATGTCATGATACAAAAGAAAAGACGAGTAGAAGAGATTTTAAGTGATTCCCGGAGAAAAATCTAAGTTTGGGGGAGAAAGACGTGAAGAAGTGGTTGGGAAATTGTGGACATCAACAAGTCCATTCTCTCTTGCGATTTTGCATAATATCTCACACCCGGAGTCTATGGTAACCCTAAACACTTTTAACCTCACCACCAAAATCAGCCTTTCCCAATACCTATCCCGTCATCCTTGAATGATGTTCTTGATGAGAAGTTTTCATTAAATCTAAGAGAGTACAAAGAGTCAATTGTTTTGAAGTTGAGATTTTTGTAGGGACAAAGATTTAGAGTATGGACATGTTGCTAATTCGTGATGGAAGAAGATGACAACGTCAATGAGCTAATCTTTTTTCATGTGGATTACAGGTTTAGAATTTGATGCAACGATCCAAAGGATATGTGAGTTCCTCTGAATTTCAAACCTCTTCTCAATTCTTGACTATTGTTTGCTTGAGGACAAGCAAAAGATAAGTCTGGGGGAATTGATATACCCTATATTTTACCAATTTTCTATCTATTTTAGTATGGTTTTTATATATATTAATAAAACTTTTGGACCAAAAGAGGTAGTTTTCTCGTATATGTAGATTTTAAGGTCTTAACAGGTTTTATCATCAAAAGGATGTAAAATATAGAAAAAGGAGTATCATCTATGATGCAAGCCAAGTCACTTTATCTTGAAGATAAGGCACATTCTCCTACTGAACAGAACGTATACGCCAGAAGTTCGCTGAAGAACGGAGGATCAAATCAGTTGGGAATTTAATGAAACTTAGTATGAAGATAGCCCTTTGAGTTATCTTTCCAATTGAGTTAGAATTTCATCAATTGGAGCTGTACTTTAGAAGATACATCCGAAACACTGAGGACATGTCAAACTGCCTTCGAAGTGAAGTTAGTGCAAAATGGAGCCAAGCACCGGGCCAGCCCATGGGCCGATATCCAGAACTTTTGCCGACCTTCTAGAAGAGTCATGGAAGCTTCCAATACCGGTCACACAACCCAACCGTTATCGTGTCCGAAATTGCCTCAGTTTCGACCAAAAAGACGTATTTGCCCGAAGAAATCCTAACTGACTTATGCCTCCTTAAACCCCTATATATACCTGCTTTTAGCCTCTCTAGGAACTCAAGCAGTAGGCCTTAACAGCCTAGATCAATACCTAAACAATGTATTTCGTTTTTCTCTTGTTCTTCATGTTTATTTGATTCTAAAAGCCTTTAATGATAGATTGATCTTTGCAATATTGCAAAGAGATGAGATCTAACTCCTTACGCTTAGATAGATCAACGAATTATACTATCTATGTGCTTTACTCTTGTTGCTACGTGTTGCAAAATATGTTAGAGTATTAGCTTTGATTTGATTTCTATGCACTTTCTTAATTCTATGTTTTTACATATTTAATCGTTTAGAGATTTATTGTAGAATTGATTATTCATCTTTATTTATACTCAAAGCACGAACTGCCCTAGCTACCCAGGGAGTGATCTTAGGTTGATATACTCTCCAAAAGCTTGTTATATCTCCGGACCTAGTATTCGATGAGCTAGAAACCTTAACAATTCGATAGGTTAGTTAAGGAGTTTAGTGAACAATCAATCTTGATCATAAAGCATGTTTTCACATTGTAAGAACCTGCGATAGTTGAGTCTATTAGGATGCAAAACGTAGATGGTTAGTTATATCACGATAGTGGGATGACCTTACCTTAGTGATATGAGTTCTAGAACAACTAGTATTAAAACCCTAATTTGATTGCTTGTGTTTTGCATATGTTTTGTGAATTGCTTGATTTCTAATCTTAATTGATATCTATCCCTTTACTTTATTGCTTTGTTATTTGCTTCCATAAAACCCCAAAAACCAAATAATATTATCCCTTAGCTTAATCCGCATCATATAGATTTGTAGCGCATTCATCACTTAGTCCTCAGCGGAACGATCCCTAAGTACTACAATTGTCTTAACTGTGCACTTGCAGTTCCCTAGGGTTATATATTTAAAAACCTAATTGCATAAACCCTACATATTAGCTTTATGGCACATCAAGCTTCTCCAAAACTACTTTTAAATGCACCTCATGCTCCTCTCCTCAGGACTCCTCGAATACACCAGGATATCATCAATGAAGATGATCACAAACACATCCAGATACTCCTGGAACACCCCGTTCATCAATCTCATGAACGCTGCTGGCGCATTCGTCAACCCGAACGGCATCACCACGAACTCACAATGCCCATACCTCGTCCTGAAGGCAGTCCTCCTAACATCCGCCTCATCAATCGGGATCTGATGATATCCCAAAGCCAAGTCAATATTGGAAAACCAGGTAGCCCCTCGTAACTGATCCAACAACTCATCAATACACAGTAGAGGATACATGTTCTTCATAGTGACTCGGTTAAGCCCCTGGTAATCGATGCACAACCGGAAACTCCCATCCTTCTTCTTCACAAACAGCACCGGCGTTCCACACGGTGAAACACTAGGCCGTATGAAACCCTTGCCCAACAAATCATCCAGCTACTTCTTCAGCTCTGTCATCTCTGTTGGAGCCATACGGTAAGGCGTCTTGGATATGGGAGTTGTCCCAGGCTCCAACTAAATCGTGAAAAGGTTAGACCGAGATGGCATGATTCCCTGCAACGACTGAAAAACATCTTGGAAGTCCTGAACAACTAAAATATCACCAACTGCAACCTTTCCAACAGACTCTGGCATCACTATCATTGCCAAATAAGCTTCGCAGCCCCTCTCTATCAGCTGCTCAGCCTGAATCGCCAAAATCACCAGACTCCTAGAAGTCGGCCTCACCCCCTGGTAAACCAACCTTACTCAAACACCACTCGACCTCGATGACAATCCAGATAGACTTTGTACCGATCACACCAATCCATCCCGAGAATAACGTCGTACAACTCCATCGGACTAATGATCAAATCTGCGGGCATCAACTCTCCCACCACCAGAACATCCACACCACGAGCCCGCCCGTAAGTAGCTAACGACTTGCCACCAGCAACCCTAACTACTCCCGGATGCTCACCGGAATCGCTCCGAATACCGCTCGTCTCTGTACACTCCGGAGTAATAAAGCTATTCGTAGCTCCAGAATCAAACAGTACGTGGGACTCACATCCGCCCACAACTAAGGTTCCTGCACAAATCCTATGTGCTTAAGAACCCTAACACTCTAGCACAACTCATAATTTCCAAACATACCAAAATGCAACACCCAAGAATTTAAAAGCCATGTTTGGAAATAACCTCTGATTGGCCTCGCGCTAGAACCCTCCACCTCCACCAAAGTGAAAACCCGCGTCGCCGCTGCAACCTGAGCCAACGGCAGCACTGCCATCGGCTGCACTACTGCGACTGCCATCTGCTGCAGATTAGGGCACCTGGGCTTGATATGCCCCGGCTCCCTGCAGTGAAAACACATTTGTGTCACCCGAGCCTCTTTCCTCTGCGGATAGTCCGCCACCTAATGATCCGTGCTACCACACCCGTAGCACCCCGCACCACCCTGACCACCCTGACTGGCTCCTGAAGTGCTCTCCCACTTCCTCGGACCTGTCTGCTGCTGCGACCTCCTCTGCTGCTGCACTGGTGGACTAACCACCACAGCCTGCTCTCTAAGATCCTCCTCGATCACAGCAGCTGTCTCAACCAACTCCTCCCTCGTGGTGAATCTGCTAGCTCTACTCAGATCCGGTCGAAGTCCCCTCAGGAACCTCTTCACCTGGGCCAGCTCGCCCTCCAGATCCCTACCAGCATGTACCAGGAGTCGCCCGAACTCCTCATCATACTCCCGGACCGACCAGTCACCCTGAGCCAACACCAAGAACTGCAACTCCAAGCGATCCACTACCTCCGGTGGAAAGTACTTTGCATTGAACTCCGCCACAAAGTCCTCCCAGGCCATACCTGCCTGAGCTCTCCTAGCCACCACACCTCGCCACCAGAGATGTGCATCACCGTCAAGGTAATGAATCGCTAGGTCCACCCTGTATCCCACTGGACACCTGAGCGACTAGAAATTCTGCTCCAATCTACTCCTCCACAAGTCCGCCTCCTTAGGCTTGGCACCACCCGACAAAAACCCGGTGCCAATCCTCTGCATCTGCTCCATCATCCTAAGGTAGGATGGGAGCTCCTCAGCAACCGCCACACCCGGCTGCACACAAGCCCTCATCGGCTGAACACCAGCCTCAACTGGCTGCACACCAACCACACCTGGCTGCACACCCAGAGCCTTACCCACCTGGTAACCGCTTCAGAATCATCTGTAGCAGACTCGCCAGACGATCATCTCAATCCTGGGCAACATCTACGGCAGTGCCCCCACGTGGGCCCACCGCACCACCGGCCACAACTGGACCCACACCAGCCCCACCAGTACTCGCACTGGCACTCACAGCGGCCACACCCACGGATCCCTCCTGAAACGTCTGGGAATCCGCTAGGCCACACTCACGGCATCAAACTCAATCACCAGTCCTCACTCCCCCGACCACCTTGGTCTCCGCGGCCCCACGACCTCTGCCTCTAGCACCTCTCATCATCTCACTCTGCACTACCCAGCAGAAACTAAGAATACTAGAAAACAGAAAGTCATAAAACACATACCGTGGGATCTCTTTGAAGGCTCAGAGAAGATGATTTAGGACTCCAAACCCACACAACAATCAATCGACTAGCTCACATAATCAATCAATTGTACCCGCCCTAGAACCATAAGGCCTCTGATACCAAACTGAAACAACCCAACCCGTAATTTTTTTAAAAATTTCTCTTCTAGATTATTATTATCACAAATAATAATCCTCAACGGGTCAACAACACAAACTGCGGAAACAATACGATCAATATCCAATAACAACATTCAATAAATCTCATACTTTATTAAACCCACTAACAATACCAAGTCAATCCCATAAACAGCAATCCAAATTAACAACATAAGTCCATAACCAAACCAGCAAGTTATAGAATTACTAACACCCTAGCAATTCTACAATAACCAGCAAACAATCGAGTCCCTAGACCATCTCCTCTTCCTCGCCACGATCCCACGATCACACATTTTCTTTACCTGCATAACATAGTTATACGAGATGCATGAGTATTATCATAAATACTCAGTGAGACGGTCATCCCATCTACAAGGCTATACACACAGGCATAAGAGAAATGATACAATACTAGGGTGAACACTCAAAAAGGCAAGATACGATCAAACAACACTTGTTCGCCAAAACTAGCCATGTGTCGATCGACACACCCAGTGTCGACCTGTGTCGATCAACACAAACCCTGTGTGTCGATCGACGCATCAATCCAGAACCTGGAAAACGATGCACCCCGTGTTGATCGACACAAGTCCTGTGTGTCGATCGACACATCGACACAGATGCTGGAAATCGAGCCTATCCTCTCATTGCTCGATTTCAAGCAAATCACCGGCACAAATCCACTCAACACAACACGAAAATACACCACATAACAACAAACAAACGCATCCTATCATCCCCTTTACCCATGATAAGTCATGGTCACGCACTCACCTTGGATCTGAAGGGAGAAAGGAGGAAAACAGATGAAAACTGCAAGGAACTACTCCTCAACACCGAGATCTACACTCCACCCACAAGAAATCACTCCAAGAACGAGCTCCCAAGCCTCCCAATCAAATCTCCTCTCACAAATCTCTCTCGAACTCTTTGGAACTTTTCTGGAAACTTTCTGAAACATTGGAAGTCCCAAAAATGCGGCCAACCCACTATTTATACGGAAACCCTAGGGTTTCACCCTAAACCGGGTCGCAAACTGACACTTTAATCAAACCAATCTGGTTCGATTTTAGCATGTGTCGATCAACACACACAACTTGTGTCAATCGACACGATGTCCAGAACACGACTTCTCACAAGTCCAAAACACGTGTGTCGATCGACACACTCACCCTGTGTCGATCGATGCACCAACCAAAAATCTACCTTTTTGGTTCACGGGTGTTACACCTTACTTACAGCATCGTCCCTGATATTATCATCTGATGTGGAATCCATTTGACTATCAAGTGACTCTATTTGTTCCTGATTTAAAAAATTTAAACACAAGCAGATGATAATCTAGTTGACTACCCAAAAATAATAATTGACAGAAGAGTGTCCTTACAATGGTTTCAGCAACTTCAGGCCTAACAGGTCTACCATCTTTATGAGTGTGTTCAGCAATCCAGACCTTACTCCTATTTATCTTCCTAGGGTATGCACTCTTCTTTCTCTACAAATAGTAAATAGATGTTCAGTAATATTTTTAATCATTATGTAAAATACATTAGAGAAACAAACAGACTAACCATTTCATGAGCTAGTGGTGTGAAACAAACAGACTAACCATATCATCCCCTTGCGACTGGTGGTGTGAGGAATCTGAGCTCTTCTCAGTCCTGTGAATCTGTTGTTTTTTTCCTACAACATCAGAAAGTAGTATAAGATTACTTATATTTCTAAGAAAATTCTTATGACCAAGTTATGAACTTAGTAAACCTTAAATGTTGAGATTGTCCTGCTCCTAATCCAAGAGTTCCATACTGGAATTGATGTGATGTTGCTCAGTTTTAACTCAAGTATCTCTGTACTACTCTTAGCATCCCGCACTTGTGTCACTTGACTTTCCTGCCCTCCACAAACATCCCATCTGCTTGAAAATAGCATCTTTCTTCCACTCCTCACTAACATTAAACCTCCCCTACATCAAAATATACAAAGGTTATCTAACAAATCCACAATTTTATAATTCATCTAACCTATACTTAAGTGCATATACCTGAATTTCCTCCCACATTGTGTCTTTCGACTGAACATCGAGCTTTCTCCAGTCATCAAGTGTTACTGGAACATGTTCTCTTACAAGAGCACCAAGAAATGATGATAGTGTGACTGAACCAGGACCTACATGTTCAGCCAGGTCTGTGAATATCACATCAACCTTTGCAAGAGGATCTATGGCTATTTTACGCATCTTTGTTGGTCCTTTTCTCGTTCTTTGATTCCCCTCTCCCCCTGGTGTTTACGTTCCTTTAGTACTAGGATATTCAGTTGCAGCATCAGTATGTTGAGAATCTTTTGTCATGCTAGTATGCCCACCTTTCACATCAACATGTCCACCTTCCCCAATCTCATTTTGGTTCTCACCATCTGCTTCTTCTTCAGATACTTGTTGTCCAGATTGGTCTCTAGTTACAGTTTCAGCTTCATCGATCTCATTAACTTCTTTCTCAGGTAATTGATCCTCCTCATACATTTCTTTCTCTAGCTCCTGTAAAGTTTCATTAACTGCATCATCACTTAACTCATTCTGGACAGCTGCTTCCTCATCAGAAATTTCTTTATCAACTACTTCTTTGTCAGACTCTTGTAGATGAGTAGTTTCTTTCTCACCAAAATCAGTATCTTCATTAACTTCTTCTACCACTGCCTCATCACCAACATCATTAACATCTTCTACTTCCTCACCCACAATCCTCTTTCTCCCAGTCATCCTCTTCTTCGCAGGTTTTTGTTTTTAGCCCGTAGTGTTGAAGGTGTGGCTTCCAATCCTTGATTGCGTCTACTACGACGGACGGCACCGGTTTGTCCTCCTCCTCTTGTCTTTGCCATTTTTGTACCTGGTACAGTGATCAACAAAATTCATTCGCAACTCACATATTGAACAATCTAAATCCGCAAATCAAACATGCATCTAAATCAGCATGTTCAACAAAACTTTACCCAATTGATTTTTACCTAACATGCATCTAAATCGGATAAACAGATTTTCCCCAAAAATACAGTGTTTGAGAGTTTCAATCTGACAAAGTCTAAACCGTAAAGAGAGATTACAGACTTCTGGAATTGAAAATCGAAAAGAGTTGAGTTGATTGATTGAGAGAACACACCTGATTAAATTTGCAACAAGAAATCGATGTAGTGTTTGGAGAGATTTTGGTTCGGCTTGAAAACGATAAGTCTCAGGGAAAGATAGAAATGAGAGGAAGATTTTATTTTAGACTTAGAAAATAAACTATATTTAATAAATAAAATAGCGTTTTCTCTTGAATGTGCAATGTTAAATCCAAAAAAACGCGCCTGTAATTTTTAGTTTTGCCGCTCACGTATTAATAGCGTTCTTTATTTGTAAACGCTATGCAAAATATCCTGAACAAATTACTATAACAAATACGTGAAAACGCTATCAACCGTTGCTATCAATACTCTGATTTCTTGTAGTGAGTTTCTGCGTTCTCAAACCAATGTTTTCAAAGGTTTTTTGAGTCTTTTCTATGTCTTCAGAGTCTTTTCAGGTTAAAAAACTTTTGGATGAAGTCTAAAGCAAATGAGCAAGAAATGGGAGCAAAGGAGCATAAAATGATCAGAAGTTTGGCATTTAAGAAGCATGTGTAGAAGCAAGACCAGAAGGAGAAATATTGATCCATCCAAATCTGGATGGATCGATCCAAACACTTCTTGCGTGTGGGAAATTTCTAGATTGGGTTAGATTGATCCATCCGAATCTGGGTGGTTTGATCTTGACACTTATGCTGAGCAGAAATGTTTCAGGCTAGACATATCGAGCCAGATAGATCCATCTTCTACTCGATCGATTCATCTTTCTGCCAGACAAAAAAAGGCAACTCTGAACTTCCCTTTTTGCCCCAGAATCATCCAAACTCCACCAAATCTTACTCTATACCTATTTATTCTAATTTTTAGCCATTGTAGAGGCTATGCTTTATTTTCTATCAGACTTTTAGCTTTTGGAATTTTGTAAGCTTTGAGGAGACGAATCTCTGATTATACATCTTATAAGAGATTTCTGAACCCCTTTGGATTCCTGACTTTGAAAGCACACAGAGAACGAAACTTACTCAGAATCAAGATCGGAAACCTGATCTGAAAACTAGACAGAGAAACCAAGACAAATCGATCCAATCAGATACTCCAATTAGTATACTCCCATTTCGATAATTTAAATTAAAGTCGACTGAGATGTACCCGATCTGCGATGGACACAATGACGTAGCTGCGAGAAAACAACAACAGATCCGCAAGGAATGTAGCTGTAATCCACCCGAAAATGCGGAGCTTCTGGAATGCGACGGCGTCGTATACTCTCCGGTGGCGACGGCGACGTATATTGATGATGTTCTCAGGTCGTCCTCCTCCGACAAATTGATGGATTTTGATTTTGGATCGGGATCTTTGTTTCAAACTTTGAACAAACAAAATTCAAATATATATATAAAGAAATTTCTTATAGGTTGTTGCAAACTAAATTTTTATTGGCTTAGAATTTAGTTTTTAATCTGTTTTATTTAAATTTAAAAGCTTAACGAAGTTCAATATCGGCAACACAATAAAAGAAGGGTAAAGAGAATAGAGAATGGTACAATTGAACACAGCTCCACCAGTAAGGCTATTCGAGCATTTGATCCATCTAGATCGTCTCATGGGTCCTTACAGAACGACGGTAAATAAGCTCGCAAGTTCGCTGATTGGATCTGAAAACAGGAATTCCAATTCATTAACAATTATTTTCCTTAATATTAAAACACGATTTAGGAGCAGACGATACCTCGTAATTCAAATCTGAAAGAAGCTACAGAAACTAGAATCCGTGATCTTTTTAGAGATACAAAGATCACGACCTAGGTCCTTCTGAGCCGTCGAGAATCTGCCCCGCAAACTAGCAACTCAGAACTGGAATTTTAGAAGGAAACGACGGCTATAGCGAAAACGGCAGGGCTTCGCTATCCCAATTCTCTTCCTCTGACCTCTAGCAACAAGTACCACTTAAATAGGTGAGTAGGGAGTTAGGTTTAGGGTTTACACCCATAAAAAAGACCGAAATACCATTCCTTTAAGTTTTTGGTTTTTGCATCAATTTCCAAAGATATGGGCTCTAGGGTTGTGGGTTTATATGGATTGGTCCAAAACCCAAACCGCAAACCCAACCATTTAACAAAAAAAGAATCCATTCGGTCCAGTTCGATTACCATTTTTAAATTTTGGTTCACGGGCGTTACACTGCTCTTCGGGTTCAAGTCCTTTCCCACGTTCTAAATCATTGATGTTATCCAAGATCATATCATCCTCTCCCTCTTGAAAAGGATTTGATCTCAAGTCCAATTCATCTGCAATGAAAGGAACCAAGTCAGAAACATGATCATGAAGGATTAGGGGCATATCTCCAAATCTGTTTTGACTCGGCTTTGGCTTGTATGATGCATTTGGTGGTGCTTCTTTGATCAATATGAAAAATTGACTTGGTGGTGTTTATCCTGGTCCAAATCAGGTGACTTGAATCGTTTGTCTTCCTCTCTCTTTTCGGTTTTTCTTGTGCGCTTCAAGGCTGCTCCAAAACTTATATTTGGCTCTTTTGACAAAGACAAGCGAATCATATATGTGTGATCAGTGATAATAGGATATTTAAGAACATAGACACTTCCCTTAGAGAGCACAAGTTCTTTACAATAAAACATCCATAAATTAATATTTATAAATTAATAATCACCATAAATTAATAATTTTCCCGGTTTCAAGTCGGGCCAATGTAAAAATTAACAAATCTCGATAAGATAATAAAATAATGATTTTTATGAAAATCCTCACTAATATATAGTCCCAATAATTGTAACGTCTTGACCGCCGTCGAGCTATCAGTATGCAGGGGAAATCCTCATCCCCTCGAGAGAAATCCTCATCTCTCAATAACATACAGGGGAAATTCTCATCCCCTCAGGAAAAATCCTCATCTCCTAATGGGCCCCACGCCCACTCTCGGCCCGTGGGCACACCCCTCTCCGACGGTCGGTGCGTTAGTCCGGGAGGCTCGAAAGACTTGTTTACTAACCCTGCAAATCACCACGTGATCTTTCCCCGTGTTTTTTCCTCACTCACACGGTATTGGAAATGATTTCCCAGTAGGTCACTTATCCTTAAATTGCTGCAGCCCAAGCACGCTTAACTCTGAAGTTCTCTCTGGATGTGTGACGGAAAAGATAAGTGCACTTTTGTGATATAGGTAGTCAAATCAATTCTCTTAACTCTCTCCGCATGCACCACATATTTCAGAAACTGGGATGTGACAATCACCCCCACTAACTGATCGCAACGTCCTCGTTGCGCACCAGGATCGTTACCCCCAACAGTGTGACTCACACACTCGTCAGGGTTTGCTCTGATACCGCTTGTAACGCCTCAACCGCTATCGAGCTATCAGTATGCAGGGGAAATCTTCATCCACTTGAGAGAAATCCTCATCTCTCAATAACATACAGGGGAAATCCTCATCCCCTCAGGAGAAGATACCACTTGTAACGCCTCGACCGCCGTCCAGCTATCAGTATGCAGGGGAAATCCTCATCCCCTCGAGAGAAATCCTCATCTCTCAATAACATACAGGAGAAATCATCATCCCCTCAGGAGAAATCCTCATCTCCTAATGGGCCCCACGCCCACTCTCGGCCAGTGGGCCCACCACTCTCCGACGGTCGGTGTGTTAGTCCGGGAGGCTCGAAAGACTTGTTTACTAACCCTGCAAATCACCATGTGATCTTTCCCCATGTTTTGTCCTCACTCACACGGTACTGGAAATGACTTCCCAGTAGGTCACCCATCCTTAAATTGCTCCAGCCCAAGCACGCTTAACTCTGGAGTTCTGTCTGGATGTGTGACGGAAAAGATAAATGCACTTTTGTGATATAGGTAGTCAAATCAATTCTCTTAATCATCTCCGCATGCACCACATATTTCAGAAACTGGGATGTTACAATCACCCCCACTAACTGATCGCAACGTCCTTGTTGCGCACCAGGATCGTTACCCCCGACAGTGTGACTCACACACTCGTCAGGGTTCGCTCTGATACCACTTGTAACGCCTCGACCGCCGTCGTGCTATCAGTATGCAGGGGAAATCTTCATCCCCTCGAGAGAAATCCTCATCTCTCAATAACATACAGGGGAAATCCTCATCCCCATTAGGAGATGAGGATTTCTCCTGAGGGGATGAGGATTTCCCCTGTATGTTATTGAGAGATGAAGATTTCTCTCGAGTGGATGAGGATTTCCCCTGCATACTGATAACTCGACGGCGGTCGAGGCGTTACAATAATAGTGTAACATTAATAATCATGTATAATTATGAATATATGTGAAACAACCCGACACATTTTTTTATTATTATTCGGATTATTATTCCCATAAATAATAATCTTCAACATCAAGTTCAATCATCTCAAACAACCAGCGGAAAACAACTCAATTCAACTCAACGAATTAATCCATAAAACAATAACCAGTTCAATTCCAATTCCACAACAACAATTCCATAAAAGCCAGCAACCTAGCGGTTCTAAACAATCGAATAAAAGCAACCAACACGAGACTCTAAATCATCTTCTCTTCCCATCCATAATTTCATGATCACATCTTTTCTGTACCTGCATCACATTGATAAAAGAGATGCGTGAGTATTATCACAATACTCAATGAGACGGTCATCCCATCTACTTGGCTATACACACAAGCATAAGAGAATACCACAATACCAAGCGATCAAACAACAAGAAACAATACGATAAATAAACACGAGAATAACAATTCCGGTCATGCATCGATCGACACACCTCCATGGTGTCGATTGATGTGCATCACTTGCGTCGATTGACACATAACCCTGGTGTCGATCGATGCAACATCGTAGAGTTCAGGAATCGAACCTATCCTCTCATGGATCGATTCGAGAACGCAACCCATCGATCTTCTGCACGAAAAATCATCAACACATACACAAAAATCATCCAAATCACACTATCAATCGTCATCAAATCCATTCAAATCTTAATCAAACGCATCATGTCATTTCCTTTACCCAGATAAGCCATGATCATGCACTCACCTTGATTCTAGATCAATTCTAGACAAGGAAAACCACGAAAAGAGACCGCTCTCACACCTACAGCCTCTTCTCTATCTTTCCTTTATCACGAACCAACAAAACCCTCCTAAACTGAAATAGGGTTTCAAAAAATAAGAACGACATGCTGACTTCAAAAGCACACAGAGAACGGAGCTGACCTCAAAATCAAGATCGGAAACCTGATCTAAAAACTAGACAGAAAGATCTAACCAACGGTATGTGGATCATCTTCTGAGTTCTTCTGGTTCGACGGTAATCCTCCTTCAAAGTGGACTGATCGCAGATCCGAAACTGCACAGACCTCTATCAGTAAAACAATGATAACTCCTAGAATACACAACTGATTGACAAACTGTTTTCTTCTTTATCAAGATCAGAGAGTGGAGAATTTACCCTGAACATTTCACTCCGATTCGATCTGTTCTTACTGGCTGTTACTTTCCTCTTCTAAAACCAGATAGAATTTCCTCCAAAGCCTTAAACACACTCAATTCCCTGCCTTTCCACCTTTTCACCTCTCTTTCTCGTGAAAAAATACGGCTGCAGAGCATATATACCCAGCCCTAGGGTTCTCTAACCCCAAACCGGACCAAACCGATGAATTAATAATAAACAAGTCAGCTCAATTCGAGCTTTGCATCGATCAACGCACACACCCCGTGTCGATCGACGCACGACCAAAATTCTCAAATTGTGGTTCGCGGGCGTTATAATTCTCCCCACTAACTAGGATTTGTCCTAGAATCTCGCAATACCATTCACTACGGTCTCAACCACTTGACCCATCCGACCAGCACCACTCGAGATCAACCCTCAAATTACACAACACCGTTCACTACGGTCTCACACTTTTGACCAATCCGGTCAGCATCACCTGAGATCAACACTCCCAATCTCTGATGCCTACATCTTGTCCTATGTTCATAGCCACGTTTCAGACATTGATTACTCTCAACTCATATCCACACCTCTCACACTCTTAGGATCGTCATCCCTTGAGTTTTTGGTGCACCATACCACTCACACCCTCAAGACATACAGTCCGTTAGGCTCTCGGTATGCTCCATACCACTCACACTATCGGGGCACATAGTCCGTCAAGCTCTCGGTATGCAGGGAAACTGACATCCCCTAGAGAGAACTCATCATCTCTCAATGAAATACTGGGAAACTTGTCATCCCCTCAGGAGAACTCGTCATCTCCTAATGAGTCATTCCGGAAAATCTTCATTCCCTAGAAAAATCAATTCTTAACGCTTATAGCATCTCTGGCTAGCACTACCTCCCGTGATCCCAACAAGATATTCCACTAACCCGGAATATCATTTAATTCATGACCAATCCCCAGGTCAACTCTAAACAGCCCAATCACTCAGGGTGTTTACTAACAACTCTATCCAGGAAATAACAAGTTCTAAATCCTCATAAACTTTATTCCCTAGATCCTCTGAAATAGACAAGTTTTAAATCCTCATAAAACCTCTATTTCCAATCCTCAACACAAATAACCCATGACATTACCCGTCAAAACATAAGAATTACACATCTTATAAAAACTCAACAATAAGAAATGCTTATCTTATAAATCTCAACCATGAGAAATACTTATCTTATAAATCTCAATCATAAGAAATACTCTCTTCTTATAAACTACAAAATGTAATAATCGTTAATCCTCAAACGAAATACATAATTTAATAGCCACATAGCAAACACGCTAAACTCTGAAACTGGGAACCATGAAAACAAGCTTAATCCTCGGTCCGCTCTTCGAACCATCCCCTGAACCTTGCCTTCATCTTAGCCTCTAGTTCCCCAAGTCTCTTCCTCTACTCGTTATCAACTGCAGTTTGGGACATTTTGGCTTGATGTGCCCTGGCTTCCCGCAGTGATGACAGACCAGAGTATCCTGAGCCTCGTCCTTCCTATGACAGCTCGCCAATCTGTGATCCATGCTCCCACACCCGAAGCATCCTCGACCACTCTGACTAGACCCCGAAGTGTCCTCCCACTTCCTTTTCAATCCTTCCGCAGGCTCACCGCCCCTTCTCGGAACCATCTGCTGCAGCGGCGTCTTCATCTGAACGGTTGGGGTACCCACCACAGCCTGATCCCTCAGATCCTCCTCAATCGCCGCAGCATTCTTAACCAACTTCATATAATCAGCTCAAACTTACTCACTCAGAACCATCTACTGCAGTGGAAAACAACTCAATTCAACTCAACGAATTAATCCATAAACAAATAACCAGTTCAATTCCAATTCCACAACAACAATTCCATAAAAACCAACAACCTAGCGGTTCTAAACAATCGAATAAAAGCCACCAACACGAGACTCTAGATCATCTCCTCTTCCTAGCCATGATTCCACGATCACATCTTTTCTTTACCTGCATCACATGGATAAAAGAGATGCGTGAGTATTATCACAATATTTAGTGAGACATTCATCTCATCTACTTGGCTATACACACAAGCATAAGAGAATACCACAATCTCAAGCGATCAAACAACAAGAAACAATACGATAAATCAACACGAGAATAACAATTCCGGTCATGCATTGATCGACACACCTCCCTGGTGTCGTTCGATGCGCATCACTTGCGTCGATCGACACACAACCCTAGTGTCGATTGATGCAACTTCGCAGAGTTTAGGAATCGAACCTATCCTTTCATGGATCGATTCCAGAACGCGACCCATCGATCTCCTGCGCGAAAAATCATCAACGCAGACACGAAACTCATCCAAATCACACAATCAATCGTCTTCAAATCCGTTCAAATCTCAATCAAACGCATCATCTCATTCCCTTTACCCTGATAAGCCATGGTAACGCACTCACCTTGATTCTAGATAGATTCTAGACAAGCACAACCACAAAAAGAGACCTCTCTCACACCTTCAGTCTCTGCTCTATCTTTCCTTCCTCACGAACCAACAAAACCTCGATCATTTCTCCAAAAACCTCCTAAACCGAAATAGGGTTTCTGAAAAAATAGGAACGACACGCTGACTTTGAAAGCACACATAGAATAGAGCTTACATCAGAATTAGGATCGGAAACGTGATCTGAAAACTAGACATAGAGAGCTAACCAAAGGTATGCGGATCGTCTTCTGGGTTATTCTGGTTCGACAGAAATCCTCCTTCGAAGTGGACTGATCGCTGATCCGAAATTGCACAGACCTCTCTCAATAAAACAGCGATAACTCCTAGAATACACATCCGATTGACAAACTGTTTTCTCCTATATCAAGATCAAAGAGTGGAGAACTTACCCTGAAAGTTTCACTCCGATCCAATCTATTCTTACTGGCCATTATTCTTCTCTTCTAAAACCCGATAGAATTGCCTCCAAAGCCTCAAACACACTCAAGAAATCCACTTCCTCTCTCAATTCTCTGTCTTTCCACCTTTTCACCTCTCTTCCTTGTGAAAGAATACGGCTGCAGAACATATATACCTAGCCCTAGGGTTCTCTAATCCCAAACTGGACCAAACCGACGAACTAATAATAAACTAGTCGGCTCAATTAGATACTTGCGTCAATCAATGCACACACCCCGTGTCAATCGACGTACGACCAAAATTCTCAAATTTTGAAGAAAAAGGAAAATTTCCAGAGATTATCAAATTGGAAGTCAAGAAGCATCCTAGAGGGATCTGTCAGAGATTTGAGGTGTATCACTACTATTTATTTTGTTTCAATTTAATCGATGAAGGAGAAAAAAGTTTTAGAAAATGTGTGTTTTGGTTAAGATTCTTAGAAAGTGTGTGTTGGGGTTAAAAGCGTCATTTACATAGAGAGAAGTATGTTTGATTTTGAAAGTGTCTTTATATGTAAACTGGTCAACATAAAGTGTCTATAGATATAGATGCAATTTTTCCAAAAAAAAATCAAGAATATCAAAACCGAACCAAATCAATGTATAAATATACAATAACATGAAAAATAAAATCAAAAAAACTAAACCGTAATCGAAACGAAATCCATATCGAAGACCTTGCGTTTTTTTTAACAAATGGTTGTGACAGAATAAAATACTATTATTGGGCGTCTTCTAGAAAACTTGGCTCGTAACCTAGAACAGCTCAAATTTCTTAAAATTTTTCTAACCACCTCTGTTTAACCTAACCATCTCTCAACTCTATTACTCTCAACTCTACCCTTCTTTTTATTATTATTATATACACACGCCTAATTAAATAATCCAATAAACTAATTAATTAATCAACAACCAAAAACAATTTGTTGTTGATTCACATCCACTAATCATCTATGTGTCATCCATATAACTTTTTCTCTCTCTCTCGTCCGCCGTTTCCTTTCTCCTCTCTCTCTCTCTACTCTGCAAAAATAAGAAAACAGAGCATCCTTCGTCCTCTGCAAAAATAAAAAAACAGAGTGGATCGACAGAGCTTCGTTCATCTCTTTGTCGTCGTCCTTCTTCTTCTTCTCCATCTCGTTGAAATAGAGGCTTCCTCTTTGCCGTCTTCCGTCTTCTTTTTCATGTCATTGGAACCAAAAACAGAGCCAAGGATTAAGAGTTGAATCTTTCTTGCACAGTTGAGTCTTCTAAATTAAGGTATGATATTTCATTATTAGCAATTTTAATATTTAGGGTTATATTAAGTTTTCTTCTAGTTTTAGAAATTTGTTTGTAAATTAAATTTGGATATTGGATACCCAATGTGTTTTTGGATATTGGACTTGTTTTGTAAGTTTATTAGGGTAATGTGATAGGTTTTGTGGTAAAATTACAGCTGAATCATTATAAAACAAACGAAATTGTCGGTAATCCGAAACTGTAGAGGTATAACTGGTACTAGTGAGACTAACTGGTACAACAAGTACTATCGAGAATAACTGGTACAACAAGTACTATCGAGAATAACTGGTACAACTGGTACTAATGAGAGTAAACGATAATACTAGTACTACTAGTAATACTGGTACTGTGAATGGCATTACTGAAATAGTACTACAATTGATTATATACTAACGATATTTGTTATTTTCTTATTCTTTTGCAGGGTCAGGACAATGAATTGCACAATGATATGTTTTGATATGTTATATGTTCTTTGGGAGCTTGTATTGAAGGGTTCAAATCCATGAGGAAAGTCATCATTGTGGATGCCACCCACCTTAAGCATGCATATGGTGGATATTGGATATTGGATATTGGATACCCAATGTGTTTTTGGATATTGGACTTGTTTTGTAAGTTTATTAGGGTAATGTGATAGGTTTTGTGGTAAAATTACAGCTGAATCATTATAAAACAAACGAAATTGTCGGTAATCCGAAACTGTAGAGGTATAACTGGTACTAGTGAGACTAACTGGTACAACAAGTACTATCGAGAATAACTGGTACAACAAGTACTATCGAGAATAACTGGTACAACTGGTACTAATGAGAGTAAACGATAATACTAGTACTACTAGTAATACTGGTACTGTGAATGGCATTACTGAAATAGTACTACAATGATTATATACTAACGATATTTGTTATTTTCTTATTCTTTTGCAGGGTTAGGACAATGAATTGCACAATGATATGTTTTGATATGTTATATGTTCTTTGGGAGCTTGTATTGAAGGGTTCAAATCCATGAGGACAGTCATCATTGTGGATGCCACCCACCTTAAGCATGCATATGGTGGAGTTCTAATTGTTGCGATGGCTCAAGATCCCGATCATCACCATTATCCAGTTGCTTTCGGTGTAGCTGATGGTGAGAACGAAGAAAGTTGGATGTGGTTTATGAATAAATTAATACTAGTGGTAAAGGATGAGGATGATCCTGAAAGATCCGAGCGTGCACTGGTGTTTATATCTGATAGAAATGTATCCCTCATCAAGTCAATACGTGTGGTGTTCCTGTTGGCTCACCATGGGTATTGTATATACCATTTGTCTCAGAATGTGAAAGGAAGCGTTTCTAATACCCTGAAAAAAAGGTTGTGGGGTAATTCATGAAATGCGCAGAAGCTTATATAGAGGCTGAGTTCATAAAACTTTATTGTGCGTTCAGGAGAAGGTATCATGCTGCAGCTGTGTATCTTGATCAAAGTGTTGAGGTGGAAAAATGGGCAAGATGTTATTTTCCAGGAGAAAGATACAACATCGCAACCACCAATAATGTAGAATCAGTTAATGCGTTTTCGTTGAAGCAAGGAAGTACATGTTATTGCCTATGATTGATATGATCATAGAAAAAATAGTTCAATGGTTCAACAAGCATCGGAAGGCATCCACTGAAGTACCCGACTCACAGAAGCTAGTGCCTTACGTGCAACATTTTAGAGAGTATAATACCGATTGGGAAAAAGCTATTATCGCAAGAGTTAAACAGCTGGTCGTTTGAGTACAATATGATTGGAGAAGATGGGAAGAATTATGTGGTTAATTTAAAGGAGAAAACTTGCAGTTGCAAGTATTTTGATATCAATAGGTACCCATGTGTGCATGCGATACAAGGTATCATCCGATTAAGCGGAGGGACTGAGGTCCGTCATTATGAGTTTGCCTCTAAGTTTTATACGGTTAAACAGTGGGTAATGGCATATTCTAGGACGATATATCCTATCCCACATATGTCAAGTTGGTTGATTCCTATGACAGAACTTAACTCATTCCGGAAAGGCTTCTCTCCGCCCCACGAAACTAAGAAAGGACCTCCTCAACAAACACGGTTCTTATCACCTAGAGAACATAGAGGAAAAGATAGAGGAAGGGGATGTGTGGAAACCAATTTGGAGGAATCCAATGTCTAGGAACCTAACTAGGTACAAATGGTGTTGTTATTTTGGTAATTCTCTCTCCCAGGTATAACTACATATGACTGCGTATGACTGTGTTTTGTTATTTTGGTAATTCTCTCTGCCATGTATAACTACGTATAACTGAGTATGACTATGTATGAGTTGTATGACTGAATATGTCTGTGTTGATTATTTTGTCTCTTTTTCTCTTTACGTTTTGTTTCCTTACTATGTTCATTTATGTACCTATGACTGTGTCTAATTGATACTTAGGTAGCACTGGAAATATACGAATAATTTCAAAGAATTTAGAGCAAAACATATATTTTTACTAAAACTATACCTTATACAATTCTGTTCATGTATGAGTTACTAGCCACTTTGTTATGTGAAACATCCGATTATGGTGTTGTTGGACATTTTAGTATAAGAAATGATAGGAAATATATTTAAAGTGATCAATTGGGTCAATACTACTAGAAAAGTTATAATCTTATGTACCTACTACTAGTTATACGTGAAAACAGTCGAAATATAACTATGTGCAAACCAGTACTACTCGAAAACCAAGTATTACTATGAGTAAAGTAAATATAATTTTTAATTGGCTTTGTGGCGCATGTGTTAAGTGTTTTTTATATTTTTATTAATAAATTGTTGATGAAAAATGTGATAAACGTGTTAGTAGTTGCATATACACAGTAGTACTCAGTATTACTAGTAGTACCAAATCCAAAACATTATAAAATATGAGTTTTACTTTTTCTTAAATCCCTCCAACATATAAGTACCTAAAAACACAAAATAACATCAACCTAAAAACACAAAAGAACATCAGTAGACTTTTAACCTAAGTCATTCTCTAAAAACACAAAATAATCTATTGCACATGCCTAAGTCATTTGCACACAAAAGAACATCAGTAGACTTCCTAACCATTACACATGCCTATGTCATTCCCTAAAAACACAAAAGAACATTAGTAGACTTTTATCGATTCTTTGTCTTCTTGTTGTTCTTCTTGCGTACTACTCTGGTCTTTTTCCTTTTCGTTCCAACCGCTTTCACAGCTCCATCCTCTTTCTCAGCTCGTGGTCTTTTTTTGTTGCTGCTTGTTGTTGCTGCTTGTCTTCTTGTTGCTTTCCTCATGGTCTTTTTTTTTTCATCTGCTGTATATGGTTCTCTCTTGAACATAGATGGCTTCTTCTCCCTAGCAGCCGTCTTCTTATCACTCGTCTTCTGCTTCTTAACACTTTCTCCTTTTCTTCGGCTTCTTCTTTTTCTGATTCAATCTTAAGTACAGTATACTCAGGTGGTATGTAAACAATCATAGCCGTCTCTGGATTTTTGGTATCTGATTCAATCTCAAGTACAGTATACTCAGGTGGAATCTCTTCTTTTTCTGTATCTTCTTCTTCATGTTGTTCCACAACATCAGCAATAACATTATCATTATCTTGTTCTTTCTCTTCTTCTTCTTCTCCTTTCTCTTCTTTTTCTTCTTCTTCTTCTATCACTATGTCTGTTGCAACAACATCAGCAATAAAACCGGACCCTCATTCTCTTCTCCTTTCTCTTCTTCTTCTCCTTTCTCTTCTTTTTCTTCTTCTTCTTTTATCCCTATGTATGTCGCAACAAAATCAGCAATAAAACCCATCATCCCACTAACCTCAACTCTCTCAGCTCTCTCAAACCCCATCATCCCAGTCACTCTCTCTACCACCTCTCCATACTTCATTTTGGAGATCCTTCACCTTGTTACTTACACTCGTCATCTTCTTCTCTAAACCCTCAATCTCAGAATTCACTTTATCAAACCTTTTCTTGATATTCGTGGTCAGCCTATTTTCTATTTCTTTCAACAGCTGAACAATTCCATGAGGATTCTCTGCTGGATCATCCTTCTCTGCTTCAACAAAATTTTCTTCCTCTTGCTCCTTCTCCTTAAGCTTTCGGGAATTCACATCCATCTCATACATCTGTTCCCGACAGATCTTCTTATTGTCTACAAGATGATGGTTCCAACTGTATGGCAACATATCCAAGGCATCATCACCTATTTCATCATCAAAGATGCGCACACAAAGAGCTTTTTCTTCTTCTTCCGGTTCCAAAATACTATGAATATCCTATCAATGTTACAAAGTGCAAACAGCTGTTAACATTAAACAAAACAAATTATAATTAAGAATTAAGTTAAATTAATACCTTAGTAGAACCAAGCGAGTTATATATCTCTTCCACTGGCCAACCTTTCAAAATACAAGCTCAAAACTTCCGCTTGCACATCCTTGGATAGTCTTCATCTGCCTCTTTAATATCTACTCTGAATGATCTCCCCAGATTTGGTATACACTCGAAAGTCATAAGCTACATATAGAGATATAACACGTAAAAGGTTAAATATTAAAACATTAATAGGTTTAAAATATTAATAGATTCATAGAAACAATATCTTTACCTCCAAAGGAATTACAAATCCAGATAATGTCGATTTTTCTTGACTAGCACCTTTCATCTTTCCCAGCAAGTAATAAACATCAAAGACAGAATCCTCAAAGGTCATTCGCCCCCACGAAAATGATCTACATAAATTCGGATCCTCAGCCATTCTAAAAAAGAATGGATCTATAGCTGAATTAACCCCGATTTTTTTGGCAAGTACCGCGCTTAAGAAATACAAGATCATCATGCTCAGGCGATCAGAAGAATTCTTCTTCATCGAAAGAAGCTTGGCTTTGACATCGTTGACAGTTATGGATTTTTTTGCGCGAAACTGCCTCTCCTTAAACTTACATGTGTAGTTCCATAACTTCATCTTCGGATAAACTGTTTTGGAGTATTGATGACAATAAAACCCACTGATCAGACCATGCTCTCTCAGAGAATACCAGATAGGAATACCATTCACCATAAACCAAAGTTTTGTCTTCATATCCACACATACCATTCGAAGCAGCAGCATAAACAAACCCTAGAGCTTACGGTTTGATTCTTTCTCCATGTGGAAAAGGTGTTTAAACTGCAGATGTGTTTTAAACCAATCCAACTCTGATTTAAATTCTGGTGCCTCTATCATCTTTAAGAAGTGGGCCAAATCACATCTAGTTTGGATCTTGTATACCCTGTTATATTCACTCGGTGGGAGGAACATCTGCAAAGGCTACATCGGTAGAGTATCAGATATCTCTATATCCTGCAATCCTAGTAGTACCAGTCTTTCTAAGTACTAACAGTTCTCAGCAGTAGTACCAATTCTCATCAGTAGTACCAGTCCTACTGATTACTAACAGTTATACACAGTAGTACCAAGTCCTACTGATTACTAACAGTTATACTCAGTAGACCCAGTTCAACTAACAGTTATACTCAGTAGAACCAGTTCACCTAAATACTAACTTTTATACTGAATACTCATAACTAGTTCCCCTAAATACTAACTTTTATACTATCTAGTACCAGTTCTCCTAAGTACTAACACTTATACTATATAGTACTTCATTTAGTTACTTCAATCACATACTTATAAAACCGTAACGGATCCTTCAATTTCAGATTGAGATGACTCGCTCAACCTACTACTCGGATTCTTTGAAGTCAGATCCTTTGAAGTCCTTGAAGTCCTTGAAGTCCTTTCTTTTGAAGTCCCTTCCTTGGAACTCCTTTCCTTTGAAGTCCCTTTCCTCAAAATTCTTCCCTTGGTCTTAGGAGCCAATTCTGCAAAATCCACAACGAACAAATACCAAATCAAAACAGACACAAAACCATCTTTTCCCAATTCATATCAAAACCGAAAACTCATTCAAAATCCTAAGGCAGAGAAAGAAGAAGAACAAGACAAAGAGACATAACATATCAAAATGTTTTACTTAAAACCCTAGAGAAGAAGAGAAGAAGAGAAGAAGAAAAGAAGAGAAAGGAAAAAAATTTAATAGTTAGGATTTTTTGTTTTGTAGATCCATATTATTTCTGGATTTTTTTGTTGGATCCGGATTCGGATTTGGATTTGGATCTTTGGTTGGATCTTATAATATTCATAATTCATTAAGGTTTTTTGGTCTTTAGCCACGATTTTGATTAAAAAAATAAAAACAATATTTTTTGTTATAAAAGGGGTGTATAAGAATAGAATTTTGTTCTCTATGCCGGATTTTCTCTCCGTCTTCCAGAACCTCCTTAGTTCTCACGACGCATACCACAAGGTTGCTCGGTTGAGATCAATTCTACAAAACCTAAATTTTCCAAACCAATGGAGCAACCAGTTGCTCCGAAACCTCCCCCGATGCCGTTACCTTATCTCCCGAGCTCCGTCGAAAAGTTCAAGAGACCTTCTATGTGTAGGGAAGATGGAGATCGTCCGACAGAAACCGCTCGGGTTTCTCTGCGGTTCAATTCCTGTTTTAGCCGATGGGTCTTTTCCTTCTTTCACTTCTGCTCTCCTCCCGTCTCAGGAAACGTCAGTTTCATCAAGAGTGATTGCTCCGAGATATCGTATGCTTCCGATGAAGACGGATCTCAATCGGCCTCCTCTGCTAACGGATTTTCCCGAGAAGGTTTTACCTCTCGCCGCCGTGAAGTCTAGGATCACCGGAGGTATTTTCTCTCTTTTCCCAGGTTTCCTCAAGCATCTGAATTCTGGGTTATTAAAGTTTCCTGAGTAGTCTTGAAATCCGTAAAATTTAGTTGATTAGTTTACGCTTGGATAGCTCCAGTCTCAGTATTCAGTTTTTTTGGAGTTCTTAGTGCTGTAGTTTTGGCGTGACAGGTATATCTAAGGAGGCCAATGTTGTTGCTTCGAACCTTAGCAAGAAATGTGAAGCTCTTGCTGTGTCTGGTTGAGTGGAATATGGGGATGACATTGACGTAATCGCGCCAGTTGACATTCTTAAGATACCTTTTATTCAAAAGGTCGGGTTTCCACAGCGGTTCAGCGGGTTTGACAGACTCTCGTCTTGAACCCTGTGTGCGTCTTTTACCTATTCCTTTTTTTTTTCATTGTGTGATTTTGAATGGGAAGTCGTAATTTTGATGCAGACCGGATGATGAAGAGGGAGAAAAACTGATTAGGAAACACAACAATCAACCAAAATGTACAAAAAAGGAGGATGAATCTTTGTTTCTGAATTTTGCTATGCATTCAGTGAGGATGGAGGCGTGTGATTGCCCCCCGACCCATCGCCCACATACAGAGGGACAGTCGAGTTCTTCTGCACTTCCCGCGGGTGAGAACTCCCGTGGGCTTCAACAAAATGGTTATAGTGCTCCAGACGACATACTTGACAAACCTGCAGGGAGTAGTAAACAATTTAAACAAGATGGTTTTATTTGTGAAAAGAAGAAAAACAAAATGAAAAACAAGGCACGTGAGCCAGTAAGAAAAAATTCACAAATCGGTGAAAAGATCAAGCCTTCAGGAGAATCTGAGAAACACAGAAGAGGTGGGAGCAATGAGTTTTTAAGAGTTCTATTTTGGCAATTCCACAACTTCCGTATGCTTTTGGGAAGTGATCTACTTCTTTTCAGTAATGAAAAATATCTGGCTGTGAGTTTGCACTTATGGGATGTTAGCCAACAGGTTACTTCTAGCTTCTGAGTGGTTATGTTTTTGTATCTTTTCATAAGAGTTGTTATTAACTATTCTCTTATCAATTTCCACAGGTTACACCTTTAAACTGGCTTGAAGCTTGGCTTGATAATGTAATGGCTAGTGTGCCCGAGCTAGCAATTTGCTATCATCAGAATGGTGTTGTCCAAGGGTATGAACTTCTGAAAACAGATGATATATTTCTACTGAAAGGCATCTCTGAAGATGGAACACCAGCCTTTCATCCTCATGTTGTTCAGCAAAACGGCCTTGCTGTTTTAAGGTTTCTTCAATCAAATTGCAAAGAAGATCCTGGAGCTTACTGGGTAACTTTGTAATTCTCTGCCAAACCATTATATCTTTTGTTAGAATTGTTTGTTTACTCCAGTTGATTTGGCTATCTCCTTTTCAGCTCTACAAAAGCGCTGGTGAAGATGTGATTCAGCTCTTTGATCTTTGCATTATTGGACATCTACCAATTAGTTAAGAATGCCGTCTGAAGTAGTAAAAGAAGTACATAGGCTCAAGAAGAAGTTATCTGAGTACAGTAAAAATTGTGTCTCATGTTCGTTAGCAAATTGCAGCTGTAAGAGTGACAGAGCAAGCAGTGGAAGCAGCGCAAGTAGCAGCAATGGAAGAAGTGCCTGTACGGGGCCGCCTAGCAGGAAGCACAAAAGAAAATCACAGTCTAAGAATGTTGCGAGCAGGCTCCCACAAACGGTTGAAAATGAACGTGTTAATTTCACAGTTGAGAACATGAGTCACAATGATGAAGATACATCAGTGGGAACAAAGGAAGCCGTGCCTCTTAAGCAGAATGAATTCAACTCTAAGGAAACCCCAGGAGCTAAAAAAGGGTGGAATATTCAAATATCTCGAGGGATCTATGACTGATGATGCGGAAAGTAATCTTTTGGCTGCCTTAAACTGTTATGAGGAAACTCAAAGAGCTTTGCAGGAGCTTCCGAGCGGCTGTAATGAGTTCCAGTCCATTATTCGAAAGAAAGGGTGGGTGTGTAATGAACTTGGTCGGAATCGTCTCGGAAGCAAAGAGCTAAAAAAGGCTGAAGATGCTTTTGCTGATGCTATAGTAGCATTCAAGGAAGTTTACGATAGTAGCATTCAAGGAAGTTTACGATCATACCAATGTTATACTAATCAACTGCAACTTGGGTCACGGACGACGAGCTCTAGCTGAAGAAATGGTTTCAAAGATGGAAGCTCTCAAACTGCATCCTGCATTTAAAACTGCTTATCAACAAGCTTTGGGGACTGCAAAATCAGTATACAACAAGTCGCTTATTACATGGCAGCAAAGACAGAACTCGGTGTTGCCAATGAAGATGTCACTTCGGTTCCTGACAATCTCAAAGTTGAAGTCTACACGCAGCTTACCCATACCTATCTCAGATTTGGAATGCTTTTAGCAGAAGAGGACACATCTGCTGCAGCTCGTGGTGGACAAAAGAGAATCTTGGAAAACACTCATGATTCTTTTTCTGATGTAAGATCAAGGGATTTGAGAAAACATGAACTATCTGCCAGTGATGCTACGGGAGAGGCATTGGCTCTATATGAATCTCTTGGGGAAATACGCAAACAGGAAGTTGCATTCGTTTACCTTCAATTAGCAAGGTATCACAATGATTGTTGCTTGAGGTCTTTGGAGATAGAGCGTCAAGGAAGCCCTCCCAAAGCTGAGACTAATGTCTTCCAGAGAGCAGCCAAACAATATGCTTTGTTGGCAGACAGGAATTGGCAGAAATCAATGGACTTCTATGGCCCCGAGAATCATCCCTCCATGTTCCTGACAATTCTTACGACAACATTTGCAACTACAATACAATGTTTATTTTTCTCCGGTTTTAGGTAATAACAACAAGACATTGAGGATGATGAGTTTTAGACCATATAAAACATATTTTTGTTTTTTGTTTTTGATCAAAATCATATCAAACTTCTGTGTGTTATAAAATGGTAGTTCAATGGAAGTGAGTTTCTCAAAAATGTATGAAAATAAAGAAGAAAAGAGTGATGTTGAGCCAAGGTCGCACAAATATGATATACTCTCAAGTCTCAACTATGCTAAATTGCTAATAATATATGAGCTTGCAAAACCACCTCGACACTCACCTCATCGGGGCCTATTAGGAAACCTCATTACCCCCCCTAATCAACTTTCTCCCAAGCACCACTACGCTACATTTTTACAAGGATCCCATATTTGCTACAAATAAGTAAAATTCATGAGACATAAAATCGCTTTGAACCAAATTAACAAACACTTTAACTGTTGCTTGGTAAACACTCGGACACAATATTTGTTTTACCTTTTAATCCAAGTACGACGGTGGTAATAAAAGCATATCCCAAAACGAAACTGAACACATTAACTACAAAACATGCCTATTGCTTAATCGAAGGATTGACTAACCAATGATTGCACTAAAAGAAGAGTTTAAGAGACATACAATTATTTTTACTTGAACCACACTTTTCGTTTTCTCTCTACAAATGACGTTGCTTATATTCCACCAGATACTGCAATAATATATACAAGGTAAGAAATCCTAACTATACATACATATGATTATATAAAACATATATATGCTGGAGGAAAGTCGCACAAAATCAAAGCATTAAGTGAGTAAAGTTCTGCTTAAGAAAACTTGTGGCTGTGAGACGACAATCGATTCCTTTAATGTCGAACAGTGCTCTGTAAAATACCTTCCCTAATTTGCAGCAAATCTTCATTAGATTTTCTAATTTTTTGTACCTTCCAGTGTAAATGAAGGTGTGAACGTAAACTACAGTACTACATTCAATTGATAGTGAATTAAGTTTACTTTATAATTTTTTCTTCCATCTGACTATGATCCACTTCTTTGTCATATACCTAGTTTACTCAACAAAAAGTAGATAGTATTAAAATTTTCAATTACACAAATTGGTAATTTCAATATTCAGACTAAATATATTGTTTGGAAAAAAACATATACTTGTTTCAATTTCATCGAAAAATCGGATAAAATACGGATAAAACTGGATGATTTTCAGAAATGCACATGCATAAATCAGACGACGTAGCATCGAAAGTGACAATCCTAGCAGTAACTTTATCCTTTTGAAGAGGTCAAGATACCTCAGTTTTATGGGGAAAATGTCAATAAAATCGGAACTTTTAAATTGTGGATGAAAAAAGTTTTAATTTTCAAAATATAATTTAAATTTCAAAGATTTGGTTGATTTTTAAAAAAAATTTTAACTTTTGTTGACTTGACCATTTTAGGCATGTCGTTAAATTTACATTAGCAATACGATAACAGAGTTAATTTCCACTACCAGTCTCCGTTTAGGCAAAACGACGTCGTGTTGGGAAAAGCAAAAAAATTCGAAAAAACCTGAACTTTTAAATTGTCGACGAAAAAAGCCTCAACTTTTAAAAATATCATTTAAATCTCAAAGTTTTCTGATTCTTTAGTGATAAAGTTGATCCTGTCAAAATCAGCTACCGTTTGGCTGACTCTCCGTGTGTAGTAGTAATTGGATGGAGTGCAAATTCACATCTCATTTTCTAATACAATAGAAGAACGATCTTCTTGGTATCTATGGCGCCAAACACAGACTTCGACGATAAACCACGGTATTTGATGCTAACAAGCAGGAGCTTACATACGCGGAAAATGAGTCCTTGAGATCAATCCACGACACCCAATACATCTTCAATTTTCATACACAGTTGTGTTCGCTGATCTTTAAAATCCAATTTGTGATGCTTTTACATAATCCATCCAAAACTAGTTACTAAAACTAATCTTAAGATTCAAGTAAAACGATGTTCTCTTTATAACTAAGAAACAAGAAAAAATACAAAAAGAAACATGAGAAGTGAAATCTACAGCTCGTCCTGGTCGTCTCTTCCTTGTACTCAACTGGTTCAACTTTAATGTTTAAACCACCACCCAAGTCATGTGATTTGGTCTTGGTAGCCTCACTGATCTCTGTCTTCTCTACCTCAACTTCCTCATCGGCTACTGCAACAAGACTGATTTGAGATCATTTTAGACGGAGTTGTAAATACAAGTTGCAAAGTCTTTTGGGTCATTAAGTACAAATACACTCTCGATTAAGTCGTCTGGTATATTAGCTGCGCTATTTTTTCACGCTTTCATCTTGAGACTTTTGCATGATTGATTTTTTTGTCAATCACTCGTCTGATTAAAGAATTATAGAAGGTACAAAAAATGTTTATTTACTCCATGTTTGCACTTTATCCAAACTTGGGCGTTACCACTACACACGAAGTGTCAGCCAAACAATTGCTGATTTTGACACAATCAACGATCACTTGGAAATCAGAAAAATTTGGGATTTAAATGACATTTTTGAAAGTTGAGGCTTTTTCATCCACAGTTTGAAAGTTCAAGTTTTTTTCAACATTTTTTACCTTTCCCAACACGACGTTGTTTTCCTAAAACGGAGAATGCTAATGGAAATTAACGCCGTTATCGTATTGCTAACAAAAACTTAACGACATGTCTGAAATGGCTAAGTCAACGAAAGTTAACGGTGGAAGCTGAATTCCACGATGATTATTTGTATGTGAATTCGGAGAAAAAATTTTGGTCCTAAGAAATATCTATAAATTCAACGGTATGAATCGAATATACAATAAGATCTCGAGTGAGATATATTACAAGCAGAAATTGTAGTGTTTAAGCTCTTGCATAAGTCAAAAGTTGGCGAAATCTGCTCGGATTTTATGTATTTATAGCTCAAATCAGCTCCTCAATCCAACTCCACGTATCCAAGGTGGTTCCGCGTATCTCGGACACGTTCTTGGCATATTCTCCGCAAATCTCGCCCCTACGACTGCATTAACTACCCTGTTGACTCGTTCCTAGCTCGTCAGCTCGTTCTCTGTTGACTCAGCACTGGCAGAGCTGACTCGGGCTTTTGATTAAGTTTTTTCTTTTCTTAGGGGTTGGGCCGCAGGCCCATTCTTTCTGTCTTTAGCGAAATGTTTTGACTTGGGTTTTAAACGGGCCGGATTCGTCAGCCCATTAAGTATTAAGTAACAATACTTGATGGGCGGTTACTCATCATTATCTCTTTTCATATATCCTGTGTATTTTCGCCCCCAACTCACGCGTATGTCGCAAACGAATATACGCTATGATATCACTTCAACGACTCAGACCCTAACTCAACGGTCACGATCTGAGCAATCGATATCATGCGACTAATGAGTGAAAAGAGGAGGTGAAAGATTCACCGTTCAACAGCTGGATCTACTGATCCGTATAAAACCGCCTTTCACGCGTCTCCTTAACTTCAGCTGCTCTAACTCGACTTTCAAGGTAAGAAAATAATTTTTCTTCTCTTTTTACTCTCAAATTGTCGTAGCTAGCCCAGTTTTACTTCACAGTATCCTCGATTTACTGTTTAGAATCCAGATCTGAACCTCTTTACTAGCTAGATAGATCAAATTTTTTGTCATAGCAGCTTAGCGGTACCCTTCTCTCAGTTTATCAATCCTTATTTTTCATCTCTGCTTTACCTCTTATTATTTCCATGAGGTCTGACAGACCTCGCCCTCAATTTGCATCCCACTCTCGGCCATCTCTGTCTTCCCAAGATCTGTCCGACCTCCAAGAAGACCTGGGGTTTCTGGATGAGGTGGAACTATAACCGGCTGATGCCGGTGATAAACAGGAAACTATCAGGCCCGGGTGGTGCTGTGCGCATCTGAGCTATTTCTCTGCATGCGGGCTCATATTTTCGATTCTTCTTTTCTTTATCTCTATTCTGAGATCTTAGACCTTGTCTTTTCTCAGATGAATCCTAATTTCCTCCGCCATGTCATTGGCTCATTTGTTCGATGCTATGAAGACGGATGGGACATGTCCACCTTAGATTTCCTCGACCTGTATACGGCCAAGAGGAATTCAAGGTTTCCTAGCCGTTTTTATATGTTGAATCGGGCTAGGTTTGTCATAATTTAAAATTGTTCACTCCAAATGTGTTTTATTGTAATAATTGGGGGAAAAAACGAAAATAATAAATTTATTTAAAATTTTAAGGTAATTTTATAAATTAAAAATTCAACTCTAAAATAAAATGGAAAATGTGATTACTCCATATTTGGAGAAAAAAATAGGTTTACATCATTTTGGAGTTGAATATGGAGTGGGGTTAGAAAAGATTTTACTCCAAAATAGTATTTGGAATAAGATTTGAAATGAGGCTGAAGATGTCCTGAACCATACGACTAAGCTAATATAGAGGGAATTGAAATACGACTACCGAAGCGATTCAAATACAACGAGAAGAGGATGGTACTAGAAGAAAAAGATAGGCATATCAAAAGAATCAAGCCGTTGAGAATGATGAAGAGTAAATCTTTGTCTTCGAAATTATATTTTTTTGTACTTATATCAATAATTTTAAATTTTTTGTCTTCGAAATTATATTTTTTGTACTTATATTGGTATTTTGAATTTTGGCAGCAAAATTAAAAATTATTGTATTTTGAAGATTTATTTTTTGTTTATATTATAAACTTCAATGTATTAAATTATAAATTATACATTTCGATTACACATAGATAAAATAATAAAATAAGAGAAATTCAAGTTCCAAAATTTCATGTTATTAACAATAGAAACATCAACAATAATGTCTTAAAAAAGTTCAAACTAATACATATTTTTTAAATTATAAAATGTCAAATTAAAACATATGATACAAATAGTTTTCTGCATATGACGTGGGTAAGTCACCTTATGACACATTTGCAAGGCCAAACACATCTTCGACCACGGTAGAAAAAGAATTAGCTGCTGCAAAAAACGAAGACGACAATGATAATGTGTAAACATCAGCTACTTACATGTTGATGGTATCTTATATGAGCTCGGGGTCAAATGCTCATGTGCCTTTCTCTTGTCAATTTTATGCTTTCGTACCCTTCTCTTTTCCTCATACCCTCCTTTATGTTCATTTCCCAAATTAACCTTAATGAGCAGTTTAATAAACTGAAAATAATTAAAAAATAAATTGTTATTTTAACCCAAAAAAACCCATCTTATCTTCTTCTTCGTTCTTCTCCCTCGTTCTTCAAATTTTTTTCCTCCGACAAAAATGACGAACGGCGGATCCATACACAACGCAGGTATGATTTCGTTTGCATTTATTGTGTATACATGATTCCAAAAGCTGGGGTCACGAGGTTTACATTTTTCAAGCTCAAAGTCAAATTTCTAGAAAAATTAATAATTTGTTCTTCTTTTATACTCCTTGGGTTGTTGAAGTTGTGTTTCGTAGTCGATTAGGATATTAAATTGAGAAACTTATGGATTGTAGTGGTTAAATCAAATTGAATCGCATGTATTAAGAATAGGATCAACTGAGATTCCGAAGAAGAACTGCCCAGATCTGGTACTACTGTATAATTAGTACAACTGTGAGAATTATGTACAACTATGTACAACTATATACAACTATGTACAGCTAACGTAGTTATATCATAATGTTAAATTTTTTTTTTCAGGTGACATGAAAAACAGTCATTGGACGGTCATACATTTTGACTATGGAGGATATTATTCAAGAAATGGTGATGAGTTCCGATGGATTTCAAGTGGAGGTGAGCTTTACACGTTAGTGATGAAGACATCTATCAACGAGATCACTTATTTAGGGCTGGTTGATAAAATATGCAAGAAAATAAAGATGGATTTACCTATGACAAAGCTGAAAATTAGTTGGATTCGATTGTTAATGGATATGAAGGCACCATCATATATCTTGGATGATGAAGATGTTTTGGGTTATTTACTAGAAGTGAATAATGATCAACATAGAGTTGTATTGCATGTGGAGCTCATCCATGATGTCGAAGAAAATCAGGAATGTGAGCAAGTTGTAAGAGAGGACCGAGAAAGTGAAATTGGTGTAACTAATGAAGAGTTACTTTCTAGTGGTAGGGTAAATGATGGTGTCCTCACACTTCACCCACGGGAATCATCTGGGCAATATGAGTTAGACAATGTTGGTTTTGCATATGGTGATGTTGCTAATGTAGACGGCTATGGGTTGTGTGAAGATCACGAGGTCAGACCCGTTGTGGTAGAAGAACAATTTGCCAATGTTGAATGGGAAGATGGTATGTATATAGCTATAGGTCAAGAATTTGAGCGTAAGGAGGAAGTTATAGATTTGGTTGCAAAAAGTGCGCATAAGAACTGTTTTGAGTTTACAATTAAGAAGTCGGATACAGTATTGTACGTGGTAAAATGTCGTGAAGCGATAAATGGTTGCAAGTGGTCTTTACGAGCTGCAAAGCTTAAGAATGCAAATTGCTTTTCGATTAGAACTTACAACAAGATGCATTCATGTTCCCGGTCAACTGCGAGTACAAGCATAAATCGAAGGAAAGGCACTCCACGATTAGTTGCATATGTGATACATGATGATTATCCTGGTAAATTTGATACGCCAACTCCAAAAAATATCATGGATATGGTTCAAACAAGACTTGGTATGAAAGTGTCATATACTACCGCGTGGAGAGGGAAAAAACAAGCTGCTATTGATGTTCGGGGTAGTCCAGAGAACAGTTATAAGATGGTATACTCTTATTTGTACATGTTAGAGCAGAAGAATCCGGGTACAGTTTCACGTGTGGAGTTGGATGAGCAACACAAGTTTAAATACTTATTTTTCGCGTTGGGAGCTTGTATCAAAGGCTTCGAAGCCATGAGGAAGGTGATCATTGTAGATGGAACCCACATTAGGACTGTACACGGTGGAGTGTTGATTGTTGCTATGGCTCAGGATCCTGATCATCACCATTATCCGCTTGCTTTTGGTGTAGTTGATCGTGAGAAAGATGCAAGTTGGACTTGGTTTTTCACGTTGTTGAAATCAGTAATACCAGATGCTCCTGAATTGGTGTTTCTCTCTTATAGGAATCAAAGTCTCATCAAGTCAGTGCGTGAGGTCTTCCCGTTGTCTAAGCATGGGTTTTGTATATATCATTTATCTCAGAATGTGAAAGCAAGTTGCTCTCACGTAAACAAGGACATAGTTGGATCAAAGTTCATGGAGTGTGCCAAAGCTTATACAGAGGTTGAGTTCAAAAAACTCTATGATGCCTTTAGGAGAAGGTATCCTGCTGCACGAGATTATCTTGATAGAAGCGTGGACGAGAAAAAATGGGCAAGATGTTATTTTCCAGGAGAAAGGTACAACATTGACACGACCAATTCTGTTGAATCTTTTAACGGTGTGTTTGCAAAAGCAAGGGAGTACTCGTTATTAACAATGATTGATGCAACTGTTGAAAAAATTGTTGAATGGTTTAATAAGCATAGGAAGAGTTCTGCAGGATGGAACTCAAAGAAGTTAGTGCCTACTATAGATAAAATATTTCACAGTCGATGTGCTGAAGCAAAGAAGTTAATTGTGTTGGAGCTAAATAGCTTCGCGCTTGAGTATAGTGTGGTTGGAAGCGATGGTTATACTTATTTGGTTGATTTGAGAAGGAAAACTTGTAGTTGCAGGTATTTTGATATAGACCCATGCGTACATGCAATAGCTGATGTCGGTTCATACTCACAAGGCTCGATCCAATTGCATGAGTTGTGCTCTAAATACTATTGGAACGAGCAATGGGCATTGGCTTATTCCGAGACCATTTATCCTGTTCCCCACATGTCTCAATGGATTGTTACAGACTGTATACGAGATATGTTTGCGTTACCTCCAAATTATGTAAAAAAAAAGGGAAGAAATCAAACAACAAGGTTTACATCGGTTGGAGAACATGGACAAAGGAAACGTAAGTCTGTGAGGGGACGACTGTATGACTACTTTGATGCATCAGGTAGTAGTCAGGGTTAATTTTTAAGTTGGTGTCAGTATTGATGTCGGTGTTTGTATCTGGAACTTTGTCCATTTATTTTCTCTGTCTTCGTACAACTGGAATAACTAGTACAACTATGTTTATCTGGAACTTTGTCAATTTGTTTTCTTTCTGTCTTCGTACAACTGGAACAACTGGTACAACTATGTTGAACATGAACTATATTCAACTAGTAAATAGACTAATAATTTTATTTAACTAGTAAATATATATTTGAATTAGTAAATCTATATTTGTTACTTTGAAAGAAAATTATAAATAAAACTACTCAAAAACACAAACAACATATTTTACCAACATCTACCTTATACTTTAATGGTTACTTTGTAAATCTCATGTATATTTGATAAAACATACAAATAATTGCAAATGTAAAATATTATTACATGGTAGTCTATGTAATGGACCATAAATAGAAAATATCATAAGTACAACCATAAAATTTTGGTTTAGGGTATGGTTTAACTAATTATTTAAGTAAAACAGGAAAGGACAACTGTGCACAATCAAGTACAACTGAGTACAACTTGAAAACTATTAGTAAAAGTTTACAGACATGTGTTAATTGAGGTAATAAATATATTCATTTTTCTACCACATGTAAAAACTAATAGGCATGTGTTAAATGAGGTTTTCCTTTTTTCCATATTTGTTCTGGTTGGAAAAGATTTGTTCTGGTTGTACCTAATATGATTCAATTTAATAGTTTTGATCCATAAAATAATTTGATCCATAAAAATATACTAAATTTAATAGTTTTAGTAATCCAAAAAAGGCCAGTCATACAAAATACTTATACAAAATACTTAGTTGCACCTACGAGTTCCATCATACAATACTTTTGCACCTACGAGTTCCATCATATATCATAGTATCATACATATAAATAAGAGGGGAGAACTCACTCTTGTACCAATGAGTTTCATCAAAGATCATGCGTCGTACGGACTCATCCTAAAACGTGAAGGTTTAAGCTCTCTCTTTTTCTTCTTGGAACATTTCTTCTTCGCACACGTCTTGAACCTCTTTGTACCTTTGTCATTTACCATTGGGGTACAAGGCACTTCTTCCTCCTCCTTTCGTTCCTCTTCGTGTACAAGGCCTTTACCCGTGTACAAAACCAGAGCATGTGGTCCCTCTCCGTCTTTTGTAGCAATTTCAACACCATCTCCAGCCTTTTCCACACCATCTCCAGCATTCTCCACACCATCTCCAACATTCTCAAAACCAGAACTACCTCCACCCATTCCAAAACCAGAAGTTTCTCCAGGCCATGCACTGCCATACTGAAAATCCATACCATATCTTCCATTCCGTTCGTTGTTCACACAACCTTCAACACTAGTAAGCCTTGTCTCATGTACAGCAAGCTCAAACTTAATTTCTTTAAAGCCTTCTTCAATCAACTTCATATCCTTAAACCTATCTTCCATCAACTTCATCATCTTAGCTACCTTATCTTCTAACTCTTTCATACAACTACAATTCTTTTCCTCTTGTTGCTTCTCTTTTGGCTCCTCATTTTGCTCCTCTTTTAGGTTTTTTTCTCTCTTCCTTAATCGTTTGGCTGGTGGTACCAGATTATCTCCTTCCTCCTCCATATGTTCATCATTTTTTCGAGAAGCAATATCTGCATTGTAAAAATCCTCCCACCATATTTGTTTCTTCTGCAAATCCACACGCTTGTCCCAAGCGTCAGCTATTGGGTCAATCTTATCCATTTCATCATTCTATGTTCGTTCATGATGCAAGCCAAAAGAGGAATCTCTTCCGGCTGAGGTTCCAAGCAACTACGAATATCCTGTCAAATATAAATATAAATAAATTACAAAATAAATCAATAGAAAATTCAACAAAACGTAAAGGAAAATCATGCAACGTGTGCTTTTGTTAATGATAACCTCTATGCAACGTAAACGTAAAATCATGCAACGTAAAAGTAAAAAACAATTCACAATTAAACAAGAACAAAAAGAATATCATGCAACGTGTGCTTTTGTTAGTAATAACCTCTATGATTTCTATATTGATTAAAACTAGTGTATAAAATTTCATTGTTATTGAATAAAATTTCCTCCAATATACCAACAAAAGTCCATTTACCACCAAGGAATGCTAACCTTTGTAGATCCAATAATGTCAAGTATTTCATTGTAGGGATAACTTTCATTCCCGTAGCTTTGAACCTTTTTTTGCACATTCTTGGACAGCTCTTATGTGCGTCTCTTACATCTACTCGAACTTCCTTACACAGGTTTGGAATACACTCGAACGCTAGAACCTACACATAGAGTTAATATATAAGACATATAAAGTTATAAAAATATATTAAGATGTCTAATTAAAATATTTCATTTACCTCCAAAGGAATTATGAATCCCGGAAAGGTCCATGTTGGTTGCACAGTGCCGTCTAAGCTTGTCATCACGTGAAAAATCTGTTGCATAGAGTCCTCAAATGTCAACCTCCCCCAAGGAAACATCTTGCACAGCTCTAGATCAGCCACATATCTGAGTAAGAGAGGATCTACAGATCCTTTAACAACCTTACTCCTTCCTCTGATTATCTTGCTCAAGAAGAAAAGAACAGCAATCCGCAGTCGATCTCCACCACATTCACCTTCCATCGAGTCCAGCAGTTCTTCCACTTGAGCTGGCTCTATATTACTTTTTCGCCCAAACATCTTCTCAACAAAGTCAAGACTGCCTTTTCTCTCATAGCTAGGGGAAATCATGGCAATCCAGTCCACAAATTAGCGCATGTTCCTTCATGGAATAGCGGACAGGAACACCATTCACCACAAACCAACAAACCCTTTTCTTTTCTGTCCAAACTGTGCGAACCAGTAGCATCCACATCCCCGTCAGCTTACGGTTTCCCTGCCTAAACATGTGCCAAATATGCTTGAATTGAGGATGCTTACTAAACCATTGCTTCTCTGATCTTGAAAGTATGTTGTCTAAAAATTCCACCGTATTGCCAACATCACACCTCGATGATATCTTACAACTTAACGCATAGTCTTTGTCACTAAAAAAAAACCTCTTAGGATTCATTGGCTCGATATCCTCCTCGGTATCCTACAATCAAACACAATTTTCCACCAAGAAAAACCAAACAGCATCAACAAATAATTATATATACTAATACCTAGTTGTACGAGAAGAATCAAGCAACATCAACAAACAGTTGTACGTAGTAATCCTATTTGTACCAAATTTCCAAAACACGTAGTTGTACCTATAATACCAATTTGTACCAAAAAAATTTATCTTTCCAGTTTCAACAAACAATACCACAACTATCCCTAAAAATTGATACATTTTTAATCTAATTACCTCTGAAGATCCGGTATTTGAAGTTTCAGGATTTCTATACCCAATTTTTGAGGATCCAGCTTTTGTACTTCCTTTTCCACAAGAAGAGTTCTTCCTAAGCAAAGAAATTTTGCTTCCTGGATTATTAAAACAAAACAGACACAATCAGTTGAATGTTACATATTTTAGTAGGAAAATCCAGAATCTATTATATTTCATCCAATAAAAATCCTAACCCAAATGTATTACATTATATGCATCTTTAACATTTACATGTGACTAAAATCTAAACATTTCAAAATCAAAATAAATTAATCTTTTAAAAAGCTATGAAAAGAAAACCACTTAAACGTGATTGCAAATAGACTTTATACAAAGACTAAACATGACCAGGAAGGTGTAAGCATGGTTTGGGAGACATATAAACACAGACTCCGTGAAAGTCAAGACTTGCTGGTCCAATTAAGACCCACACTTTCTACCATCCATGTTCCAAGTTACTTTGTAAAGTTTTGTTAAATCAAAGTATATCTAAACATTGCAAAATCAAAATAAATTAATCTTTTAAAACTTTTTAGTGGAATAATTTTATTCCGAATGCTATGCAACAAAACCATCTTTTTCTACTTCCTACAATCCTCACATAAAAATGTTCACAAGTACAGATAATAAAGAAGCTCGAGATTGAGGTAAGAAATCTGGTCCGATTCTATCGATCTTTGCATAACCGAATACATAACAATCTAGAACATTTGGATTTTAACAGTTGCTAGAGATAAAGGAAGAAACATTCGGCTAAAGGAAGTTCAAGAAAAAGGATACTGGAGCATGAAAGGCAAAGTTAAACCAGAGGAAGAACAGAGCGAAATTCGCAGCATCCAAAACCCGAAAACTATTCATTATGGATCAAAGGGAAAATCCGAGTTCACATCGGTTAAATCGCGAATTGAACTCCAGAAATGAGAGACCACGAAAGACTAAGAGATCAGAGACCTTTACCTTCAGAGATGAGAAACCACGAATGACGATAATGAACTCCTACGAAGAAGGGGTGGGATCGCTCAGAAGATGAGAATTTTTTGCAGAAGAAAAGAAAGAGAAGAGGTCGCGCAGAAGAAAAGAAAGAGAAGAGGCGAAGAAGATGAGAATTTGTTTTTTTTAAGTTAGCGATTTAGGATTTTCAAAACTGGATCTGGGTCGGGTTGATTTTTGAGATGGATACTGGTTGGATCTGTGATAAAAGTGAAAATTTAAGGTCAAAGAATCTTTTAATAGATTTTATATTTTAAAAAATACACAAATATAATAGAGGGGGTATACGAGAATTTTTTTTAAAAGAGGAAGGTAAATCAGCAATTTCTCCGCTCGATGGTCTCAAAGAAGGACCCATTAGTCTTTGTCCAGGGGGAATTGAATGGCTCAAAATGGTCCAATCTGTGGTACAAGAGCGGATTGACTACATTCACAGAACGAGATTCGGTTTAGTCTCTTAGCTGGACACAAGCTTGCGGCCTATCAGTAATAAACCGGCCCAGCTGGATCGAGGCCGAACTCAGAAAGGGAATCAAGGCCACCTTAACCTTGGTCATATCAGCAAACTAGGGGACGTTTTGGTTTTCGGTTCAATTACAGTTCGATTCTTTGATTTATCGATTTTATAAAAATTCAAACCATATAGAAATCATGTATATTTCGAGTTCAGTTTATTCGGTTTTCGGTTTATCAGTTTTACAAAAACTCAAACCATATATAAACCGTTTTTATTTCGGTTCGAATTGGTTTTGATTTATTTCGGTTTATTAGATGTTATTCAAAAGAAATAATTTATATAAAATCAAAAATTATCAAAAAATTAAAATAAATATGAGTAAACAAACATACAATTTTAAAAAACCAAGTCTAAATCAAACTAATTGTAAACTTAATCTTATTAAAACTATAACATAGAAAGAAAAAACTAGAAAAACATTCTTATATCATCATGAGCTTGTTTAACTAGAAGAAATATCAATACATCATTTATAAAAACTCTATATAATTTGATTAAAATAGCATTTAACTAATTATTACACCACTATCTTAAACTCATAATAATTATATAATTTTAAAAAAAAATCGAAAACCCAAACGGTTTTACGGTTTTAAACCTAAACCAAAACCAAACCGAAACCGAAATTATTTTAAAATGGCAACCAAACAGGTTTATAGATAAAACCAAAACATAATAAAAAAACCTAATTACGGTTCGATTTGATTTTTTTACCCATCCCTACAGCAAACTAGTTAGCATCAAACTAGGGTTATTTCCTAGAATTATACTATAAATAGGTTTTAGGATTTTACTATATATAGGAAACCTCATATGATATGAAAGGAGATGATTCACTCTTTCGACCAGAGGACAAGGGACCAAAATGCACAGTTAGTCTCTAAGTCGAGAGAAGATAAATTTCTGACTAACTACCGTTACCGGAAACCAACCGATAAACGACCTCTTTTCATCACGAGTTAACAAGTCAGGATATGTCCGTCCTGTTATTAGTTATTTTTCGCTCTCTTGTAAACTAACATCTCCCGGTTTCATATTCTAATATACGAGAAATCCCGACCTCCATTTCTTTAACAAATTCATTGTACGACCGACCTGTTGGTTGAACAGGAAAGAGATGTATCAAGCTGAACTGAAAGAGTATCAAACGAAGCGTGAGAGGATTTTGCAGGAGGTCGTTAGTTTGCAAGCTGATAAATATGCCGAGGCTCTGGATAAATCTCTTTCGGAAGTCAACATCGGGATCAAGACTGTTTCGCACTGTTTCGCAGAAGATTGTAATGGAGGAAGAGAAGTCTAAGAATTGGAAGAAAGAGAACATCAGAGGAAACATAACTATGTTCCTTTCCTCTTCAATTTCCTCAAGATTCTTGAAGACAAGAAGAAGCTGAGGCCTCTCATTGACAAGGCTAAACGTAATACCTAAATCCGCTTGGCCTGGAGTTTAACTCAAGGAAATCAGACGTTTTAGCAATCTGAAAACCGCGGTTTTATTAAGCAAAACTGTTAAACTTATTTCCCTGGTCACTCCATATATGAGGTTTACTTGTATTCGGTTGTAGAACCAAAACTCTTACTTAATTACATGTTCCTTACAAAAAATGCATATAAGAAACATCAAAACAAAAGCTATTACACAACCTGTTCTCTTCGTTTATGTAAAACTTGTGTATCAAAGATATCTCTAGTACTAAGATCATAAAGAAACTTAGTATAAAAGGGCAAAGCAGAAAGAAACCGAGGTTCGTTGGTTTGGAGAGCCATGTAGTTCTCAATTTTGAGTTGCTCAACTGTCCTTAACAAAAATTGTTACCAAAATACAAAAAAGCTGATAACAAATTAATATATACATATGTAAAATAAATACTTGAAAATTCGAAATTTGATAGATGTAATTAAAATGACCATATGCTTCTGTTGAATATAATTTATCACTATATGGTTGTGACATGGTCAAATTCAACAAGGAACAAGAGCAAAACGAGCAAGAGCTAGAAAGACTCGAAACAATCAATTTCTCGACATAAACTAGAGTTCATAAATTGGTTTTTAAACGTCTTGATTCTTTTTGTTATGTTACCTATTTTTTATCAATTAAAAAACTATTCATCATCGAAATTCCTTGTTTTCTGTAGTTTTTTTTTTTTGTTTTTTGAAATTTGATATCTTTAGACATATTTCAAAATTCCTTGTTAATTTTCTGTAGTTTCTAACGAAACAAATATTTTTTGCCCTAACAAAACTTGTAAAGACCATATGGACTCAATAAACTTTTTTTTTTTTTTAAATTATTGATTAGCCTCACCTCTTTGTTTTGGATACCTCTGCAAAACATAGAAGAAGTTTTTAGTAACAAATTAGAGATGAAATATTGTATTATAGTATGGGGTGACTAGATTGAAGTATGATACTCACTGGCGTTTGCGATCGGGAAAGAGTATAGCACTGAAAATGTAAAAAACATAAGAAAAAATATATAAAAAAACTCATAAACCAAGTAGATTAAAGCGAGGTATATGCATACCTCTCTCTCTCTTGATCAGGAAGGTTGATGTACCTCGCGAAAACGTCCTCGATGTTGAAATTAAGACAATAAACGATATACAACACTATGCATGTGTGTATAATGCAGTATGTGTATAACTATTTATGTAATGTTGAAGACAGAGACGGTGGGATAATGAAGATAAGACCCATAGTGAGTCATTTTGCATGTTCATTGATGTCATCGAAACGTGACGTTTTTCTTGCATAGAGCGCCACGTATACTGCAGCTTTTCGTATACTATAGCGAGAGTATGGTTATGTCGGATATAAATTTATAATATTTGAAAATGATGAATTTCTCATAATTTTTATTATGGTAATTTATTTTAGAATTTTCTAAGTTAAAAGAAATGATGTTTTACATAAGTTTTGTCTACTAAACGATTTATATATTCAAATTATTTTTACGTTTGATTAGCATTTTCATCATAACTTACAACTTAAAGATATTTTAATGATTTTGAAAGTTTGCTTGATAAATATTGTGTATTAGGTGAGTCTCTCGCATACACACGAGTAATTTATTTATAATTTTTATTTTTGTAAATTTTATAATTTTACTTTTTTTTAAGAGGTTTGTATTTATAATTTTTTTTATTTTTATTAGAAACATTGTTGTTAATATTTTGTTGTAATTTTTTTAGTTAATAATATTAATTTTTGAAAGTTTAGTTTTACCATTTCATTATTTTATATACATAACTATATCAAATAAAATATATAATAATTTAATATATTAGACTGTGCAATCTATTATCAAAAATTGAAATACCTGTTATTATATATTGAATCCCCTATTTAATCATCTTTAAATAAATCATTTTTTTTGCAATGAATTTTGAATAAAAATTGAATTTGAAATCGAAATTTGAAAAGATTAATGTGAGCAACTTTTCGTAAATAAAAAAAATTAAATTAATAAATTATTTATACACCATAAATCATGTACGTTACGTTTTTCTCTTTTTTTTTTCTTGTTTTCTATTATTATTGTGGTTAGTTTTTTTATACTTTTTCATATTCTATTAAAGAAAAACGATTTAGAAATCAATTTCATTTATTGAACGATTTTCTATGGGCTGATCTTTTTTTATTTTATATTAAACTTCTCATAATATGTTTTACTAAATATTACATATAATATGACAATGTTAATATGATTTTCTTAAAATATAAAAGTTGAATATTAGCATGTCATTTTTGGTATGTACATTTATAAAATTGCTATTTATGGATTGTTCATTTGCAAAAATACCACTAATTATAAAATTTTAAAACTTACATCTTAAAATTTTAAAACCTAAAAAATTTTTGACCCCTAAAACCCCATAAACCCTCAAAACTAAATCGTAATACAACATAGTTAACCCAAACATAAATAATATAATGAAAAAATAATTTTAAAAAATTAGTATGTTTGCAAAGATTTTGAAAATATGGCATTTTTGAAGAGTGATATTTGAAAAGTGATATTTTTCAAAATTTCTCTAAAGTATATAACCTTGGATTTTTAAAACAAAAATTTGATTTAATATAAAGATATACAAATTCATATACAATTTATCTTAAACGATTTTATTATTTTCAAATTGTCTTGTTTTAGAAATTAATTTTTTTTAAGAAAATATATATTTGTTTTTATAAATTTGAAAAGTTTTTGTCACAAAATATAATAAAATCTCTTTAAAAAACTTATTAAAATCTTTATTATAAATATGAGTAAATATATATTTATATGCAAAAGTTTTTAAAAACTTTATTGTGACCAAAAAAAAATTAAATATTTTCTTAATGAAAAACGTAAATATTATTTAAATTTTCTTTTTATTTATTTATGCAAAGAAATGTAAATATAGTTAAAGAAATTTTTATAAAAGATATTGTTTTGATTTATTTTTGTCATGTCATATTTTTTTGAACTATGTCATAATAAAATTGGTTAAAATAATTTTTGTGGTGACACATAAATAAATTTGAGAAAATTACTTTTTAATTAATGTATAAGAAATTAAACCAAAGTATTTTTAAAAAAAACTAGAATATTACAACAACAAAAATAACTGGTGACCAAAACCTTCAGTAATATGCAAAAACGTGCCAACGTTCGGTTGCACCTCTAAATCTCTAATAGGTTCGAAATTACAAAGCGATGTAAAATATAATAAGAAAAAACTCAAAATTACCACTACTAAAAAAAGAGACAAAGATCCGCTATTCGGTGGCTTGTCCGTTTTCCTTTTCAAATGATATGGGCAGTACATGTTTGTTAACGCAAAACATGGTTACACTTTAACTAAGTTAATATAACCTTAACGAGTAACGATCGAGAAGAACTGTATAATGTTCGAGAAGAAGAAATCGAAATAAATACCTTGTTAGACCAGAAAATAGACAAAGGCGATCAAAGGGGGAGAACATGAGTAGAGCAAGATCGATATCACAAAGTGCTGACAATTCATAAGCCCTTTTTACGTTCTGAAAACGTAATTTGTCGGTTCGTGATCTTCTCTATCCGCTTTAGCTCCAATTTAATTCGACCCATACTATCCAAATGATCACTGCAAATAATAAAAAATCGGTCTATAAATTACTTGATATAAATGTTTATTTGGTACGAGAGAATTTGATACGAGTGGAAAACATATATATACAAAATGAGCCGACGAGAGAAGAGTTCTATGTCTTGTCACTCGACTAGCCTCTCTTCATAGTTTTAGTTTTCGTGCTCTCCAGCGGTTTGGTGGTGGCCTCTCTGGTGGATCGGGATGTGAAGTGTGGGGGCGTGAATTTTCAAGGGGGCTTGAACTATCGGATGCTTTTGAGTAAGGCCGCTTATTTCGACGCAGGTGGTTCTTGAAAGAAACCTTCCGGTGGCGGCTGACTACGGCAACGGTGCTTCTCGGCGGCTACTATCATGGTGGTTTTCACACGTTAGCAACTGCTCGGTTCCCTCCTCCACAGATCTGCTCTTTGTTTTTCCTTTCTCCGACAAGGTTTAAGGCGGCGGCGTGTAGGAGAGCTCGGTTCTTTCTCCGTGGAATGTTTGCCTGGCCACGACGGCGACAACTACCCTGGCGTAGGCGGCGGCGGCGGCGGCACTCCTACGTTTAGATATAGGATTTTTGTGTATCCGGTTATCCCCGGTTTGTGGGTGTCTCCGGTTTTGGGTTTTGCACCAAACCGGGCCATTTATTTGGGTTTAATATGGGCATGTTTCTTTTGATGGGCTTTTATTAGTTTAGTTTGTCTTTATAGCCCATAGAAGAACACAAAAGTATTTCAATATAAAAAACCTTTTAACAAAAAAAAGAGAGAAGGAGAGTTTACAAATGCGTGAACGGATAGACTTTTTTTTTTTTTTTTTTGGCTCAACATCAATAATCATTAAACCTCAAGAGTTTTACACATACATATCTTTGTCCACAACTTGTTTCACCCAAATCGGCACTATAGAGTATAGCTTAGGCGTATTACTTGTAAACGTAATTGCTTCCTTCGCTATTCTATCCGCCACCCTATTACAATCACGATTAGTGAAAACAACCTGAAATTCAGTAAAAAGGGCGAGCATATACTTGATATCTTGTACAACCGGACCGAGTGTTGGCATAATCTCCAAATCCTTGATAACTTGCACTACCTGTTGAGAATCTGTTTCAAAGATGAGCTTATCATATTGGAAGCATAATGACCATTGTACTGCCCATCTTAATGCCTCTAGTTCAGTATCCAAGCTCGTTCTCAGGTTCGGTAGAGCTCTCGCGCCCATCCATTTCACTTTGCCTGCGTTGTCTCGTAAGACCCAGCCAATACCACATGTGTTACCCTGCTTAATCCATGCTCCATCCACATTGATTTTGAGCCAGTCGGCTGGTGGTTTCACCCAATGTTGTGCTCTTCCGTTAGGCAAAGTGAGGTTGTTACTCCTATCTTCTTCCTCTGTTTTTTCATTCCATTCTTTAGCATCTTCCAATGCCCTGTGGATCACCTTTTGTGCGTTCATCTCCACTCCATTATATAAGTAATTGTTTCTGTTTTTCCATATCCTCCACATGATCCAGGTTGCTGTGTCTGCATACGGTTCATTCTCATGAGATTGACGTAATACCCTTGAGAAGTTATCAAAGAATGATACAGACATTTCTCCATTTGGTGGAGCCGGTATTGGCGAGATTGCCCACACCAGTCTAGCAAAAGGACATTGGAATAGCAAATGATTCACGTCTTCATCAATTCCTTGACATCTGACACAAGATGCATCCTTTGTGAGATGTCTATGAGCCAAGTTGCTTGCCACTGAAAGGCAGTTACTAAGACATTTCCAGAGGAAGTGTTTAATCTTTGGGGTAGTTTTGGTTTTCCATATCTTCTGATAAAGCACGTCTAAGCTAGGTTGAAGGACCTCTTGATCCCCAGTTGAAAGTATATGCATGTTGGAAGCTACCCAATATCCAGATTTGACAGTGTAAGCACCTGATTTTGTGAAGTCCCAAGTGAATGTATCACTACTATTGGAGCCCCCTGGTCTGTTTTCTAAGATACATCTTCTCTCCATATCTGGAAATAGCGCTTCCAATAGTGGTGTATTCCATTCTCTTCCATCATCCAACATTAGGTCCCTAGCACTCATTCCAGCCCTTAAGATATGTTGCAGGGGAGAGGTTACCTTATTTATGGGGCAAATCGGCCTGGCCGGCTTCATGCTAAGCCATTGGTCCTCCCAAATCCTTATGTCTTTACCGCTTCCAACCAGTTTTCTTGCTCCATGTTTGATCAGATTCTGTGAAGCAAAGATGTTTTTCCATGCGTAGGATGGTCTGTGGCTTAACTCTGCAGATAAAGGGTCTCCTTTGGGGAAGTATTTTCCTTTGAAGACTCATGTCATCAGACAATCCTTGTTGGTGATCATCCTCCATAGTTGTTTTCCCAACAATGCCAGGTTGAAAGTTTCAATGTCACGAAATCCAAGCCCACCTACCTCCTTTGGTTTGGTCAATTGTTCCCAACTTTTCCAGTGCATTCCTTTTGATCTTTGATTGTTCTTCCACCAGAAGTTAGCCATTTCGGATGAAATCTGTTGACATAAAGTCTTGGGTAGAAGGAAGCACGCCATTGTGTATGTAGGAAGAGCGAGAGCTGCTGCTTTAAGTAGGACTTCTTTACCACCTGGGGAGAGAAAATTATTCTGCCAGCCATTGATTCTCTTGCTTAACTTCTCCTTCACATGGCTGAGCAAAGTAATTTTAGACCCTCCAAAAAATTCTGGCAGTACAAGGTATAAACCATGTCCCCCTTCTTGAGAAATTTGAGTTTTCTCCTTGATTTGCTGCTTACTGGAATCATTCATAAGCTTGCCAAAGTATATACTTGACTTCTGGTAGTTGATTCTTTGGCCAGAGGCTAGGCAGTATTCATCAAGTATGCCAAGTAGATTCCCAATCTCTACATCATTTCCTTTGCAGTAAAACAGGCTGTCATCTGCAAACAAAAGGTGAGAAACGGCAGGTGCTTTTCTAGCAACCTTAAGCCCAGTTATTCTGCCTTCTTTTTCCGCCTTATGGAGCCTTCTTATAAGCATTTCAGAACAGATAACAAAGAGATAAGGCGAGAGGGGGTCCCTTTGCCTAATCCCTCGTGTTGGTTTTATGTCTCCATAAGACTTCCCATTGATTATGACCGAGTACTTCACAGAGGATACACAACTCATAATGAGGGTGATCCATCTATCAGAGAATCCCAGTAATGTTAAAGCTTGTTTTAAAAAGCTCCATTCCACCCTGTCAAAAGCTTTTGAGAGATCAGTCTTGATCGATACAAACTCTTCTACGCACTTATTATTGGAGTTCAGTGCATGGAGCATCTCGTGAGCTACTAAGATGTTGTCCGAGATGAGCCTGCCTTTAATGAATGCAGCTTGTGAGTCTGAAATAATATCTGGAAGGAAAGGCTTCATCCTTTTGGCCATGACTTTTGCTATGACTTTATAAGCCACATTGCTCAGACTGATGGGTCTGAAATCCACCATCTTCTTTGCTCTATGCTTCTTTGGGATAAGACAGATATGGGTATTGTTTAGGTCCTTCTCCAAACTGCCTGTTTCAAAGAAGCCTTGGACCATCTTGGTTAGGCAGTCACCCACTAATTCCCAATGGGTCTGATAGAAGGCAGCCGTCATGCCATCAGGACCTGGACTCTTTGAAGGATTTATATCAAAAACTACTGTACGAACTTCCTCTTTAGTAATGGGAGCTAATAAAGTCTCATTCTGCATCAGTCCCAAAGAGCCATGACTTGCTCTTATTTCAGCAGCTTGTACCCCTATATCCTCTGAGGCGAATAAAGTTTTGAAATATCTTTCAGCTACGCTTCCCATCTCCTCCTCTGAAAAGCATTCTCTCTCATTCTCATCAACCAAACTAATGATTTTGTTTTGTGCTCTTCTATTCTTGGAAGTGGCGTGAAAGAACTTGGTATTCTTGTCTCCGTTATTGAGCCAAGTTATCCGGCTCTTATCATGCCAAAATTTCTCCTCGTGTCTATATTCTGCATTGAGTTCTCTGCGGAGACTAATCAGAGCCTCCTGGCTAAACGGTGATTATCTGGTAGCTAGGTCGATCTGATGTTGAAGGTCCTGAATTCTATGAGCCGAGTTTGGTTTGGCCTTTCTTTTCCACTGTGAGATTTCTTTTCTGCATAGGGCAATTTTATCCATAAAAGAGTTGAGGTTTCTAGTATCAGGATGCTCCCAAAACTTGACCATAGTTTCTCTAAAGCCTTCTCTCTTATTCCATCTACTATCAAATCGAAACGTGGCCCAAGGTTTCAACTGTTCTCCCATGAGGCTAGTCATCACAGGACTGTGATCAGAAGTTACCTTTGGAAGATACATAGCCACCGCTTGAGGAAAGAGTTCTGCCCAGAATTGGTTTGCAACGGTTCTGTCTAATCTGCATTGTACCAATTCGTCATTTCTCTTCCCAAACCAAGAGAACTGATATCCAGAAAGCCTAATTTCCCAAATACCTCAGGCATTTAACATTTGTCTAAAACCAAGACAGGACTGGTCCGTTCTAAGAGTACCTCCCTTCTTTTCTGATGGATCTACCACTTCGTTAAAATCTCCTGTTAAGATCCAAGGGCTTCTTCTGCTAGTTCCAATCTTGGTTAACCTTTCCCAAACATCTCCTCTTTTCTCTTTCACCGGGTCTCCATAAACGCAAGTGAGGAAGAATTCCTTATCCTGCCATTTAACAGCTGCATCTATAAGCCTCCTATCCGAATAGGGAATCCTTAGATTAACTTCTTCCTTCCACATTAACGCCAGACCCCCTCCAATTCCTCTAGGTTCTACAGTATGGAGATCGTAGTAACCTAGATGTCCTGTTACATTCTCAAGGTATGGCCTTTTATTTTTGGTCTCGCTGAGGAATATTACCTCTGGGAAATACCGACCTCGTATTTCCCTCAGGTGTCGAACTGTTGGGGTATTCCCCACCCCCTGACAGTTCCAACTCAATATCCTCATATTGGCTTCGAAGGGTTGGAATTAACCATCAACCCTTCTTTCAAGTTTCTTCCAGTTCCATCTACTGAATCTGATCCAGAGTGGACAGAAGTATGTGCTGCTATAGAAGCAGAATGAGTCTGGTTCTCTGAATTCTGAGGATGCGAAGACTGAGAACCAGTAGTGTATGATCCAATCAACTTGGAACCTGAAGACTTTGATCCTTAAATTTTGGAGCCCAAAGGTCTGGGATTGGAGTCAGACACTCTTGGTCCTAAGCGATCAAAGACTGAAGGAGAGATTCTATCCTCTTCTTTTTCAGATTCATATCGTGGCCTTTTTCCAAGTCTCTCCTCACTAGTATTCTCTTCTTGCTTGGAGTACATACAGACTCGCCAGTGCTTTTAGAACTGCCAGCATCTGTCCAATTCTCTATAAGCTTGTCTTTTTGCACCCATACCTTCTGGACCTGCCCCTTTTCCTTAGCTTGCTGCTTTCCGGTCGTTTGCATCCTTGACTTAGCATTTCGGGTTCTCTGGAGGCTGTGAAGGGTCTTGACAAAAATTAGTTCTCTGGACTTTCGAGGTAGAATTCCAGTTGAGATCCTGAGGCTCCCATTTCTTTTCCATTCTTTGTTCCCCATCAAATCTTTTACTCCTGCTACCCTTGAGCTGTCCTTTTCTCTCTGTCTGAATCTGGGATGGGCAGCTCAGTTGATCGTGTGTTAGTCTTTTACAGGTAAAGCAAACCTTGAGGAGTTTCTCATAAACAAGATCTGTGTAAAAGACCTCTCCTGATGAGAGTCTTGCTGGTATACGGAAGTGGAGAGGCTCATCCGCTTTTACATAGACGAGTGCTCTGACATATTCCAGGGATGTTGAGTTTTTTGCGTGAAGCTCCACCTTATCAACCTTACCCAGAGGGGCCATTAGACTTTCCACAACCTGCTTTTTCAACAGGTGAATAGGGAGTCCCTTAATACGAATCCAGAATGGGATTCGATTGAGGAAATCTGGGCCTGGTCTAGGGGACCACTGCTCAACCGTGACAATCCATTTGTTGACAAACCATGGCCCTTTGGAAAGAACATGAGTAAGATCTTCTTCAGATGAAAAGATAAACTGCGCTTTATCAGGTCCTACTCCTCTACCCCTCACTCTCTCCTCCATACCCCATATCGGAGGTAAAGCTTTAACGAGTCCTCCTATCTTGTGGACGGTGGGGTTGAGGCAGCGAACTATCACACTCAAGGTACTTTCCTCTATCAAATCTTCATTTTCGATGTCCGGGATGTCTATAGGTTCTCTTTCCTCTATCAAGTTCCTCTCCTGTAACTCTTCCATAAGTGAAAGTTCCTTCTTTTTCCTCGGACGATTCATCTTGGATTTTTTTTAGATCTGCTTCTGGCTACTCAGCTCTGGTATTGAAAGGAAACACAGGAGGCCACTAGAGCCTAATGAGAGACAATTATACCAGGTATAGCGTCTATTGAGTTTCTAAGGCTTTGATTCAGCTGGAGATATCGGAAGGATAGCCGCCGTCGCGAAGTTGAGGCACCCCGAAAATCCTAGACATTCTGCGATTTTTATATAAAAGACTTTAGGTCGAACGGATAGACTTTTTGTTCGTAATTTGGACGAATACTCATGGCTAGGTACATCACCTACATATATACTCATTTTTATATAATACTTCTAAATTTTTGTAACCAATCGTTAATTTACTCAAACATTTAACAATTTAAAAAAAAAACTCTCATATATAACATTAGTTTTCATGGCATTAATTTGCCCACATTCACATGCATATTTGCGTATAGTAATGAATGTACTATATTTCCAAAATATAGTGGATTAGATTAGTGATACATGTACAAAACACTATAAGATGGTAGTATAAAGTGGTGATAAAAGATTATGGTAAAATAAAAATAGTGATATTACCACTCGTAACATCATCATTTAATTTTGTTGGTTTTCTGAATAGTTACAAGGAACAATACAGTTTGTATAATCTAAATCTATCGTAGTCTGCCTATAATATATACCTGTAAAAATATGTTAGAAATATATATTTGATGAAATATAGAGAACGAAATGAAAGCTTATTATATACACTACAAGAAAACAGACTATTACCGACAAGCCATTTCATCAGTAAGTCGTCGGCAACAGGCCTAACTGATGGAAACCCGACGACAAAAATTCGTCGGTTCTATTCTGGTCGGTAATTGAATTTCGTTGGTTTTTCGTCGGTTATTACTGACAGATTATCGACGATCCAAAACCGACGACTTACCGATGACAAATCTGTCGGTTATTACTGACGTATTACCGACGACCCAAAACCGACGACTTACCGATGACAAATCTGTCGGTTATTTATTGACGGAGTACCGATAACATAAACCGACCACATACCGATGACAATTGTGTCGGTATAGTCATCGGTACGCGTCAGTTAACTACCGACGATAAACCGACGAAGAACCGACAACATTTAACCGACAGTAAACCGATAACTTATGGATTTAAAACTAACGGAAAACCGACGAGTTTGCTTTTACAAAACCGACGAGTAACCGACGTTTTATTAATTTCTTTTTTGATTTAATAATATATTTTTTATAAAATAATTAAATCTTTAAAATGAAATAATATAATTAAAATTTTAATTAATATTAATAATATTTTAAATATAAAATTCTGAAATTATCCAAAATATGAAAAAGAAAAAAAAATCTACGGGTTTGGGTTTTGAGACGGGTTCATCCTTAGACCAAGCATCTCCTGTTCGAAAGCTTCCATATTGCGTCTGGTCGCCTCTCGATCTTTTTGCATTTGCTTCTCCAAAGATATAATCTGCTCATCCCTTTCTTTCAGAGATTCCTCGAGGGCGGCGTGGTCGATGCCACAAGACCGAGAGATAGTCGTTGACTGTGAGTTAGATTTCCTAACCCAAAGATGCGACCCTTTATTTTGGTGCTTCCTACAAGTTATGGAAAACAATTAGTAAATTTTAATAATAAACATAAAAAAATCAAATTTAACTTAAATTTTTTTAAATTACCTCACTAAATATGTTGTTGATAACCTCTGTGGGTACGTCTTCTAGAGTCGATCCTTGGGTTGCCGCAAACTCCTCAATCATCTTCCTCCAAGCCTCAACAACTTCTCTTGCAACGGGATCTTCCATTTGTTTAGTTTTTTTTGTTGGTGTGCATATACTCCATCATATATAAATGTGAAGGATACGCACGAGTTTCCTCAAACTATTATTAATTTAAAAAGCAAGATTAGTTGGAAAATTATTAAAAATAAAAGATAAAATAAAAAGAAGTTGAAACACTTACAACTTGTTGTTCACGGGTCTTGAAGCTCACTGGTCCAGAATTGTGTGTAGCAATTCCTTTTCCATCTCGTTCGCTTAACCGAATCTTAGAGTTTTTCTTTGATGTTGCATTTGTTTCCGGCTTCTCCCAGTGAAGCTCCAACTATTTGAACACTGCATCGTTCACCCCCCTTGGTACTTTCCCTTTTCGCCACCTTTTCTTCCACTCGTTGATAGTCTTCCTATAGTGTGCCTGAATGTCCTCCTCAAACGCCACACGAACCTCATGCGTTATGTTCCTATCCCATGTAAATTCTTGCTAAAAAGTATAAAACAAAACAATTGTTAGTATTTAAAATTAAATAAAATTCGTAAATCATAAATAAAATTTTACTTACAGCAAATTGTTTAAACCAAATATCTTTCTCCGTTTGCGGCATGACACTGAATTGTGGATAAAGCAGCTTCAAGAGTCCTTGCATCATTCGCAAGTAAGCCTTTGTAATGCCGTTGTGCGAATATCCAAACCTAAAAACATTAAACAAAAATGTTAGAAGTTATCAAATTTCATTAATTTAAAAATAAATATTTAAAAACTTAAAATTGACTTACCATGTAGATTTGTGTACTTTTAGATCAGGATCGAGAACTGTCATTCGGTGTCGTCCCGGCTGCAACACAAAATCCTCGATACTCATCTCCATTGGTGGAACATAATATTGGGACGCCTGCATCGGTGTACTCACTCTACATGTGGATCTTGGGTCGAGCGGTCCGATTGACTCGCCATATAATTTCCGCCATAATCCCTTAAGAAAATTAAAAAAATGTTAAGTAAACATTATTGCAAATCAAACAAATTTAACAAAAAAAATCAATAATAAAATTAATTCTAATTCAAACATAATATGAAAAAATCATTAAGTTCAATAAAATCCCAAAATACAAATTCTAAAATAAATAAATTCATAAAAATTAAGTAAAAATCCTTTAAAAAAAAAATTCAAAAATCAAATCAATTTTAATAATTCTTAAATTAGTAACAAAATATATAATTCAACAAAGTAACAAAAATTCACCAATCATTCGTTTTTATTTAAATCCTACTAATTTTATAAATTTATAAAATCCTAAAATACCATAAATCATGACTATACAATATTATTACTAATCTAACACATATAATTCATAAAAATCAAGTAAAAATCCTTTTTAAAAAAAAAATTCAAAAATCAAATCAATTTTAATAATTCTTAAATTAGTAACAAAATATATAATTCAACAAAGTAACAAAAATTCACCAACAATTCGTTTTTATTTAAATCCTACTAATTTTATAAACTTATAAAACCCTAAAATACACCAAAAATCATGTCTATACAATATTATTACTAATGTAACACATATAAATCGAAAACTATGAAATTGGCCGGTTGAAATGCTAACTAGTTTAATCGAAAACTAAGAATAATCGAAAACTATGAATGAATCGAAAATCTTACATGAATTCGCCGGAGGAGAATGAGGAGAAGGAGATTGTAACGCCGGAGGAGGAGAAGGAGGAGATAACGCCAGAGGAGGAGAAGGAGGAGATAACGCCGCCGGAGGAGATTCAATCGAAACTGGAGAGAATTCGAGAATGGGAAAGAAGAAAGACTTCTGCGTTTAATTTATTTAACCGAACCAACGCAAAACCGACGGCCGATAAAAAATATAATTAATTTATTTCCTAGAACCGACAAAAAATCGACGCCAGATAAAAAATATAATTAAATATTAATGGCGTGGTGTGAAATAATTTGGGGAAAATAAACGCGGTGAAATAATTTCATAGAACCGACAAAAAACCGACAACTCGCGAATTTTTGCATGCCATTTAATTGGCCGGTTGACTGGAATCAAATACGAACCGACGAAAAACCGACAACTTCTGGGAGATCCGTCGGTAATGCGTCGGTTTTAGATATGATGGAACCGACGCAAAACCGACATAATCAGGGTGTAGGATATAGATAGGGGTTAGAGTATAGGGTATAGGGTTTAATATTAAAGTTAAGCTTATTTGATAATGATATACCATTTAAGTCTACAATTTAGAGGTTTCACAATCTTTTTATATCATTCTTTTAACATTTTAACAATTTAAAATGCAAATCCCAAATATATGTACATAAGTATACATAACACTTATACCATTAGTTAGTCATTTCATTAGAATTTACAAAACCCACTATTTTATATCACTTTAATGTTGGTATGACTTCTATTGTAGTTGGAAACATCAATAGAAGTTGAGAAACTACTTGTTTTGATAACACGATTTTATATTTGTATCCCTAAATATAAGTGCATCGGTTATTTGTCGGTTCCGGAAGAAATTAAATCATAGGACCTATCGAAAAGGATGGCTCATCGGTTTGTCGTCGGTTGTTTATCTGGTAACCGACGAAAAACTGACAACTTTTGGGAATGCCGTCGGTAATTCGTCGGTAAGTCGTTATGAATTAACCGATGCAAAACCGACGGAATCAGGGTTTAGGGTATAGATAGGGGTAAGGGTTTAGGGCAGTAGGGTTTAATATTAAAATTAGGCTTATTTGATGATGATTTACCATTTAAGTCTCCAAATTAAAAAATTTCAAATTATCCAAAAATATTATATAATGATAAAAAGAAAATTAAAATGATCCAATAAAAATTAAATTAAAATATTATATAATTAACTACTCCGAATCAGTAGAGTAATCAGAAGGAATTGAATCTTCATCATCGTCAAACTCTCCTACTGATTGCTTAGAGTCTTAATGAACTCTATCATCTGTGAAGTTAGTGAAGTCAACAACAAGGTCGACTTCAAGAGAATGCTCAACCGGGGCCATTAAACCACTTCCGCTAGGTTACAAAGACTCATGATCGGCAACTCCATAAAGTCTTCCTCTTGGATTTATAGGTGTTACGGTCAACCAAGAATCTATCCGATTTGTGACATGTGGGTAGCGAATGTAGCATACCTAAGTTTATAAGAAAATGTTATTTCGCAAAAATAAATAAATTTCATAAAAATTTAATTTATGTGAATAATGAACTACATGTTTGTACCTGATCTGCTTGTGATGCAAGGATGAAAGGGTCATATTTCATTAGTCTTCGTCGTGAGTGGACCGATGTAACTCCGAACTTGTCAATCCGAACATCACTATCAATAAGTGGATCGTACCAATCGCAGAGGAATACAATGCACCTTAAGTTGATCATGCCAGGATACCGAACTTCTAGTATCTCTCTAAGGATACCATAATACACAATATCGTCTAGTGTTGATGAGATACCGTAATCCACTGTTGTTCTCTTTGACCCCTCCTCATGAATCCTAAATGGGTATCCCCTCGTGCAGTATCTCGGATATAAAGTTACAATGTAGTTAGACCCGTTTATGAATTCTAATAACCATGACGGAAATGATTGACCTTTCTCTACCTCCTCTGATACATGTGACAAGCTAATTACAATTTAATTATACTTTAGGACATGTAATTTTTAAAAAATAATAATTAATAAATATTTATATAACACTTACATAAAATGCAAGCCAAACAGAAAAATATCCCTCTTTTACTTTATCAAGTTGTTATTCAGTGTAACCCGTGTAGTAGGTGCGTATTAAGGCCATGTAAATCCTACATCAAACTTATTAGTATATTAGAAAAAATATAATATTTAAAAAATTCATAATATTAATCACCTCTCATATTGCAGAATATCCTCACAATTGTTGAGAATATACCTATGCAAATGCGTATACTCCTGCTCAAAAAGTTTTCGTTTCTTTCTTTTCCCACTTAAGCAACCAATTTGTGTAAACAAGTTAGGTACGTAGCCAGGATAACTTGGTCGCTCGCCTCCATCATCGTGGCGAGAAGGCTTACGACTTTTCGTATGAACCTCAGATGGAAAGTAATATTCAGCAAAGTCTGAAACTTCTTCGTTTATGCTCTGCGACACAATGGAACCCTCGACTTTGCTTAAATTTTAAACCTTCTTTTTTAGATCGAACATATAACGCTCAAAAGGATACATCCATCGATATTGAACAGGGCCTCCTAATGCTACTTCTTGAGGGAGGTGAATTGGTAAATGTTCCATAACATCAAAAAATGATGGTGGAAATATCTTCTTGATATTGCATAAGATCAGCGGAATATTTCCCTCTAAATTGCGGATACCGTCAACTGTAAGCGATCTTGTGCATATATCTCAAAAAAAACCACCAACAACTGCATAATTAAAAAAATTAATTAATTATAAAATATATTGGGATGAATAATTTACCTAATTAATTATAAAAATTAATTGGTATAAATAATTTACCTGCAATAGCTTCATGAACGTTCTGTGGAAGAAGATGTGCAAAAGCAAATGGAAGTAAGCGTTGCATCACAACATGACAGTCATGCCTTTTCATTCCACTAAACTTTTCTTCTGCAAGGTCAACGCAATTACGCAAATTGGATGCGTAACCATCATAAAATTTGACACTACGAATAATCCAGTCAAAGAACGCTTGCTTTTTTGGCACTTCTAAACGATATGTCGGTATTTGACACTTCCCATTTGGCAGTACTTTGAGTTAGGATCGAGAGCATATATTTGGCAAGTCTAATCTAGACTTTAAATTGTCCTTTGTCTTCCCTTGTACGTTTAGGACGGTGTTCATGATGTAGTCGAAGAAATTCTTCTCAATGTGCATGACGTCCAGATTGTGCCTCAACAATTGGTCTTTCTAATACGGCAAATCCAAAAAGATGCTCTTTTTGTGCCAATTGTGATTCACAACAGCAGCGAATAAATATTTATGCCCTTGCCCACCAACATCAGGAGTCCTCGGTGCTCCAAAATCCCGTAACTGAATCAAAATATCATCACCATCTGCTTCGGGAGGTGGAATATCATTCACTCGCTTGTTCTTCGTAAACAAAGTCTTGCTACGACGATAAGGATGACGCGGAGGTAGAAACCTTCTATGACGCGGAAGCAGGAAAGTCGCTTATCGTCCACATAAATACTGCTCGCATCTGAAAGTTTTGTTGGCAGGATATATCATATGCTTCAACGACGTGTTCCCATAATATTTGTAACTCATAAATCAATGGCTGTAGGAAAACGTCAAGTGATCTCTTTGGATGTTCAGGACCGGGAACGAGAATCAAAAGATACAAAAACTCTCGACGCATGCACAATGATGGAGGTAATTTGTAAGGTGTTACAATTACTGCCACAAAGAATATTGTCTTCCATGCTTGCCAAACGGATTGAAACTATCTGTACATAATCCAAGGTATACATTCTTTCGCTCATAAGCAAAATCCGAATATACAGCCTGAAAATGTCTCCAAGCTTCTGCATCAGAAGGATGCGTAATTTTCCCTTCTTCTGTTCTATGCTCTCCGTGCCATCTCATCGCATTTGCTGTACGCTCAGATTGATATAACCTCTTCAACCTATCTGTAAGGGGTAAATACCACATCCTCTTATGTGGGATAGGATATCTCCCACTTGTTTCATTGAATCGGGGTTGACCACACCATTTACATCTCCTAAGGTTTTCATCTTCTCTCCAGTATATCATACAATTGTCGATGCAGACATCAATCATCTGATATGGCAATCCAAGACCAAATACTAATTTTTGAACCTCGTTATATGAAGCAGGAGAAAGATTATCTTCAGGCAAGATGTCTTTCCCAAAATCTGCTATGGTATCCACGCAATCTTCTGCCAAATTATAGTCTGTTTTTATCGACATCAATCTACTTGCAGATGATAAAGGAGTATGACCATCTCTACATCCTCTATATAATGGCTGTTTAGATGCGTCTAACATATCAAAAAATCTTCGGGCCTCTAAATTTGGTTCTTCAGCCGTATGCAAATTAGGTTCGTCCACCGTCCCTATATGTTCTCGATATGCATCATTCACCATTTGAACCGTACAAACACCAAAATCTACACTATCCGTTCTATGTTCCTCTATCCTATTCGCAACATATGATGATTCGGTAGTACTACCATATTCCGGTCTTTCACCATGGAGCAACCAAATCTTGTAACCATCCATAAATCCATTGGTATATAAGTGACTCCAGACGAAATCAATCCTAACATTACGAAAATTCCAGCAAACACAACATGGACATTTCAACATACCAATTTTCTGGGCGGATGGTTGCCGACAAACTACATCCATAAACTCTCCAACACCTCGTGCGTAATCGTCGTTTATTGCATTTAAATCCAGATCCTGCATCGGCTGGTCGATCCACGACCGGAAATAAGACATTGATTTTTCTGTTTTTATTTTTCTATGAAGAAAAAATGATGAAGATAATGAGTGTGTTGTAGAGAATGAGAGTGAATACATATTTATAGGGAAATTAGATATGTTATCCGTCGGTAATCCGTTTATTATCCGACAATAAAACCGAGGACTAAAATTTGTCGGTATCGTTTGTCGGTAAAACCGATGGACTAAAATTCGTCGGTTATTTACCGACAAAAAACCGACGAACTGTCTTTTGTCGGTTATTAACCAACGGGAAACCGGCAGACTCATTTTCGTCGGTTATGAGTCGGTTAGTCGTCGGTAATTTCTAATGGATATAGGTTTGTCGGTAATTCTGTCAGTTTTAATTGTGTTTTCTTATAGTGATAACTGCCTCTTGATGAAGGAACTTCAAAAGGGAGGAAAAAGATTTAGGGTTCGTATATATTGAATACTATTGGACATTACTATGTTAGAAATGTACATGACGGCCACCTAGTCTCAGACTGTGACACGGAGTGTTTTTTTTTTGTTGTTGTTGTCTCGGTTATTGTTTGTTGTTACGCGCCGACAAGGAAAGGAGAGAGATCCTCAACGTGAAGTTTGCTCTGTTGTTTAGCAGAAAAAAAAGTTTGCTCTGTGTATTTTATACATTTGGACCGCCCGTTTATGTATGCCGGTTTAGAGAGTCTAATCTAATGACTAAGAATAACGTATAATATAACCACAAGGTCTACAATCACTCTCGTGTTCCACAAGCATGAAGTATGAGTGGTATAACTAAGACCACATAAACCGGTCGACGTTTGATCAAAAACCTTGAAAAATCTAAATGTGCAAAACCACATAGACCGAACCTGATTTTAACACTATACTACTTAATTTGATTATTTGTGTGTTTGACCCAAAAAAAAAAATTATGTGTGTAAAAAAATGTGAAACGCTTTGTGATTTTGGCTTGGTTTGGAAATGGAAAAGAGAAAGGTGGGCTCTAACGATGAAAGACAAACTCATTATATTTCTGATTTTTTAGTGGAAAAGTTGTCAAGTACCAAAACGATATTTTGTGTTTGTCGTATAATGCTGATCAGAACTCAGGATTATTCAGTGAGTTCAATTTCCCTAGAATTCGATTCATACATTGTATCTGATCATCTGGATTTTGTAGTTTATTGCACAAGCAAACAAAAAATTGTTGAAACTTAAAACATGAACCAAATTTGTATGTTTAACATTTCTTTTTTCGTCCGTCTCATCACTAGAAGATTAATTATATTCAGGACGAACTAATCGAATTTCCTGCTAAATATTATAAACGATCTTGTTAGAGAAAAAATCGAAAAAAATAAGATAAGATTTGAGAATGAATTTTCTGTTATCGCATTCAATGTCTTAACATTCAACTCTTATACGGAACTATTTTAGTGTGGTTTACATCAGTTTAACAATAACCGGGTAACCAACACATCAAACCGGATATCGGTTTGTTACAATCTTAATTACATAGTCTAATACCCTCCCTCAAAATGGCAAGTAGATAGATTTGAGAACCATCTTGCCTATGAAAGTATGAAAGAGGCCTGGAAAGAGTGGTTTGGTGAAGACATCCGCAAGCTGTTTATCAGACCAAATGTGAAGAGTCTTGATTAAACCATTCACCACTTTATCGTGGACAATGTGGCAGTCAAGCTCCACATGTTTGTGGCGCTCATGAAAGACTGCATTATTAGCAATATGAATTGCTGCAGTAAAGTCACAGTAAAAAGCAACCGGTTGTGGTTGTATCACCTGAAATTCACCAAGCAGATTCACCAAACTAACACTTCTCGAAAAGCTGATTCCATAGCCCCGTATTCAGACTCAGCAGAAGAATGAGAGGCTGTTTGTTGCTTCTTGGACTTCTAAGAGATGAGAGAATGACCAAGAAACATACAGAAACCAGAAGTAGACCTCTGAGTATCTGAAGCCCAATCTGCATTTGTGAAGGCTTGAAGCAAGAGATCTGAATCAACAGAGTAGAAAAGACCCAAGCCAATAGAACCTTTCAAGTAATGAACCACTTTATATGCAGCATGGAGATGAGACTTCTTAGGAGCACTAGTGAACTAACAAAGCTTATTCACAGCATAAGTAATGTTAGGTCTAGTGATGGTAAGATACATCAAACGACCAATCAAGCATCTATAGAGAGGAATATCTTCAAGCACAGGCTCATCCGAATCCACACACAGTTTAATACTAGCGTCCATATGATAGAAAATGGCTTACAAGCAAGAAGACCAATTTCTTCAAGGATTCCCAATATATACTTTTGTTGACAGATGGAGATGCCTTTGCTAGATTGAGCAATCTCAAGGCCAAGAAAGTACTTAAGAGGACCTAAATCCCTGAGCTTGAAAGCTTGACTAAGATCAGACTTCAATTTCACCACTACATCATCATCATTACTAGCAATAATGATATCATTAACATAATTTACCATCAATGTTCCGGATGAGTAAGGTGTGAACACAATGAGACTTCTGAAAACCAAAGTTAAGCAGAGTGGAACTAAACTTGAGGAACCATTGTCTTGAAGCCTGCTTAAAGCTATACAAAGACTTTTTCAATTTGCAAACTACATTAGGAAGGAGAGCAACTCCAGGAGAAGGAGTATAACCAGGAGGAAAAGTCATATCTCTTCATCGAGATCACCATTGAGAAAGGCATTGGAGATATCCAACTGTGTAAAACTCCATTTTTTAGCAGCTAAAACAGCCAACAAAGTCTTAACAATGGTCATCTTAGCAACAGGGGAGAAGGTATCCACAAATTCAACACCTTCTTGTTGAGTGATGTGGGTCAAAGTTTTAACCACTAAATATAACTGCAAGTGCACAACAATCACGGTAGTATTTAGGGATCGAATCCACAGGGACCTCGTAATTTTACTACAAACTTTTAGGAATCAAATCAATCTAAAACAAGAAATACGGTTTTGGTTTTTAAAGAGAATAGGGCACGAAAATAACTAAGTAAATGGATTAGAATTCAAAGTAAACCAACGTTAGGCAAGTAGATTAATCGCAGAGATTCATGGATCATTAAACAATATATCAAAATTTAGGGACCTTTTAGAGAGATGTGTTCTAGAACTCAAATCACGGATGTATAATCCTCCCACTGTCGTGGCTCAGATTACTATGTTTTAACTTTCTAATAGACTCAACTATTGCAGGTTATTACAAGAAGAAAACACGCAGTAAGTTCAAGATTCTATTGTTCACTAAACTCCTTAACTAACCTTTCGAATTGTTAAGACGCCTAGCTCATCAAATACTAGCTCAGACAATATAACAATCTTTTGGAGAGTATATCAATGTAAAATCAGATGCTAGTTAATCAGAAAAGCAGTCAGCATTACGAGCAAATAAAGATAAAGAATGTAATAGATTATCCCTAATTCATTCGATAGAAGTTAACAATTCATGAACTCTTTGATCTTTCTACAACCTAACAAATAAAATTACTCAAACATGGTGCACGAAAAACACAAGATAGATGATGAATTCATAGTAGATAAACTTGAATTAAAGAGTAAAGGTAAGAGGATTCTTCTCTATATCGAGATACAAAGCGAGATCATCCACCGAATTGCTCTAGAATCCAAATCTAATGAAGAACACCAAGAGAACTCGTGGTGGCTTCTCCTTATAATAAAAATACTCTAAATATTTCGGCACACTTCTAACAAGAGGCTAAAAACAAGTATATATAGGCTTAGGGTCTCCTAGGGTTTCGTTAGGACAAAACAGACTTTTTACGTCGAAAGTGAGGCAATACCGGTCCAAGTAATGGCCAACAAACATGACCGGTACTGGGAGCTAAATGACCTCTTCTCGTGTGCTGACAAAGTCTGGAATATCGGTCTACGGTGCAGGCCGGTATTTGGCCCGAAATTGGACTCGCTTCAGCTTTGAGGCAGTTCAACATGTGCTTAGTAATTCGGGTGTATCTTCCTACTCACAGCTCCAATTGAGATGATTAAAACTTCATTGTGAAGCTGACTCAAAGAAATTTCTTCACACCAAGTTTTATCAAATTCAAAATCGATTTGATTCTCCGTTCACTGCAGAACTTCTGGCGTATATGTTCTGTCCAATTTGGTAGAATGTTGTATCTCGTGAATTCTTGGTTCTTGCTAGTGTCTTTGGCTTATGAAAGTTTATGTGACTTAGTATACACCTGTTTTGGCTCTTTTTGCTTCTTTTTCCTTAATTTCTCTGTTAAGATTCTAAAACTACAAATACGAGAAAACTACATCTAAAGGCGTAATACCGTAGATAAATGCATAGAAAACATAGTAAAATATATAGTAAAATAGGTAAAATATGGAACATATCAACTCCCGCAGACTTACCTTTTGCTTGACCTCAAGCAAAATTCAAGAATAGAAAAGAGGTTTTAAAACGCAGAAACTTACATTCCCTTGGAATATCGAACCTACCCTTTCAACTAGTAAGCCACATAATGCATAACCAACTCAAAATCAGACACCATGTACTTCTCCATAGACAATTGCAGCCTTTCAAATTCATCCACGACTTTTCAACACAACTCGATAGTCATCATTGTTGGGTCTCGTCCCAGATCTCAATGCCAAGAACCTTCTAGATTCGTTTCCATACTATACCATGACTAATGAACCATACAACTCTTGGTACTCTTTCCCTCCCCCAGACTTATTTGATTTTCTACTCTTTTTTTAGATTGCTGAGACTCAAAAGCAGTGTTTTTACTAAGGGACTCAGACTGCTGCGTTTGAGCTCCAGGTGATCATCTCTTGAGTATTGACTCACTGGAATTTCATTTCCTCATCCTATACTCAAAAACTATCATATCACCCCAATCATATATATGTTTTAGAACAAGGGAGAGGAGTACCATTACTTTCAACAGAGATTTCATTTGTCAGGTATGAATGATGAGTCAAGCTCTATGAACATCAATCACCGAGGAGACCGCATAATTAGCTCGAACTTGGCGGATTATGCTGGAAGTAGCAAATGTCTCTAGTTAACTGGTCAGCCTAAGGATTTTTCATTAGTCTGACTCTGAAATCGATCCTGGAAAAATGGTCACAAATCTGAAATAAGACAATCCACTAAACCAAAAGAAGGGTCATCATTTCCAACTGACTATTTTGACTAAATAAAACATTTTCAGAAAACAATTTATGAAAAACTATTAAAAACGTAAAAACCAATCACGAACAAACGTGTTAGTTAACAACAATCCCCCCAGACTTAAATTACACCATCCCCGGTGTAAAAGAAATCAAGTTAAGGGAGCAATGTTGAAAAATAAAACAAAAATGAAATTAGATTGAATAAATACAAGAGGAAAATGAAAACGTACCTTTTTATGGACCATGGTTAGGTGGGTGGTGTGGTGGTGGTGTCTATTGTCAAACCATGTGGTCCGCGGGTCAAGAGTCGGTGGTGGATGCGGTGTTGTCGTGACACTATATGGACGGTCAAGGAATGGGCCGCGGGAAGATTCGCGGCAACATTGCCGCAATACCGGTCGGACGGGTAGACCAAAATGCAGGACCGGCATCGGGCACATGGGACGCGGGATAGAATTTGGTAAAGACGGGCATCGCGTCCCGAATATCGGTCGCGTGGGTCGACCGAAATCGTGACCGATATCGAGCATTGTGTTGCGGTAAGGGCGTCATCGTGTCGCGGTAAGAAATCATCGTGTCGCGGGACAAACAGAGCGTTGTGTCGTGGGAAGGGAGCGGGGTGCGGGACGAGGCAAAACCGCATGAATGCCGGTCGGGTCGTCCAACCGATACACGCGTCCGGTATGGGCGACGTGTGTCGCGGGACGCGATACAGGTTAAGGATGCGGCCCGACATCTCGTCCGGTACTGGACCTGTGTCGTGGTAAGGTTTGTGATTGTGTCGCGGTAAGGATCGGGGCAACGCGTCCCGAGTATCGGTCGCGAAATCGGACCGATACGCTTGACCAGTACTGGGTCGTGCGTGTCGCGGGATGGATCAGACGCGATACCGGTCGAGTACACGGCCCGGCATTTTGTTCGACACTGGACCACGGTCGCGGGAAGGGCAACACCGGTCGGTTTCGGTCCTGTATCGTGACCGGTCCCGGCCGACAGTTTTTTTTTTTTTTTTTTTAAATCCTGCAAAATAAAAATAAAATGTATTAGCATAGAATATACTTAGAAAAACCAAAATTTGAATTTTAAAAACTACTTAGAGCATAAATAAAAATGAAAATGTGGGTTGTCTCCCACACAACGCTTGTTTAAAGTCTTTAGCTCGACTCCTTTTTAGTTTCAAATGTCGGGTGGTTCACCCAAGGTAATAGATACGTTCTTGGCTTGGTTGCTGTCCACAAGATAAGGCTTTAGACGTTGTCCATTGACAGTGAATTCATTCCTGCGATTATCCCAAAGGATTACGGCTCCATATGGCTTAACTTCCTTGATTGTGAAAGGACCGGACCATCTAGAACGAAGCTTACCTGGAAAAAGCTTTAACCGAGAAGTGAAAAGAAGAACCTTATCATTAGGTTCGAGCTTCTTTGGTATGATCTTCTTATCATGGTAAGCCTTGGTCTTTTCCTTGTAGATCTTGGTACTTTCGTATGCCAAGTGGCAAATTTCTTCTAACTCGTTCAATTGGATCAACCGTTTTTCGGCAGCTGTCTTAAGGTTGAAATTCAATTCTTTTACTACCCACGCGGCTTTGTATTCAAGCTCCACCGGAAGGTGGCAAGCTTTACCATATACTATGTGGAAAGGAGTTGTTCCTAATGGTGTTTTAAAAGCTGTCCTATATGCCCAAAGAGCATCATCTAGCTTTTCCGACCAATCCTTTCTTGTTTTGCCCGTGGTCTTCTGTAAGATTGCCTTGATTTCTCGATTAGATATCTCAACTTGTCCACTCGTTTGAGGGTGATAGGCAGTAGCTACTTTATGATTGACTCCATATTTCTTCAAAAGACTATCGAAAGCTTTGTTAATAAAGTGAGTCCCTCCAACACTTATTACTACTCTTGGTACTCCAAAACGTTGAAAAATGATAGACTTGAACATCTTAAACATGGCAGTAGCATCGTTGGTTGGTGTTGCAATTTCCTCAACCCATTTAGATATGTAATCAACTTCCACAAGAATGTATTGGTCGCCAAACGACATGGGAAAAGGACCCATGAAATCGATTACCCAAAGATCAAAGACTTCGATTTCTAGAATGAAATTTTGCGGCATCTCATTCCTTCTGCTTATATTACCCATTCTTTGGCAAGCATCACACTTTGCAATGAAAGCTTGGGCATCTCTAAATATTGTAGGCCGCCAAAATCTAGCTTGTAAGACTTTGGAGACAGTTTTAAAAGTTGCAAAATGTCCTGCATAGGCTGATCCGTGACATCCATGTAAAATCCCCGCAATTTCTTCTTCCGGAGCACACTTTCGAAACAAACCATCTTTGCACTTGTTGTAGAGGTAGGGCTCGTCCCAAAAATAGAATCTAATGTCTTTAAGGAACTTCTTCTTCTTGTATCCAAAAAAATCAGGGGGTTCAATATCGGCGGCCAAGTAATTGGCAATATGTCGATACCAAGGTGCTCCGAAAATTTCCTTCTTCTTAGCTCGACGAGAGGGAGTTCTTATGTTGCTACAAGGTATAGAGTTCATAGTGTAAACATTCTCTTCTGCTAAACAATCATTCATTGGTAATGGGTCATCGACCTTCATTCGAGAAAGATGATCTGCCACTCCATTATCTACACCTTTCTTGTCTCGAATCTCTAGGTCAAACTCTTGGAGTAAGAGTATCCACCTTATGAGTCGTGGCTTAGCATCTTTCTTTGCTAAAAGGTATTTGAGAGCAGCGTGATCAGTATGAACGATCACTTTTGAACCAACCAAGTAAGATCGAAATTTCTCGAAGGCGAAAACTATTGCAAGTAGTTCCTTTTCCGTAGTTGCGTAATTGCATTGTGCTTCGTCAAGAGTCCTACTAGCATAGTAGATAACATTCATCTTCTTGTCTTTCTTTTGACCTAGCATGGTTCCAACTGCATAGTCGCTTGCGTCACACATGATCTCAAATGGAAGTCCCCAATCTGGAGCTTGTACAACCGGAGCGCTTATAAGTGCCTCCTTGATCTTGTTGAAAGCAATGAGACAATCTTCACCGAATTCGAAGTTAGTGTCTTTACACAGTAGTCTTGTAAGAGGTCGAGCAATGTTGGAGAAATCTATGATAAACCTTCTATAGAAACCGGCGTGCCCTAGAAAACTCCGTACACCCTTAACGTTTGATGGAGGTTGCAAACTAACCATCACTTCTATCTTGGCTTTATCAACTTCGATTCCTTTTTCGGATATTCTATGTCCAAGGACAATCCCATCTCTCACCATGAAGTGACACTTCTCCCAATTCAAAACTAGATGTTTATCTTCGCATCGTTGTAAAACTTTGCCAAGATTTGACAAACAAACTTCAAAAGAAGATCCATAAATAGAAAAATCGTCCATAAATACCTCCATTATATCTTCTATTAGGTCTGTGAAGATCGCCATCATACATCTCTGAAATGTGGCTGGGGCGTTACATAATCCAAATGGCATTCTTCGATAAGCAAAGGTACCATAGGGACATGTAAACGTAGTCTTTTCTTTGTCATTGGGATGAAACGGAATCTGGAAAAACCCTGAATATCCATCTAGAAAGCAATAATAAGGATGATTAGCAAGACGTTCAAGCATTTGGTCTATAAAGGGTAGAGGGAAATGATCTTTCCGAGTCGCTGCATTAAGCTTCCTGTAATCGATACATATTCGATGACCGGTAATCGTCCTGGTAGGGATTAGCTCATCGTTTTCATGGAGGATGCAGATTTATCTTTTAGTATGATCCTATGCATACATAAATCTGGAGATATTCCCGTGATGTCACCAAGAGAATATCCTAGAGCTTTCATGTGCTTTCTCAACTCACAAAGAAGTAAGTCTGACTCGACATTACTCAAATTAGAATTAACAATCACAGGATACGTTTGATTTTCTCCAAGATATGCATACCGTAGCCCAACGGGGAGCTCCTTAAGTTCGACCTTAGGGGCTTTTAACTCACTCCAGGGATCTTGGAGTTCTTTAGGAAGGGTCCTAGGCAGTGTGGCTTCACTTATGTCCTCATCCGATGCAAAGTGAGTTACTAACTTATCGTATGTCACAAGCAAAACATACACCAAGAATGTGAAAGAGGTTTGAAAACGCAGAAACTTACCTTCCCTTGGAGTACCGGACCGACCATTTCAACTAGTAATCCACATAATGCAAAACCAATTCAAAATCAGACCACCATGTACTTCTCCATAGACATTCGCAGCCTCCCAAATTCATCCACGACTTATCAACACAATCCGCTAGTCCTCATTGTTGGGTCTCGTCCCAGATCTCGATGCCAAGAACCTTCTAGACTCATTCCCATACTATACCATGTCAAGTGAACCATATAACCTTTGGTACTCTTTCTCTCCCCCATACTTATTTGATTTTCTATTTTTGCTTTTTTTTTTAGACTGCTGAGACCCAAAAGCAGTGCTTTCACTACTGTTGTTCCTTGTGAGAAGACAGAGTCGTGAGATCGCTCGTGAAGACAGAGTCGTGAGATCGCTCGTCCTCTACATCCGTTCTAAGGGAGTCAGACTACTGCTTTTAAGCTCCGGGTGATCATTTCTTGATTACTGACTCACTGGAATTTTATTTCCTTATCTTATACTCAAGAACTATCCTTTCACCCCAATCATCAATATATATATATTTTTTTTAGAACAAGGGAGAGGAGTATTATTACTTTCACTAAACGTTGCACTTGTCAGGTATGAATGAGGAGTCAAGCTCTATGAACACCAATCACCGAGTAGACCGCATAATTAGCTCGAACCCTGGGCGGATTATGCTGGAAGTAATAGACGTCTCTAGTTAACTGGTCAGCCTTAGGATTTCCCATAAGTATGATTATGAAATCGATCCTGGAAAAATGGTCACACAACTAAAAGAGGCAGTCCACTAAACCAAAGGAAGGGTCATTGTTTCCAACTGACTATTTTGACTCAATAAAACATTTTGGACTGACTCTAAAAAAACGAACACAGAGTTAACAACTACCTCCCCCAGACTTAAACAACACTGTCCCCAGTGTTATCAAGCCTGAAATTGGTGAAAGAACATAGAAGAAAAAAGAAAACACCAATTGAAAAGAACGAGAACTTACCTGTTGCAGGACGTGTCGATCGACACGAGTAAGTGTGTCGATCGACACACTGTTGTTTCCTCATCTCGTCTTTTTTTTTTTCGAAAATCCTGAAACACTAAAAACCAAAACTAAAAGTTAGTAAACAAAGAGAAAATAAAACGAAAATAAGTGACTTACCAGTGGGTTGCCTTCCACTAAGCGCTTGTTTTCAGTCGTTAGCTTGACTATGTCAGGACTCAGGTTTTTGGTGGATCTTTGAAGGGTCTTATGGCTCCCTCATCCGTTGATAGCCTTGCATTTGATCGCTCTCCAGCTCCAGACATCCAAGGAACAACACTAGGGAACAGCTTCATGGTGGTTTTAAGCATCTCTTGAACAACTACCTCTCCTTTCTCCCTCAACTCTAAGGGGATGATGATTATGAACTTGGAGAATGGTTTGGAAGTCTTTTTGTGCTTCACCTTGCAGACAGTCAAGTCTCCATCAGATCTCAAAGAGGGTGGAGTCGAAGTTTGGGTACATGGGATCCTCTTCGTGTCATCTCCAAGGTCTGAACTCCGCTGCCCTCCATTTGTAAAAGTCATACAAGAATTCTCCTTGAACCGAACTGCGGGGTAGAAGACATTCTTGTTGACCTTGGAGAAGGAGATTCTCTGATTGGGAAAATCCACAATCGCACCCACAGTGGCAAGGAATGATGACCCAAGAATCAATGGTCTCTCGCTCTTATTCTTCGTCTCCATAATGTGAAAATCCACCGGAATCAGACAATCTTCTACTTGAAGCATCAAGTCAGGAATGAACCCTCTCGAAAATGTTGAAGAAAAGTCAGCCAGCTCGAGAGACATCTTTGAAGGTTGGAGATCCTTAATCCCCAGCTTCCTTGCAATAGACTGAGACATGACATTCACATTATCTCCAATGACACAAAGAGAATTCTTAAATTCTATACCTTTGATTGAGCAAGGAACAATGAACATCCTTGGATTCGGTATCTTTTGCAACTTCCTCAGCTGTGGTTGAGCATGTCTCCATTTCTCCTCTGGTTTTTTTACACTAATAGCCCGTGGGTATGGAATCTTGGGCTTGTAGACCCTTTCCTCTGCTATGGCTGAAGGTTTCGACGCGTCTGGGCAGAACTGGGACCCGTGTCGATCGACATGCCTGTGTCGACCTCGTGTCGATCCTGGGAGAAGAATCACCGATTGCGTAAACTCTTGTTTTGCGATTTTTGACCTGTGTCGATCGACACAAGCCTTCTGTGTCGATCGACACGGGGTCTGGAACGCAAAACTCATCTTCTTCAACCTCCTCTTCACTCCCCAAGGTGATAGCATTGACGTGTAGTCTCAGGTTTATTTCCGTCTTGGCTGGGAGAAATCCCTCTTGCCTTGTAACATTCTCCGCAGTTTGAGCAACTTGGGTATCTAGCTTCTTCACATGGAGATTTAGGGCCTCGATTTTACCATTTAGATCAGAGTACATGGCATCCATCTTCCCATTGAAGCTCACTGTCATCTTCTGTTGACCCTCTAGAATCTGCTCTAGCATAGACTTCATCTCACTATCTGAAGATTGAGCAGGAGGCGTCTGGTAAGAAGAAAAACCGTAGTTCCTAGTGTAATTGCTCTGGAAAGGCTTCTAATAGTCATTCTTCTGATACCCTTGTTGATTACCATACCTCTGACCCTGAAAACCAGCTCTACTGATGTAGTTGACATCCTTTTCTTCTGGCTCGAAATTCTCTACCTCTGCAGCAAACTGAACTGACTTCTTCCCCACTAGAAGGTTATGCACAGAGTCTATCTTTGCTTTCACCTCAGCAATCTGACTTCCATCCATGTTCCCACCAAGCTTCTTGCTCTCAAAGTCTGCATTCTTGGTACTGTTACTGGCAGCCAAATTCTCGATGAGCACAAGTGCATCCTCTGGATATCTAGTGTTGAAGTTCCCGTTGCTCGCAGCATCTAAAGCCATCTGGTACCTCAAATCAATCCCTCTGAAGAATATGCCCAATAACTAAACGTCGCTGAAACCGTGATGAGGACACTCTCTCTGATAAGCCTTGAATCGCACCCAAGAAGCCTTGAATGCCTCAGTCGGTCCCTGCTTGAAAGTAGAGATCTTAGTCCTCAGATCCTCGGAACGTGCCTCATCATAGAAATTGTTGAGGAATGTGTTCTTGGTGTCCTCCCAAGTAGTCAGCGAGCCTGGCTCCAGCTGCTTCAACCAGTAAGCTGCTTCTCAGCCCAGAGAGTAGGGGAAAAGCTTACAATAGAGGTAATCGCTTGACACTCCATTGGCCTTAATGCTAGATATTAAGTCCTCGAACCTCTCAATGTGATCCATGGGGTGCTCAGAGGAAATACCGAGGAACGGGTGTTGAGCCACAAGTGAGAAGTAAGCCGGCTTCATCTCAAAATCGTTCCTCGAGAAAGTAGGAGGACGAATCGCTGCCCTGTCGGCATTGAACTCGTCTGGCCTTTTGTACTCTCCCAGAGTACGCCCACGCCCAGCTGGCTCTTGGCGCTGATTAATGTTTCGCTCAGGCTCCTCTAAAATCACAACTCCATTTTCGTCTAACCTCTGACCCTGAGCATTGCGTCTGTTCCCTTCACCATCAACCAACAATCCAGCCGCATTTTGAAACAGAACTAACGGAAGACGCTCCATTGTTGCTTCTCGTGTAGCTTTTCTGTTGGCTCTTTCTAGAACTCCTAACTCAGAAACAAAATCCACTAACTCTTGATTCTGGTTGCTTTTGTTCTTGCGATTAGGCATGCACCTGAAACACACAAAAACAAAAAAAACGGAAGTAAATAAACAGAAAATTAAAACTTAGACAAAACTTTAAAATAAAAAATGGAATGGTGATTTTGACTCCCCGGCAACGGCGCCAAAATTTGATATGCTCAAATTTGCCCTGAGCTACTCTCTCAAATTAAGAGATCGATGTAATACTTAGGGGTCGAATCCACATGGAATCTAAACACACAATCGACTAAAGAATTCAAATTTTGCTAAGTAAATAGTGGTGAATGAAAAAACAGCAAAGTAAACAAGGTGAATGATTATCAAGTTCTAGTAATCAATTGGACAAAAGGTTAGGCTAATGGTAATTCGCAGGAAAAAATCAAAATACATCTGTGTCGATCGACACAGATGTCCGTGTCGATCGACACAGATGTCCGTGTCGATCGACATGAGGATAAAAAACGGTTAGGATTTGTTAAGCGCGGTTCTAGAACTCAAACACGAATATAAAACCAATCAACTTTCGTTGCAGAGATTATCTACGACTAAATCCCTAAATTCCAAATTTCTTTGCAAACTTAATGAATAAAATCAAGCATTAAATTTAGGTTCAATTGTTCAGAAAATTACTAAGCCAAATTTCTTTGCGAATAGATAATTTTGCTCATCTAAGATTATATCAGGTTGTTAATAATACTTTCGCATCTATTAAAGCAACCTAGGATATCCAATTTCAGTTGATCAATCCTAAAATCAGAATTAAATCAATCTAGATGAAGAACATAAAGATAAATCCTAACAGGTTTTCAATCCTATTAATTTCTCATCAAACCATTGAATCACCCTAAACCTAACAAGCAAACTATTCAGACATAGATATAGTAAACATTATGAATGAAAATAAATTGCATAAAAGAGATAGAGTGAGTGATACAGAGATTCGAAAACGATGAAGTCTGGAAGTCTGAAATCTCCTACAAGCTCTGCAAATCTTTTCTCTCAAGTCTCAATAGAAAATAAGATACCCCCCGTAAAAGCCTAAGGAAAAACTATATATATTGTCTAAAATTCTGACTGGGCTTTTCTGTAAACTTATGGGCTTCATGGGCCCAAGAGGAAATTCTTTAATCTTCGCGTCAGACATGCTCGTGTCGATCGACACACATGACCTTGTCGATCGACACAGACATGTAAAATCGACTTTGACTTGATCACTTCGTCTCTTCTTTCCTCGATGCTCCAAAATGCTCCAAAAGCTTCCATCAAGCTCCAATCATCATTTAACCTGCAAAGACTCAAAAAGACTAAAAAAATACCAAAAAAAATCTATAAAAAGGACATATATCATGGTCGAAAATGGGTAAAATCCATGATATATCAATGTACTCGCCGAATCAAGTATTCTGGCATACTCATTAGTCTCTCCTTCTAAGTATCCATCTTCTCCTTCTATTTTCGTCAAGGCTATCTCCAAGGGATCATTGACAATGAGTTCTTCAAACATTTCACCGGATGCTTCACTCAATTGATCCACCCAAAAAGTACTTCCATCTATTGTTGGTCTTTGTAGAGCTTCGTCGACTTCAAAATTTAGTATAAGATCCCCTAGGTTCAGTTTTATCTTGCCTCCTTTAAAGTCAATCATAGCTCCAGCTGTTGCTAAGAAAGGACGTCCAAGGATTATAGGATCTCTAGGCTCTTGATCTAACTCCAATACGACAAAATCTGCCGGAATGCAATAATCTCCAATAATAACTTGTAGATTGACTATAATACCAATCAGGCGTTTTACTGAACGATCCGCAAACACTAGCTGGATTTTTGTAGGCTTGAAGTTGGTAATACCGAGGCGTTTAGCTACTGTGTATGGCATCAAGTTGACGCTTGATCCCAAATCACATAGACAGCGCTGAAATGTGGAACCCCCAATCTCACATGGAAGCACAAAACTACCTGGATCTTCTAATTTTTGAAATTCTTTGTCTTGAAGTCTTGTACTACACTCTTGAGTGATCAACATCATACCTTCCTCTAAGCTTATATTGCTGGTTAGAATGCTTTTCATATACTTCCTCAAAGCAGGGATGATCATACAAGCATCAACAAAAGGTAACCGTACGGTGAGTTGACTTACAAGCTCTTTTAGCTTAGCTTGTTCCTTCTCCTTCTTCGGCTTTTTCAAGGCACTTGGGAATGGTATTTTAGGTTTGTAAACACGAGTTACCTCTGGTGGGATCTCGACTTCTCCTGGAGTTTCATGGATATTTTCTGTATCAGGTACTTTATCTTCTTCCAACACCTCTATAACAATATCCTGTTCGGTTTCTTTTGGCATTAACACTTCGTCCAGTTGCGTACCACTTCTCAATGTTATGGCTTTCACGTGTTCACCTCTCGGGTTCACCTCAACTTTTCCAGGAAGAAAACCATCCGGTTTTCCAACGGTACCGGCGATATAGGCGATTTGGAGATTGATTTGCTTAACATGAGATGAAATTTCTTCTAACTTGTTGTTAATGTCTTGTCCCAATATATCCATCCTAGTATGAATCTCTCTTCTAAATTCTTCAAACTCATAGTGAAATCCATTAATCAAAGGTTCGAAATCTTCCTCCGAAATTTCTTTTGATTTAATGCCTCGAAAACCAGTCGCATGCGTGCGTTGAACTCCACTAGCAAACTGTTGTTTAGGCTAGGTATAGGTCTCTTGAGGCACGTTTTGACGAGCATAAAAACGTCCCTTAGGACCGTAATGAGGGTCGTGATACCTAGTTCCAAGATTTTGGTATCGCGCGCCTATGTAGTTCACTTCCTTCAGGTCACAAGCCAAAAAATCTCCAATGCAATCTTGATTAAGATCTTCATGAGGGGCTGTCACTACTTCATGTGCCTTAAATTGCATTGTATTCATTAGAATTTGAGAAACCATCACCTTGATCTCCGTAGGTTCCGTAGGCTCGATGTTGATTGCCTTAACGGTTTCTTCATAGCTTGGTTGAATCATGCTATCACTTGCGGCTAGGTTGTTTATCAAAATCTTTGCGTCACTCACGGATTGTTGCATGAAGTTCCCTCTACTGCAAATATCGAGAAATCGCTTGTGTTCTCTATTAACTCCTTGATAGAAGATATTCCACAATTTAGCTTCCGCAAAACCATGTTGTGGGCAATCTCTGACGTACTCCTTATAGCGTTCCAAACACTCGTGATATGGCTCAATAGGACCTTGTTGGAAACCCGAAATCTTGATCCTTAATGCACTTAACTTCTTCTTGCTGAAGAAATTTTCAAGGAAGGCTTGCTTGTAATCTCTCCATGATGTTATCGATTGAGGTGCAAGCGATTTCATCCATCGAAAAGCGTCTCCCGCTAGAAAGAAAGAGAAGAGATGACATCTAAGGTGGTCGAAAGGGGCTCCATTTGTGTTAATTTCTCCACATAGATACTCAAAGGAATCAATATGATCCAATGGATTTTCTTGTGGAAGACCGTAGTATTGAGCTTGATTCACAAGGGAGATAACGCGAGGTTTAATCTCAAAGTCCATGTCTTGTTGCGTGAGGTGGATTGGATTTCGGTCCATGAGAAGTGTTGATGATGAGTGGGTGTCTCCCATAGTCTCATGGTTAGGCGCCAGCCGTTCCATGTCGAAGTCATGACGAAATTTGTCAAAACCTTACTCTAACCCAAACGTTTGCTCTTGGATTCTCTCGAGAGCTTGGTGTCAGAATTGCTGATGAGGTTGTAGTGGCTGCTGGTTATGAACTAGACTCGCCATACTTGCTCAAACAATCCACTTGAAACAATAAAAAATAAAGAAAGACGAAAATTAAATTAGCAAAGTAAAAGAAAAATATTTTAGACTAGATTTTAGTCCAAAGCTTGTAGACAAAATATCAAAGGTCCCCAGCAATGGCGCCAAAAACTTGATGTGCGTCAAAGTTTTAACCACTAAATATTTAGGGATCGAATCCACAATGACCTCGTAATTGTACTACAAACTTTTAGGAATCAAATCAAGCTAAAACAAAAAATATGGTTTTGGTTTTTAAAGAGAATAGGGCACGAAAATAACTAAGTAAAGGGATTAGAATTCAAAGTAAACAAATGTTAGGCAAGTAGATTAATCGCAGAGATTCATGGATCATTAAACAACATATCAAAATTTAGGGACCTTTTAGAGAGATGTGTTCTAGAACTCAAATCACGGATGTATAATCCTCCCACTGTCGTGGCTCAGATTACTATGTTTTAACTTCCTAATAGACTCAACTATCGCAGATTATTACAAGAAGAAAACACGCAGTAAGTTCAAGATTCTATTGTTCACTAAACTCCTTACCTAACCTTTCGAATTGTTAAGACGCCTAGCTCATCAAATATTAGTTCAGACAATATAACAAGCTTTTGGAGAGTATATCAATCTAAAATCAGATGCTAGTTGATCAGAAAAGCAGTCAGCATTACGAGCAAATAAAGATGAAGAACGTAATAGATTATCCCTAATTCATTCGGTAGAAGTTAACAATTCATGAACTCTTTGATCTTTCTACAACCTAACAAATAAAACCACTCAAACATGGTGCACGAAAACACAAGATAGATGATGAATTCATAGTAGATAAACTTGAATTAAAGAGTAAAGGTAAGAGGATTCTTCTCTATATCGAGATACAAAGCGAGATCATGCACTGGATTGCTCTAGAATCCAAATCTAATGAACAACACCAAGCGAACTCATGGTGGCTTCTCCTTATGATAAAATTACTCTAAATATTTCGGCACACTTCTAACAAGAGGCTAAAAACAAGTATATATAGGCTTAGGGTCTCCTAGGGTTTCGTTTAGGACAAAACAGACTTTTTACGTCGAAACTGAGGCAATACCGGTCCAAGTAACGGCCAACAAACACGACCGGTACTGGGAGCTAAATGACCTCTTCTCGTGTGCTGACAAAGTCTGGAATATCGGTCCACGGTGCAGGCCGGTATTTGGCCCGAAATTGGACTCGCTTCAGCTTCGAGGCAGTTCGACATGTGCTTAGTAATTCGAGTGTATCTTCCTACTCACAGCTCCAATTGAGATGATTCAAACTTCATTGTGAATCTGACTCAAAGACCTTTCTTCACACCAAGTTTCATCAAATTCCAAATCGATTTGATCCTCCGTTCACTGCTGAACTTCTGGCGTATATGTTCTGTCCAATTTGGTAGAATGTTGTATCTCGTGAATTCTTGGTTCTTGATAGTGTCTTTGGCTTATGAAAGTTGATGTGACTACAAATACGAGAAAACTATCTATTTTGGCTCTTTTTGCTTCTTTTTCCTTAATTTCTCTGTTAAGATTTTAAAACTACAAATACGAGAAAACTACCTCTAAAGGTGTAATACCGTAGATAAATGCATAGAAAACATAGTAAAATATATAGTAAAATATGTAAAATATGGAACATATCATTGAGTGAAACCTTTGGCAACTAAGCGTGCCTTATACCTTTCCAAACTACCATCAGCAAACAACTTGAGCTTAAAAATCCATTTACAGCCTATACCATGTTTATGAGGCGGTAAAGAACAAATGTCGCATGTATGTGTACTCTCTAAAGCCTGTAATTATTCATTCATAGCCTAAAGCCATTCAACAAAGTTTTTGGCTTGTTTGAAAGAAGTGGGCTCAGAAAGCTTGGTAAGAGCACAAACATAAACTCTATATTCCTCAAATAGATGCTCATAAGATAGGTAAGCAGCTAGAGGATATGTGGTATGTCAGTTTCTGACATATTTCAGTAATAATCATGAAAATAGGCAGGTGGCCTAGAAGTTCTTTTAACCCCATCAACAACATTTTCATCACTAGGCTGATCAAGATTTAAACCTAGAAGTTCGTCATTATCAACAATCCTAGGAACAGATGAGTCTAGTGTATAAGAGAAAAAGTCATGATCAGTGGGAGACTAACCTGTGGCAAATAGGAAGATATCTTCATGGAACACAACATTTCTGGAAATGTAAATAGTGTTGGAATCCAGATCCAGCATTTTGTATCCTTTGTACCCTGCAGGATACCCCAAGAAAACACAAAGTTTGGATCAGGGCTGGAATTAGTGTGATGCTTAGAGGAACTAGTGAGTAACCTAGACATCCAAACACACGCAGACCATTGTAGTCAGGCTTCTTGGAAGTTAAGACCTGAAAAGGTGACATATCCTGTAATAAAGGAGTAGGCAGCCTGTTAATCAAGAATACTGTAGTCAGAACACAATCACCCAATACTCCAAAGGGACATGAGTTTGAAACATCAATGATCTAGCAACATTAAGGATGTGTTGTTGCTTCCTTTCAACCACATAATTCTACTCTGGAGTCGCTGGACAAGAGTGGTTAGAAACAATATTTTTCTTCTTGAACAGATCCACAAACTTCAATCCAGGAGCATTGTCAGATCGAATTCTTTCTACAACTGCTCCAATATGAGTTTCTACCATTTTCAAGAAATTCGAAAAAATTGTCAAAACTCATCTTTGGTTCTCAGCAAATACACCCAATTAACACGACTGTGATCATCAATAATAGTGAGGAAATACCTAAAACCTTCAACTGTGGTCACTGAGAAAGGACCCCAAGTGTCAATATACAAAAGATCAAAGGCATTCTCAGGCATGTTATTCTTAGAAATAAAAGATAAGTGCTTTTGTTTTGCAAGAGGACAAAGAACACAATAAAAATCTTTATTTCGTTTAACTCCAAATACATATGTGATAGCATCTGTTTTAAACACAAAAGAATGACCTAGTCGATCATGCCATATATTGGAATCAACTACTACATTGGAACATATAAAAGGATGAGAATCTCTAGTAGAGTCCATGATAGAAGAAGCATCCAGGATATAGAGATTTGAGACAACATGACCTTGACCAATCATCAGTCCCCTGGTAGGATCCTGTATGAGTCAAGAATCCGGATCAAAGATGACTCTATATCCTAGATCTTTAGTCAATTGGCTTACACTATGGAGATTCAATCTGAAATCCGGAATGTATAATACATTATTAAGTAGTAGAGAACCATGTAGCTGCACAATACCAATACCTGCAATTCCAACTCCTAATCCAGTAGGTAAACTTACTGTTTTGTTCAGAGATTCATTCAGGCTAACAAGAATACTCTTATCATGTGAAACATGATGCGTGGCTCCACTATCAATAATCCAAGATTAGGAGGATAATCTATTGCCTATAGCTCTCAACGTACCAACAAAACAAAGTGTAGATGAAGAGAAAGACATACCAGGAAGAGCTATAATGGTAGCACTAGGAGATGAAGCTATAAGAGTTTGAGGTGTAGCTTAAAGTTGTAGCAGAGAGTTGAAGTAACCAATGACACCTTGAATCTGGTCCTTTGACAAAGTGTTGATCATGCCAGATAATGAACTATCATTGTCTGAAGCTATAGCCATTTGTGCAACCACTGGTTTAGCAGAAGGTTGTGACGTAGCATGATAAGAAGGCTTTTCGAGAGATGTCTTCACTTTGTGCTTAAAGCTAATCGGATAACCATGAATCTTGTAACAGGTGTCCACAGTGTGTTCTCTATATCCACAATGAGCACAAATGGGACGAGAACGTTCAGGTTGGTAGCTAGATGCATTCATTGCAATAGGAGCTGAATTTGAGGCATTAACATGAAATGCAGTAGCATTGTGAGCTGGAGTAATTGACTTTTGACTTGGTTGGTGCTGAGGAGAGAGGAGTAGGTAAAGGTTGTATAGAAAATTGAAGAGGCATGATTTTGATGGTTGCAATTTGTTTTAACTGATCTAAGCAATTGGATTTATTTAGGAGTTGGTTATTTTAGGTTTATGCAATGTTGTTAGGAGCAAAAAAAAATCCAGTTGTATTTTTCCTATTATCAAGAAACTACTTGTAAACAAACCACTTTGAATCAGCTTGTAAGAAATTTATTATCTACAAGACCAAAACATGGGTTTCATTTACTTTGGTATCAGTTTAAACACGCAGATTCTATTTCTCTGCTCTGCTCATAGTCAGTACTAATTACAAATGTATAAAGTATATTAGGTCATCATCTCCTGTTAGTACTAACTGGACTTCTGTGAGTTTTATGTTTGGTATACTAATAATGGTTCAAAGTCTCAGTCATTGATCTCCATATATGAACTCTCTCCCCATAAAAGGCTTCACTTTATCTTCGGTAAGATTCTTCGACCACGGAGCTCGACCTCCCCTCTCTGCTCCTCTTCCCCTGCAATTGTACTCCCAGAACAGCACTATACTGCAACAACAAAAAGAATAGTCAATTTTTTGTGTTTTCAAATAGAAAAGCCTTAGTTTTAGGGCTAAGTTTTCATTTAAACCTTTGTCTGTCGACGACCTTCCACTCATTCTAGCCAACAGGAGTGATAATATCATCAATGAAACAGTTTGAATAAACAGTTCTTGAGTAGGTTCTCCAAGCTCTTCCCAAGTAAATCTTCCCGGTACCGCCGATGTCAAAGTTGCCTGGTAAAGCGATTTTTCATACAATGGTTAGTTTTATCCGCATCACAAAAAATTACGCTGAATGATTCTTCCTACATCATATTTACGGTGGGCAGTTGTATGATATATATATGATCAGTCGACTATGAATAGTTCCATCGACACTATATTGCAGTACAACGAATGGACATCCAATAAAATTACCTCCATTAATCTACAATATTATGTTTATGGGATTCGAACCCCAACTAGAATCCTTAAATTAAACATTTGGTCTGTATTATAGAAAACAAAATAAAATACATTTCATGTCAATTGTTGAAATAAGAGTAATTTTAATTACTTGGAAAATTAAAGGGTATAACTGAAATTTCATAACAAATCGAAAGACCAAAACCCTAGAAAATGGACAGAAACTAAAACCTCACCAAGCGGCGTTTTCTTTCTTTTGGTCATCGTGTTTCCTCTTCCTCTCGATCTCTCTCCTCCGCCGCACAGAACCAACTCATCCATCGCCGGGGAAAATGGTGACTGCAAAGAAAACGGTGGGTCGTGTTCTCTCTCATCAAAATTTCATTCTTTTTTCATCATCTTCGTTTTGGATCTCAATGTACTTCACCACAACAATGTCTAAAACTATGCTTCTGGGTTTATTCTTTAATTGCAGAAGAAGTCTCACGAGGGTATCAACAGTAGGTTGGCTCTTGTAATGAAGAGTGGTAAATACACTCTTGGTTACAAATCTGTACTCAAATCTCTCCGTGGCTCTAAAGGTAATTTAGTCGAACACTTGGTGTGCATACCAAAATGTTTTAGCTGGTTTTCTAAGTTAAGTCCTGGATTGTTTATACTCGCAGGGAAACTAATCCTCATCTCTACCAATTGCCCACCTTTGAGAAGATCAGAGATTGAGTATTACGCAATGCTCGCTAAAGTTGGTGTTCACCATTACAATGGAAGTAAGTTCCTTTCTTCTTTAGCTCTTATAGATTCAGAGATTACTTGTCCCCTTATATGTGTTTAGTAACTGAGAATAGAGGAAAGTGTTAACGCACCTGCTTGTATTAGACCATTAAGTTGTAATTGTAAGTAAAGTGTTGATCTTTCTCAAAACCAAGATTCCTACATCTTTAGTGTAGAATGTCACCTCGGTTTGAATTGGTGTTTGTGTCTCTCTGTATGTGTTTATTACGAATTACAAAAGTTGCATTCTTGCACAGTTTCAAGAATGGTTATAATCCATAATTGATCGTTCTAAAATTGATCATTCTAATGGTTATAATCCATAATTGATGATCTCGGTTTGTATTGGAGGTTGATTGTCTGATTTTTCGCAAATTGATCTTATTCTTTGACTTGACCGAGAAGGTGTTTTACGATGCCAGCTCGACTCTGTTTTACTATGCCTCGGTTGTCTATCTTGTATCACATTGTATTGACTCTGTTACTTCTTCTCGCTATCTTGATGTGTTTCACAGACAACGTTGATTTGGGTACAGCTTGTGGAAAGTACTTCCGTGTTTCTTGTTTGAGCATCGTTGATCCTGGTAAAACAACAAAATTACTTTCTTACAGATTAAACTATTGGTTCTTCATTGATCTATCAATAGTCTAAAGTTCCTACGAATGATTTTGTGTGTTTGACTTGTTACAGGTGATTCTGACATTATCAAGTCAATTCCTGGTGAGCAGTGATACAAATTTCGATTTTAATCTTCCTGGATTTTTATCCACTTTTGTATTGGAGCCTCTCAAATTTTATGAGCAAAAGATATTTATGTTTTTCTTTATATATGAAGAATCGGTTTAGAAAATTCTATCAAAGGTGGAAGCAATACAAAATTACACCCATTCTCGCATCATGAGATTTAACAATACTTGGTTAATCTTGTATTTGCGTAGTTGCCCCTCCTTTTGTTCTATAATTATGATTTTGCTCCTCGTATTCCAATATTTGATGAATTTACCCTTCGGTTGTTCCATGTATATGGTTTTGCCCTCCGGTTGGTCTATATCTATATTATTATATATGAAGAAAAAAATCATACTTGGGGCTTTCCCATTAATTTGATTATAAAGGGTACTCTCTAAAAAACCGTCTAAATTACATTCCAACGAGTATTTTTTTGGCCAAAATATTATTATTTCGTTTAATTTATGTTAGTTGGGCTTGAATTCTTTGTGTGTGTTTGGGCTTCAAGCTATTCAAAACATAGCCCATAAAATATAGTCAGCTGATGTAAAACCGTAATTAGTATGCCAATCCAATAAATTATAACCTAATAATTGGGAAAATGGTCATTTTAATTACGAATTCTTTAGTTTGCACCATTTTAAATACGAACTCTTTATTGAGCAAAAAAAATATAGACTTGAGTTGACTAAGACATTTTAGATATACAATTAGTCAACAGTAATATTTGATTAAGAGCCATTAAGCGACGTCTACTGTAAACGTTAATTAAAACGATCCAGATTTACAAACAGAGCAAAATAAAAAAACCCCCAAAATCGAATTCTCAAATCCCTAATTTCTCATCTTTCTCATCTCTCTTCTTCGATCTTCCGCTCTCCCATTTTGCTTTTTTGTGTCGATCGATTCCGAAATATGAGAAGAAAGAAGCTTGCGGTACGATGAAAGCCAAACCCGAGATTGAGTGATGAAGTTGAACCCGAGATTGTACCCGATAATGATTGTGAAGTGGTTAAAGATGGTGATGATGAGTTCGAGGAAGATAATGGTAATGGGAATGATGAGAATGACGAGGACGAAGAGCCTAAAGTTGTACAAAGAGCCTGCATTTCTTCTCTTTTGATTTTGCGTTTCATGTTGTTTGGAAGACAAACTGAAGTATCAGTTAGATTTTAAGTGATTGTAAGATAATTTGGGATTGTATCTCCAATTTTAAGATAATGTGATCTGAGTTTCAATTTGGCTAAATTGAGTTTGGTTAAATTGGCAAAACAGAGACGTATTCAGACAGAGGCTAAGTAGCAACAAACAAAGAAACATAGATATATTGAACAAAAGAAGCAACAAAGGGATAGCTTGTTTTCCCATCAAAAGCAAACACAAACATAGTTTGGAACAAAGTTTGGAACAAAAGAAGACGCAACAAAGGGATAGCTTGTTTTCCCATCAAAAACAAACACAAACATAGTTTGGAACAAAAGAAAGACATAAGAAACTAGGCCATCTCATGAAGGTCCTTGTGATCCTTGTGATGGTCCGATGTGTGATCCTTGTGATGGTGCCATTAGTGATCCTTGTGATGCAGCCGTTTGTGAAAAATGTGGAGCCCTTTCCTGAGCCCCTTCCTGTGTATAAACCGTTTAAACCAAATAAGAGGTAATCAAATATTGTGTAAGAACCAGTCAAACAAATACATGAAACAATGTGAACACAAACAAACCTGAATTTTCCTTGGTCTTCCCCTTCCCCTTGGCATCTTTGGTTGAGTAGGGATATATTGATTTTTACAACTCAGCTTATTATGCCTTTCTTGTTGACAGTTTGAACATTTCATTTCACGATTCTCACGTGTTAACTTTGTCTGGCTTGAAGATGATGCAGTTTCAAATCGTCCCTTCTTCCTAGCATGGTTATTTGGTCTGCCTCGATTGCCTTTCATATTTCCAGGTGGCAAGACACCTAACCTATTCGTTATAGGCCAGTTTAACTTACCTTCCACAGGCTCAATACTCTCTTCATAAGTCTTTCTCCACATTTGAGTGGTGTAATACTCAGAGACAAAATCAGAAACATGTTGCTTTTTTGCTATGATAACAGAAGCAACATAAGCGCAAGGTATGCCAACCAACTGCCACTTCCCACATCCACAAGTTTTCAGGTTCATGTCCACTCTAAAACCACAACCATAAAGTTCTACCTCATGTCGATCTCCTGTGGCCATATACCTAATGTAATCCTTAGACTTAGTTTTAGCATCTTCTATTTCAGTGTGTGCATTCTTTGTGAACCTTGTCTTTAACCTATTGGAAATAATGGACCTCTTCACAGTACGCTCCATAGTTTGTCTCCTAATAGTCTCTAATAGTTCTAATAGTGGTTTTCTCCTTGCTTCACAAATGGTTCTATTGAAAGACTCATTCAGATTGTTTAAGATATCATAGCAGAAGGAACCAACCCTAAAGAATGCTCTAGACCATGATTGAGGATTAGTTTTTTGGAGAGAATCATACGCACCTTTATTATACTTCTTCAATGCTTCCATATTCTCATGAAACTGTCCTTGGGTGTACGATATTGCTATTTTCCAAAACCGACGCTCTAGTTCTCTATCTGAGGTATCTCTCCTCCAATTTCCTAGGATATGTCTAGCACATAGACGATGTTCACCTTGAGGAAGAACATTATGAATAGCTTTCACCAAACCCTGAAAAGAAGCAACATAAATAAGTATATTAATTACAAAATATAACAATATAAGCACAATCAAGCTTAATTGATACTAACATGTTGTTTGTCTGATATTATTGTGTCCCTATTGCCATCACCAAGTCTCAAGTCATGCCTGATATGTCTAAGAAACCAGTCCCAATTATCATCATTCTCCATCTCCACTACTGCCCATGAAATAGGAATTATCCTATTATCTCCATCTCTTCCAACTGCAGCTAATAGATGCCCTTTTATATCCCACTCTAGAAAAGCACCATCCAATCCTATGATAGGTCTACAAGTATTCAACCAAGCATCTTTCTGTGCTTTAAAACAAACAAAGATACAATCAAACCTCTGTTTGCTTCCAGGAGTTGGCCCTGGAATAGTCTCAATATCCAAAGTAGTTCCAGGATTAGATCTCTTGATCTCTGCTTCATAATCCCAAATCTGAGAGAAATGAGCTTCATGATTAGCTTGTCTTTGTTTGAACAACTTTGTCTTTACTTTCCAACATTGATCCTCAGTGACAATCAGATTGTAGTTCCTCTTGATCTCATCAACCATCTCACGAGGAAGAAACTTTGGATTCACTCTCAACTTCTCATCAAACAGTTGCGCGATTGTTGATCTCTTCAACAACTTGGAGTATCCTAATTTCACACAAACATGCTCATTCACAAACCTTTTAACCTGGAGTTTGTGTTTCTTCTTTTCATATGAGCAGTAAATCTTCAAAGGACAATCATCCACTTTGTTAGAGCAAATCGCACCAATCTTGTCCTCATTAGATAAGTAGTATTTGATATCGTATCCAGTCTTAAGAGAATACCTAAGCAATGCTGACTTGAATTCAAAAGCGTCATTGAATGTTTTACCTAATGTTAGAAGAACACTAGGATCTTGCTTGTCTTCCCTACGCGCATACTCCTATGTCTCCCCTTCATCATCTAATGACAACGCATCTGGAATCTTGTCGTCATCCCAGATATCGTCTCCACCACTATCTGCATCACTTTCCTTTACATCATATCTCAGAGCTTCTCCAATCTCTCTTTTAAGACCGCATTCACTTCTTCTACACTAGGTACAACTTTAGGTTCTTTGTCCTCGTCATTCTCATCATTCCCATTACCATTATCTTCCTCGAACTCATCATCACCATCTTCAACCACTTCACAATCATTATCAGGTACAATCTCGGGTTCAACTTCATCATTCAATCTCGGGTTTGGCTTTCGTCATACCGCAAGCTTCTTTCTTCTCATATTTTGGAATCGATCGACACAAAAAAAGCAAAAAGAGGAGAACGGAAGATCGAAGAAGAGAGATGAGAAAGATGAGAAATTAGGGATTTGAGAATTCGATTTTGGGGGTTTTCTTATTTTGCTCTGTTTGTAAAACTGGGTCGTTTTAATTAACGTTTACAGTATACGTCGCTTAACGGCTCTTAATCAAATATTACTGTTGATTAATTGTATATTTAAAATGTCTTAGTCAACTCAAGTCTGTATTTGTTTTGGCTCACTAAAGAGTTCGTATTTAAAATGGTGCAAACTGGAGAGTTCGTAATTAAAATGACCATTTTCCCCCTAATAATTCAACCGAAAGAGAAAATCTATAAAAATATTATAAACCCTAGGTTGTAGACAACGATTGTGACTTTTTTGTTCTTCCTTTTGTATTGTGGTGATTTTCGGTGGTTGTGGGTATGGTTTGGTGCGACGAAGTTCTGGATTTGTTCTCGTAGAGATGTGTAAAAAACGAGGCAATCTGCATTAGATTCTTTGATTGCGAGTAGGGAAGGGCTATTAGTTGGTTTTGTCTATGGATTAGTTAGGAATTTGAGATTTTCTCTATTGATCAATTCGTTTTTGATTTTTTTAGAAGAAGAACATGGTGTTTGAGATTCTATATCTGGAATTTTCCATGGCCTGCCATAGCTTTTTTTTGGAGAGCAACATGACAGGCGAGTTCTTTGATATGCAAAATTCTGCAAATGGTGTTTTATTTTGTTGGGATGTGAAGATTTTGTGGCACTTATGTACAAAGACGGAGCTCTTTCTTGGCTATGATCTCTGTAGATTCTGACAACTCACACGGGCATTACAACTCTCTCCCACTAACCTAGATTCAACCTCAAATCACGTAATACCGAATCACTACGGTCAACATTCCTGGCCAACCCGGCCAGCACCACCCGAGATCAACACTCCCAATTTCTAAGGTCTGCATCCAATCCTATGCTCATAGCCACGTTCAAACATTGATTACTCTTAACTCATAACCATACCACTCACACTCTCAGAAAACATCCTTTGAACTATCGGTGTACAGGGAAATCCTCATCCCATCAAGAGAAATCCTCATCTCTCAGTACTACTAAGGGAAATCCTCATCCCTTAGTAACATAGAGGGAAATCCTCATCCCTCAGTAACATAAAGGAAAATCCTCATCTTTCCTAGAGAAATCTTCATCTCCTAGTGAGTTATTCGGGGAAATCTTCATCCCCTAGAGCAATCAGTTCTTAACGCCTATTAACATCTCCGACTAGAACTACCTCCTGTGGTCCTAAACTGACATCCCAATATCTCGGAATATCATCTCATCCCTGAGCAATCCTTAGGTCAACTCTAAACAACCCAATCGCTCACTGTGTTTTACTAAAGTCTCTCGGAAATAGACAAGTTCTAAATTCTCATAAAACTTCTATTTCTAGACCCCAAAAAACACACATAATTCCATGACAACACAAGTCACACCAAAAGAAATACACATCTTATAAATCCTAACCATAAGACATACCCATCTTATAAATCTCAAAATGTAATAATCTTTAAATCTCCAAACAAAAATACATAATCCAAAACCACATAGGAACACTGCTAAACTCTGAAACTGAAAACCACAAAGACAAACTCAAGCCTCGACTTGTTTCTCGTACCACTTCTTGAACTATTCCTTCATCTTAGCCTCTGGTTTCCAAGTTTCCTCCTCAACACCGTCACAGTCCCATAAGACTCTCATCAACGAAATCTTCTTCCGGCACAAAACCTTGAGTCTTTTCTCGAGAATCCTCACAGGTCTCGCCTCTAAAGTCATATTAGGTTGAAGATCTACCGGAATCTTAACCACTACCTCCTCAGGCTTATGCAGACAGTTCCTCAACATCGACACATGGAAGACCCTTTCATAAACGAAGGTAACTCCAACCGATAAGCAATTGGTCCCACCCATTCCTCAATCTTGAACGGACCCATAAACCTCAGACTCAGCTTATTCTCATAAATGGATCTGTTAGGACCCCTCAACATCGCCATCTTGAGATACACTCTATCTCATACCTCAAACTCTAACTCCTTCTTCCTCTTATCAGCATAACTCCTCTGCCGATCTTGAGCCTCCTTCATGTTCAGCTTCAAAATACGGATCTTCTCCGTCGTTTTCTTAACAAAATCTGCACCATACATGCTCCTCTCCCCCACTTGGGTCCGCATAAAGGTGTACGACATGGCCTCTCATACAACGCCTCATAAGGAGCCATACCAATACTCGCCTAGTAGTTGTTATTATACGCAAACTCTACCAAGTTCAAGTGATCTTCCCAATGACCACCATAATCTAGCACACACATCCTCAGCAAATCCTCGAGTGGGTGACACGTCCTCTCAGATTGCCCATCCGTCTGAGGATGATAAGCAGTACTCGTATGCACTTTAGTGCCCATCTCAGCTTGAAAAGCTCCCTGTGTGACACGATACTTGTTAGCACTCCACGCAGCCTCACTATCTTCCGTACATATTTTGTAACCAAGACCACTGCTCTATAGGTCTTCTTAATAGCCAGAAAATGTGGCTACTTAGTCACACGATCCACAATCACCCAGATAGTATCAAAAGTCCACAAAACTGGGAGTTATACCAAAAAATCCATGGTAATCATATCCTACTTTCACTAACTGGCACACATTGCAAACTGCGACCCAGTTAGGATCATCTTTCTTCATCTCGACCTAGTGATAATACCGTTTCAGATCTCGGTACATCTTAGTCGCTCCAGGTTGAATAGACAACATGCTCGCATAAGCCTTTCTTAGAATCTCCTGCCTCAAACCCTCATCCTTAGGCACACAAACTCGCTCGTTCACAAGAATCGTCCCATTCGCCGAGACCTGATACTCAGTACCTGCAACCTTGGAAGCATCGATCAACCTCTAATCCTCTTCCTGAGCTACTCAAATCCTCCACAAAAAGTCTGCTTGATTAGCTGCCTCCAACCCCAAAGGCTCTTATGAGATAACACATAACTTCAAAGTGCTCATCTCAGTCACCAAGGCCTCCATATTCTGCTCCTGAGCCAAAGCAACTTTCTTCCGACTCACAGCATCTGTAACCAGATTAGCTTTACCAAGATGGTAACTAATCTCCAGATCATAATCTGCTACCACCTCCAACCATCGCATGTGCCTCTAGTTCAGCTCTTGCTGAGTAAAAAATACTTCAGACTCTTATGGTCTGTGAACACCTGAACCTTTCTGCCATAAAAATAAGATCTCCAAATCTTCAAAGCAAAAATCACCGAAACTAACTCAAGATCATGGGTAGGGTAGATGCCCTCGTGCTTTCTCAACTTCCTTGAAGCATAAGCAATTAAAGTACCCTACGGTATCTGTATACACCACGTAAGGCTCACCCGGCTCTGGCAACGCCAATACTGGTGTAGTAGTGAATATCTCCTCTAGCTTTGAGAAAATCTCTCCGCAAGCCGAAGACCACATAAAAGGAACATCTTTCTCTGTCAGCTTCGTCATCGACTGAGCCATACTCGTGAAACCCTTGACGAATCTCCTGTAGTAACCTGCCAAACCGAGAAAACTCCTGATCTCTTTGGCATTCCTCGGTCTGTGCCACTCTTTGATAGCCTATATCTTTGCCGGATCCACATATACTCCATCTGCAGCGAGAAAATCCATCTCCTGCTGCCAAAAATTTCACTTGCTCAACTTTGCATACAGCTTCTGCTTTCGCAGCTTCTTCAGATCCACTGTTAGATGTAACTCGTGCTCCTTAGGACTCCTCAAATATACTAGAATATCATCTATAAAGATGATCACAAACTCATCCAGATACTCCTGAAAGACCCCGTTCATTAGCCACATAAACGCTGGTTGTGCATTAGTCAATTTGAATGGCATCACCACAAACTCGAAATGCCCATATCTTGTCCTGAAAGCAGTCTTCCTTACATCTACCTCATCGATAGGAATTTAATGGTAACCCAATGCCAAATCTATGTTGGAGAACCAAGTAGCTCCTCTTAGCTGATCCAATAGTTCATCAATCCATGGTAGATGATACGTTTTCTTCACATTGACTCGATTAAGTCCTCAAAAATCAATGCATAACCAGAAAATCCAATCCTTCTTCTTCACAAACAACACCGGCGCTCCCCACAGTGAACTGTTAGGATGGATAAATCCTTTACCCAATAGATCATCCAGCTGCTTCTTCAGCTCTACGAACTCTGCTAGAGCCATTCTATAAGGCGCTTTGGATATTTGAGTCGTCCCGGACTCTAACTCAATCGTGAAAGGATCAGACCAAGACGGCAGTAATCCCTGCAACGACCAAAAAACATCCTCGAAGTCCTGAAAAACCCAAATATCTCCAACAGCCTCTAGCATAACAATCATCGCCAAATATGCCTCGCAACCCTTCTCAATCATCTTCTTAGCCTGAATCGTCGAGATCACAAAACTCCGAGAAATCAGCCTCACTCCCTGATAAACCAACTTTCCAGCCTCTCGTTCAAAAATAACTCATCCCCGATGACAATCCAGATGAATTTTGTATCGATCCAGCCAATCCATACCTAGAATGACATTGTACAGCTCCACATGACTAATAATCACCTCTGCTAGCATAGACTCTCCAACCACATGAATATCTACGCCTCGAGCCTGACCAAGAGTAGCTAAAAACTTTCCACCAGCAACTTTAACTACTCCCAGCTGCTCATCGGAATTGCTCCGGATACTGCTGTTCTCGGCATGCTCTAGAGTGATGAAGCAATTCGTAGCTCTGGAATCAAACAAAACATGGGACTTAAAACCGCTCACTACTAAAGTCCTTGCACAAACCCCATGTGCTTAAGAACCCTAAGATTCTATCACAGAACTAACGAATTCCAAAACAGACAAAAATTCTTTAACAACTAGAATTTACCAAATCAAGTTTTGAGATTTACTTGTGATCGGCCTAGCGCTTGACCCACCTGCCTCCACTGAAGTGTACACCCGCGATGCTACTCCAATCTGCGCCACCGGCTGTACTGTTGCCACTGCTATCTGCTGCAGCTTGGGACATTTTGGCTTGATATGCCCCGTCTCTCTATAGTGGTAACAAACCCGAGTGTCCCAAGCTTCGTCCTTCCTAACACAGCTCGCCAACCTGTGATCCATGCTCCCACACCCGTAGCATCCCAGACCACTCTGACCTCTCTGACTTGACCACGAAGTGTCCTCCTACTTCCTCTTCTGACTTTGCGCAGGCTTGCCGCCCTTGCTCGGAACCATCTGTTGTTGTGGTCTTCTCTGCTAAACAGGCCCATTGACCACCACATCCCCTGCTCCCTCAGATCCCCCTCTATCGCCGCAACCGTCTCAACCAACTCCGCCCTTGGGGTGAACCTACTCATTTGACAACGAGTCCTCACATCATGTCGAAGTCCTCTCAAGAACCTCTTCATGAGTCGGTTAAACTCCACGTCGAACTCACGAACTGACGGTCATGAACTCTAACCGATCCACCGCCCCAGCGGGAAGAACTTGGCATTAAACTTAGCCAAAAAAGTCCTCCCAGACCATCTCTGCTTGAACTCTCCTGGCCACAACACCCCTCCACCAGATATGTGCATCATCATCAAGGTAATGAACTACCAGATCCGCCCGGCATCCCTCTGCACACCTGATAGAGCGAAAATTAAGCTTCAACCTCATCCTCCACTCATCAGCCTCCTTAGGTTTGGCACCTCCCGAGAAAAATCCCGTGCCAATCTTGGCACCTCCTAAAGAGGCTAAAAAAAGTATATATAGGTCTAGGGTCTTCTAAGGTTTGGTTTAGGGCAAAAGAATCTTTTAGGTTGAAACTGCTCCAAACACCGGTCCTAACAACGGTCAAGAAACACGACCGGTGCTAGGCCTAAAAGTGCCTTGTTGCATGCTCGAATTGGGCTAGAACATCGGTCCACGGACTGGCCCGATGCTTGACTCGTTTTTCCACTTGCTTCATCTCCGAGGTAGTTTGACATGTCTTTACTACTGCCAGTGTATCTTCCAAACTATAGCTCCAAATGATATAATTAAAACTCAATTATGAATTTAACTCAAAGCTCTATCTTACCACCAAGTTTCAACCAATTCCAAGCTGATTGTATCCTCCGTTTACTTCTAAACTTCTAGCGTATATGTTCTGTCCAACTTGGTAGAATACTGAATCCTGTGAATTTTGGCTTGTGAAAGTTGATGTAGCTTGGTCTACACCTCTTTTGGCTCTTTTAGCTCCTTTTTGCTTGATTTCCCTGTTAAGACTCTTAAACTACAAATACGTGGAAAACTACCTCTTTTGGCAGAAAATCTTATTAAAGTGCATAGAAAGTATAGTAAACTAGATAGTAAAAGTGGTAAAACATGGGATATATCAACTCTCCCAGACTTAAAGCTTGCTTGCCCTCAAGCAAAATTCAAGAATAGAAAAGAGGTTTGAAAACGCCGGAACTCGCATATCCTTTGGATCATTGCCTTGAAATCGAAACATGTATTCCACATGTAAACAAGATCAACTCCTAGACATTCTCATCGTCTTCCATCATGACTTTCGAAAATCTCTGTCCCTGCAAAAATCTCAACTTCAACTTATATGACTCGTTCTTTCCTCATCAAAGATATCATTAAGGGTAGACAACGCTAGTTAATAGGTAAAGCTGATTTTAGTGGTGAGGTTAAGAGTATTATATAAAATCACAAGAGAACATGGACCTATTGATGTCCACAATTTCCCAACCACTTTCTTCACGTCTTTCTCCCCCATACTTAAATGTTTCTCCGGGAATCACCGTAAATCTCTTTAACTCATCTCTTCATTTGTATCATGACATTACTTGGGTATTCTTTGGCCATAAGCCTCTTTAGAACAACCGTTCTCTTTTCCCTAAGATTTTTTTCTTTTTCTTTTTCTTTTTCTTTTTTCTTTTTTTTTTTTTTTTTTTTTTTTTTCTTTTTTCTTTTGAAAAAAGAAAAACGGTATCTCTTTGATACGAGTCAAGCATAGGCATGAAATATTACCATGTTTTAAACATCCAAAGAATGGCCAAGCTCTTTGAAATTTGTTCTTTGTACTCCACCATTATTTACCGAATCGTCGCATATCTAACGATTGGAAAATTGCGTCGATCCTTTTCTCTCTGACGTTTTTTCACATATCTGCAAATATAAAATGAAAAGAGAGTGCATGAGGTCTGGAAAGAGGTAGAGGGTTTTAGGTAGGGTACCAACTAAAGATGAGTTGGTCATTCATTGACAATAAAGAGTGGTAAAAGATGATAAGATGCCATGAATGTGTGATTCATTTACTTGATCTAACATCTTTAATAAGAAACAATCAAAAAACATATTAGTAGTCCAACATATAGAGTCAAAATCATATCCATCGAAACCAATGCAAGTAGAAACTTTCTGGAACGAAGTTCAATTATGAGGTTTCTGAATCAATTGTCCTGAACAAACCTTGTAACAATAGTTACTTGGTCTTTGAAATCAAAACGTTAGTTTTTAGAAAAGTGTCATAATTCCCAACTTGTTTTGACTCAATAAAAACGTTTTTTAGAAAATAAAAGTTGAAAATACTTGACAACATAAAAACCAAACAGGAGCAAACGTGTTAGTAAACAACAATTCCCCAGACTTAACTTACACCATCCCTGGTATAAAATTAAATCAAATTAAGGGAGTAATGATGGAAACAAAAATGAAATTGAAAATTAAAAAGTTAGAGAATATAACGAAGTTATCAGTTTAGACATAAGTCTTGAAGGTTGGTTTGAAGCATCTTTGAACTCGGCTGCGTCCAGGGGTGAATTAACACTCCCAAATGGTTCCTTACGTCTTTAGGAACAGTTCTTTTCAGTGCTCCAACAGCTGGTTCCACACGGTTTGAAAATTGGCCCATGGTATAGTGACTTTGGTCACCGGAAGAAGCTCGTAGGGCTATCTTTCAATCCGTGAATTATTCCTTGACCCATGATGAAAATTCACCGAGTTATAGGTCTTTTCAAGCTCCTCGTGAAGTTTCAGCGCTTTGTCTCGAACAGTTTTGCGTATGGTCCTTGAATGGGGCGATTCGACTTGCCGAAAATATATGTATCGAGCCATCTGCAAAACAGTAATTTCTCGAGCCATTTTGAAACCCCATAAGAAAACATGATATTTTAGATCCTTTGGTAAAGTTCAAGGGCTGTTGCTCGAGTGGTTTGGTAGATATCCCATAAAAGTGTTTGTTATTGTCCATTTGTGAGCTATGATCGGAAAATCTGGAAATTGACTCGAACAAACTGGATTTTCTTCAACCTTAGTCATTTTGTGTCCCAAGAATGGTATGATAAGACGTGGTGTCCCTTGATTCTTCTCTTTTGTTCACATATCGTTTAAACTGTGCGGATCATACTTTAGACGATTGAATCATGCATCCACAACAAAATGTCTTTAGTCAATCCCGCTTAAGTACAAAATATTCTTGCAAAAACACTTGAAATCACTTATTAAATTCTTCTTCGATCTAGATCACTCAAGAGGTATATTGAGGTCTAGCTCCAAGATTTCATAGGATAAATCATAAAAAAAAAAAAAAATCCTAGAAAAGAATCTAATTTGATTAAAAAAAATGGCAGAATTTGAAAACGAAGAATAGTTTGTTAAGATGTGAAACTCATTTATAAAGTAAATTAATCTAACCAAAAACTAACCAAAAATATCAATATTAAAAATGCAAAACTTCATGAATCAATAAATCCATCAAAATTTAGTTTAATGAATGATATAGATGAATAATGATAATTTATGAAAATGAAAAATTAAAACTAAATTTGGTTCATAATATTTTTGATTTTAAAACTTAGTTTAAATAAATAAAAGAGAAAAAGAAAAACTTACCTTTTATGGACCATGGTTCGAACCATATGGTTCAAGGGGCATGAAACGTGACGCGGTTAGGTGGAACACGAGCAAGGGTGGGCTGGGTCAGTGGTGGTACATGGAAAGGAATGCGGGAAGGTGGTGTAGGACGTGAGAAGGTCGTGACACTGTTTGTGACACCGGTTAGCGTACTCGTCCGGTGTTTGGGACCTATAGTACGCGGTGCATGGACTGAGTTGGGGCGCGATGGGGCATGGGACGTGAAAAGCTGGGCAGGGACGCAGCACATGTTGCAGGTTGAGGCAACAATCAAGGCCAACACCGGTCGAAGCACCGGTCTTCCTGCGTGCGTGACCGGTGTTTGGAGGACATGGGGCGCGGGTCAAAATTTCTCGGCTCGGGGCACTTTCGATCAAACACCGGTCGCGATATTCGACCGGTACTGAGACCGAGTGGGATGCGGGCTGAGGACCTAATACCGGATGGTGATACCGGTCAGCGGATTCACCCGGTACTTGAGATAACAGTCAATTTCATTGCCCGGTGTTCATGCGTTTTGCCTGTTGTTTTTCCTTTGGTTTCTCTCTGTGTACACCTCAGATTTGAGATCTGAAATATGTCCTGTAATCTTGAGACTTCCGTCTTTCCAACGGTATGAAGATCATATTATGGTTTGATATATCATGGTTTTTACCCGTTTTTGACAATGATATAAGTCATTTTCATATAGTCTTTTTGGTATTTTTCGGGTCTTTTGGAGTCTTTGTAGGTTAATGGGCGATTGGAGCTTAATGGGAGCTTTTGGAGCATTGCAAAAAGAACAGCCAAAGTGACCAAATCGGAGACAAACATTAGAGCTTGTGTCGATCGACACACATGTCTGATACAAGAAGAATTGAGTTTTCAAGCTTGTTGATCGACATAAGAATATGTGTCGATCGACGATCATGCCCGACGTGAAGATTGAAGAATTTCTTCTTTTGCCCAAGAAGCCCAAAAGTTTACAGGAAAGCCTAATCTGATTTTTAGACTTTATATATAGTTTTTCTTTAGGTTTTCATGTTGTTATCTTGTTTTTAATTAAGACTTGGAGATTTAGAGATTTGGAGAGCTTTTGGGAGAGATTTCTAGACTTCAGACTTTCAGATTTTAAACACTTTGTATCTCTTACTCTATCTTTTTTATGCAATTTTATTCATTCATAATCTATGTCTGAGTAGTTTGTTAGTTAGGTTTTGGGAAATTCAAGGGTTTGATGAGAAATCGTTATGATTGAATTACTGTTAGGATTTATCTTTTTGTTCATCATCTAGATTGCTTTAACTCTGATTTTAGGATTGATCAACTGAAATTGGAAACCCTAGGTTTCCTTAATAGATGCGAAAGTATTATTAACAACCTGACATAATCTTAGATGAGCAAAATTATCTATTCGCAAAGAAATTTGGCTTAGTAATTTTGTGAACAATTGAACTTGATCTTAATGCTTAACTTTATTCACTAAGTTTGCAAAGAAATTTGGAATTTAGGGATTTAGTCATAGAAAATCTCTGCAACGAAAGTTGATTGGTTTTATATCCGTGTTTGAGTTCTAGAACTGCGTTTAATCAAATCCTGACAGTCTTTTATCCATGATTTCGATTCATTCCTGCGAATTACCCATAGCCTAACTCCTTTGTCTCATTTGAATTTTAAGAACCTTGATAATCTCCACTTGTTTACTTTGCTATTTTTATTATATTCATACATATTTACTTAGCATAATTTGAATTCATTAGTTGATTGTGTGATTTGATTCCCTGTGGATTCGACCCTTAAGTACTACTACGATCTCTTAATTTGAGAGAGTAACTCAGGGTAAATTTGAGCATATCAAATTTTGGCACCGCTGCCGGAGACTCGATTTTTGATACTAGAATTTTGTCTAAGTTTTTTTTTTTTTGTTACTTACTTGTTCTTTTCTCTTTGTCCTGTGTGTTTCAGGTTTATGCCCAATCGCGTTACCAGAAGCAATCAGAACGAAGAGCTAGGTGATCTCAATTTTGAGATTGGAAAGTTAGAGCGAGCTAACCGAGCAGCGAGAAAAACAGCCAAGATGAATCTGTTAGTTCTTATCAGAGGTGAAGATGGGTTTCTTCAAGATACTGAGGCTCGCAGAGAATGGAATTGTGATTGTGGAGGAGCATGAGCAAAATATTATGCAGTGCCAAGAGCCAGCTGGGCGTGGGCGCATTCTGGGAGAGTACAACAGACCTGACGAGTTTTATGCCAACAGGGCAATGATTCGTCCTCCTGCTTTCCCGAGGAATGATTTTGAGTTGAAGCCTGCTTACTTCGCACTTGTGGCTCAGCACTCGTTCCATGGTCTTTCCTTTGAGCACCCCATGGACCATATTGAGCGGTTTGAGGACTTAGCATCTAGCATTAAGGCAAATGGAGTGTCTAGCGATTACCTCTACTACAAGTTTTTCTCCTACTCTCTTGGTGGGGAAGCAGCTTACTGGTTGAAACAGCTGGAGCCGGGCTCGCTGACTACTTGGGAGGACACCAAGAATGCCTTCCTCAACAATTTCTTTGATGAGGCAAGGTCTGAGGATTTGAGGACTAAGATCTCTACTTTCAATCAAGGACCAACTGAGGCATTCAAGGCTTCCTGGTGAGATTCAAGGCCTACCAGAGAGATTGTCCTCATCACGGGTTCAGTGATGTGCAGTTGTTGGGTATCTTCTTCAGAGGTATTGATTGGAGGTATTAGATGGCTCTGGAACTTGCTAGCAATGGAAACTTTAACACTAGATATCCGAAGGATGCACTGGTGCTTATTGATAACTTGGCTTCTAGCAATAGTACCAAGAACATAGACTTCAAGAGGAAGAAGCTTGGTTGGAACATGGATGGAAGTCAGATTGCTGAGGTGAAGGCTAAGTTAGACTCTGTGCATAACCTTCTAGTGGGGAAGAAGTCAGTTCAGTTTGCTGCAGAAGTGGAGACTTTCGAGCCAGAAGAAAGAGATGTGAACTACATCAATGGAACTGATTATCAGGGTCAGAGGTTTGGTAATCAACAAGGGTATCAGAAAAATGATTTCCAGAAGCCTTTTCAGAGCAACAACTACCAAAGGAATTATGGTTCTTCTTCTTACCAGAAGCCTCCTGCTCAATCTTCTGATAGTGAGATGAAGTCTATGCTGGAGCAGATTCTAGAGGGTCAACAGAAGATGACAGTGAGCATCAATGGGAAGATGGATGCCATGTACTCTGATCTGAATGGAAAAATTGAGGCTCTCAATCTCCATGTGAAGAAGCTAGACACTCAAGTTGCTCAAACCGCAGAGAATGTTCGAAGGCAAGAGGGATTTCTCCCAGCCAAGACGGAAACAAACCCGAGACTACACGTTAATTCGATCACTTTGGGGTGCGAAACAGAGGCTGAACAAGCTTTGGAGAAGGCTCTTAATGCATGGCAAATCATGAAGAACCAAGAGGAGGTTGAAGGAGACGAGATTTATGTTATAGACTCTGTATCGATCGACACAGAGCCGGTGTGTCGATCGACACAGGTCAAAAATCTTGACACAGGAAAATACGCAATCAGACTTGCATCGACCGCGATCGACACAAAGCTCGACATAAGCTCGACACAGAAGTCTTGTGTCGATCGACACAAAACTTGTGTCGATCGACACACTACCCAGAAGAGTCCAACTTCGTTTAAGACTTCGGTTCAAGCAGAGGAAAGAGTTTACAAGCCCAATATTCCATACCCATCGGCTATTCGAGTCAAAGCACCAGAAGAAAAAGGGAGACATGCTCAACCACCGCTGAGAAAGTTGCAAAAGATTGAAGATCCAGGGATGTTCGTTGTTCCTTGCTCAATCAACGGTATGGAATTAAGGAATTCTCTCTGTGACAGTGGAGCTAATGTGAATGTCATATCTTAGGCTATTACAAAGAAGCTAGGGATTTTGGATCTACAACCTTCAAGGATATCTATCGTGCTTACTGACGGTTTTTCTACGACTTCTAAAGGGTTCATTCCTGACTTGACGCTTCAAGTAGGAGATTGTCTGGTTCCTGCAGATTTCCACATTATGGAGTTGAAAAAGGGTAGCAATAAACCATTGGTTCTTGGTGTATCCTTCCTTGCAACTATGGGAGCGATTGTAGATATTTCTAATCAACGAATCTCCTTCTCCAAGATCAACAAGAATATCTTCTACCCTTCAGTTCATGTCATAGAGAATTCGTGTATGACCATTACTAATGGAGGAAAGCCGAGTTTAGACCCTAGAGGCGATATGAAGAAGATCCCATGTGCTTCCCCTTCGACTCTCATCTCTCCGCGATCTGATGGAGACTTGACTACCTACAAAGTGAAGCGCAAAAAGACTTCCAAACCTTTCTCCAAGTTCAGAATCATCATCCCCTTAGAGTTGAGGGAGAAAAGAGGGTAGTTGTTCAAGAGATACTGCAAAACACCATGAAGCTTTTCCATGGTGTTGTTCCTTGGAAGACTGGAGGTGGAGAGCGATCAAATGCAAGGTTATCAACGGATGAGGGAGACATAAGGCCCCTCAAAGATCCACCAAAAACCTAAGCCCCGACACAGTCAATCTAATGACTGAAAACAAGCGCTTAGTGGGAGGCAACCCACTGGTAAAAACTACTTATTTTCGTTTTATTTTTCTCTTTGTTTACTAACTTTTAGTTTTGGTTTTAAGTGTTTAAGGATTTCAGGATTTTATTAAAAAAAAAACAACTAGACGAGGAAACAACAGTGTGTCGATCGACACACCCTGCAACAGGTAAGTTCTCGTTCTTTTCATTTGGTGTTTTCTATTTCTTTTTCTGTTCTTTCACCAATTTCAGGTTTAATAACACTGGGGACAGTGTTGTTTAAGTCTGGGGGAGGTAGTTGCTAACTTTGTGTTTGCTTTTGAGAATCAGTTTAGAAACATTTTATTGAGTCAAAATAATCAGTTGGAAACGATGACCCTTCTTTTGTAGAAGTGGACTATCTCTTTCAATTGTGTGACCATGCTTCCAGGATCGATTTTAGAATCAGGCTAATAGGAAATCCTAAGGCTGACCAGTTAACTGGAGACAAACGTTACCTCCAGAATAATCCGCCGAATTCGAGCTACTCAACGGTCTTCTTTGTGATTGGTGTTCATAGGGCTTGACTCCTCGTTCATACATGACAAGTGCAATCTCTGTTGAAAGTGATAGTACTCCTCTCCCTTATCTAAAAAAAAAAAAAAAAGGGTGATATGATTTTCTATGAGTAGAAAGCCAGTGAGTCAGTACTCAAGAGATGATCACCCAGAGGCTCAAAAACAGTAGTCTGAGTCCCTTAGAATGGATGTAGAGGACGAGCGATCTCACGACCCTGTCTCCTCACAAGGAACAATAGTAGTGAAAGCACTGTTTTTGAGTTTTTGAACCGAATAAGTCTGGGAGAGAGAAAGAGTATAAAAGGTTGTATGGTTCACTTGTCACGGTATAGTATGGGAATGAGTCTAGAAGGTTCTTGGCATTGAGATCATCGAAGCCCAGCAATGATGACTTGCGAATTATGTTGAGAAGTGGTGGGTGAATTTGGGAGGCTGCGAATGTCTGTGGAGAAGTACATGGTGGTCTGATTTTGAGTTGGTTATGCATTAAGTGGCTTACTAGTTGAGAGGGTCGGTCCGGTGCTCCAAAGGAAGGTAAGTTTCTGCGTTTTCAAACCTCTTTCATATTCTTAGTTTATGTTTTGCTTGAGGGCAAACAAAGGCTAAGTCTGGGGGAGTTGATATATCATGGTTTTTACCCGTTTTTTACCATCATATAAGTCATTTTCATAGAGTCTTTTTGGTATTTTTTGGGTCTTTGGGAGTCTTTGTAGGTTAATGGGCGATTGGAGCTTAATGAGAGCTTTTGGATCATTTTGGAGCATTGCGAAAAGAAGAGCCAAAGTGACCAAATCGGAGACAAACATTGGAGCTTGTGTCGATCGACACAACCATGAGTGTCGATCGACACGCATGTCTGATACGAGAAGAATTGAGTTTTCAAGCGTGTCGATCGACATAAGACTGTGTGTCGATCGACACGGTCATGCCCAACGTGAAGATTAAAGAATTTCTTCTTTTGTCCAAGAAGCCCAATCCGATTTTTAGACGTTATATATAGGTTTTTTTTAGGCTTTCATGTTGTTATCTTGTTTTTAATTAAGACTTGGAGATTTAGAGATTTGGAGAGCTTTTGGGAGAGATTTCTAGACTTCAGACTTTCAGATTTCAAACCCTTTGTATCTCTTACTCTATCTCTTTTATGAAATTTTATTCATTCATAATGTTTACATCATCTATATCTGAGTAGTTTACTTGTTAGATTTTGGAGAATTCAAGGGTTTGATGAGAAATCGTTAGGATTGAATTACTATTAGGATTTATCTTTTTGTTCTTTATCTAGATTGCTTTAACTCTGATTTTAGGATTGATCAACTGAAATTGTAAACCCTAGGTTGCCTTAATAGATGCGAAAGTATTATTAACAACCTAACATAATCTTATATGAGCAAAATTATCTATTCGCAAAGAAATTTGGCTTAGTAATTTTGTGAACAATTGAACTTGATCTTAATGCTTGACTTTATTCACTAAGTTTGCAAAGAAATTTGGAATTTAGGGATTTAGTCATAGAAAATCTCTGCAACAAAAGTTGATTGGTTTTATATTCGTGTGTGAGTTCTAGACCTGCGCTTAATCAAATCCTGACAGTCTTTTATCCTTGATTTCGATTCATTCCTGCGAATTACCCATAGCCTAACTCCTTTATCTCATTTGAATTTTAAGAACCTTGATAATCACTCACTTGTTTACTTTGGTATTTTTATTACATTCATACATATTTACTTAGCATAATTTGAATTCATTAGTTGATTGTGTGATTTGATTCCATGTGGATTCGACCCCTAAGTACTACTACGATCTCTTAATTTGAGAGAGTAGCTCAGGGTAAATTTAAGCATATCATGGTTCTTTGTAGTTCGTGTTGAGAAAAGTTTGAAGTTGGCTCCTTACAGCTTCGTATCCTTCTTCTTCAGTCTTGGAAAATTGGTCATAACTTTCAAACCATAATAGAAAATTACGTTATGATTTTTCTAGTAGCTTTTAATGAATGTCTACTATTTTTCCACCAAATTTCAGAATTTTTTGGGTTGATAAGATACTCCTTTAGTAACTTGACCCGGAACAAGTCTTGTTCTATCTTCTTCTCTTCGTTCTTCTACAAAAACTCATTGCTTGTATTTTTATAATTTTTTTAAAAAAACCTAAAAAATTCCTAATTATAAAAAAAATGAGTAATAAAGATTTTTAAATTAAAATCATAATTAAAAAAATTAAATTAAAGACTCTAATAAATTTAAATCAAATCAAATATGGATTGTCTCCCATAAAGCGTTTGTTTTAAATCTTTTTGCTCGTCTCCTTTTCCCTTTAGGCTTGGGATAGAATTGGTATTCATTTAGCTTCTCGGCACTCTGGACTTGATGGTTTAAGTTTCCCTATTTTCATCTTGATGGCCTTCATGAAAAACCATTGCACCGGGAAAAAGTTTTATCGTATTGTTGACTTTTTCTTGGATGAATTCTTCACGTTTCTCCTTCAAATCCATGGGGATAATTATTCTGAACTTGAAGAAAAGTTTTGATGACGTTTTGAGCTTCACCTTGGCATGAACCACATCGTCTTTAAATTCCTTTGGTGCCAAAACCGAATTTGCAACACTTGGAGTCTCTTTGTCTTTTGTTTTTGTCGGTTTGACAATGTCCTTATGTATGGTTCGAGGGGCTAGATTTTCATGTCTTGGACCTTCTTTATGGCATCACCTTGTTCAATTTGAAACTTTTTATTAGTAGATATAATCATACAAAAAGAACTCTTACCTTGTAAGGCCGGATAGAAGACTCCTTTATTAAGGTTATTGAAAAAGATTTTGTGATTTGTAGAATCCACAAATGCCCCAACGAGTTCTAGGAATGGTGAACCAATGATCAAAGGCTTGTGAGGGTCCATATTTCATCTCCAAAACGTGGAAGCTTGTTCTAATATCATAGTCTCCAAGTTGCACGACTAGATTTGAGACGAAACCATGTGAGATTTTATGTAACGTTCGTGAACCAAAAAATGGATTTTGGTTGGGTGTCGATCAACACAGGGTGTGTGTGTCAATCGACACGAGTGTTTTGGACTTATGAGAAGTCGGGTTTTGGGCGTTATGTCGATCGACACGAGTGGAGTGTGTCGATCGACACGGGGTTAAATTGAACCGACAGGTTTAGTTTTTGTTCGCGCGGTTTGGCGATCAGTTTAGGGAACCCTAGGATTTGATATTTAAGAGAAAAAGGCGCATTGGGCCGTGTTTTGAGAAGAAAACAGAGAGAATTGGGAGAGGATCAGAAATCAGAGAGTTTGAGAGAGTTCTGGTGATTTTTTAGAAGGATTGATCGATTGAGGCTCGTTCGTGAGGCTTGCGAGCAAGGAGGATTGTTGCTGTGGCTGATTTCGGGTCTGTCAGGACAAAATCAGAGGCTGTTCATGTGTTCTTCGTGTGTTCTTTGTGTTCATCCTCTTTTCAATCCTTTTTTGAGGTTAGTGCGTGACCGTAGGTTTATCTGGGTAAGGGATTAGATGGAATATGATTGATTGTGGTTGTTTGGATTGGATTTCGTGTGTTTTGTGGATGAAATCGTGCAGAAGATCGACAGATCGCACATGGGTTTGAGCCATGAGAGGATAGGCTCGTTCCCAGTGTCTCCGATGTCGTGTCGATCGACACACTTGCTATGTGTCGATCGACACAAGTGCATTATGTCGATCGACACCACGGTGGTGTGTTGATCGACACAAGTGCAGTATGTCGATCGACACCTAGTGGTTGTGTCGATCGACACAGTTCTCCTGGACTGGTTCATTGTTTGATTGTTCATGTATGCTTGTTGTATGCTCATCCTGGTATTGTATCTCTTGCTTATGCTTGTGTGTATAACCTGTAGACGGGATGACCGCGTCGCTGAGTATTTGTGATAATACTCACGCAACTCTTTTTGACATGTGTTGCAGGTAAAGAGAAAATGTGATCGTGGAATAATGGCCGAAAAGAGCAGATGATCTAGTGTCTCGTATATAACGCCCGTGAACCAAAAAGTGGATTTTGGTTGGGTGTGTCGATCGACACAGGCGTGTTTGTCAATCGACACGGGTATTTTCGACTTGTGTGAAGTCAGATTTTTGGCGGGTGTCGATCGACACAGGTGGTGTGTGTCGATCGACACGAGTTGAAATTGGACCGACCGGTTTGGTTCCAATTACCCGGTTTGGTGGGCCGGTTTAGAGAACCCTAGGGTTCGATATTTAAGGGAGAACAGTGAGGTTTCGCCGACTTTTTCTTACAGAAATCAGAAATCAGAAAGAAAAAGGAGAATCAGAGAGTTTGAGTGAGTCCTGGTGATTTCTTGAGAAGGGTTGATCGTTCTTGAGCCTTGTGTTTGCATGGGAGGATATTAGGAACGAGGAGAGTTCGTTGTTGGGTCGATTTCGGGGCTGGGAAGGTGAAATCAGAGGCTGTTCGGGTGTTCTTCGTGTTCATCCTCTTTTTCTTCTCGAATCGAGGTGAGTGCGTGATTGTAGGCTTACATAAGTGTAAGGAATGGGTAGAATGTGATTGCTTGGTGGTTTTCGTGTGTTTTGGTGATTGAAATTGTGCAGGAGACTCGATGAATCGCGACGGATTTGAGCCATGAGAGGATAGGCTCGATTCTGGATTCTGCGATATCATGTCGATCGACATCAGGGTGGTGTGTCGATCGACACGGGGCATCCTGTCGATCGACACCATGGTGGTGTGTCGATCGACACAGTGGAGTCTGTCGATCGACACCTAGAGGTTGTGTCGATCGACACAGAGTTCCTGTTTTGGTTTGTGTTTGCTTGTTTTGTGAATGCTTGTGTATGCTCATCCTGGTATTGTATTCATTGTTTATGCTTATGTATAAATAGCCTGTAGACGGGATGACCGCGTCGCTGAGTATTTATGATAATACTCACGCAATTCTTTTTGCCATGTGTTGCAGGTAAAGAGAAAATGTGATCGTGGAATCATGGCTAGGAAGAGGAGATGATCTAGGGTCTCATTTGACTGGTTGTATTGTTAGAACTACTAGGTTGCTAGTAGTGTTGGAATTTGTTAGTGTTATTGATTGGATTGAACGGTTTAGGAATTAATAAAGTATGGGATTTATTGATTGATGTTTTATGAAGGTGTTTGAAGAAGAGAGAGGAGCGGGCGGCTCAGGTGTGCTATCATTGCAGAGAGCCGGGGCATATCAAACCCAAGTGTCCTAAGCTGCAGCAGATGGCGGTAGCGATAGTGCAGCCATTGGCGGTCCAGCCCTTGGCACAGATTGCAGCGGCGCAGCGAGTGTTCACGTCGGCAAAGGAGGGCGACTCTAGCGCCAGACCGATCACAGGTAAATTCCAGACTTGATCTTTTCATTTTAAATTCTTGAGTTGTTTAATTTTCGTCTGTTTGGGAAGTTGTGAGTCTACGTTAGAGTGTCGGGTCTTAAAGCACATGGGGTTTGTGCAGGGACCTTGGTTGTGGGCGGATGTGAGTCCTACGTGTTGTTTGATTCGGGAGCTACGAATAGCTTCATTACTCCGGAGTGTGCGAGGGCAGTGGGATCCAGAGCGATTCCGGATGGCAGACAGGAGTAGTTAAGGTTGTTGGTGGCAAGACGTTAGCTACTTTCGGGCGGGCTCGTGGTGTGGATGTTCTGGTGGTGGGAGAGTCGATGCCAGCAGATCTGGTTATTAGCCCAGTGGAGTTATACGATGTCATCTTGGGTATGGATTGGTTGGATCGGTACAGGGTCTATTTGGATTGTCATCGAGGGCGTGTGGTGTTCGAACGGGAGACAGGAAGGTTGGTGTTTCAGGGAGTGAGACCGACTTCTGGAAGTCTCGTGATTTCAGCGATACAGGTCGAACAGTTGATTGAGAAGGGCTATGAGGCGTATCTGGCGACGATAGTGATGCCGGAGACTGTTGGAGAGATTGCAGTTGGGGATATTCGGGTTGTTCGGGATTTCTAGAATGTGTTTCAGTCGTTGTTGGGATTGCCACCATCGTGGTCGGATCCATTTACGATTGAGTTAGAGCTTGGGACGACTCCTATATCCAAGGCGCCTTATCGTATGGCTCTAGCAGAGATGGCAGAGCTGAAGAAGCAGCTGGATGATCTGTTGGGTAAAGGTTTCATCCGGCCTAGTGTTTCACCGTGGGGAGCGCCAGTGTTGTTCGTGAAGAAGAAGGATGGGAGTTTCCGGTTGTGTATCAATTACCGAGGGCTTAACCGAGTCACTGTGAAGAACAGGTATCCTCTGCCGCGCATTGATGAGTTGTTAGATCAGTTGCGAGGGGCTACTTGGTTCTCCAAGATTGATTTGGCTTTGGGTTACCATCAGATTCTGATTGATGAGGTGGATGTCAGGAAGACGGCCTTTCGGACGAGGTACGGACATTATGAGTTTGTAGTGATGCCGTTCGGGTTGACGAATGCACCAGCAGCGTTCATGCGGTTGATGAACGGGGTATTCCAGGAGTATCTGGATGTGTTCGTGATCATCTTCATAGATGATATCCTGGTATATTCGAGGAGTCTAGAAGAACACGAGGTGCATTTGAGGTTAATTCTGGAGAATCTGCGGGAGCAGAAGCTGTAGGCGAAGTTGAGTAAGTGCAGTTTCTAGCAGCGAGAGATGAGTTTTCTTGGCTACGTTGTGTCTACAGAGGGGGTTTTTGTAGATCCGGCTAAGATTGAGGCTATCAGAGGCTGGCGTAGACCGAGGAGTGCCACCAAGATCAGGAGTTTTCTTGGGTTGGCGGGGTATTACTGGAGGTTCGTCAAGGGGTTTGCGAGTATGGCGAAGTCGATGACGAAGCTGACAGGGAAGGATGTTCCGTTTGTGTGGTCTTCAGCTTGCGAGGGGAGTTTTGGGAAGCTGAAGAAGATGCTGACTAGTACACCGGTGTTGGTGTTACCCGAGCCGGGTGAGCTGTATGTGGTGTATACGGATGCATCAGGAGTTGGTCTGGAATGTGTGTTGATGCAGCAGGGGGAGGTGATTGCATACGCTTCGAGGCAGTTGAGGAAGCATGAGTGCAATTACCCTACCCATGATCTGGAGTTGGCTGCGGTGATTTTTGCACTTAAGATTTGGAGGTCTTATCTGTATGGCGGAAAGGTGCAGGTATTCACAGACCACAAGAGTCTGAAGTATTTCTTCACTCAGCCAGAGCTGAACCAGAGACAGAGGCGCTGGATGGAGTTAGTTGCAGACTATGACCTGGAGATTGGATACCATCTGGGTAATGCTAACCTGGTTGCAGATGCGTTGAGTTGGAAGAGAGTAGCTTCAGATCAGGAGCGCGATATGGAGGCTCTGGTGAGCGAGTTCAGTACCTTGAGGTTGTGTGTGATCTCAGAGGAGCCGTTGGGGTTAGAGGCAGCTAACCAGGCAGACTTGTTGAGCAGGATTCGGGTTGCTCAGGAGAAGGATCAGGGTTTGATTGATGCTTCTAAGGCGGCCGGTTCAGAGTATGTGATCTCAGCGAGTGGGAAGATACTGGTGAACGGGCGGGTGTGTATACCCAGGGACGAGGATCTGAGGCATGAGATCCTGAGGGAGGCTCATTCGAGCATGCTATCGATTCATCCGGGAGCGACCAAGATGTACCGTGACCTGAAGCGGTATTATCACTGGGTCGGGATGAACAGAGATGTAGCTAGCTAGGTTGCAGCGTGCAACGTGTGTCAGCTGGTGAAGGCTGAGCATCAGGTTCCGAGTGGTATGTTGTAGAGTTTGCCCATTCCGGAGTGGAAGTGGGATATGATTACCATGGATTTTGTGACAGGGTTGCCGGTGTCACGGACTTTTGATGCTATTTAGGTTATTGTGGATTGTCTGACCAAGTCACCATATTTTCTGGCCATCAAAAAGACTGATGGAGTGGCAGTTTTGGCTAGGAAGTATGTGCGGGAGAATGTGAGGCTGCACGGTGTGCCAGCGAGTATTGTGTCAGACCGGGATCCGAGATTTACTTCAAAGTTCTGGAGGGCATTTCAGGTAGAGATGGGCACTAAGGTGCATATGAACACAGCGTATCATCCTCAGACAGATGGGCAGTCAGAGAGGACGATTCAGACTTTGGAGGATTTGTTGAGGATGTGTGTGCTAGATTATGGTGGTCATTGGGCGGATCATCTTAACCTGGTTGAGTTTGCGTACAACAACAGTTACCAGGCGAGTATTGGGATAGCTCCATATGAGGCTCTGTATGGGAGGTCGTGTAGGACACCATTATGCTGGACTCAAGTGGGGAGAGGAGCATGTTTGGTGCGGATTTTGTTTAGGAGACGACGGATAAGATCCATGTCTTAAGGCCGAACATGAGAGACGCTCAGGATCGGCAGAAGAGTTATGCCGATAGGAGACGGAAGGAGCTGGAGTTTGAGCTGGGAGATCGGGTGTATCTCAAGGCAGCGATGTTGAGGGGTCCTAACAGATCCATTTCAGAGAATAAGCTGAGTCTGAGGTTTATGGGTCTGTTCAGGGTTGTGGAGCGGGTCGGACCGGTAGCTTATCGTCTCGAGTTACCTCAAAGTATGAAGGCTTTTCACAAAGTCTTCCATGTTTCAATGCTGCGGAAGTGTCTACATGAGTCTGAAGAGGTGTTGGCTAGGATTCCGAAGGACTTTCAGCCCAACATGACTTTGGCGGCGAGGCCTGTGAGGATTCTCGAGAGGAGGGTCAAGGTACTGCACCGGAAGAGTATACCGTTGGTGAGAGTCGTGTGGGACTGTGACGGTATTGAGGAGGAGACTTGGGAACCAGAGGCGTCGATGAAGAAGAAGTTCTCGGAGTGGTTCGAGAAGCAAGCGGTGGCTTGAGTTTCTTTTTCTGGTTTTTAGAGTCTGTTTTAGCATGTTGCCATGTTGTTGTTATGTATTTTGTTTGTTGTTGTAACGAGTATACATTTTGGAGATTTAATAAGATGAGTTGCCTTATTAAATGTGTGTAAGACGTGTGTTCTTATGAGATGAATGGAGATGTCATGGATGGTGATGACTGGTAGGTCATGTGGACGTCTATTGGTAGAAGTTCTATGTGAGTTAGAGCTTGCCTATCGGCTAGGATGGCTAGGAATAGAAGTTCTATGCGGCTTTGAGCTTGTTCATGTTCCAGGAGTGGCTGGAAATGAGATTATTCATGTTCCAGGAGTGGCTGGAAATGAGATTGTTCATGTTCCAGGAGTGGCTGGAAATGAGATCGTTCATGTTCCAGAAGTGGCTGGAAATAAGATTGCTCATGTTCTAGGAGTGGCTAGAAATGAGATAGTACATTTTCCAGGAGTGGCTGGAAATAGAAGCTCTATGCGCGTTAGAACCTGTCTATTTCCTAGGGAGAGTCTGGAAAAGAGGTTTTATGTGAGTTAAAATTTTCTTTTCCAGGGACTCTGTGAGACACCCGGGTGATTGGGTTGTTTCAGATGACCACAAGAGGTGATTTCAGTCGACAGGTGCCTAAGATTCACGTTACAGAGTGATTGCCCAGGGGATAGTGGGTCTCCTGGGTATACTTGAGGGGACAGTGATGTTCTCTCCAGGGGAAAGTGGTTCCCTTGCATATACTTTGAGGGGCCAAAACCTCTCCAGGGGATGTGCGATTCCTCTGCAGCCGAGCTTGACGGACTGTGTGTCCTGAGAGTGAGAGGGGCTGGAACATACCGAGAACTGGATGAACGGCGGTCCTGAAGGTGGAGGGGTATGATATACTTCGAGAGCTCAAAGGGTGACAATCCTGAAAGCGGAGTGTTGTATATAGATATGAGTATGAGCAATAGTATCTGTAATGTGGTTGTAAGCATGAAACTGGATGAACTTTGGAGGTTAGGAGTGGATCTCAGGTGGTGTTGACCGGGTTGGGGTCAGAATTGCAGCCGTGGTGAGACGGTGCAATGGGACTAGTGTGAGCCTGGTAGAGCTCGGGGATCAGGTGTGATCACGAGTGGTGCTGACCGAGGGTCAGGAGAGTGGATGTGGATGTCGAGTCTAGGGTTTCTGCTTACGTTTAGAACTTCGTTCGGACAAACCTGGTAACATATGTAGCACTGTTGATCGCATAACTTTTTTTGATTGTTATGCGATCATTTGGTCCAATTTGGGGTCAACGGTTGGTCGTGCATGTTCTTGTTTGATTGTTGGGCGATCAATCGGGCAGCCCTAATCCAGACCAGGGGGCGTTGCATCGTTGATGTTCCTGGGAGAATATGGTCGGGTTTTAGGCGGGGATATTAACCTTAGTGAGACGGAGTCGCGTGATTCGAGGTCAAATCCGTGTTAGTGGGGGAGAATTGTAACGCCCGTGGACCAAAAAGTGGATTTTGGTTGGGTGTGTCGATCGACACAGGCGTGTTTGTCGATCGACACAGGTATTTTTGACTTGTTTGAAGTCGGATTTTTGGCGGGTGTCGATCGACACAGGTGGTGTGTGTCGATCGACACGAGTTGAAATTGGACCGACCGGTTTGGTTCTAATTGCTCGGTTTGGTGGGCCAGTTTAGGGAACCCTAGGGTTCGATATTTAAGGAAGAACAATGAGGTTTCACCGACTTTTTCTTACAGAAATCAGAAATCAGAAAGAAAAAGGAGAATCAGAGGCTATTAGGAACGAGGAGGGTTCGTTGTTGGGTCGATTTCGGGGCTGGGAAGATAAAATCAGAGGCTGTTCGGGTGTTTTTCGTGTTCATCCTCTTTTTCTTCCCGAATCGAGGTGAGTGCGTGACTGTAGGCTTACATAAGTGTAAAGAATGGGTAGAATGCGATTGCTTGGTGGTTTTTGTGTGTTTTGGTGATTGAAATTGTGCAGGAGACTCGATGAATCGCGACGGATTCGAGCCATGAGAGGATAGGCTCGATTCTGGATTCTGCGATGTCGTGTCGATCGACACCAGGGTAGTGTGTCGATCAACACGGGCATCCTGTCGATCGACACCATGGTGGTGTGTCGATCGACACAGTGGAGTCTGTCGATCGACACCTAGAGGTTGTGTCGATCGACACAGAGTTCCTGTTTTGGTTCGTGTTTGCTTGTTTCGTGAATGCTTGTGTATGCTCATCCTGGTATTGTATTCATTGTTTATGCTTATGTATAAATAGCCTATAGACGGGATGACCGCGTCGCTGAGTATTTATGATAATACTCAAGCAATTCTTTTTGCCATGTGTTGCAGGTAAAGAGAAAATGTGATCGTGGAATCATGGCCAGGAAGAGGAGATGATCTAGGGTCTCATTTGGCTGGCTGTATTGTTAGAACTGCTAGGTTGCTAGTAGTGTTGGAATTTGTTAGTGTTATTGATTGGATTGAACGGTTTAGGAATTAATAAAGTATGGGATTTATTGATTGATGTTTTATGGTTGATGTATAATTATTCCGCGTTGCTTGTGTTGACCCAGTTGAGGTTTATTATCTGTGATGATAGTAATCCGAAGGGGAAATTTTTTTGAATTTTTGAGTCGGATCGTTTCATCGTATTTCATGGCTCTTGAGTTAAAATTGCTAGGTTGCTAGTGAATTCTGGAATTGATACTTGGTTTATTGTTGGTTTATTGTTTGGTTATTTGTATTGGAATTGAACTGATTAACGGTTTAGTGGATTAATAAAATATGGGATTTATTGATTGGATTGTTATTTGATTATTCTTGTTGTTTCCGCATTGCTTGTGTTGGTCCATTGAGGATTATCATCTATGATGATAGTAATCCGAAGGGAAACATTTTAAATTTTGGGTCGGGTCGTTTCATTGTAGAAGAAGCATCTCCAAACGACATTGGCAATTTGCAAGGCTTTAACCCATCAATGCCCAACTTCTTTGCTATTCCTTTAGACATGATGTTAACATCAGCTCCTTCATCACACAAAGAATCCTTGAATTCAACTCCATTGATGGAACAAGGAACAACAAACTTTCTAATTTTGTTGATTTTCTCGAGTGACTTTGTCTTAAGCTCTTCCTTGTGCGTTTTCTTTGATTCTCCTGGGTAAAACTCTTTTTACGGATTTATACTTAAGTTGACAGCCTCTTGGAGTGGTTTAGAGATAGGTACGACCTTGCTTCCATTAGTAGAAAAAACGTTGCAAAACGTTTTTACTTGAGCTTTGGCTTGTTTCTTCACTGGTTCACTTGCTCGAGCAACTTCAACATGTAGCTTGTTCACGTGGCCAGCTGAAAACTCATACTTGTTGCTAATATCATTGGGGATTGTAGCTAACTTGTAATCGACTCCTTATTGATTTTCCTTTGGCTTTCTAGAAGTTGTTGATGTCGAGCTTTAACCATACTTTCGTGTGTATCCCATGATGACATAGCTTGAGACTCTTGTGGAAGCATGAACTGTTGTTGTTGATGGAATCGCGGTTCTTCATAATAACCTTGAGACACGTCTTCTTAAGGATATAATTTGTTTTGAAAGTTTCCAAAATCTTGATTAAAGCTTTCATAACTGAAGTTCTAAATTTTTCCATCAAAGTAGTTCATCTTCTTTTGTCTCTTTGATGGAAAATTTTCCACGAAATCTTGACACAAATAAACTCCATGGTTAGGCACATCTTCAAAAAGGTGCATTCTCCTCTTTTTGCTCTCAAGAAGCTCATGAACAAGCTTCTTCAACTCTAAAATTTTGGTCATCGAACTTGTGTTGATGCTTGGGATGTCTCTTCATAGTTTTGGGTAATAGTTGCTATCACTAAAAGCCAACTTCTCTATCAACATCCTTGCTTGAGCTACTGATCTTGTCATGAAGTTCCCATCGATTGCAGCATCAAGATAAAGCTTGTACTCACGCGTAAGGCCTTCATAGAACACGTTCCATAATCTAGTTTCTTTGAAACCATGTTGTGGACAGTTGATGTGCATAAAAATTTGATGTAGGGTTTATATGCAATTAAGTTTTAAGTTTATAACCCTAGGGAACTTGAAGTGCACAGTTAAGACAATAGTAGTACTTAGGGATCGTTCCACTGAGGACTAAGTGATGAATGCACTACAAACCTACATGATTCGTATTAAGCTAAGGGAACATATTATTTGGTTTTTGGGGTTTTATGGAAGCCAATAACAAACAATAAAAGTAAAGGGATATATATTAATTAAGATTAGAATTCAAGCAGTTCACAAAACATATGCAAAACACAAGCGATCGATTTAGGATTTTAATACTAGTTGTTCTAGAACTCATATCACTAAGGTAAGGTCTTCCCACTATCGTGACGTAACTAACCTTCTAGGTTTTGCACCCTAATAGACTCAACTATCGCAGGTTATTACAAGGTGAAAACATGCTTTATGCTCAAGATTGATTGTTCACTAGATTCCTTAACTAACCTATCCAATTGTTAAGATGTCTAGCTCATCGAATACTAGGTCCGGAGATATAACAAGCTTTTGGAGAGTATATCAACCTAAGATCAGTCCATGGGTAGCTAAGCCAGTTCGTGCTTTGAGTATAAATAAAGATGAAGAATCAATTGTAGAATAAAACTCTAAACAATTAAGTATGTGATGACATAGAATTAAGAAAGTGCATAGAAATCAAATCAAAGCTAATACTCTAACATGTTTTGCAACACGTAGCAGCAAGAGTAAAGCACATAAACATAGTATAAATCGTTGATCTATCTAAGCGTAAGGAGTTAGATTTCATCTCTTCGCAATAGGGCAAAGTCAATCTATCATTAAAGGCTTCTAGAATCAAATATGCATTAAGAACAAGAGAAAAACGACATACATGTTTAGGTATTGATTTAAGCTGTTATGATCGGCTGCTTGAGTTCCTAGAGAAGCTAAAAGCAAGTATATATAGGGGTTTAAGGAGGCTTAAGTCGGCTAGGTCTTCTTCGAGTAAAAACGTCTTTGTGACCGGTATTAGAGGCTTTTATGGCGCTTCTAGAAGGTCGGAAAAGATCTGGATCATCGGCCCATGGGTGGCCCGGTGCTTGACTCCATTCTGCACTCACTTTACTTCGAAGGCAGTTTTACATATCCTCAGTGTTTCAGGTGTATCTTCCAAAGTACAGCTCCAATTGATGAAACTCTAACTCCATTGGAAAGCTAACTCAAAGGTCTATCCCCACCAAGTTTCATTAAATTCCCAGTTGATTTGGTCCTCCGTTCATCAGCGAACTTCTGGCGTATATGTTCTGTCCAGTTTGAGAATGTGCATTATCTTCAAGATAAAATGACTTGGTTTGGTTCCTTTGACTTGGATGAGTAGCTGCATCATAGATGACACTTATTTTACGCCATTTTACATTTTTTTGGTGATAAAACCTGTTAAGACCTTAAAATCTACATATACGAGAAAACTACCTCTTTTGGTCGAAAAGTTTTATTAATATATGTAAAAACCATAGTAAAATAGATAGTAAAAGTAGTAAAATATAGGGTATATCAACAGTATCTTGTATACTCCTTGAAACGGTCTAGGGCTGCAAAGAATGGTTCATTGACACCTTGTTGAAAGTAAGATATCTTGTCCCTAAGTTGATTCGCTCTTTGCCTGGTGAAAAACTTCTCAAGAAAAGCTTCCTTGAATTTCGTCCAAGAGGTGATAAAATGAGGAGAAAGTGACTTCTTCCATTTAAGTACTTTGTCCGCCAATGAGAAAGTGAATAGCTTGCATCTCATGTAGTCCTCATCAACTCCACTAATGATGCTGATGAGTTCTTCAAACGCATCTAGATGATCCAAAGGATTCTCATGGGCAAGACCGCAAAACGGATTCTCCTTTACTAATGCAATAAATTGAGGCTTTATTGCATAGTTTAGCTTTTGTGGTGGTTGAGGACGTATTAGATTTTGGTTCATGAGGAGGGTTGGTGACGTGTTGAATTTTCTGATTGTCTCATAAGCCATCTTTAAAGTTGATTTATCCTTTCCTAAGTATGAAACTGAAACACACAAAGATAGAACCAAAGAAAAACAAATTAAATAAAAAGAAAGAAAGAAAATTTCTTAGACTAGATTCTAATAAAAACTCGTAGGTAAACAATATTGGTCCCCGGCAACGGTGCCAAAAATTTGATGTGCTCAATGTTTTACCCAAAATAAAATCAATCTAAACTGCAAGTGCACAGTAGACGATTGTAATACATAGGGATTGATCAACACAGACCAGATAGCTACACTACGAATTTATAAGATTTAAATCAAGCTAAGAAGAGAATATGTTTTGTGGTTTTAGTAATATATGAAAGACGAAATAAGTAAGTAAATAAAATAGAAGAAAATAATAATAGAGAAACGTTAAGCCAATAGATTAATCGCAGAGATTCATAAATCATCAAATAACATATCGAATTTCAAGAACTTTTTAGAAAGATGTGTCCTAGAACTCAAATAACGAATATATAATCTTCCCACTGTCGTGGCTCCGATCACTATGTTTTAACTTCCTAATAGACTCAACTATCGCAGGTTATTACAAGAAAAAAACACGCATTAACAAGATCAAGATTCAATTGTTCATAATACTTCATAACTAACCTTTCAAATTGTTATGACGTATTACTCATCAAATACTAGTTGAGACAATATAACAAGCTTTTGGAGAATATATCAATCTAAGATCAGATGCTAGTTGATCAGAAAAGCATGCAACATTACGATCAAGTAAAGATGAAGAACTTAATATATTGTCCCTAACTAGGTGACTCCCGCTTTATACGCAGTTATATATTTTTTAGAAACCAAATAGATTAAAAAAGTATTATTTAGTTAAAAATTACTAATGATGTTCAATTTGAAATTAAGTTCACTTTTCTTAATATGAAATAATATATTTTTCTTCTCTTTTATTGGCACTAATTTTATTTTGATTAATAACACTGACAATAATTTCATTTACAATTCACTTAACAAAAAAAAATTGAATTGGTCATTTGATCCAATTTTATATCGTAATAACTAAGTTAGATTTTGTCATTTCTAAAAGTTTCTCAATTTCTATTGATATTATAGTATTGACTTTGTCGTTAACACATTACACCAAAATACTACTACTATTTGTGTAAAAAAAATTTAATTGAGAATTTGACAAAACAAAACACGACATATTATAATCAATTCTGTTAATATCCATTTGGTTTACCCGTGTGAATTATTTTAGTTTTGAATAACAAAAAATCTAAAATAAAAATATTTACTATGGATAATATATTTTTTTGTTAGATTCAATAGCGAATTTGGACATTTATAAATTTGGGAAGTTTTTGTCATAAAAAAATATCAAAATATCTATCAAAATTTTGGTAAGTCTTTATTATAAATTTCAAAAATTATATATATTTTATAAAATTTTCAAGAATTTTATTATTATAATAATCAATTTCAAAACTATTTTTAAATGAGAAAAGACAATTTATATATAATTTTAGAATAAAAATGAAAATATGATAAATTCAAGTAGTTTTGTGAGATTAACTTTCGTGGGTATAAATTTTAGTGGACTAATTGCAGTAAAAGAATAATTAGTTTTCTCATTTAAAATTGTGGCTACTTTTCCTAAAATTTAATTAGTTTTGTGACAAACTATTTTTGTGGGTATTTTTTTTATTTATTTAGTGGGCTAAATTTAAGTTGTTTTGTGAGACTAATTATAGTGGGTATAAATTTTAGTGGGCTAAATTAGTTGGATAAACGTTTGTTTAATTTTGCCAAGTCACATTTTAGAGAATGCTATGTCACAATATATTTTAGAAGAATGATTGTAGAGAAGACATATAAGCTTTTTTGGGAAATCACTTAACAAATAATGTATAAGGGATAAAATAAAAGGACTATTTGTATTTATGGTAATGATATTTTTAAAATACGGATCTCACACATTTCTTATTATTATTTGCTTATATTTCCAAAGATTGGTGTTGTGGAGAATTTATTAAAGATTTCTATTTTTAGAATTTTAGAATTGATGATGCATAAATTTCGGAAATTTAATTATAACTATTCATTTAGTTATAATGAAATAAAATTAATATTTGTATATATGGTAATGATATTTTAAAAATACGGATCTGACACATTTCTTCATTATTATTTGCTTATATTTCCAAAGACTGGTGTTGTGGAGAATTTATTAAGGATTTTCATCTTTTAAATATTTAATTGAAGTTACATACTTATAATTTTAGAATTGTTGATGCATAAATTTCAAAATTTAGTTCTAATTAATTAATGATATATTGGAAAATCGATTATCCGATTATGCAAACGTCCAGAGTTGTTAAGATATATATAAACGCAATCAAATATTTTCTCTCTATATTATCATGTTAAATTGTAATTATTATTAATGAATGATGATTTGCTTGTGTTAATATATTCCTAAAAAATTTGTAAGATTTACGGATCGTAACAGAATGACTTTGTTACACGTAAACTAAATATATTACAAAATTTTGTTATGCAATAATTTTGATTTTTTGTAAAATCTTACTCCCTCCGTTTCACAATACTTGTCATTCTAACTTTATTTTTTTGTTTCAAATTAGTTGTCATTCTGCAATTTCAATCCACATTTATGACTAATTTTTCCATTTTTATCCTTACTTTTAAACTTATTAATTACCCATATCAAATAAAATATTGTATTAATTAGGAGTAAAATAGATTTTTAATATGTTTTCTTAATTTGTGTGAAATAATCTAGAGTGACCACTATTTTTAAACATAGGGAGTATTACTTTTGTAAAAAGAAAAGGCTTCAAGTTTTACAAAAGGAAAAAATAAATTATTGGTAATTTAATTTTAATTAAGCTATATTTTGTTTAGCCGATTTTTTTGGAGATAAATAAATTTATCCAATTAAAATTTTTATGGTACTCTTTCCGTTTCAAAATATAAGTTGTTTTGGAGGTTTTTTTTATGCTTCAAAATATAATTGTTTTGATAATCTTATGTACTTTTTAACTTTATTGACTATTGTGTGACCAATAGTATTTTGCAGTCGCTTTTTTCATTGGCTAAATTATTTTTATTATATATATAAGTTGATACTTTTGAGAAGAAAAATAGTTTTTTAATATTCTGACCTTTAGCCAAAACAACAAAGGGAGTATAATTGAGTTAAACTTGAGAAATTACAAAAAATAAAATAAAATCTATTATTGATATTGTAAAGCCAAAAAAATTATTTTATAAAAGTTGCAAGACTAAATAAGCTAACAAAGTTTACCAACATAAGAGGGATAATAATTGTGAGATCAAGTTTTTGATAATAATGTCTTAACTTCATCAATGGAGTCATCATTCTTATCTTTTTTTTGAACTAATACATTAACATAATATTGTCCCTTGTACTCATAATCTTGTCCCTTATTAATGTATTTGAAGAGGTACTTGATAGAGTGAATTTGGTTGCACCATTCAACATCATCAGATTTGAATATTATCCATTTAGAAGTTGTTTGGGTTGTTGATCCGTGCAATGATATTAATCTATTAAAAAAATCTCCAAAGGTACAAAAAAATATAAAGAAAGACATTTAATGAAATGAAAAAATAGTTTTTTACCTTTGATATAAAATTCTGTGTATATGTAAGATTAGTTTGATTGTGAATATCATACTCATCTTCCAAAACCATTTTTAACAAAATCAACTTGAGATAAATGTTTTTTGGCGTTGACTTTTGGAGAATTGATTTTGTTGGGTGTTATTATCTCCTAAAATCATCCCTTATATATAGAGTGGAGGAGGCTAGGTATAATTATGATCAGTAGGCTAAGTAATTTTTTTTAAAAGGTCGATTTTGGGCTAATTGAATTAGTTAATAGTGGACTTAATTAGAGAATTCAGTTGCCATGTCATATTTAATAAAAATGGGAGAATGATTCTAGAGAGGACACCTAAGCTAATCACTTCTCTATTAATAAATAAGAGATTCATTCGATAGAAATTAACAATTCATGAACTCTTTGATTTCCTACAACCTAACAAGCAAATTACTCGGACATAATCAAAATAACAATTAAACAACAAGGATAACCACGAAACATCATAGATAAACTGAAATTAAAGAGTAAGAGATAAGAAATCTTCTCTATATCAAAGTACAATGGAAGAACTCCTCCTAGAATCCAAATCCAATGAAGAACAAAGATGAAAGCGTGTTTAGTATTTAGAGTAGCAATAGGCAGCTGCCTAGGGCTGCCTTAGGCGTGCTCTCTCTTCTCTCTTGGCTGCTTAATCTTCTAAAGAGGCTAAAAATAAGTATATATAGGTTTAAGGTTTTCTAGGGTTTAGTTTAGGGTAAAAGAGTCTTTTAGGTCGAAACTGCTCCAAACACTGGTCCAAGCAACGGTCAAGAAACACGACCAGTGTTAGGCCTAATAGTGCCTTGCTGCGTGCTGGACTTGGGCTGGAACATCGGTCCACGAACTGGCCCGATGCTTGACTCGTTTCTGCACTTGCTTCATCTCCACGGCAGTTTGACATGTCTTCAGTACTTCTAGTACATCTTCCAAACTACACCTCCAAATGATATAATTCAAACTTCATTGTGAATTTAACTCAAAGTTCTATCTTCCCACCAAGTTTCAACCAATTCCAAGCTGACTGGATCCTTCGTTTACTGCTAAACTTCTAGCAATATGTTCTTTCCAACTTGGTAGAATGTTATATCTTGTGAATTTTTTGGTCTTGGTGATGTATTTGGCTTGTGAAAGTTGATGAAGCTTGATTTACACCTATTTTGGCTCTTTTAGCTCTTTTTTGCTTGATTTCCCTGTTAAGAGTAAATCTACAAATACGAGGAAAACTACCTTTTTTGGCAGAAAAGTTTATTAAAGTGCATAGAAAATATAGTAAAATAGATAGTACAAGTGGTAAAACATGGGACATATCACTTGACTAATCTATTTAGATAGAAAAAGTGATAAAACCTTAAAAACAAAGAGTTAGTAGAACAAAACTGTAGAAGCAGCAGTAAACTGAACTTCGTTTCTAGTTTCGATGTTGCTTTGCTCTGTCATTAGATTTTATCTTGTTTGTACATGTCGCAAAAAAAAATAGTAAAAGAATTTGTTCATGAATGCTAAAAACAGGAAATAAAATAGTTAATTTAAAAAAACATACCTCCTCCACAGACACAAATAATTGAATACGACCTCCACTCTCTACAAATCTGTTCATGAATGCTTACAATTGCATGTCGTTCCTAATATGCATTGGAGGAAGATCTGTTGTATCTGGTAACATGTAACTAAGGTTGACAGAATCGCACACATAACACCAAACCCAAAATCTTCTGACACAACCCGCAACAAATCAGTAAAACTAATATCTTCATTGACCAAGCTAAGAGATCCTCCTTTGTCAACATCAAACATAAATTCCCAATGTCTGTTATCCGTCAACCTTCAAATTCCACACAAAGAATACAACTCAACCATTACGACCTGTTAAAAGAAAATGAAGATGGTTTATAAGATTTTTAAAAAGTTTATAAACTTGATTGTCAATCAAAGAGAACTGGTTTATAAAACTTAATTGTTAATCAATTAAGCTCAACGCCGCCTGTAATTGTTAATCTCCTATGTTTTATAAGATTTTTAAAATGTTTATAAAATTTATTGTCAATCAAAGAGACGATAGATAATTGATCAGAGAGCATTCTGGAAAAAAAATTGTAAGGTTTTTAAACAGTTGTTAAACTTGACTGTCAATCAAAGAAGATCGATTTATAAACCTAATTGTTAAATAAAATCACTCACCACGAATTTGCAGACGACGAAGACGATGCCGATTTCGGACGAAATTTTGATTCAGAGAATTCCTACTTCAGTGACGCCGAGATCCGAGTTCAGTGATGACGAAATCCGATTTAGAGAGAACCGATTGCAGCAACGCCGAGATCCAATTGCAGCAGTTACGAGATCCAATTTAGAGAAATCCGACGAGATCTCGACGTGAGAGAGCGAGAGAGAGAGATCCGATCCGACGAGATCTCGCTGAGAGAGAGAAGGAGAGATCTGGTTTACAAAGAGAAAAAATATTCTTTTTATAACAGGGGTAATTTAGGTATATGCAAAAAAAGATATTGACACTTGTGCAAAGAGTTTTAAAAAGTGGTATTTTTATAAAGTGGCATTGGAGTTGTAGCATTTTTCAAAAAATTTCTTAAGTTTTTTTGTTTATAAACATAAAAAAAGACAAGAAAAGTTGGCGATTATCTCTAATAAAGAAAAGATATGATATATGAATGCCAAAAATAAAAACAATCGATTAGATGACTCAATGTATTATCCTAATTTTTTGTGTTTAATTTAAATTGAAGGGATTAGCTCTTTTGATCAAAATTATAGGCCATAAGCTAATGTTTCTTATTTTTATGCATAGCCACAACCCTGAAATTTATGTCTCTAAAATATGTAAGCCCAGTGTAATTATGTATATTTAACTCATTTAGAAAAATATATATACAAAAGAAAGAGGAAAAGTCATAAATCTCGCGTTTCTATAATACAAAGAAATCTAGTTTCTCAATCATAATCAAGTAGCTTACAACTATTTTTTTTTTTTACGTTTTGACTTATGTTGTTGCACCCGTTTCTTTATATTTTTGATATTGTCATTTTCCGTCCCCGTATCCATTCCTGTGCAACTTAGGTGTATGTATGCTTAGCTTATAGATTACAAAAGATTTGGCTTGTACAACATAAAGAATAAACCTTTTTTAACATCTCCATCAACCAGTATTGTGTAGCGGTATAACTGCCAACATGGACAATAAAATTTTTTTTTAGATCTCCATCAACCACTATTGTGTAGCGATATAACTGCCAAATCTTAGAGATTTCGGTGTCTTGAGGGAATTAGGCCTGAATCAAGTACGTTCGATGTTGTTCTTCGTTACGACATGTCTTGAGGGAGATTTTGTGCTTCCAAATGGAATGTAGACCCTTATCAACAAACATCATAAGGATTCACAAACATCGAACCGCGGAATGTCTCTCATTTAAAAAATTTAAGCCAAACCTATATGCAAAAAACATAGAAACAATAGTTGAAAATTAAAACATTTTTTTTATTTGATGATTGGCTTGAAATTGGTCTTCTCATACGCATCACTGGTAACATTGGTACTCGATATTTGGGTGTTGTGAGACAAGGAAATACGTGGGGAATAAGACGTTGTAGGGACTAGGAGTGGACAAAAATACCCAAACCCGAAAAACCGAACCGAAAAAGAGGTATGGTTTTGGTTTCGGTTTCGGTTAGTCGGGTTATACCGAATGGACTTTGAAATTATAGTCCATGGATTTCGGTTCGGTTTCGATTTAAATCGAAAAACCGAAACCAAAACCGAAAACCGAACCTAATCCTAATCTAACCGTATAATCTATACCAAAACCGAACTTAACCCTACCCAAACCTAACCCGACCCATCTACAAACCGAAACCGAAACCGAAAACCGAACCGAACCGAAATAATTTCGGTGTCATATGGACTCAATTTATCTAAAACTGAAAAACCGAACCGAAACCGAAAACTGAATGTCTACCTCTAGTAGGGACTAACCTGGTCTTTTTTGGCAATTTTTCCGATAAAGTGGTATTTTTTTGCAATTTTCCCGAGTAAAGAATGGGTTCAATGTCGTCAACTAAATAAACATGGAGTACTGATCTCAAATATCAGTCAGCTTCCCAAAACCCTAAAATCCACCTTCCGTTTCAGATCACGAACCGACACTTCCAATCTCCGCGTTTCTTCTTGATTCTGTAAGCTTCCCTCTTCTCCGATGAACTGAATTGATTTATAGTGCTACTTACTGCGATTTTGAATCTGGATTTAGAACTTCATGTATATTCCGAAGCTTAGGTTTGATCTAAAAATTCTGTTGTGTTAATAATTTGATTCTCTGGGCTGCACTATACTTTGTAGATTCATGGCGCTTTAGCTCATCTGTTCATGATTTTGGATGTTCTGAGAAGAAGTATTAGAACTTGTTCAAAAGCTCGAAATCTTCAATTTTCTGGATTTAATTCTGTAACCACAAGTAAAATGCGAGAAATCAAAGTGAAAGGTAATGCTAGGGAGTTTGTAAGAGATGAACAAGGAGAAGAAGAAATTGAGCTTCTTCAATCAGTTTCAACCAGAGAAAGCGAGAATTCGAGCGTCAAATCAACGCCCGAGATCGAAAAGAAGTACGTTCATCGGGTCTACGACGCAATTGCTCCACATTTCAGCTCCACTAGGTTTGCAAAGTGGCCTAAAGTTGCTGCCTTTCTTGAATCATTGCCTTCTGGATCTGTGATTCTTGATGCAGGTTGCGGAAACGGAAAGTATTTGGGGTTAAACCCGAGCTGCTTCTTCATAGGCTGTGACATAAGTAATCCTCTGATAAAAATCTGTTCAGATAAAGGCCAAGAGGTTCTGGTTGCAGATGCTGTGAATCTTCCTTACAGAGAGGGGTTTGGTGATGCAGCAATCTCCATAGCGGTTTTGCATCACTTAAGCACAGAGAACAGAAGGAAGAAAGCCATTGAAGAACTCGTTCGGGTGGTTAAGCCGGGTGGATTCGTTCTCATAACTGTTTGGGCTGCAGAACAAGAAGACCAATCGTTGCTCACAAAATGGACGCCTTTGTCTCCAAAGTATGTTGAGGAATGGGTCGGGCCAGGTAGTCCAATGAACAGCCCTCGTGTCAGGAACAACCCATTCTTCAATCTTGAGAGTATTCCAGAGACTGAAGTGAGTACCAAGGAGGAAAAGCCCGAGAACAACTCAATTTTCAGTCTTGAGAGCATTCCAGAGACTGAAGAGAGCGCGAGGGAGCAGAAGGCTGAGAGCATTCCAGAGACCGAAACCAGAACGGGAGAGCAAAGGGATGAGGACTCTGTTGAAAAATCATTGGCGGCTCTCAAGAAAAATCAGCAAGAATACTTTGTTCCGTGGCATTTACCATACCATCGAGCTGAAGTGACTGGTGCATCTGCGTCTGCACTTGCTAGTGGGCTTGCAAAGAAAGACGATAGAAAAGGAGCTGTTGTGTACAACAGATACTATCACGTCTTCAGTGAAGGTGAACTTGAAAGGTATGTAAGTTCTATCGAGAAATTTCGAAACACCATAGATTCTATTTGTCTGTTAAAACTGTAACATGTAGTGACAAAACATTCACAGGTTGGCATCTGGAGTAGGCAATGCAATGGTAGTTGATAGATTTTACGACAAGTCCAATTGGTGTATTGTCCTTCAGAAAGCAGCTTTAAACCAAGATTGATCGTCTTACTGGAACCACACTTTGGCTTTAAGGTTTTCTATTATGTATAACAATGAAAGAAAGACTCGACATGATGAACAAATTGTCAGAGATGTGATTTTGTACTTTTCTCTTAAAAAGTTGCACGAATTGTTACCAGTGATTCACAACATCGAGATACAAGTTGCAAAGTAACAAAAAGAATTGAGATATGCGGAAATCTCAATGATACAATGTAAGTCGGCAAAATACTAGGAACAAAATAAAATTCATCAAATCCGAATTATTTTAACCAATCCTGAAATTATACAACGTAACTGAATGAACCAATATCTATCGAAAATTAATATTTTTAATTAAACAATTGGAAAATATATTTTCAAATACAGTATAATTAAAAGTAGTAAATACTCGCGTAATACGCGGGACAAAATGACTATCAAGTAAATCAATGTATTTTTAATTAAAAAAAACAATTGTAGTTTTGAGGAAAATTATTAAACAAAACCGAGAACTCGTTTTATTTTTGAATTTTGAAATCATTTTGTATAGATATGTGTTCCACCTGTAAAATAATTGTAAACAACATATTTTTAACTTTTATTCAATAAAAAAAATCATACACATAATTAGTGATACATCAAATATTTTTTTAAAGTTAAGTATATTTATTTCTTTAAATTTGTGTGAAACTTTGTGATATATAACACTTAATCAATAAAATGTAGTGAATTTATATCATAATCTTTGTAAAGATACGAATTATGACTCAAAGATACAAAAATGGAAGATTATGTATATCTCCGTAAAAGGGCTTTCTTCCAGTAGCTTCTGGGTTGTTCTTTGCAACTTGCGATCTGTTTTCCGGCGACTTTTCCGGTTAATCTCAGCTTCTGATTGCTTCCAAACTTACAGATCTACTCTTTCTAAGCTCAGTGCTCCAGTTTCTTTGGAAATGGATCAAGAAATCTGGAGATCTTTTCAGCAGCTCACACTTGGAGCTGATCAAGCACCAGGTCACGAACGGCTAGACATAGTCGACTCAGCTTGATTGTCAAGGGTCTTAATCGTCGTCATCAAAGCCTCAAGCATATGAAGATCACTTTGCCCATAGCCTGGAAAATGGAAGGTAGAGTTTTTGGCCAGATTAATGATGATGAAACAGTTCAATTCTTCTTTAATGAAGAACATCATATGCTAAATGTTCTGGAGAATGGTCTTTGGACTTTCAAGGAGTGGCTAGTTGTAATATATAAGTGGGTCAATCGGGATCAACCGAACTATCTGCGCGAAATTTCATTCTGGGTTCGACTTTACAATCTCCCAAACGAACATAGAAATGCACAAACTGTTAAAGATATTGGGAATTCGCTGGGTGAAGCGGGCGAATTTAGTATCCGAGAACCTAATGGAGAGATTCCTGCAGATGTTCGAGTTCGAGTGACAATGCACATTGATGCTAAACTTATCTTTGCTCGTTATGTAGAATTAGATGAAGGGGAAGAACCGGTCTTAATAAGGTTTAAGTATGAGAAATTAAGGAAATTCTGCAGGAATTGTGGTTCATTGCAGCATGAGAACACATCTTGCCAGGAAATGGTTATTAACCCAATAATGCCTCTGGCCGAGTATCATGGGATGGCTAATATTCAACAACAAGAAGATGTTCAAGGACATGAGGTTGATGAGATGGAATTGCAGGAAAAAGGTCGCTTAAATCAAGATATATATGAAGCTAATGACAGTATACATCTCCAACAACAGGAGAATCTGGGAGAATCAAGTTCTGGCACTATGCCCCAATTGGAAGCACCTTATGATCCATCTTTTATACCACAACCACATGAAGTTCTTAGGAGAGAAAATTCACTTTCTCTGATTATCATTGACTCTGAAGCTCACGCTGACAGAGGATCTAAGCGTAAAGCAGAAGCTCATGATGTTGATGATCTTAGCCCATCTAGTAAACAAAAAATGGTTGGCCAATGGAGAGGAAAGGGTTTGGTGGTTTCCCAAAAACCACCATAGCAGCCATAAGGGCTTTACATTGGAATTGTCAGGGGTTGAGGAATCCTCTGAAAATTCCATACCTGGAGGATATCAGGAGGCAGTTTAAACCTGATATTCTATTCCTCGTAGAAACTAAGAATAGTAATGAGTATGCTTATAAGTTGAAGGAGACCCTAAATTATCCCAATCATTTTCTTATTCCACCTACTGGAAAGGGTGGTGGATTGGCTATTTTTTGGAATGATTTAGTGAGTTGCAGTTTTATAGGGCAACCTAGTTTGTATCTCACTGACATGTACATAAAGGATCGGAATCAGTTCTACTGCTTGACTTATGTCTATGGCCATCCAGTGAGGCAGGTCAGAAATCAACAATGGCAAAGATTGATTCAAAAGGAAGAAGCAGGACAAAGTTCAAACAGGCCTCGAGTTCTTCTAGGGGATTTCAATGAGATTAAGGAGAATAGCGGAAAATTAGGTGGACCTAAGAGATCGGAAAACTCTTTTGCTCCATTTAGGAGGATGTTAAATGTCTTAGGTCTTCATGATGTTAAGATGGTTGGGGGTCAGTATACATGGATAGGGAAAAGATATGATCATGATGTCAAGACAAAAATAGATAGGGTGGTGGCTAATGCAGATTGGAGTGATATGTTCCCCAAAGCTTATGTTCAGGTGTTAAATTGGATGGGATCTGATCATCGGCCAATTCTTTTGTGTATTGAAAATCAAAGGGGGAGAGGATTCAAGTTATTTAGATATGATAATAGATGGAAGAATAGATTGGATGTGAAGGAAGTGGTACAAAAAACTTGGATTCAAGAATGCCAAAACCTACCTCCTCACAGATTTTATGATATGCTTAAGAAGTGCAGGAATGGCATTGCAAGATGGAAATCAACGCAACAAACTAACTCTCAAAAGCGGATAATAAAGCTCAAAAAACTTCTCCAAGGTGCGTATGATTCTCATTCCCCAAATTATAATTATATAAACTCCCTGAAGGCGGATCTCATTAAGGAATATAAACTAGAAGAGGAGTTTTGGAGGACTAAGAGTAGAATTCAATGGCTCAGGGCAGGGGATAGAAATACGAAGTTTTTCCATGAAAAAACAAAACAGTAGAGAAGCTATAATAGAATTGTTTCTATTACAGATAGTAATGGGCAAACATGGTTTGAAGATAAAGATATTCAGAAAGTTATCCTCTCGTATTTTGCAGAGTTGTATTCTTCTGAAAGTTGTTCGGATGCTTTCTCTTTTCTCCAACCACAGGTTACAGAAGATATGAATATGGAGTTGATCAAGCCTGTTTCTGAAGAGGAGATTTATTCTGCAATAAATCAAATGAATGTTTATAAAACTCCAGGCCATGATGGCATGAATGTCGGATTCTACAAGCATCATTGGAAGACAATTGGCAAAGGTGTGGTTGATTTTGTTAAGCACTTCTTTACTAATAATGACTTACACCCTGATATTAACCACACGCATATATGCTTAATACCAAAGGTTGAATCACCTATAGAATTAAAGGATTACAGGCCAATTAGTCTCTGTAATGTTGCTTATAAGATCATCTCAAAAATTCTAGCTGAAAGATTGAAGCCTTTGCTTGGTCAAATCATTTCTGAAAACCAGTCTGCTTTCATTCCTGGGAGATTAATTACGGATAATGTACTTATAGCTCATGAACTGTTTCATTCTTTACAAACTAAGAATCTAAAAACTCCTTCTATGGCTTTAAAACTGGACATTGCAAAAGCTTTTGATAAAATAGAATGGTCATTTATTGAGGCAGTTATGAGGAAACTTGGTTTTGCAGATCAATGGTGTAAATGGGTTATGCTATGTGTTCAATCTGTGAGTTATTCAATCCTCATCAATGGCTCACCAGTTGGTAAAATCATACCTTCCAGAGGAATCAGGCAAGGTGATCCAATCTCTCTATACCTATATATGCTTTGTACAAAAGGCCTTTCTTCTATGCTTCAAGCTTTTGTAAGAATTAAGAAAACTAATGGTTTTAAAGCTAGTCGAAATGGTCCCTCAAGATGACTCTCTTATTTTTTGTCAAGCTAAAGAAGAGGAATGTCGGAGCTTGATAGAGCTGCTCAACTGGTATGGGAACACATCAGGGCAGAGAGTCAATTTTCAGAAATCTGCAATAACTTTTGGTAAAGGAGTTGAGATTCATAGAAGAGAAACAATACAAGGCCTGATGGGAATTCAAAAAGTAGGTGGATTTGGGAGGTATCTTGGGCTGCCAGAGATGATTGGCAGAAGCAAAAATGATACTTTCTCTTTCTTCAAGCAAAAAGTCATGAGAAAATTGGATAGTTGGTATTCAAAGCTTCTCTCCCCAGCTGCGAAGGAAATTCTAATCAAGTCTGTGGCAACAGCTCTTCCTACCTATAGTATGTCCTGCTTTCTTCTACCTATAAGTCTTGCCAATGAGATAACTAGTGCTATTAGACAATATTGGTGGAAAGGTAATAAGGATAAGCATAAAATTTCTTGGGTTGCATGGAAGAAAATTGCTTATTCTAAATCTATTGGAGGTTTAGGTTTTAGGGATATTAGAGTTTTCAACATAACTTTATTAGCAAAGCAAAGTTGGCGAATTTTAAAGTATCCAGAGAGTCTTCTAGCAAGGGTCTATAAGGCAAAATATTTTAGCAAGACAGAATTGCTAGAAGCCAAGAAGGGTACACAATCTAGTTATGCTTGGAAGAGTATTTATCAAGGTACTCAATTACTAGAAAAAGGATTAATATGGAAGATAGGAAATGGTTGGAGAGTACGAGCCTGGACTGATAATTGGTTGCAGGAAAGCTGTCTGAGACCTGCTAGATGTGTACAATCTGTTGCTGGATCTAATATCACAGTTTCTGATCTCATGATTCTAGGAACTGCACATTGGGATGAAGATAAGCTGGCTCAAATGGTCCATCATGAGAATATTCTCAATATTAAACTCATTAAGCCGAGCATCAGTGGCATGGATGACCAGCTTATTTGGGCATATACAAAAGATGGTATATACAATGTTAAATCAGGTTACCATCTTTTACACAATAACTCTGTGGTATTTTCTCAGCAATTATCATCAAAGGTTTTTCATTCACTGTGGTCGCTGAATAGACCACCAAAGATTAAGCACTTCTGGTGGAGGATTATTCATAGAGCTTTGCCTACTGCAGAAAGATTGAGAAGAAGAGGACTGCAAATTGATACAACCTGCCAAATGTGTGGAGAATATGAAGAAACAATCAATCATTGGTTGTTTGATTGCAGGGTTTCAAAAGAGATCTGGGAGCACATTCCATCTTGTAACTTACCAGGTAATAATCCTCAAGATGATGGTTTCAATCAAAAAATTGGAGAGTTAATGGAGATTAATAGGGTTAGCTTAAAGGATAGTCCGTTATATCCTTTTGTTGCTTGGCGTTTGTGGAAAATGAGGAACAAAATTATATTTGAAGGTAAAAGAAAGATGATTCCAGCAGTGATTTTCAAAAAATATTACTGGATCATCAGCAATGGATTGACGCTTTAGCAGAAGAGGAAGACATCGTGGAAGAACGAGCAGAACAAAATAATGCAATTCCTCATTGTAAACAGGATGTAATCCACACTGCTAATTCCTGGTGTTGCTTTGTTGATGCCTCATGGATCTCATCTAAACAAAGAGCAGGATTTGGTTGGATACTCATGGATGATAAAGGAACAAGAATAATGCAGGGTTCTTCTTCATTGGACCCATTAGCAACAACACTAGAGGCGGAGGCGTTTGCTCTAAGAGAAGCGGTTCAACAAACCAAAAGGCTTGGCTATAGGTGGGTAACATTCTGTGGAGATTCAAACCTTACATTTCAAACCTTGAAGAAGTGTTGCAGTCGAGGAATAGGAGGTTATCATGCTATATTAACGTATTGTAATGATATTAGGCAAATGGCTCCTCAAAGTGTTGGCTACAGATTTTGGACAGTACCAAGACAAGCTAATAGTCAAGCAAATCTTCTAGCAAAAAATGCAAGAATCAATAATGGGAATTATGTAATCTCTTGGCTCATAAGCTGAAGTCCTAAACAAACTTTGTACTTAAGTTAAATTATCTAATAAATATTTGGCCAACAAAAAAAATAAAAAAATAAAAAATAAATGTATATCTCCGTAAAAAGAACAACAAAATCATTTAAGAGAAATTTTCTGAATTTTGACCTGAAAAAAGAAATTAATATCGATTCAAAAAGTTCATGTAATTGGAATGAATCAAAATTTTAAAAAAATATTCACGTAATTGACATATCACTTGTTCCAATTTACGTGGTTTCCTTTCTAGATCCAATTTATCAAATTTAGAAAACAGTAAGTTTGATTAGTTAATGATACTGTTTACACTTTTTTCAAAATCTCATTTATTGTTTGCTTTTCTATCCCTTTCAAATAGAACACCACCATTTGGAGGTTTACAACACTCGACCATGTACATTAGTTTTTATTTTCAACACCATAATTGTTATTTTCTAACACTTCACATCATTTTCTCTTTCTTCCATATAATTATTCAATACCCATTTAATTTTTATACCACACAATAGTTTTGTTTAATAAAATTTAACACTCTAAATTATATTTTTTTTATATGTCCAAATTAAATGAAAAAAAAATTATTTATAAAATATAAAAAATGATAAATTTTGATATAAAACTTTTTTTAAAATAACATAAATTATTATGAAATAAATGACTTCAAATAAAAAGGATAAAAGTTTAAATCTGAGAAATTAAAGCCAACGAATCAAAAAGCACCATATGGTGTTGGCGGTCTCATATTTTCGTTTTTCAACAGTTGAATTTTTTCAACTCAGATTTATCCACCTAAGCATTTTTGTATTTTAACACTTTTGTTGTAAGGATTAAACAGTTGTAGTTTAAAAATAAGAATTAATTAATTAGAAAATGCTGAGGAAATTCATGGTGATGATATTTAAACAAATTTGTTCAATAATGTTTCTCATTTAATATATAGACGATACTTGTTCGGTTGATTGAGAAGTTCTAATCCGCAATCCACTCATTTTCCTACCAAGACCGTAATTTTTCCCAAGCAAAATTTGAACCTAGTTACTGGAGCTGTTTAGAAGATAATTTTATTCATTACAAAAGATGATTTTATCACTAACTATGAGTCTAACCGCATGTAACAAAGTTAGACTCGACATTTTCCAATATCAAGTAAGGACGATTCCGCAATGAACAATTTAATTTATACCAGTAGGATCCACGATATTTACGGTATTATAGGCAACACGTTTACACTGAAAAATAAAACTATTAGATGAATCCACTGCAAAAGTCAACGAAAATAAAGTTAACAACGATCACTCTTAATCCTAAAGCAAACACGAAATTCAAGCGACGATAGATTTGATAGACTCTAAGATTTATCCATAACTAAATAAAAAAACATTTACATATTTTATAGATGGGTCTTGGAAGTAAGAGTATCCCACTAGTAGAGTAGGTTGGGTGTTAGGGATCCAAAGAAATTGATGAGGCATATCTTCCTTTCATGCAGAAATATTCTAACTTAAAGAAAGAAAAAAACGGTTTTGTTCAATGTTTGAAGATATTCCAAAGAGTTGATAGTTATAGACTTATAGTGTAAACTCTGGAAAAATTATCTAAGTTTCAACCGGAACTAATTGAATTTGCAAAACTTCAAAAATCGTTATTATACATAACATTGGTTCCTCTTGCCGATTTTAAAGATATGTCTAGGGAAAGTTGAAGAGTACTACCACTTTCTAGCGACTAGTATAGTCTCGTCTAACTGATGTTGTATGGGATTGCAAATCAAGCTTGGTTTCTGTGGTGTGAAAGATAGCCATTGTTTCGTTTGGTTTTGTTCGCTCCCTAATTTTCAGATCCTTGATTCTGGCTACCGAATAAAATTGTTTCTAATCATTATGTCGGTATCTTTTATTCGTTTAAATCGTTTCCAACTTTGATCCACCTAATTATTTGCTCCCATCGAGATTATTTAGCTATTTACTTGGCTTTGGTTGCTTCGCAACAAAACGTTTTCAGTAAGTTCCGATTGCCTTTTGGTCTAAAAACAATAGATAATTCCTGATATTTACATTCTTAGAAAGAAAGAAAAAACACATAAACTTTTCCAAAAATAAATATTATTTTATTTTTGTTGTAGTCCCTTGGCGAATACAAACCTGGGCCAACCTCGCTCTGATTCTACTTGGGCCGTGTTAATGGGTCGACTATTGAAAGTAAAATGCATTCTCGACAGGTCCTCGAATTCCTTAAAATATTACGAAAGTGTCATTAGTGCTTGACTGTTGTATTCTCTCTTTCTTCTTCTTCTTCCTCCTCAGAAAAATCTCCGGCTAAAACCCTCTCCGTCTACGAGAAGCTATTTCTTCAGAGCAAATGGTTTCCGTTTTACTCCATTCTTCTTCCTCTCTTCCAGTTTCCAGCTTCCGCATCGTAGAATTTGGAGCTCGTACCATCGTTGCTCCTCTCGTTTTCGCCGGTAATCATGGCCGGGTCACTTCCGATGCGTTTCGAATCGGAGATGGTAAGCCCCCCTTCCATTTTCTCATATCCTAGAAACTTTATTAGCAGAAATCTCGAAACCTTGTGGTCTACATGCTTCTAAGTAGTCTATGTGCATTTGATTGTAAAGGATTAAAGCCTGGAATCTTGGTTTTGATTGCTTCGAAAATCGAAAAGGTTTACTTCACCTTGTTGCAGTATTAGGTATTTTGGTCTAAGCAATTGTCTGATAATTGTGAATGTTCAGGATGTTTCCTAAAGGTAAAGCATGGAACGCCTCAGATATTCGCCATCTCAGCTGTTGTGGATGATAAAAGTGTTGTTGTACCTAAAGAGAACAAAGACGGAACGGATAACGGTTTAGAGAAGGTAGATATGCAGAAAATGATCAAAGTTTGTGATAAGCTCATTGAAGTTTTCATGGTTGACAAGCCTACACCATCTGATTGGAGAAGACTGTTAGCTTTTAGCAAAGAGTGGGACAATATTCGTCCCCATTTCTACAAAAGATGTCAGGACCGAGCAGATTCTGAGGATAACCCTGAGATGAAGCACAAGGTTCATCGGCTCGCAAGGAAGCTCAAAGAGGTGAAAACATTTAATTCATCTATGCTTGTTTAGTATGCTCTATGATTCAGTTTTTGTACTTGAGAATGTCAGTTATCTATGTGGTCTAATTGTGACATTTCATCTTAGTCAGGTTGATGCAGATATTCGAAGGCACGATGAGCTTCTGAATGTCATCAAGAGGACACCACCAGCTGAAATTGGCGAACTTGTTGCCAGGCGCCGTAAGGATTTCACAAATGAGTTTTTCGAGCATTTGCATACTGTTGCAGAATCCTACTATGACAATCCGGATGAGCAAAATGGTAAAGCCTGTATGCTTGTTGTGAATTCATTGAAACCCTTTTGCCTAATCCCAAAGGTTGGTAGGAACGATACAATATTGATATGGTTCAATGATAATTTTTTTGTGCAAGCTCTTGCAAGCCTTGGAAAGTTGTCTATCGCGGCTGTACAAGCCTATGACACTTCGACAGAAAGCATTGGTGCACTAAACGCTGCCGAGTTGAAGCTCCAAGACATTATCAACTCCCCTTCTCTCGATGCTGCATGCAGAAAGATTGACAGTTTGGCTGAGAAGAATCAACTTGATTCTGCGTTGGTTCTTATGATCACAAAAGCTTGGTCCGCTGCAAAGGAATCAAATATGATGAAAGATGAGGTACTAAATACCTAAAACCTTTAAACTTTCCTCTCTTAGCCATTACAAACCCAGCTTTGGCTGAGAGTTGGAATTAGTTACCATTTCTGCATAACCTAGGAATCTATTTAGTCTACAGAACCCACGAAGATAATTTATCTTATCAATCCGGTCTTGGTTCTTGGCAGGTGAAAGACATATTGTATCATTTATATGTAACAGCAAGAGGTAATCTTCAGAGGCTTATGCCTAAAGAGGTGAGAATACTTAAGTATCTTCTAATGATAGAGGATCCAGAGGAACAGCTGAGTGCCCTAAATGATGCTTTTACTCCTGGTGAGGAGCTTGAAGGGACTGACGTAGACTACTTGTACACGTAAGGACGACAAAACCTAAGTCGGGTTATATATATTTATATAGATATGGAATCTCAATATGTTTGTGAGTGTACAATGGACATTCTGTAGGACGCCGGAGCATTTGCTGAGTTTGATAAAGACGGTGTTGGAAGCGTATCATTTTAGCAGAGAAGGGAGTCTGGTGAAGGAAGCGAAGGACCTTATGCACCCTGAGCTTATCGCTAAAATGGAACTACTCAAGAAGCTTGTTGAAAAGAAGTATATGTAATCTTAGATTTTACAGCTCCTAAATTTTTTTTTTTTATCAATGTATGTGTTCTGTGTTGTATTTGTATATGGTGTTTTTTTTTTAGATTCTTCAGGTTTCACTGCTTCTTCACACATATATTTGATACTACCTTAGAAGAAGACTATAGACTCGAGATGTTGTAGAGTGGTGAAATAGATTCTCCATATATTAATTGAGGAAACACTAACTAAAAAATTCTATGTATGGTTCAAAAAGTGAAAATTAACCAATCCGAATATTTTAATTAAAATTATATGATATAGTGAAATTTTTTATATATTCTTATTAATTTTATAACATAAACTCATTAATAAATCTAAGTCTAAGTAATATTAGACTTACCAATTTTTTTTGTAGCAACGAAAATCAATTTTACATTTAAAATATATAACATTTGCATATATTTTAATCAATTTTATACATAAAACTATTAAAACTAATGGCATCAAAATATATTTGATCAAAATTTAACTTTATTATATTTATGCACGATACATATCATTTTTATACGTTTATAAATATTATAAATCAAATGTTTTATTATACGCATTTAAATACTAAAATTGATTAGTCAACATATTTAATCATTTAATTCCGCACTTGCCGGGTCAAAATCTAGTTGAAGAATATAATTGAGGAACATCGAACGTAACACAGTTTCTTTCCCAGCTTAATTCGTTTTATAGAAAACAAGAGATAACGGTTGTAAGTATGATATTTATTATTAAAATGTCATTAGAAAACGTAAGCACCCGTGGCCTAATGGATAAGGCGTTTGACTTCTAATCAAGCGATTGTGAGTTCGAGTCCCACCGGGTGTGTCAGCTTTTTTCCGCAACAAAAAAATTATTTTCACCGGCTGTGTTCCGTGTGTACCTTAGTGGGCAAAATGTCGTGGCTCGAATAAGTTCATTAGGCTTACGAAAGAAATCGTACATATATTTGAAATTCATTTTTGCATTGTTTGTTCACTTCTTACCTTTTTTTTTTTTTTTTTTTTTGAGAAAGACTTATTACCTTTTCTTTATAAAAAAAAGCAAGAAAAGATCACCCCAATGGGTAATCTTCGGATTCCGAGTCCAACCAAGAAAATTGCCATCTTTTCTTAATCAGGAAGTTGACATCAAAGAAAATTTGTTTCCATTTTTTTTTGTTAAACATATTTTATATTAATTTTAAACTGCAGTTACAATATGAAAAAGCTGAAGACTCGATGCCAAGGAAACCAAAACTATAACGTTGTTAAAATACAAAGCAAGATAACGAAAAAATAGGAAATTATATTCATAGGTAACAACCGGTAGCTATTTAAAAAGGGCTAGATCTTCTGTCATTGAAGACAAGCGAACGAAACTTTTAGCTCATAATGCCATTACGACTAAGCGTTTTAAGACATTCTCTACAAAAAAGATGATTAGTGGAAAGGTTCTCTCCGAATGAGAGAAAATTTGTTTCCTTTGCTCACAAAATTTGTTAACTTTCAATGTTCAAAGCTCTCTCTCATCACTAGAATTGGATCAATTGGCCAAATTAAACGCTCTCTCTCATCACTAGAATTGGATCAATTGGCCAAATTAAAAATAGCTTGATTAAGATTGGTTGGACTACTATTTTATCAGACCAACAAAATCAAATTTGGACTAGTTTACATTAATCTCATTTATTACACAATTTGTGTTGAACTGGGTTGGTTAATCCAACAAGTTATCTCTAGATGACAGTGTACTTGTTAAATATGTTTGTTTGTACTTGTTATCATGTTCTCAATAAATTATTCTTTGAATGAGATCTAGTTGATAAAAAAAAAAAGAATGAGATCTAGTTGTTTCTTTCGTGATTAAATTGAATAAACTGTGTTCCTTAGTTAGTTTCCTAATGATGTTGTTACGTTACGTAAATGTTGTTCCCTAATATTGGCAGAGTACACTACAAACGTAACATGAATCTTGAAGTTTTAGTTGATGAAAAAATGGTTACAGAAAATTACAATAAAACCTCTATAAGTTACAGAAAAGAATGTTCTAGTTTTAGATTTATTTTATTTTGAATTACAGTAAAACTTCTATAAGTTAGTAATTTTGGAATTTTTAAATTTTATTAATTTAGAAATATATTAATTAATCGATAAATTATTAATTTATAGAAAAGTTTTGTTCAATCTCTAATCTACTAGAACATTCTTTTATTAAAACTAAAAACTTTCTTTAAAGTTCATATTCTACGATTTTCTATTTAACTTTCTAAAATACTTTGCTTTTTCTTTATCAAAAACAAAAAAAAACTTTGCTTTTTACATATTTTATATTTTAAATAAATTTTTATTTTCTTTTAATCTTTTTTATATGTTTTTTTTATATGTATGACACTCTATTTGTTTTAATGTTCTTCTTAGGTCTTTGATTAACCATTCTTATTCATCGTTGTTTCTAACACCAAAATTAGCAATGGCCTCCCATCTAAAAGGTGTTCCGAAATAAAAAATGACATATCAAATACGCTAAGATTTATGTGAGTATAGAAGAGGTCATGCGTCATGCACCCATAAAGATTTGCAAAACAAAGAAAGGCTAACAGTTGTTATTTGTTGTAATGAGGATGGATTTGAAATTTTTTTCTCTATGGATTATTGGAAAGTATGCAAAGCCACGTTATTTCAAGAATGTCGGCATGAGTAGTTTGATTGTCACTATCGTGCCAACAAAAGAGCTTGGATGACAAGTGTGACTTTCGAAGAATATATCCACTGGTTTGATACGAGAATGCATGGAAGAAGAGTTTTGTTTGTGGCGATAAATGTCCAACACATCCAAAGATTATTGAAGGACTACAAAATATTGAGTTGTAGTTCTTGCCGCCCAACATGATATTCAACCTTGTGATGCTGGAATGATAAAAGCTTTTAAGATGCATTATCGTAGGAGATTTTACCGTGAGATTTTAGAAGGCTGTGAGTTTGGACAATTTGATCCAAATAAGATCAACGTTTTGGATGTTATCAATTTTGCAGTCTCAACTTCAAGAGACAATAATAGCTAATTGTTTACCACATTGCAAAATTCATTGAAGGGATGATATATAAAGGAATTTAGAAGATGAATCAAACAAAAATCATGAACTTGAAGTTTTGATTAATAATCTCAGTTAGCGGAATGGAATGTATATTAAGAGCTTACTCGACTATTCGGGTGAAAATTATGCTTGCTCAAAAGTTCTGAGTTTAGAAGAAATTGCGGCTACTATCCTTAATGTTAATGATGAAGTTGAAGAAGATATTGCATTACCCTTGGAAGCAGTTAAGCATAAGGAAGCAATTATCGCTTCTAGAACTCTTCACAATTTTTGGAGGCAGGTCGAGAGGATAACACCAGAAATTTGTAATGCAATAAGGAAAATTATTGATAAGCTTCAACGTGATTCCAACTTTAAGAAAAAACAAACAACATTGTAGTCATGTTTTACTAAGTTGTCTTACATATGTATGCCTAAGATTTATAAATATTAATTTATGATATTATTGAGACTATATTTTTAAATAGGTGTTTCAAAAAAATTATTATACTACTATCTTATCAAATTTCATTAATTTTTACATTGGTCCGACTTAAAACCAAAAAACATTATTAATTTATGGTGATTATTAATTTATGGAGGTTTTATATTAATATATATTTTTTAAGTTTTTCATTAGAAATGTAATGTTGGTAATTTTTGGGTAAAGATGTTTTGTTAGTTTGTTGAAACATACGTGATGTAACTGGTATACACGATCTCTAATAGCATTCAAAGTCTTTTTTTTTTGTCATAGATAACCATTTTTGGTTTCTTATTTGATTCATTTTTGATAACCATCATTATATATCTCTTGTTGTATATATGTCACTGTATTTCTTTTTTTTTTAATTGTAATTTATAGGCTGGTATCGAAACATAATACGTATTATACAGGGATGGAGCTCACTACAACGTTTTACAGTCGCTATCTGCTACATATTTTCCACCGTGACATTTACAATGACATACATTTTTAGGATGGAGAATGTGGTCATCCGTAGTCCCGGCAACCTAGCGAAGTTGATCGAGACCTTGATAGTTTTATTGGGATCTATGTTGGTTACGTATACACTCGGATTATAGTTATGTTTCCCTAAACAACCAAAAATCTTAAAGACAAGACAAAAAAAATCTCATGAAAAAATAAAACTATAAAGATCGACTGTGTAGTTAATTGATGAAAAGATATATAGAGTTTTGGTAACTTTGAAACCTCATTAGTTTTGAAAATTCTTTTTTTTCTCTTACAATTTGATTTTATTTCTCTCTCATAAATTTGGTTTTGAACGCATATGGACATATTTCTGTCAGAGACTATCTCGTAAAAGATAAACCTATAGACTTAAGCAAAAACCAACTCTGTGAAAGAAAGTAATGGACGGTGGGATTTTAGATCCCACTTCCCCAAGCAATGTAAAGGATTGATAGCCGTTGTATTTGGCTATTATGACTGACTGTAAGACTCGTCCTGGACTAATTAAATTTCGTGAAGCAAGGATGGTTATAAAATATAAAAAGATGAGTGTTTGTAGCATGTTCAGTCTGCTCAAACTGATTATTACCGCTATTATCAGCTCAGTAGCTATGGCTGAAGTAATATACATAAGAAGTTATCAAAATATAAATGTTATGTGATCATAATATATAATTATAATCTCTCATATGACTTGGCTTGTATTTTTTTCCTTCAAAATTATGGTAATTGGTGATGCGATCATTATCATTCGCATTCCCATGGTGATTTAGGGAAGGATGAGAGACGGAGAAAAAATGTCCCCAACTGATGCAATGACGAACAAAGTTTCTACTAATTGAAGTTGGGCGCATTTATATATATATATATATCTTTACATTTGTTTTTTTTATATATGTGTGTTGTGTGTGAACAAGTGAATTATTTCTTAATAAATGAAGTGTCAAGTACGTCTTATCAAACTAAGAGTTTTGACAAGTTTTATATGTACTTGTCGGTGTTAATGGTTTTTCTGATGAACATTTAAGATAATTTAGGATAGAAATTAAAGAAATTGACTAAACAGATAAAATTTGATGGTGGTATGACTAACTGCAACTTTCTTATAGATTGTTTCATCAATTTGGTCTCACAGTTTTGGGTTAATTAGGGAATTATACTTCTGTTTGATCACACAGTTTTGTAATGTTGATTTGCTTGGTCTGTCTTTTGGTTAATTGTTTTTCTTTTGCTTAATTGTGTGTCTTTTGCTTGTTTCATTTTGTTGATGTTTTGAGCTTTTGTTGATGTTTTGAGCTTTTCTTACGTTTCCGTCTTTGTAATTCATGGGTTTTCGTTTTGAACCAAATGCACGTATCAGATATGGCAAACAATAGGAAAACATTGGTGTGGTGGGATATAGAAAATTATGCCGTTCTTAGAGAGTGTAACCCGAAAAAGATCCACACACTTATCAACTAAACGCTTCATGCTGAAGGATATGCTGGTGAAGTTGAGATAAGAGTCTTTGTCGCAACCAAAGACTCAGTTTCGCCAAGAGTCTTGAAGCAGAAATTCAAGGATATCACCTACGAGGTAGTAGGCAAAGGTAAGAGTTTTGAATAAGTTTTTATAAGCAGATTTTATGAGCAGGTTTTATGAGTCACTGAAATGAACTTGTTATTTTCATTTTAAGCATGTTCAGCCCGCTTAAACTGATTATTACCGCCATTGTTAGCTCAATAACTATGGCTGAAAAAATATACACATGGAGGTTAGTATAAGAACCGAAATAAAAAATGTCTTGTTATCATAATAATTATAGGCATTCAAATACACAGGGAGGTTAGTATAACAATCGAAATACAAATGTTTTGAACAATAATGATAATAAATGTACGAATAAACAATCAAATCTTCGTATGTAATGTTTCAACATTTAGGTGTATCTTTGTTGAAACTTAATAGGCATGACTGTGCGTACCCATCCATATGCTATGATTTTTTTTTTTTTTTGATAAACCGCGGGAGTTCTAAATTTTTGGCTCATACTATCCTTGGTATCCGGAGGCAGTCTTTGGATATTCCGATTTAAAGAATAACTCTCCGTTCCAAAAAAAGTTTAATTTGAACCCGAATCACAAAAGAACCAATTCCTTATGTTACCACTAGGCCACCACTCATTTGGTTGCCATATGCTATGATGCTTCACAATGAATGAGTAACCCAAACGAAACAAAAAAAAAACACTTCTAACCTAAGTGAGCAAAATCCAACCAACATATTTGTCTGATCCTTATCATAATGCCCGCTAGATAAGTTGTTCATATTCTTATGGGTTTGAGATACTCATAGGAAGACAGGTTCTCCTGCTTTAAGTATACGATCTCTTTTACCCAAACTCCTCACAGCTCTCAAATATTATCGCAAGTGTTTGGGGAATTCTTTTCCCGAGCATTTGTCGCGAGTGACGAGAAAAATCGGCGAAAACACTCTAATGCACATCATAACCTAAGAAGCTATAAACTTTTTATAGAAGAAAGAAGTAACTGAGTAAAACCATGTATGTCGATTTTCATCACCTATCAAAAAGTGTACAAAGTCACTATGAAGAAAGTATGCAAAATCAATCCCAAGGCAAATACAATATATACTCTAATTTACAGGATAGAACTCAAAACAAATAAGTAAAAATGTCCGCATCACGCATGGACCAGAGAAGCAGGCATCTCATACTGCAGAGCAAAGGCTTCAACTCGGTTTCTAAGCTCAGCTATGTCTTTGTTAATGCATAGACTCTTCACAAACTCTTTGTGCGACTTCCCATGTTCTCTCTGCAACGCACTCGCTATCTGAGCTGCCCTTATCAGAAAATCCGCTATAGTCTCGAAATCAGACTCTATACAGCCTCGGGTTGTCATCGCAGGTGTCCCTATCGATAAAAGAGAAGAACCTCAAGTTCAGGCAAAGAGCGATATGATATTAACATGACCCATTTTTAAATAAAATAAGGTGCTTACCTATCCTTACACCTCCAGGAGATATAGTACCGTTGTCGTCAAATATAGCAGTCTTGTTTAAGGTGATATGGCAAATCTCACACACTTTCTCATAGACTTTCCCTGAAAGACAGACACGTATATAATCAGATAAAACACTTAACTTGGACCGACGAGTGATAGATTAAGTGATTTTAGTACCTGTTAAGCCCAAAGGAGTGAGATCCCACAGCAGCAAATGGTTATCCGTGCCACCTGTAACCAGTCTGCATTTTCTTCGAAGCAGAGCTGATGCTAAAGCCTGGGCGTTTTTCTTCATCTGTTGTATGTAAGCTTTGTACTCTGGAGTAGCCACTTGCTTCAAGGCAATGGCAAGAGCTGCGATATGGTTGTTGTGTGGACCTCCTTGTAGTGAAGGGAACACAGCAAAGTTGATCTTCTCCTCTAAATCATATTGCGGCGTGGAACTGTCACAATGATTAGAGTGATGATGACCTTGCTTTCTTATCTTTGGACCTCTTCTATAGAAGATGATACCTCCTCTAGGACCACGCAGACCTTTGTGGGTTGTGGAGGTAACTATGTCACAGTGATCAAATGGATTTGAACATTCCTGTAATTGACAAAAAACCCAAACCAAATTCAGAAACAAAATTTTATGCACCAGAATCATAAGAAATCATTTCCTTTGTTCTTATTATCTCAAATTTATATTTTATCATCCACAAAGTATTGGGAAGTCTCTAACTACGAATCGTTCCAAAATCACCAAATACAAGAAAAGACTTTGCTTAGAAAATTGCTAACAATCTTTTACAAAGCTACTAAGTCTCACTCAAAACTTGAGTTTCATTCTCCTCCTAAGCTACCAAGAAATCCAAACTTTCAAGATATGGGCTAACCAAATTGAAGCTGTCCAATACTAAAGATGCTACACCTCAAACGTACAATCCAAAGCATGGAAAAATATCAATAAAAGTAGTAGATGATTCGAACCTTAGTGGCGACAAGACCGCTTATATGAGCCATATCACACATCAAGGCAGCTCCACACTTGTCTGCGATTTGTCTAACCCTTGCGAAATCCCAGTCCCTTGGATAAGAACTCCCTCCACAAATAAGAATCTTAGGGCGGTAATCAAGCGCCTTATCCTCAAGCTTATCGTAATCGATATAACCACTTTGAGGATTCACTTTATAAGGAAAACTCTCAAAGAAGATCGATGCAGCAGAAATCTTCTTCCCACCTGGAGTACAATACCCATGACTCATATGACCACCGGAGGGAGAATCCAACCCCATAATCCGTTCACCGGGCAACAAAAGTCCGGTGTAGACCGCAAAATTAGCAGAAGTACAAGAATACGGCTGTACATTAACACCCCATTTGTCTGATTCAAGACCAAACGCAGTAAGAGCTCGTTCGATACAGAGATTCTCAATCTGGTCTATATATTGATTCCCAGTGTAGTATCTTGCTCCAGGCATGCCTTCAGAGTATTTGTTCGTCAAGTGACTTCCTAAAGCTTCCATTACAGCACGACACACGAAATTCTCAGACGCAATCAGTTCGATTCCTTTCACTTGTCTTTGTTTCTCTTTCTCCATTAACTCATGAATATCAGGATCAGCTAAATGAAGAGGTTGATCACCCCAAGCACGAACAGCAGCACGTCTCGATTCAAGATCCGTGTCACCACCACCACCAACAATCGTCTTCCTCGGATGTTTTGATTGAGACGAGAGAAGCGGACAATCTCGCTGTCGTTTCAGACACATATGGTGTCCTAAGATTCTGAAATGCTCGTCTTCTTTCTCCTCTCCGTCTTTCTTCTTCGGCTCTTCGACGGTGATTTTCTCGACTTTTTGTTCGAGAAGTTGTAACGGAATGGGATTAAAAGGATTCGGAGATGATCGGAAACTCGGATCGACTTGTAGGTTGATCGAATCGTCTGCAATCGGGATTCTCGGAGTCGGTGTCATTGATGATGCGTGGGAACAACCAAACCCTAGAGAAAAATTAGCTTGAGAACGGCTCAAATCCATAAAATTTGGAATAACAAAAAAAAAGCTAACTGTAACGAAATCTTACAGAAGCTATAGAGAATTGAAGAGTAGTGAAACTTTTTTCGAATCGCTTTTTTTTGTTGTGAGGATTTTGGTTTAGGAGAGACGGAACGAATAACGAGTTTTGAGGACGCCAAGGGGAATGACTTCAAAAAGATTACCGGATTACAGGTTTTACGCGAGATATGAATGTGGACGGTTTCTTGGATTGATTCTGATATACGGTGGACCTGGTCTACCGGTAATAGCCGGTGGCAATAGGGTCTACAATACAGCGTGTCAAAATCTAAGAGAGGCTTGATGGAGACACCAGGGAGTTTCTAACTTCATCTAGCCTAAAAAGCAAGATAGGTTCATCTTTGAGTTTTGACTGAAATAACACGTTTTTTGTTTTGTGATTTAGAAAGAAAAGAAGTGTGAAGATAAGTTTGAATAAAAAGTTCAAAATAAGATACAATTTGATCTTATTTAAGAAATCTTATGGATTCTGATTTGTAGTTTTGTTTTAGTGAAGCAAAAACAATACACAAGTTTGAACGTCAAACCTATAAACTAAAGAAGTTTGAACGTCAAACCTATAAAATAAAGAGAAATTTTTAAGATACTTCACTTTGAAGTTGTGTTCTCTAAAGAACTACTATTTTTCAAATGTATCACTATCTTTTAAATGTTCCACAAATACTATAAACACAAAATTGATTTTCAAAGTTTTATAATTTAAATTTTTGGGTTTAGATTAACTATTATAAAATTAGAGTATAGTTTTAGAGGGTAGGATTTGGCTTTAGGATTTACTTTTAAATGATGAAAGTTAACATTAGTTTTGTGGTATTTGTGAAACACTTGAAAAATAGTGATATTTGTGAAACATTTGAAAAATGATGATACTTTTGGAAACAAATCTTTTTTTTTTTTGGAAACAAAATTTTAAAGTATGGTATTTGTGAGAATTACCCTAAAATAAACAATTTAGATGTTGAAAGTAAAAAAAATGGAAGGAGTCGATCACGTGTTCGTTTGTGAAGTAAAAGATACGAGGAATAAGAGTATTAAAAAGTCGAAAAACTTAAATCTAAAGTTGACGATTCACATCTAAAAACCCTAGTTTCTTTCTTGAAAGGGCCGACGCTGCTACAGTAGTCTTCTCCGATCTTATGCATTTTTGCACCGGTGTACGGCGGCTTCTTTAGCGTCGGTACCGGTCCCCTGGTTTCTCTGTGTATATTTTTTTGTCGTCTTCTTTTGCTCAGATCCAATCGAGATGTTTTCAAAAGCGGCTCCAGTCTCGATTCCAGAGGATTTGTCTCGGTGATCTAGTGGTTCGGATTTGCTTAGGGCTCGACGGTGGATGAGGTTGTGCCGGTTCCTTCTCGACGTTGCGAGTTGGACGGGATGGCTAGATTTGCGATAGTTTTCCTCTGCTTACCGTTATGGGTTTCTCACCGGATCTTGATCCTTCTCGTCGAGTGTGATGGTCGATGTTGCTGTCCGTGGCTTGGCTGAGATCTGGACTATCCTTTGTTCCTTGTAAAGGATTGTGCTTATTTGTTTTTTGTCTCGATATTTGCCTTGGATGGGTTAGCGATTACTTGGCTTATCATCTCCTCTTGGTTTCTTTGTCTTGTTAAACAGGAGGTTTCAGTCTCACCTCCATTACTTGAAGATCAAGCTTACGGTTACAGTTGGCTTAGTACGGACCGTTGGACAGACAGTACGGGATGTACCATTAGAAGGTACAAACAGACACACGAGTATAAGTACAATCTTTACAGATTGGACCACAATCAGTACTCATACAACAACCAGCCTTTGGGACCACAACGTTGGGACCACAACACACCAGCCTTTGGGACCACAACGTTGGGACCACAACATTTGAACTGATCAGGGACGAACGGCTGAGATTGTATCATTTGAACGGACGGCCAAGATCTCTTGTCCGTTATACATGACCGTTGGAGGTCTGATTCATTTGTATATACTCCCTCCGTTTCAAAATAATTGTCATTCTGGAGTTTTTCACACAAATTAAGAAAACATATTAAAAATTTGTTTTGCCCCTAATTAATATAATGTTTTATTTGATATGAGTAATTAATAAGCTGAAAGGTAAGGATAAAAATGGAAAAATTAGTCATAAATGTGTATTGAAATTACAGAATGACAAGTAATATGAAACAAAAAATTAAGGCTAGAATGACAACTATTTTGAAACGCAGGGAGTATATGTGTAAAGCTTGTAAAGGATTATTTGAAGAAATAAGAAAACAGTTCACACAATCTCTCTATTCTCTCTAAATCTCTCTAATCTCTTTAACATTTTCGCATAATTCTATCATGGTATCAAAGCCAGGTTCTTTAATCTGGTGATTTAATCTCTCTTATTCTCTTAAACACACTCCCAGGATCTTCTTTGTTACTCTCTTGTTCTTCGTTTCAAACCCAGAAAACATCCGTACACTTTCTTGTTGAAGTTGAGCTGTGCCATTTGAAGATGGAAGGAAACAAGATGATTTCTTTACCTGTTGTGCTCAAAGGAGCAGACAACTACTTGCTTTGGCCGAGAACTGCCAAGGCTATGTTGTATGGAAGAAAGCTATGGAGCCATGTTGAGAACTCCAAGGCGCCTTGTGTTGAGTTCAAAGAAGGAGGAAAGGAGGTGGTTGCAGCTGATTCCGAGAACTGGTTTCAAGAGGATCAGGTGGTGCTCTCCACTCTTCAAGGATCTTTGGACATCTCTGTGCTTGAAGCCTAGTTTTATTGTGAAGGAGCTAAGGAGCTGTGGGACACATTGAAGAATGTGTTTGGGAATGTCTCCAACCTCACCAGGGTCTTTGAGGTCAAGCGTGCCATCAACTGTCTTTCACAAGGAGACTTGGGTTTCAATGAATTCTTTGGGAAGTTCAAAAGCTTGTGGGCAGAGTTGGAGATGTTGAGACCAGCCACACTTGAAGCTTCCATTCTGAATGAGAGGAGAAAACAAGATAAAGTTTTTGCTCTCCTCATGGTGGTGAATCCGGTGTTCAATGATCTCATCAAGCATTTACTCAGAGCTGAGAAGTTACCAAGCTTGGATGAAGTGTGTGCTCAGATTCAGAAGGAACAAGGCTCCTTGGGCTTTTTTGGTGGTAAAGGCGGGGAACTGGTCATGGCTAACAAGAGTGAAGTGGTGGCTGCTAACAAAGGCGTCTATGGTGCTGAAGAGAGGGAGATGTGGATCTGTGAGCATTGCAAGAAGAAGGGTCATCTCAAGAGAAAATGTTGGATACTATACCCTCACTCAAGCAAAACCATGGAAGGGATCAAAAGAAACCAAAAGCAACCGCAGCTACAAGCTCAAATGAAGGTCAAAAAGCTGTCGAATCATCAAGCCAGACCAATGAGGGTGAAGGAGCAGCCATGAGAGCTTCAACTGAGTATGTGAAGAAGTCTGACCTTGATGCCCTCATCAAAACTCTTAAAGAGTCTGGTAATCCCATAAAAGCCTTTAGCTTTCATGCATAAACATGACCTGAGTAGTGTTGCTAATCATGTTAATCATGCCTTAAGTGATAAACCTCTAATTGTTTATTCTGGAGTAAGTCACCATATGATTAGTGATGTTAATTTGATTAGTAACATTAAACCTGCTTTAGGGAATGTGATTATTGCAAATGGTGAAAAGGTTAAAATTGAAGGAATTAGGAACCTTAAATTGTTTGATAAAGAATCCAAGGCCTTTTATATGCCATCTTTCACTTCCAACTTGTTGTCTATTAAGAAAGCAACTTCTGATTTAAATTGTTATGCCATATTCAGTCCTAATGAAGTTTTCTTTCAGGATATTGAGTCAAGTAAGCTTTTTAAGCAAAGAACAACCAAAGATGGTCTTTATGTTCTTGAAGACACTAAGCCATCATCTTTATCTAATGCTTTTGTTTTTAATTCTGCTCTTGATAATAATGCATTGTGGCATGCTAGATTGGGTCATCCCCATCATAGAGCATTAAATTTGATGTTACCTAATGTTAAGTTTGAGAATAATGCTTGTGAGGCTTGTATTTTGGGTAAACATTGCAAAACAGTTTTTCCTAAATCTTTTACTATTTATGAAAAATGTTTTGATTTAATTCATTCAGACGTTTGGACTTCTCCTTGCATGTCTAGAGAAAATCATAAGTATATTGTTACTTTCATTGATGAAAAATCAATTGTTACCTTTAAAGGATAGGGTCTTAGAAGCTTTTATTAATTTTCAAAACTATGTAACTAACCACTATAATGCTAAGATCAAAGTGTTGAGATCAAATAATGGAGGGGAGTACACTAGTCAAGCATTTAAACAACATCTGAACAAGCATGGCATTGTGCATCAAACAAGTTGCCCTTATACCCCTCAGCAAAATGGAGTTGCTGAAAGGAAGAACATGCATCTCATGGAAGTAGCCCAGTCCTTGATGTTCCATATGAACGTGCCTAAGAGATTCTGGGGGGATGCTGTGGTGACGGCTTGTTACTTAATTAACAGGCTTCCCACTAAAATCCTTCAAAATGTCTCTCCATTTGAGGTACTAAACCAATCCAAACCTTCAATTGATTACCAAAAGTGTTTGGTTGTGTTTGTTTTGTTTTAGTACCAGGAGAACAAAGGAACAAACTTGATGCAAAGAGCACAAGAGGCATGTTCATTGGCTATTCTATCAATCAGAAGGGCTATAAGTGCTACATTCCAGAAACAAGAAGAGTTCTAGTGTCAAGAGATGTGAAGTTTATTGAGACAAAAGGGTTATATGAAGAAAAGAATTGGGAGAGCTTTAAGGATCTACCTCATTCAACATTTAACCGAGTTGTCAATCTTCAAATTCTTTTGGAGACCTTAAGGGGACGAAGCATCCCGGCAGCAAGTCCTGCTCCAATGCCTGCTCAAGAGCAAATGGAGGAAGAACCACAAGATGAGGAGGTGGAATCCGAGGCTAGAACTGAGACTGAAGTGCCAAATGAGGAAGTGGAAGAAGAGGACATGAAAGAAGTTCACGACGTCTCTCCACAGCAAGCTGAGCCGGAACAACAAGTAGCTTCTCAAAAAGAAGCACCAGCTCTCCGAAGAAGCACTAGCGTCAAATTGGATCAATACAAGAGTGTATTACAACAACCAAGCCGTGGCTTATCCAACTCAGGCAGTTTGTTCTCTAGCTCATGTCCCGGAGGAGCATCAAGTCTTCATTGGAGTTCTGGACAAAGAGGAGGTTCCAAGAACTTATGAGGAGGCAAAGGAGCTCAAGGTTTGGCGTGATGCAGTTAGTGAAGAGAAACAAGCCATGGAAAGAAACCACACTTGGGATGAGGCTGATCTACCAAGGAAGAAGAAGATAGTGAGTTCCAAATGGATCTTTACTATCAAATACAAGAGCAATGGGGAGATGTAAAGGTACAAGGCAAGGCTGGTGGCTAGAGGCTTCACTCAAATGTATGGTGAAGACTATAGAGAGACCTTTGCTCCGGTTGCTAAGCTTCACACCGTCAGGGTTGTGCTATCTCTTACTACAAATTTGGAATGGGAGCTATGGCAGATGGATGTGAAGAATGCATTCCTTCAGGGGGAGTTAGAAGAAGAGGTCTACATGACTCCTCCACCAGGTGTTTCCATTACTCCGGGCAAGGCACTGAAGTTGAGAAAAGCCATCTATGGTCTGAAACAGTCTCCTAGAGCGTGGTACAGAAAGCTGAGCATCACTCTCTTGGACCGTGGATTCAGAAGGTCAGAAGCTGACCACACTCTCTTCACTCTTCAAAGCCAAACAGGTATTATAGTCATTCTCATCTACGTGGATGATATAATAATCTCTGGGAATGACAAGGTCGGTATTCAAGACACTAAAGCTTATTTAAAATCAGTTTTTGATATCAAAGACCTTTGGGAACTAAGGTAGTTCCTTGGGATTAAAGTGTGTAGATCAAAGGAAGGTCTTTTCTTGTCCCAAAGGAAGTACATTCGTGATCTTGTGAATGAAACAGGTTTAAAGGATGCAAACCCGACAAACACACCATTGGAGGATGTATATAAAGCTAACCAACGGGGGGGGGGGGGGGGGGGGAGGAATGCAGCTGATAGTCTCTTTGATGATGCTAAGCTATACAGGCGCATGGTTGGTAAGCTTATATACCTCACAATAACTCGTCTTGACTTGTGTTTTGCTGTGAACCAGGTGAGCCAGCATATGCAAGCTCCAAGGTTGTCTCATTGGAAGATGGTGAACCGCATTCTGAGATACCTCAAGGGAACTTCAGAGCAAGGAATTTGGATGGGTTGCAATGGAAGCTCAGAGATAGTTGGTTATTATGATGCTGATTGAGCTGGTGATAGAAAAGATTGAAGATCCACAACAGGCTATTGCACGTTCATTGGTGGTAACTTGGTTACTTGGAAGAGCAAGAAGCAGAAGGTTGTGGCTTGTTCAAGTGCTGAAGCCGAGTATAGAGCAATTAGAAGACTTACAACTGAGCTGATGTGGTTGAAGATGCTTCTCACGAATTTGGGCATAGAGACTTCAAAGCCAATCACCATGCACTGTGACAATCAATCAGCAATCCACATTGCTTCAAATCAAGTGTTCCACGAAAGAACAAAGCATATAGAGGTGGACTGCCACAAGGTCAGAGAGCAAATGGAGTTAGGAGTCATTCTTCATTGCTACACAAGAAGCTCAGATCAGTTGCCAGATAATTCACCAAAGCAACAAGCTTGAAGACTTGTGAGTTTATTTGTGAGATGTTGGGTCTCATGAGTCTTCCAAGTTTGTAATCCCCTAAGTGAAGAGCTCATACTCTTTTTCCCTAAGTGTGGTTTTGCCCCATTGGGTTTTCCACACTTAGGTTTTTAATGAGGTGAGTCTCCTAACTTCCAAGCTAAGTCTCCAGCTTCCTTATGACTTAGCTTGAGGGGGAGTGTTAAATAGGAGGTTTCAGTCTCACCTTTATTACTTGAAGATCAAGCTTATGGTTACGGTTACAGTTGGCTTAGTACGGACAGTACGGACCGTTGGACGGACAGTACAAGTCGTACCATTGGAAGGTACAAACAGACACACGATTACAAGTACAATCTGTACAGATTGGACCATAATCAGTACTCATACAACAACCAGCCTTTGGGACCACAACACACCAGCCTTTGGGACCACAACGTTGAGACCAACAACATTTGAACTGATCAGGGACGAACGGCTGAGATTGTATCATTTGAACGGACGGCCAAGATCTCTTGTCCGTTATACATGACCGTTGGAGGTCTGATTCATTTGTATATATATGTGTAAAGCTTGTAAAGGATGATTTGAAGAAATAAGAAAACAGTTCACACAATCTCTCTATTCTCTCTAAATCTCTCTAATCTCTCTAATCTCTTTAACATTTCCACATAATTCTATCATGTCTCGGTCTGGTTTTGTCTTCGACTTTCGGCTTGGTCTATAGATAGGAGTTTTGTCTAAGTTGATGGGATCTGTCTGTTAGGGTTAGATTATAATCCCTTATGCAGTGTCTTGGTTTGGATTAGATGTTTAATCTTTTGTTGTTTTGGTTGTCTAGTATATGTAGTCTATCTTAGCTTAGGAGTTTGGGTTGCTCTCGTTTCTCTTCGGTTTGTGTTGGAGTAGTCGTTTGCATGGCTTGGTTACTCTTCGATTATCATCCCTTTTAATCGGTGAATCTTTATCAGTTTCCTTCCACCGCCTTCTAGCTTAGTTGAATAATTAGTTTTCACCTTGGTCTTCCTTGGTTGGTTTTTGTAAGGCTAACCTCTTGTGGGGATGCATAGTTCTAGATTTAGACCTTTTAGGTTGAAGATTAGGTGGTTAGGAGGAGTTTAGATTCTCGATCGTGGTTCCTTGGGATTGTTTAATTGTCGTATCTTGATCTATTGTGCGCGGTTTTCCCTTGCCTCGACAACGATTTGTGAGTGTTGCAGTTCTGCGTATGCTGCTCTTTCCGCTCTTTCTGTTGATAGCGAGTGTTTTTCATGCTCTTGAGCCTTATGGTAGTTATAAATTCTAGATAATTGTAATTTTTCAAGTTTGATTCCCGGTAATCTTTCGGGCAATGCTCCCCGATAATCTTTCGGACTTGTGCTCCCCGTAAAACTCTCGGGCTATGTCTTGTATTCTATTTTGTATGTTTGGATGTGTAATAATTAAAAATCTTCCAGTGAAAAAAAGTGTTAAAAGGTCGATATTTTGCATCTACTTTTATTTTGGACTAGGTGAATACTCGCGCATCCGCGCGGGTTTTTTCATTCATAACTTTTCTACAAATTCATAACTTATAGTACAATCTCAATACTTCCATGTTCTAACCGCTTCCATGTTCTTTCCCATTTTGCTTTAACCTCTGTTTTATTCACTTCTTCCACTTGGAATTTGGCTAAACACTCATTGAAGAGAACTGGTCAATTTCAAATAGTTAGACTCGTAACTACTTGGTTCCAGTGTCCACAAGTGTTTCTCTCCAGAGATGGGACGACTCTAGGCATTAACACTTTATGGTTCTGACTTATGAGTGATCAGGTTTCTTATGTGATCATTGTTCCATAGAACCAATGCTCTTTAAGCAACCTGGAAAACAAAAAGTACAACTTGATATGCGTACAAGACCTTGTCAAAAGAGAGAAAATATGGAGTTACGATAACCAAAGACATGAGCCTGAAAATGTGAACTGTTGAGGCATCCGGCAATTTGTCGGAATAGAGGGACCATGCAGCGCTGACACTCTGCGGATTGAGTTGCTTCCAACACTTCTTCTAACTCTCCAAGAAAGATAACTTCATTAAAGTCCTCCTCTACAAACTGAACTATGCAATAAGATAGTTGTTGATGATAGACTAAAGCGCATTTAGGTTTGTGAAGAGGAATCAAGGCTTGCACAAGGTAGAGCTTGTGCTCTTCTTTCAAAGGCAAAGAAAATCCATTGACCATGCTTCCAAGAATCTCGAGCAGCTCTGCAATTGCATTATGCTTTTATGTCTCTGAAATAAATCTATAGAAAATATTGTTTATAGCCTTTCTGACTTACCGGTGCACCATGAACTTCTCATACAGCGGTGCATAATGGTTTTTAAACATTCCTCTCTTTGACCTTTAGGATTAAACAAGTCTAACAACTTCAAGACAAAGGAATGGTCAGTCCATCTCTTTGCAAGCTTTGCATCAGTCATGGGTAAAACCACAAATCTGAGCAGAATCTCATACACAACTTGGATATAGGCCAAGCTGGCTCCGATGAAGGTTCCTCATCTTCCATGTCATGAGAATAAAGTCCAAGGTTCAAAGAAAACAAAACCAAACCTACTTCTATTTTCTATTCTTCTTACTTAAACTTGTAAAAACTGAAGACAAATACTTGTAAATACTAAAAAGAAACATATTGCCAGACTGATTAATTGCCTCAACGTGATCTTGTCAAATGAACATAAAAGGGTCTTGCGTAAACCAAAAGATCGTCTAGACGCCAGGATCTACGCATGGGTTTCATATATGTGACTTGTGAGTTTGGTGAAAATACTTGTACAGGTCAATAAACGTTAAGTTTGGAATTTAGTAGTAAGTGTAGAACATAGACAACAAGTTTATTTTTTCCTGAGATCATTAACTGTTCTAGGAAAATATTAAAATGAAAACAAAAGCTAATAGACATTCCACAATCAGACAATGAAACATATGGTATGTTTAAGATATCTAATTCAACTGGTGTACTATCTTCTCATATAGATAAAAATATTTAATTCGGAAATCCACAACAAAAGTTAATAGAAAACCATTCCCTATGTCTTATTCTATGAAAAATCATCAGACAACAAAACCCAAACAAAACTCAACCATCAATCACAACGAACTTACCAACAAGTTCTGGAGATTGTCAGTTATATCCAAAGCTCTGAACAATCAAAAATCAAACTTCCATCAAGAAAGAGAGAAAACACACAAAAATAGGTAATTTCTGTTAGAATTCATAGCAATTTATATCTATTTATAAATACTAAATACAAATTTAGTTTTCAGGATTCGTGCAAATATTAAATTAGATCTAAACTACAGAGTTTGAATATACCTGGATATTCTGCAGCGGAAAGATAGATTCGAATGATTCGAGGTTATTTAGCACTTCAAGTGTCGTGCCTTTTACTGGTATCCACACGCACACAAACTGGATCGGAACGGGATGCTAGTACCATCTACTCTGAAAAATAACTAGAAGAATGTTTCTTCTCTATTAGGGTTTTTAGTGTTTATGTTCGTGAGTTGTTAGAGAACTTGATTCTCTAATTTATTCTACTAATCACGGCTGGAGAGTTAAGTTGAACTTCCAACCTTCACATGTGTATATATACTTGGTGACTCTCCCGCGCTAAGCGCGGGTAAATTATTTATATAATTATTATATTTTACATAATTAACAATAATTTTATTGTAGATATTATTGTTGTTATTTTATTGTTAATAATATATATATTTTGGAAATTTAGATTTAAAATGCTATGATTCATATATTTAGATTTGTAGTCAAATTAATAATTATAATACTTTATTTGATAGATTATAGTGTATATATTATAAATAAATGATAGAAAACGGTGGATATTACAAATATATATTTTTTGTCAAATCTTATTACTTTCGTATTTGTACAGACACTTCGGCACATTTTAGGAATACATTAATATTAATTTTGAATAGATTATAATTTATTAAAGAAATATATATATATATTTTTTGGGAAGTTTGTTTAATTTCGGAAATTTACCAATATCAATAATTGAATCACAACTAATATTTTTATGGGAATTTTGTTTAATTTCAGAAATTTAGCAATGTCAATAATTGTGTGAATATTTGTGTGAATATTCTTAAATAATTATTATGATCAAGTTAACAGATTTAGTACACGGTACGTTAAGAATATTATTTATTTATATTAACAGATTTAAATTGTTTAATTTCAGAAATTTAGCAATATTAATAATTGAATCTTCCTGAAAATTTGTTTGGGAAGTTTGTTATTTCCGGAAATTTAGCAATATCAATAAATGAATAAAAACTTCCCAAAAAAAGATGTTATCCATAAATTTCGAGGCACATAATATTTATTTTAAATAGATTTTCATCTATTAAAGATTTTCATACTTTTTTTTTGGGAAGTTTGTTTAATTTCGGAAATTTACCAATATCAATAATTGAATCACAACTAATATTTTTATGGGAATTTAATGTCAATAATTGATTCACACGATTATTTGTATATATTTCCTAATAAGATTTACAGATGAAATTTATTAAAAATTTCCATTTATAAACTAATAGATTATATAATAAATTTTGAATATTTGTGTGAATATTCTTAAATAATATGACTAACAGATTATCATGAGTATTATGATCAAGTTAACAGATTTAGTTAACAGATTTAGTACTACGTTAAGAATATTATTTATTTATGTTAACAGATTTAAATTGTTTAATTTTGGAAATTTAGCAATATTAATAATTGAATCTTCCCGAAATTTTGTTTGGGAAGTTTTTTATTTCCGGAAATTTAGCAATATCAATAAATAAATAAAAACTTAGCAATGTCAATAATTGATTCACATGTTTATTTGTATTCCAGAAAATACAGATTACACGTTTATTTGGCCCATTTAGTTAACTGTTTTTTTTCTGTTATGAATATTATTTATTTGCGTTAACAGATTATACAATGAATTTTGACATTGCTAAATTTTAACAGATTATACAGATTACACGTTTATTTGGCTCATTTAGTTAATAGATTTTGTACACGTTAAGAATATTATTTATATTTGTGTTAACAGATTTAGTACACGGTTAATATAATATTATTTATTCGTGTATCATGATTATTATTTGTGTCTCCGGTAAGTTAAACCATGATTATTTTACCATAAATTAATTGCAAAAATTAAAGTCTCCTCCAAATAAAATTATTTTATAAAAGTAACAGTAACTAAATAAACCAACCAAATATAAAGATACATAATTTAAAAAAATTCTTATTAGGAGTCTCCCAAATAATTTTGTGAGATCAAGTTTTTGATACTAATTTCTTAACTTCATCAATAGAGCTTTGATTCTCATCATCGTTCTTCGATAAGACATTAACATAATGTTGTCATTTATACTCACAATCTTGTCTCTTATTAATATATTTGAAGAGGTATTTGATAGAACGAACTTGGTTGCACCACTCTAAATCATCAGATTTGAACATTATCTTCTTAAAAATTGTTTGGTTTGGTCCCTGAAATGATATCATCCTTTATATTAAAAAGAAGCTAAAAACAAAAAAAAAATTTCTAAGAAGACAATGATAGTACAGTAAAAAATCGGTTTGAGAGAGTGAAAATAAATTGATTAAATTGATATTAATTTTTTTTTGGCCGTGATCTCTTATATATATAGTGAAGTGAAGCAAGTAGGTTTAGGTAGGAAGTGCAAAAGATCAATTGGGCCAAAACATTATTAGTATCGATTTAATAGGAAGTGCAAATCTGTTAATTATTGGGTTTGGTGAACTTACTAAATGGGCCAAAACAGAACAATAGATGTGTCAATTACTAAATGGGCCAAAACAGAACTTACAAAATATTGATCAATTGGGTTTTTAAGAAATCGATTGTGCTGCCATGTCACATTTTTACAGTGCCATGTCACATTTAAATTGTGAGAAGGAATGTGGTAAAGACACATCAGCTTTCTCCAAAAAAATGCTCTCCAATTAATATATAAGGGATTATATAAGACATACATTAAACCTAATTAACATAAGAAGGTTTATGGGCTTATCATATACACATTACATAATGCCCATGAATAATTGTCTTTTCCAAATCCAATTTAGAATATTCACACGTATACATATACATATCCATATATGTATGTTTATTATTTACTTTATTTATCATATAAATAAATACTCTAAAAACCCAAATATACTTTGATCCAATTTGCTTAGGTGTGTAACCCTATAGGATCGCATAATATTAGTAATGGATTCCCAAATCCATAGATTATAAGCGGTCTCTAGCAAAACATTATAACCACCTGATATTATACGATTGTCAAACCTCGACATTACAACTTTAACTAGAGTAAAGTACAAAAGATTTCAGGACATTCCCAACAACTTCACACTACTCTAAGAGAATCAGTCATAACATTTTTTCACCAATTTGAGGGCAGAGAGAGCTTAATTAACATACAGAAAAAGTCGCAACTTACATTGCAGCTCCAACATATTAATCCTAGTTGAGCTAAACCCGTGCTCTTTATATCAAAAGGAAACAAGATTAAGCTTAAACTCTCGATACACGATTAACTACATTCGGCTTCCATTTGACTATAAGCAACATAACGATCACCAATCAACATCTTCTACATCAACTTCGATTTACCAGCAAATTTCCAACAATCACATATGTAATAGAACACTCAATCGAAAACAAAAAAGTGAAACGTGTTTTCCCTCTAGTGATTGGCAGTATAGACATGCATAAGTTATGTGTTATGTCACAGTCTAATGTCAAATCTCAGAACCAAGTTCACACTTAGCCTCGAAGGGATTGTAAAGTCAAAATATTGGTATTACAAGAACTTGAAATTGAGCAAATTATAAAATCACGAGTCTCTAGTCTTCTTGATGAATTACTCACAAGTTAATGTACAAAAGATACACTAAGTGGTAGCTGCTTTTCCCTGACGAACATTACAACATATAAACCAGAGTATCTAGCAAATTATTCAAAAGGAAAGAAATGATTCTCTTAACAAAGAAGAAAAGAAGAATTAAGATCAGCACGAGAGAATGTTATCGTACTAAGCACAATAGTGCCATGAACCTGCAACATATGGCAACATATGTGATGCCTTTGTGGAGATATCTCCATATAAAAGGTATGTGTAGTAACTATGAACATATGTTTAGTATATTCAATGAACAAAACGAGAGGTAACACAACTAAAAAAATGGAAAGATAACGTAAGAATTGGGACCAAGACCATGTTGCAATACGATTAACAGTTTGGATGGGCTCTTACGTAAATTCATGTGTCCTCCATTTCAGCAACTTCAATGAACAATCCTCCATCGGGAGGAATCATAAACGTGTTATAATTCGACAATCCAATCCACTTTTCCTGCATTATAAAATAAAAAGGGAAGCGGCAGAGATTCCCAGCAACACTTTAAATCAATAAGCTTTTACTTACTCATTTCCATGGCTTCAAGGTGCAATAAAAACCCTTGAGGGAGGTTTGAGATGGATATGGATGTGAAGGGAGCTTTAACGAGTGGTTGGATTGGGATTCAGAGAGGTTTATTGAAAGCTCAGAGGAGGTGCAATCAACACCCAGAGGGCTAGTTCTAGAAGAAGAAGCACTCGTCTCTGATCTAGTGAATGGACCATTTTGTATTCGACGTTATACTGCATTTCCAACTTCACCAGCATATATCCTCAGGCATTGAAATTGAAAAGAGAAATGTCCTAATCTAGGTGGAACAAGTAACCTCCAACTTGGAATGTACAAAAGTCGGAGTAACAAAACAGAAACATTTAATATTATCAATAGAGAAGAACAAGTATCTTTGTAGTCTGGCACATTCCGGGTGTCTTGTTCCCAGGTTGTGTAGAATTATCAGACAAACTTGGGAACAATCTTTGAAATAACTTGGTCAGCGTCCTTTGGGTTCTAAATAGCAACAACTTTTAGACGCCTTGCATCACTCTGTAGAAAATTGTATTGTATAATCACTACAAGAAAACAGTTAATTAGTGACTGCTTTTTGTGACTGAATTTTGCGTCACAAAATTTGCAACTCCATTTATGACTCATTTGCCACCCTTTTGCGACTGCGTAAATTAGCGTCGCAAATCTGTCACTAATTTACGACTACGAACTAATGTGGCAAATTCGTCACAAATTAGTGACTGATTAGCGACTCTTATTTGAGTTGTCGCAAATTGGTCAAATTTTGCGACTACTTTGTGACACCTTTTTTCAGTATCAGTCAGCGTCGCAAAATAGTCACAAAGTTGTGACGCTATTATTACACTGTCCTTGCGTCGCAAAAGAGTGGCAAAGTAGTCACTAGCTATGTCGGCAAGTATGTCGGCAAGGGAGGAAATTAGGTGACACGTGATAAATGCGAGAGGTAGGTAGCACACGAAGGCGTCGTAAAATATTCAGAAAAGAGTCGCAAATGTGCGACTCTTTTTTGGAGTCACAAAGGAGTCGCAAATTTTATCCTATATATATCACAATCGACCTCCTTCTTCCTCATTCAGCCACACACACGAAAAAAAAAACGGGAAGAGAAAAAACAAAAATTTAGAGGAAAAAAATTATGTGAAACTCTTCTTGAGATTGGATGTATATAAGGATCGATCCGCATACAAATAATCTCTCAACCGACTTTTTGGATGGGGTCAGGCAGTTTCTGGATTTCGCAAGTTGCCAGGACTTGGCCATTAGCAGTGGAGGTAAGTTATACTGCCCTTGTGCGAAATGTAAAAATTCTGGTGGTATGAAACCTGTTAGAACTGTTTCGAACCATTTGCATCAACGTGGTTTTATGGAAGATTATTATGTGTGGACCGAACATGGGGAAGATTACAATGTAGTTGGGGCAGGTCCTAGTAGTAGTCATTACGTAAATGCTGATTTTAGTAGCGGTTATTATGAACAAATGAATTATGATGGTGGGGATGTTTATGATGGTGGGGATGTTTATGCTAGTGGGATGGTCCATGATGCATTTCCTGATAATGATTATCATCATGACGAACATGGTCATAGTGGAAATGATCATGTTTTTGAAGAACCTAACCATGAGGCGAAACAATTCTACGACTTGTTAGATGCTGCAAAAACGCCATTGTATGATGGTTGTCATGATGGTCATTCGCAGTTATCATTAGCTGCTCGGTATATGAATATCAAGGCAGACCATAATTTGGCTGAAAATTGCATGGATTCATGGGCGGAATTGGTAACAGAGTATTTACCACAGCCTAATCAGGCAACTGGTTCATATTATGAGACAGAAACGTTGATGCGAAAATTAGGCTTGCCATACCATACATTCGATGTATGCATAGATAACTGTATGCTCTTCTGGAAAGAAGATGGGGTGTTGGAGCATTGCGAGTTCTGTGGAAAAGCAAGATATGAGGATCGTCAAGGACGAAAAAAATACCGTTAAGCAAAATGTGGTATCTACCAATCACTGATAGACTGAAGAGGATGTACTAATCTGAGAAGACGGCAGCATCGATGAGGTGGCATGCTGAGCATGAATCAGAAGATGGAGTAATATGTCATCCATCAGATGCAGCAGAGTGGAAAAATTTCAATCAAATGTATCCAAGTTTTGCGGAGGAAACACGAAATGTTTATCTGGGATTATGTACAGACGGTTTCAATCCTTTTGGTATGTCAAAAAACCATTCGTTATGGCCTATAATCATGACACCCTACAACTTACCCCCGAGAATGTGCATGGGAAGGGAGTACTTGTTTCTTACCGTTTTGAACTCGGGACCAAATCATCCACGAGCCAGCCTTGATGTTTTCCTCCAGCCACTGATCGAAGAGTTAAAGGAGTTATGGAATAACGGAGTTGAGGAGTATGATGTGTCACTAAATCAAAATTTCAACCTTAAAGCTGTTCTATTGTGGACGATAAGTGATTTTCCGGCATATGGGATGTTATCGGGATGGACGACACATGGGAGATTATCATGTCCAATTTGTATGGATGATACAAATGCATTTCAATTGAGGGCTGGTAGGAAGACTTGTTGGTTTGACTGTCACAGAAGATTTTTGCCTACAGAACATCCGTTACGGAAGAACAAAGTTAACTTTTTGAAGGGAAAGACTGCACTGAACGAGGATCCACCCGCATCGTTAACTGGAGAACAAGTACTCCACCGTATACGGAGTGCCGGAGCGCGAAAAACATCTGATTGTGGTGGAAATGGACATCACATAAAACCGGCCGGTTACGGAGATTGGCATAATTGGCATAAAGAAAGCATATTTTGGGAGCTTTCATACTGGAAAGACCTTACTCTACGGCACAATCTTGATGTAATGCATATCGAGAAGAATTTTTTTGATAACATCATGTATACTGTTATGAATGTTAAAGACAAATCAAAAGACACAGTCAAATCAAGACTAGATATCGAAAATTTATATTCTCAGAAAGATTTGCATGTCGATGGTCGTGGCAACGCTCCATTTCCTATTTGGAGATTGAGTTCAAAAGCTAAAGATGTGTTACTACACTGGGTGAAAAATGAGGTAAAATTTCCAGATGGGTATGTAGCTGACTTAGCAAGCTGTGCAGACATCAGTGGGGGCAAATTTTCTGGAATGAAAAGTCACGACTGCCATGTTTTTATGGAGCGCTTGCTTCCGTTCGTGTTCGCAGAACTCCTCCCGCGAAACGTGCACAGAGCATTATCAGGTATATGTATAAATTAAGATATAAAATCCGAGAGTCGATCATATATATGTTATTTTAATCTTTTTAAACATTACTTACACATATGTTATTCTCAGGAATTGGAGCATTTTCCGTGATCTAAGCAGCAGAACATTGGATCAAAGTCGCGTCCTAATTTTGAAGGAGAATATTGTGATGATACTGTGTAACTTGGAAAAAATCTTTCCACCTGCTTTCTTCGATGTGATGGAGCACCTACCTATACATCTGCCATACGAAGCTGAGCTTGGTGGTCCTGTGCAATATAGGTGGATGTATCCGTTCGAAAGGTTTTTTAAACATTTGAAAGGCAAAGCAAAGAACAAAAGATATCCAGCAGGATCGATTGTTCAATCGTACATGAATGATGAGATTTCTTATTTCTCACAACACTACTTTGCCTCTCAAATTTCTACAGCTAGCAAAAGAAAGTAATAAATTTTTTTATTAGACTTTAATATATATATTAACCGTGCTTTTCTTAAAATAAGATGAATTGTTTTCCGTAAATTTTGCAGGGCAACTCGGTACGATGAAGGTGAAGTACCTATCTATGATTTTCCCGTACCAAATATATTTACTGAAGTAGGTCGTCCAAGTGGCAAATGTACTGAATCTTGGTTAACCACGAAAGAATACAAGTGCGCACATTCATATGTTTTGCGTAATTGTGAATATTTCCGACCGCTTGAAAGGTAATTTTACTTCATCTATAAATTTAATATAGTAATTGTATACATTTTGCACCACTTTATTCATAATCAAGTGTTGGCAACACAGTTTGGTGGATGCACAGATTCGATTTGAAAATCTAGGACTTTCTGATGATGAAGTCTTAGCTAAAAGAGATGATGAATTTCATATATGGGTCCGCCAATATGTATGTATTCTTCATGATTTAATTATTAAATTAATGTTTCGCATCAACCATTGTGATATTTTTATTGTTCTATGTATAGGTGGATGCAATGAGAAGTCAAGAAAATTTTCCGATGTGGGTATACGATATAGCCAACGGTCCAGAAAAAAAGATTAGGTCATGGCCTATGTATTTTACAAGAGGCTATTTATTTCACACGAAGGATTACGGAAAAAATAGAAAAACAATGAATTATGGAATTTGTGTCCGAGGCCAAAATTATTCTCAACCGGAGGAGAATGATTTCTACGGGACCATCAAAAAAACATTGAGCTCACATATCCAGGAGTTTTGAATTTGAAAATCGTGCTTTTCGATTGTAATTGGTATGACCCCACACTCGACAAAGGAACGAGAACCAACGAGGGAGGCATTGTCGACGTGCTAAAATCGGGGAGATATACAAACGACGACACTTATGTATTAGGTATGAATTTAATGTCTATAATATTGTATTGTTGTTATATTTATAATTATATCCTAATAGAATTTTTATTAATATATATTGCAGCGTCTCAAGCTGATCAAGTATGTTATCTTCCATACCCAAATGTTAATAAACGTCATGGGAATTGGCTCTCAGTTCTAAAAGTTAATCCAAGGACTCGTGTGCAAGGAAAATTTAACGACACTGAGCTTATTATTTTGCAACAAGCTGAGAACGATGCAGTCACGGATACGGTCGAAGAGATCAATGTCGAAGGTCTAATTGATGGAAATCATCCAATTAAACACATCGATTTTGAAATTGACGACGCTGAGCAACAAGATGAATTTCGATGTAATTTATCATCTTCGGAAGAAGATTCCGAAGCTGATGAAATTTAAATCGGATTTCATTTAATATGTACGTAATATATGTGCGGGATTTAATATTTATATAAAGTTTGTGTAATAATTTAAGTGTAAAAAATATTTAGTGTGTAATAATTTAAGTGTTAAAATAATTAGTGTGTAATTATTTAAGTGTTAAAATAATTTTTGTTGTCTGCTAACTTCAGGGATAAATACATTTTAATGTTAGCACTAAATGATTATGTTACAATAGCACAACGGTTAAACTACTCAACATTGCACACCCCCATCCGAGTTCGAATCCAGGAAAATACAATAATTTTGGTTTTAAGCTGACTTTGGAATAAATACAGTTTAAAGTTAACAACAAACGAAAATGTTAAAATAGCACAATAGTTAAACGCAACAACATTGCACTCCCCATCCGAGTTCGAATCCAGGTAGAAACAATATTTTTGTGTTTTCACCTGACTTAAATTATGAATAAATACGATATAATTTTAAGACTAAACGAATAAGTTACAATAGCACAACGGTTAATCTACAATTCATTTTACTCTCCCATCTGTGTTCGAAACCTGGTACGAACAATATTTAGGGTTTAGGGTATTGTTTTCAGCGTCGCAAAAACGTCACCAAAGAGACACAAATACGTGACTCTTTTGCGACTACATATCGACACCCTACAACATTTGTGACGCATCAGTGACACTTTTGCAACGTCCTCGAAGAGTTTTGGGGCATCGCAAATCAGTCATAAAAGAGACACAAATCAGTGATGCTTATGCGAGTATATAACGACACCAAAGAAAATGTGTGACGCATCAGTGACTATTTTCCGACGCGTCCTAAGAATTTTTAAAATTTTACATCATATTTGAAGTATATCTGACTTATTGGTATGGAATTACATTGTCATATACTAATTAATCATAAATAGTTTAAGTTATGGAAGTTCAAATTCAAATTCATATTACAAATAATGAGATCACATTTCTAAAACTAAAACACTTAGAAGTTTAATGTACTTTGTGGTGAAGTGTTAGATTTTGGGCCATTTAGGCGGCCTTTTGTTAACCACCATAAAAACAGTTTTACGACGCATTAGCGACGCCGTTGTGACGCCCAAACTTGATAAAAAACATAAAAACTGAAACCCTAATTTCATTTCATCTCAGTTCTTCTTCTTTCTCTCGACGCAGGCGATTCGATCTCTTTGTCGAATCGATCGATCTTCTTTTTTCTCTCTGTCGATTCGATTCGATACATCTTCTTCTTCCTCTTTCATCCGTCTATCTCTCTCGATCTCTCTATTCATTCCAATCTAAATCATAAACTATGGTTGTGACCCGAGAGAAATCACGAGGCCAAGGAGGTTCTCAACCAGCTGGACGAGTTAATCGAGGAGACAGAGGAGTTAATCGAGGAGGCAGAGGAGTTAATCGACGAGACGGAGGAGGTAGTCGAGGAGGTGGAGTCGTTTCTCCAGGAGCAATACTAACTCGAGGCGGAGGAGTTTCTTGTGGTGGAAGACAAACCGACGCTATTGGTGGTGGAAGACAAACCGGCGCTGAGGGTGGTGGAAAACCAACCGCCGCTCTTGCTCGTGGGAAAGCCAAAGCCGTTGATGCTTCGACCTCACAAGCATTACCACCTCACAGTAGCGGAGAGGGTACGACGAGAGACGGGGTTCCTGAAAAGCTTCCACCGGTGGTCGAAGATGGTTCAACCTCTCGGTCACAGAAACACGCCGCCGGAGATGATACAACCACAACCCCATGGCAACGACCTAGGTCAAGCGGCGGCGACGGTGGTTCTTCCCAGTGCTCCAACCCACAACGTCGTACTCTAGACTCTCAGGCGACTGTATCTCGAACAACATCTATTCCTCAGAAATACCGAGCTTCAGCTAATAGGCTTCCATTTGCTGCCCTAACGTCTCAAGCTCCATCCAATCACCAAAGTCCCAACATCAACCTCAATTGCGATCCACTACAGGAAGCCCATCAGGTTGACCAACCAGAATCTGCTGCCTTTGATAATGAAGATGAGGAATATGACGAGGATGAAGGAGAAGAACTCGATGGTGAAGAACACCAAGCTGAAGAAAACGAAGCTCAAGGATTGGAAGGTTATCACGTACCAGCAGTTGGGGGAGACGACCAGCAACTGTTGGACAATATTTTGGCTCTTCCAGGACGAGACAGACTACCCCTCCTCAGTGAGGTTCCTAAGCCTGATACATATTGGTAAGTTTATTGTCATATGAACTGATTTTTATCTTCAAATATGTTTGTATTCTCATATGGTTTAGTAGTAGAATGAGTGACTGTCATATGGTTTAGTATTCTTGGTATCTTGAAAACTTGTCTTATAGAATGCTTCTCATATGGTTTAGTAGTAGGAAAGTACTGTCATATGTCATATGGTTTAGTACTCTGAAATATGTTGCTATCTTGAAAACTGTCTTATAGAATGGTTTTAATTTCAGATAGATGAGCATCATTGTCTCTGTTACTTTGTATTTAACTTCTATTTATGTTCATGTCTTAGGTTTACTCGGAACAAAGGACTATTGACCCGTGTGATTGCTGGGATATTTCGTCTCAAGTTTGATGGCCCTTTCTGTTTCTGTCTTTAATATATGTTCTAAATCATTGTTTTTTGTTTCTATTTATGATTGTGTCTCCTGAATGATGAATAGATATGTGATTGATTGATGAGTATGATTGATGAATCTGTTTGATTGATGAATTGTTTCTGTTCGTGTCTCTACTTTATGTTTCTGTTTGATTGATGAATTGTTTCTGTTCGTGTCTCTACTTTATGTTTCTGTTTGATTGATGAATCTATTTCTGTTTGTGTCTTTACTGATTGTTGAAGTTGTTAGTGTCTTTACTGATTGTTGCAGTTGGTTGATGAATCAATTGGTTGATGAAAATGTTTTCTTTGTTGTTGTAGTGTACTGAATTCGATCAAAAGGGAAATCCGTTTGGAATAGGTGGACTGTCTCAGAAGGTGAACAAAGGGAAGAGGAAGATAAGCTACGTAGACAGTACTCCTACACCTGAACTAGCAGAGATTCATGATGAGCTTAAATCTGCTCGTCTTAAGCTAGCTGAGCATGATGAGGAGAATAAGCGACGTGATGAGGAGATAAAGGAGCTAAGGCAAATTCATGCTCGGGTCTCTGAACTGGAGAAGCTCCTCTCATTTCTGAAGAAGGACAATCCGCAAATCGCCGCATACATGGATGAAGACTCAACTGATGAACCCCCTCCTGCCAATGACAACAACTGATGGTTTCTTTCTATCCTTTCTCTCAGTTTCTGGTTTTTGTTTGAACAAACAAGTACAATTATATAAAGTTATGTATAATTATCTTCTTTTATGCACTTTTGCTTCGAACAAACCTTAATTATGTAATGTACAAAGTTTATATATTAGCTTTCTGTTGTAGTTTTAGTTTTAGATTCGGAAACAATTTAGTTTTATACACATTTAGGTATTGTGTTTAAGTCACAAAATAGTTGCAAAAATGCAATACCTTAACGAACAAACAGAACAAGCGTCACAAAGTAGTGGGTAATTTGTGACGATAAAGTGACTAACTTGCGACTACAACTGATATTCTATACAAAAGAGTGGCTAATTTGTGACGCTAAAGTGACCAACCTGCGACTACATCTGATATTCCATACCAAAATACTAAATATGTCATAAAAGAGTGGGTAATTTGTGACGCTATAGTGACAAATCTGAGACTTCATCTGAAATTTCCTAACAAAAATATAGCATGCGTCGCAAAGTAGTAGGTAATTCTTGACGCTTTAGTGACTAACTTGCGACTATTCTTTTTTAATCATCGCCAAATAGTTGTTAATTTGTGACACATCAGTGACTATTATGCGACTACAAATTATCATTCGTGAAGAACACAGTAGTCCTAAAAGTGTCGCAATTTTACGACTACAATGGCGTCATACAGTAGTCACAAATTTAAGACGATAATATCAGTCGCTAAGTTGTCGCAAATTATTGGGTGTCACTAATTAGTAGCTAATTTCCGACTCTATAATAACGTTGCAAAGTAATCACAAATTACCGACTATATATAATTGTCACAAACGTGTCGCAAATGTACGACGCATGTGCGACGCAAAATATTAGCGACGAATGTTTAGCGACTACCATTTGGCGTCGCAGAGTAGTCGCAAGTGAGGTGTTTGCAACGAATTTGTGACACTTCTAGGAGTTGCTAAGAGCCTGTTTTCTTGTAGTGAATGTGGTCTTAATAAGATTGAAAACGATATAAATTGGTTCCAAAAATGATCGAGACTCTAGAAGTTAGCTAACATCTAGGACGTAAGATTACTTGATCATCATATGATAATACGGTTATCACTATTGGCTGCTTCTCATAGACGCCATCAACATGCTGCGAACAGCGCCATCACCGGTAACTGCGAAATCTCAATTGATTTTGGGATCTTAACTTCTAAGGACTTCATCGATTTAGATTTTGACATTAAAGAGCGAGAATGATAGTCTTTGTGTGAGCATAATCAATGGTAGTTGTTACATGGTTTTTAATGGTAGCTAACCCATCCGCAAGACGGTTTGCTTCCCTATATACGTGCTTGAAACGGACTATCCAGTCTCTTGATATAAAGTCATGGCACAAACGTACCATGAATGACAGCGGATAAGAATCACTTATCCCTATTTGTAAAAACCCAACCACCACTTCAGAGTCTACCTCGACCTCCAACCGTGTTACTTGACGCTCCCATGCAATAACCAATCCATAGTATACACCCACAACTCCGCGAGCGGTGCCGAACAGATTCCGATATTAAGTACAAATCCTCCGCACCACTCCCCTCTCTCGTTTCTCATAACTCCCGCAACAATAGCCAAGCCCCGGTTACCCCTTGATGCCCCATCCATGTTTAACTTTATCCATCCCTACGACGGTCGTTCCATGCAATCATCCTTTCGACTCGCACCACGCGACCCCGCTGATTACTATCAACATGAAGGAAAGCTGATGAAACTTCATTCGCTTGAACTCTAAGAAATTGGACTCGATCTCGACACTTCCCATTATCGCCAAACACATTCCCACATCGTCATTTCCAGCCCCACTAGACCGTTACAGCGAACAAAGTAGACCAAGTGCTCTCTCCTAAATTCCTATAACGCCACTCAATTAGTGTGTTTGTAAAAAACGACCATCTCTTTTGAGGAGGTACAAGTCGCTGCCAAAGTCCTTCCATCGCTGGAAAATCCTGGAGAATATGAATAATTGTCTCTTCCCTACCTTTAACACACTTGACATATCCCATAATCACATAGATGTCTTCTTTGGCGTTTTACATTCGTCATTATAGCTTGGTTCACCACTAACCAAAGAAACATTTGAACCTGCTCCGGTGCACTAACTTTCCATACCCGTTGGAAGAGTGTACTCACATTTGGACGCGGCGTATAATTCCATGTCAAAAGAGAGTAAGCTGAACGAACCGTGAACATACCATCTAGGCTCCAACCCCATGAGCTTATCCTTTGCCCCGATTATATTATCTACCACCAGATCTCAGCTGCAACGAAGTTTGCTCCGCCACCATTGGTGCTATCTGATCCCACAACCACTCCGCTCCATTACGCCATAAGTCCCTAGCCCGAGTCTCCATTGCTCCCTGCGGTAAGTCATTCAAAACCATCTCCATTAAAGGTGTCTTAGACACCATTTATCAGCCCAGAATTTGATCTCACTGCCATCCCCGACTACCCAGCTTACACCAGGTAATATTACTTCACGCAAACCCACGCCAACACTCCTCCAAGTTGACGACCAGTTGCTTTTAACTACCAGCCATGATGCGTCATGGACCCCCTTCACTTTGTATTTGCTACGCAGTACCCTTGCCCATAAACTCGTATGATCATGCATTAAATGCCAACCCACCTTCGCAAGGAGTGCTTTATTCATTCCGTAGCAGAACGAATTCCTAGTGCCAGGGCCGTCTCAAAGTTTATAAAGATCCTGTTCAAATATCAAAATTAGGCCCTACAAACAAAAAAATTATTTTATTTATACAATTACAACTAACAATTTTTATTTAAACAAAGCCATTCTTCTAGCTTTTTTGGAAGCAAAATCTTCAACTAAATCATCATATTTTATTTTTTCCAAAATATCATTTTCAATCGCAATCAATGCTAGTCCATTTAACCTTTCTTGTAACATCGTTGAACGTAAATAAGACTTCAACAATTTCAATTTTGAAAAACTCCTCTCTGCAGATACAATAGTTACGGGAATACTTAGTAAAATCCTATAAGCAATAACTAAATTTAGAAAACAATTAACACGCTTCAAATAATTCAAAATATCAATAGGTTTCATTTGCTCATTTGGCATCACTTCTCCATGTAAATTTTAACTCCATAAACAATTCATGCTCACTAACATCAAACTGCTCACCTTTCTTAAAAGCATTTGCAAAACTACTACAATAACCTTCTAAAGTGTTATCATCTAAAAAAAGTAATTTTTCATGATCAAATAAAAAAGGGAACTTAACTTAAACGGCTCATAAATTAGGTAATATTACTAGAAATATATAAAAAAATTTTTTATTACTGATTTATTTTAAATGCCCATCGTGCCCTTGTAATTACGTTCTGACAAAAAACCTAATTACAAGAATGCCATTATTTTTTAGTGCCACGTCAGATAAAATCCGGCGCCACATAGGAAATCGCTGACGTGTATTAATGAACTCAACCGTAAAGCATTACGGCGGTATTGACGGCTGAGTTATATATACGATGTGGCTGACTTTAAAAAATTGACTGATTTACATATACAAATAAGCCAAACGATACGGCTGAGTTACGAAACGTGGCTGATTTAAGATCTTCTGGCTGACTTAAGATTTATGTGACGGCTGAGTTTAAAATAATCTGCCTGATTTATGAGCTAATGGCTGACTTACGTACATATATGACGGTTGATCTGTACATCGGCTGGTTGAGATATGTTTCTCACGATGATGAAATGATCATCGACTAGCTGTGTTACTAAATGGACGGCTTACCTATGGAAGGTAGTTACGGCTGATTTAAGTATAATTAGCGTAAATCAGCTGTGTTTAGCTTGATTAATAGTAAACTCGGCCTTATTACGTCTGATTACTAGCGAAAGATTTATTACTACAATAACATTCATTTGACGGCTGATTTATTTGACGATACAGCTGACATAATATTTTCCAGCTGATTTACGCCCTTTTATGGCCTCTTTCCGAATCCGATTTTTGTTGTTTTTATTACTGAAATAATATTCACGTTGCAACTGACTTATATATGCATTTGATGACTGATTTAGTTAAGCTGATTTACGATTTCGTTTTGTGGCTCACTTGCCATATAAGCAAAAAATTAATGACATCAAATCCGATTTTCCATATCATCAGCTCCTATTTTCCATGTCATTTTCCATGTCATTGTTAGAGTTTTATGTTGTGACGCCGTGTCTTCTTCTTCTTAATCTATTTACCTTCTTTATAATCTGATACCCAGAAACTTAATCGTCACCCTCTGCATCTACTTTCCTTCCTGATTTTTTTTTCATTGATCTTTGATCGAGATCTTGTGGATCCGGTAATTATTGTTTCCGGTAAAATTGGGTCAACAAAAACAGATACGTATTCAACGTCGACGGTAGAGGGTGTAGAGTTCTATATTTAAATGATGAAACAACACACGACGAACTTGCGAAGGCGGTACTCGATGATTACGGATTGAACGAGTCGAGCCATCAGATTCAGCTGAGCTACATGTTCTCGAATAAAAATTTGAAAACAATGGCGCACGATACTCCACTAGTTTATGTCTCCAATACTCGACAGTTGATAGGTTTTCTAAGCCTAAGGAAATTCGAACAACTACGTCTCTGTGTAGAGATTACGGAGAAAAAGGAGAGCAAAATTAGTCGGAATGACGAAGTGAGAGAGAAGAAGAAAAGGTTATTCAGTTATGGCTCAAAAGTAGAATCTACATACGAAGATTACGGTGGTTTCAGTAATGATAATTGTCCTAGTGTTGAAACAAAATACGAAGATAAACGCGACGATGAAGACGTGGATTGCGTAAGTAAAATTGAAGGTGAAGAATACGAAGTAGGCGGAGAAGACGAAGTAGGCGAACAAGACAAAGAAGATGATGAATTTGAAAGCCGATTTGATATGTTCGATGACTCGGACGGTGTTTCATCTGAAGATGATAACTTCAGTTCATACGGTGAGTCTCCAACACAAGATGAAGATTTGCCGACGCTACCGCCGAAGAAGAGAGCTCAGAACATGTCGGTGAGCGGATCGGAAAGGAATCCAGAGGTTCTAAGGTTGGAGATGTCTTCGCTAAACCTCGCGGTAGGGCAATGATACGAGAGTAAAGCCGATTTGGAGAAACGACTGAAACTTCTTACGGTGAGAGATCAACTTGATTTTGATGTAGACGTATCCAATTCGGACACACTCATTGTTAAGTGTTGGGTTGATGGATGTCTCTGGAGAGTTCGTATTTACGATTCGGAGCATACATGTTCTGTAACTGAGCGTTTTAATCGATCTCGATAAGCAACACTAGATATTTTAGGCCAGTTGTACATGGATTATCTCGGCGATGTTGGTCCGTCAGTTTGACCTAAGAGTGTCGGAATAACTATCAATAAGCATTTTGGTGTAAAGGTAATTACTAGTACGTTTTGGCTGACTTATTTATATAGTACAGCTGATTTTTTAGTACGTTTTTGCTGACTTATTTGTATTTACAGCTGATTCATTAGTACGTTGCGATTGACTTCTATTTCAGCTGATTTATTGGTACGTTGAGGCTGACTTATTTGTTTACTAATTTACTTGTACTTTACGTTTTCCGTGTGGACATATGGATTATTGGAAATCACATAGGACACTAAAATTTACAAGGGATATCGATATGGGAACTCCTGAGAGTGGGTTTGAAGACTTGCCTCCTTACCTATATATGATAAGAAGGGCAAATCTGGGTACGGTTACACGTCTTCAAATTGATGAGTTTGGAAGATTCATGTATGTGTTCCTTGCGTTTGGTGCGAGCATAAATGGGTTTCTTTTCATGCGCAAAGTTGTCATTATCGACGGTACGTTTCTTAATGGTAAATACAAAGGGACACTTCTCACAACACTAGCTCAGGATGGTAACTTTCAGATTTTCCCAATAGCTTTCGGTGTGGTTGACACTGAAAATGATGATTCATGGCACTGGTTTTTTACGCAACTAAAAATTTTGATTCCTAACTATGAAGCTCTTGCGATTATCTCGGATAGGCATAATTCGATAGGAAAAGCAATTGGAAATATGTTTCCGTTGGCTTCTTGTAGAATTTGCACTTACCATTTATATAAGAACATTTTGCAACGGTACAAAGGAAAAGATGTTTTTCGTCTGGTGAAGAAAGCAGCAAAATGTTTTAGGGTTTCTGACTTTACTACGATTTTCGAGGAGATTGAAGCGATTAATCCTGAACTTCATGGCTACCTCCAAAGAGCTGATGTCCAACTGTGGGCGCGTGTTCATTTCCCGGGCTAAAGGTACAATTTGATGACTACGAACATAGCGGAATCAATGATCAGAGCACTGTCAAATGCTAGAAGTCTTCACATTGTTTGACTATTAGAATCAATACGGATTATGATGACCAGATAGTTTGAAGAACGGAGAGAGGAAGCGAAATCGCAGCTAACCACGCTTTCGCGTGGTGTCGAGAAACTACTACATGTAAGTCAGCCATTGCAGTTCATAAGTCAGTCGTTATTGTACCATAACCTAGCCTTTATGATAAGCCAACTGTAATGTTTTTTAATTTTTTATGTATTATAAATAGGGCCGTGTCATTGCCGCCAGACTTATGACGGTACAAAGAATTGATCCTTATCACATGGAAGTTACATATGGATCGTCTTTGCATATTGTGAATTTGGAAACAAGAAAATGCACATGTTGGCGTTTCGAACACGAGAAATTACCATGCGTGCATGCAATCGCAGCTGCCGAGGACAGGAAAATTTGTCTTATATCCTTGTGCAGTCCTTACTACAGCAGCAGTTATTTGGTAAACGCATACGCTGAGTCGATCATGCCGATAGATTCAGTGCTCCAAGTTCCAAATAACGTTGCTAACCAATTGTTCTTGCCCCCGCTTGTTCGTCAATAACTAAGAAGGCCTAAGAAAAGTAGGATGAAATCTGCTTTAGAAGTTGTCCTTGAGAACAAACGTCCTAGGAAACGACACACATGTTCTCGTTGTAAACAGTCTGGGCATAATGTAAAAACTTGTCCGATTTAAAAGTGTTGTTTGGATATGTATGGATTTGTGTTTTTGTTAATGTGATAAATCAGCCGTAAAGATTGAATTATTATCAATAAACGACTGACTTATGATTACAATACAGCTGATTGTCGATAAACGACTGAGTTATGATTACAATACGGCTGATTGTCAATAAACGACAATGAGATTGGGTTAGATGAGGAAGACATTTTCTTTCGAAACTTTAGAAGAAGAAGATGGTAACTCGTCCAAACGCGTAATATTTTAAAAACAAATCATAATATTTTAAGGGATTAGAGTTCCCAACAGATTAATCATTACTCCTAGTATAGGGAGCCATATAACTGTCAGTATAGCGTCTCGAGAGTACGAAACGTCGCGAGATAAAATTGAATAAATAATTTTTTTTCCCACCGAAATACGAAACGTCACGAGATAAAATTGAATAAATTATGTTTTTTTGTTTTCCGCCTAAATACGAAACGTCGAGAGATAAATTACACGTTTCGGCTGACTTATATGCACCTAATGACTGACTTATGGCATGGTTTGGGAATTTCATAAATTTGGGTATGTTTGAGGTTTGGCTGAGTTATATACACGACAGGGCTGCGGTATATCTTAGTTAGGGCTGATTTGTGTTTTTGTTACAACGATAAATCAGCCGTAAAGTAAGATTGAATTATTGTCAATAAATGACTGACTTATTATTACAATACAACTGATTGTCAATAAACGACTGAGTTATGTAGACTTCTCGAGTAGTCTAAGGCACTTTTAATATTTAAATTTGGTAAATTGTGGTACTTAATCTATAAGGTTATAAGATGATTGGTAAAGATGATCTGGCAAATTGTATTTCAATTTCAAGATGATTTGCTACAAACAAGATATAAGTTCATTAAAACAAGCCATAGTTATTATAGAGCTAGAGAGAGAAAACTAGCTAGTCATCGGATCCATACTACATAGATTATGAGTTCACTAAAATAAGCCATAGTTATTAAACATCTTGGGTGGAAACTAGAGGCATCAAGCCTTGATCTTGGAGCAGAAATTGAGCATAGGAGGAGATGCTTTGTCTTCCCAAACCAACTCCAGCACAAAATATTCGTACGCCTTAATGCCAATAGCCTCGACGAATTCTCTAACCCCTGAACCAAAGCGCAACCTCATATGTATGTCTGCCATGCATAGATACACTGGCCACTCTACTCCATGCTTGTCCAAAAGAGTAATCTCCTTCCCTCCTACTTTTTCCATCTGGTGAGCCCTAGTGAAGCTCACTGGAATATGCTGCATAAGAGAGAGACAATAAGCTCTTGACTAAGCATCAATAACGAAAAAAAATAAGGGAACAAAACTCCTTCAAGAGAGTTTACTTAAACATACAAGTCTAGAATATTTGAGAATAGCTGGTCTGACAGTTAGTGGTTAGTGTCACAAATCGGTTTTCACTTAGTGTAGATGACACTCTACTTTGACTACTCTCATCGGTTTTTCTCTTCTTCTCTTTGCTACTATGTTTTTTTGTGGAGATGTTGTCCTCCTCCTCCTCATCCTCCTCCTCCCCCTCCACATCATCACCATCATCAACGTTGTTGGTAAACTGTACATATTGAATCTCACAGCAACTAGGTCCAAGACCAGTGACATGGAACAAAAAATCTCCTTCGTGTCTGAAAATGATGAAGTCTCCGACTCGAAAATCATGAGCACCTGCGAACTCTTTCCATCCAAAGGTGAGTCTCCGACATTCCATCTTAACTTTCCATGTTTTCTCACACGCGTCCGACTTAAGCTCCATCATATTTTTTTCGTTTCTTCCTTCTATGTATTTTGAGACGAACTTCACCGGAATGCTCTGCAACAAACACAAACCGTAAAGAAAAAGAAAGAAATTGAGATATATATATATATATATATATATATATATATATATAGAGAGAGAGAGAGAGAGAGGGAGGGAAGAAGGGAGATTACATACGAGATGGGAGTGGAAGCCGGGAAGAACAGGTTGAAAAAAATGTGGGTTTGTAGGAGATTTACATAGTTGATCCGCCATTGTCGAAGTTGGAAAAGAAGCTTCGAAGATAAGAAAAACCCTAAGTTTATAAGTGTTGTTCGTAATCCTCCTCTTATTTATGGAGTATACTCTCTACATGGTTCATACAGAAAGGGAAAGAGAAAATACGGTGAAAAATCTTGAACAGAGGAAGTCGAAGAGACTTACATGGATCTTCTTTCGTGAAGTCAGCAGAGGAAGAATTCGGTGAATGATTTGGGAATCGTGACGGAGTGGTCGTGATAGGTGATGGATGGAGATCAGAAGTTTTGGTTCCGCAATAGAGGAGAAAGAGAGGAGCCGCGTTGTTTCACAACCTTGGGTTTAGAGACAAAAGCCAAATGTGGAGATTTTATATGTTCAGATTTTATGGGTCATTTTTTGTAACTTTGCCTTTTAAAAACAAATCATAATTTACTTAAAACAGATAATATTTAAAAAAGATTAGAGTTCCCAAAAGATTAATCATTACTCCTAGTATAGGGAGCCATATAACTGTCAGTATAGAGTCTCGAGAGTACCAAACACATGCGTAATACGATTACGTACATACTACACGGCTGACTTATTTTAAATACACGGCTAAACTTATAGAAACTACACGCCTAACTTATTTTTTAAACACGGCTGACTTATCTCATGCGTGTCAAAAGTGAAGTCATAAACGGCGTTTAGGCTGAGTTATGTTAAAGGTTAGGCTGAGTTATAAACGAAGTTTAGGCTAAGTTATGTTAAAGGTTAGGCTGAGTTATAAACAAAGTTTAGGCTGAGTTATAATAAAAGAAACAAATTATGCATTATAGTACTAAAAATACATAAACAGTAGAGTAATAAAACATAAGCATTACATAAACATAAGCATTAGATAAACATTTAGTCAGCCATATATTTTGCATCAACCTTCAGCCAATCAATTTCTGGAACTTCGACACTGACCATCTTTTCTTCGGCTTCAACTAGTTCTGCTGCAAGTTTCTCCAACTCAGCAATGAAGTCAAAGTTTTCCTTCCCCATAATTTCTTCAAGCAAATCCATTTTCGCATTAATAGATTTCACTTCCTTCATAGCATCATGCAATTCAGCTTTAGCTTTCATATGTTCCTTCACCAAGAGGAGCAACGACTTATAATGCTCCTCGGTTTCCCTTCTGGCCTTTTTAACATCATTTGGTCCATGGTCATCCTCCATTGGACGCTTCATCATCTTCTTCGATTCTGCCATTGATGCTGCATGTATATCGAAAATAGGATGTTAATATATAATGTAAACATATAAACAAATCAAGTTGCAAAAACGTGAATTACATATACTAGGAGAACAAGGAAAAACTAACTTGTATTTGAGATTGCAAAAGATAAAACAAGTTACAAGTTAATAAAAACGAATGTTCGGTTACTGAGTGTTCACTTGGTATTTATAGAAAAAACGAAAATATATATTAGAAACTGTTTGGTTACTGAGTAGTTACCAAAAATACAATTAAAAACTGTTCGGTCACTGAGTGTTTAGTTTAGGCTGAGTTATGACTGAGTTATAATTGACATAAACGTGTTAAGGCTGACCAAAATATTAGAGTTCCTAAAAGTTCAATCATAACTCCTAGTTCCCAAAAGATTAATCATTACACCTAATATAGGAAGCCATATAACTCGTCAGTTTAGCGTCTCGAGGGTATTAATATTGAAATTAATACTCTCGAGACGCCATAATATTCAATATGATTACGTACATATATTCAGACGCCATAATAAATCATATATTCTCTATTATTTAAATTTAAAAATGTGTAATTTATAGGTGCTACACGGCATACTTATAATATATTTAATACACGGCTGACTTATCTAATGCGTGTCAAAAGTGAAGTCATGAACGAAGTTTTGGCTAAGTTATATAAAATGTTAGGCTGACTTATTATGAAGAATTTATATTCAAACGAAGGTAGCTTTAATTGATAAGCATTAGAGTACTAAAAATACATAAACGTAAGACTACTAAAACATAAGCATTAGATAAACATAAGCATTAGATAAACATATATCCCTATTTTGCATTAAACTTCATCCAATCAAGTTCTTGAACGCTGGCGTTGTACATCTTTTCTTCGGCTTCAACGAGTTCTGCTGCAAGTTTGTCCAACTCAGCAAAGAAGTCAACCTTTTCCTTCCCGATAAATTCTTTAAGCAAATCCATTTTCGCAGAAATAGATTTCACTTCCACCAAAGCATCATGCAATTCAGCTTTTGATTTCATCTATTCTTTGACCAAGAGGATCAACGTCTTGTAATGGTCCTCGGTTTCCCTTCTGGCCTTTTTAACAGCTTTTGGTCCATGGTCATCCTCCATTGGACGATTCATCATCTTCTTCGATTCTGCTATTGATGCTGCATGTATATCAAAAATAGGATGTTAATATATAATGTAAACATATAAACAAATCAAGTTGCAAAAACGTGAATTACATATACTTGGAGAACAAGGAAAACTAACTTGTATTTGAGATTGCAAAAGGATAAAACAAGTTCAAACTTAATAAAAACGAATGTCCGGTTTCTGAGTGTTCACTTGGTATTTATAGAAAAAAACAAAACTGTTCGGTTACTGAAACTGTTCGGTTACTGAGTAGTTGCCAAAAATAATATAAAAAATACATATAACTCGTCAGTATAGCGTCTTTAGAGTACCAAACACGTGCGTGATATGATTACGTACATATATTCACACGCCATATTTATTCAATTAAATTGTAAATTTAAAAAAGTGTAATTTAAGGTTAACTTCACGACTGACCTAAAGGTACTACACGGCTGACTTATAGTAAATTCAAATTATCGCGTGCGTAAATTGTCTGACTTACCAGTGATGAAATCGTAGAAAGTCGGAGTTATTGGAAGGAAAAAGCTGACTTATATTTAATACACGGCTGATTTATATTTACACGTTGCGGCTGACTTATATTTACTACACGGCTGAATTATATTTAACACGGCTGACTTATATTTAACAGAAGGCTGACTTATCTCATGCGTGTCAAAAGTGAAGTTATAAACGAAGAAACAAAGCATTAGAGTACTAAAAATACATAACTGATCTGAATTACATTATAAAGGAGGAAACAGTAGTCTACATTACAACACCCAAAGCCTAGTGTCCGGCCAATATATAATCGGCTTAAAATCACGGTAAAAAGACCTAAATCTTTGATCCAAAAGCAGCGGTCACACAAATTGTTCACCTTACTGTCTTCAATGTACCAAAGATCCCAATCTCGGTCCATCAATGGAGTACATGTGCAATTATAGAACAAGGTTATTTCCTTTGACATGAACTCATACTTCTTCATTACAAACGCATCAGTGTGAGACGTTCCCCAACCCCAGTCTTGAGATCTAACAATCTTGCCTATCCTCTGAACAGATTCCCTTGTGAAAAGAGAGAAATACTCCTCAGTATTCCAAAATACCTTTCGTGTCATTGCATATGTGTACAAAGCACGCTCGAATCCTGCATCTGCTGCTCTCTTAATCAAAGCAATTCCTTCATCTTGAAGGTCGAACGTGAAGAACATCTGTACCCCCTTTAAGAACAGTTTACTCGGGTTTCCATTAGCGTAGCAAACTTGCATCACCAAGTTAGATAGATGTATGTACGAAGGGAAGGTAAACACATCTATAAATGCGTACACTCCGGGCCGGTCTGTTAGTTCCTTCATACACTTGCATGTTGCTCTCAATCTATATAGATCTGCAACAGAGTTAGCGGCCACACGTTCGGCCACTAAGGCTTGGATTTCTTCAGGTAGGGCGGTAAGAGGGAATACTTCCATTATAAAGTGGATATAGTACGGCTGAGTTATGATTTCACTGCAAATTTGAGTAAATTTCTGTAGAGATATTTTTTTTTTGTCGTCTTTCTCTAGAGATATAAGGTTAATGAGTGTTTAAATGGTGTTTATAGATTAAAAAAAAAATTAAATAGCGACTATTTGGTTACTGAGTAGTTACAAAAAGCAACTGTTCGGTAACTGAGTAGAAAAACAATTGTTCGTATATTTTGAGTAAAGGCTGACTTATGACTGATCAACCAAAAAATTAAATTTTGATGTGTTTTTGACCGTCAGTTTACCGTCTCGATATTACCAAAAAGTATGTTTGATTATGTACATATACACACGCATAATAAATGAAGCCATAGTAAATTCGGACTTGTAAATCAATTAATTCAGACTGATTGTGCAAAGAAACGGCTGACTTAAGAGTGACGAATTCGTGTTTCGGCTGAGTTATGACTGCTTTGTGCAAAAGGAGCGGCTGACTTATTGGTTTAAATATTCAAAACACAAATAACTCGTCAGTTTAGCTTATCAATACGGCTGATTTATACATTCAAAACTCAAAAGATACGGCTGATTTGTACATTCAAAACACAAAAGATACGGCTGGTTTAAAGAGATGAAACACTAAAGAGATGGTATTTATAGATTTAAAAAAATTTAATATCAACTCTTCGGTTACTGAGTAAAGGCTGACTTATGTGTTAGTCAGCCTTTACTCTCATGAGTAATTAAGAAGAGCAACTGTTCGGTAACTGAGTAGAAAAACAACTAGGGTTTATGACTGGTTAATGAGTGTTTAAATGGTATTTATAGAATCAAAAAAAAATTAAATAGCGACTCTTCGGTTACTGAGTAGTTACGAAAAGCAACTGTTCGGTAACTGAGTAGAAAAACAATTGTTCGTATATTTTGAGTAAAGGCTGACTTGACTGGTCAACCAAAAAAGTAAATTTTGATGCGTTTTTGACCGTCAGTTTACCGTCTCGATATTACCAAAAAGTATATCTGATTATGTACATAATCCCATCGCATAATAAATGAAGCCATAGTAAATTGCGGACTTGTAAATCAATTAATTCAGACTGATTGTGCAAAGAAGCGGCTGACTTAAGAGTGACGAATTCGTGTTTCGGCTGAGTTATGACTGCTTTGTGCAAAAGAAGCGGCTGACTTATTGGTTTAAATATTCAAAACACAAATAACCCGTCAGTTAAGCTTATCTATACGGCTGATTTATACATTCAAACCTCAAAAGATACGGCTAATTTATACATTCAAAACACAAAAGATACGGCTGGTTTAAAGAGATGAAACACAAATAACTAAAGGGTATCATAACTAAATTACATTCAAAAACGAAAATTATCAGGGCCAAACTCTTCAAACATATCGACCAGATTCGTCCAAACTATAGTGTTTATCCAATCTGGCTTCTCGTCACCATGCGCCCATATCCTCCTTAACGTGCGCATTTGAATTCAAAATAGCGTTCTAGCCACCAGATTAAAATGTGTCCAAATCGTCAAAGTGTGTCTCGGTTCCCATCTGTATTTCCGCTACAAAAAAAAAGAGAAATATTATTGTTGTTGATAAAATGATCGGGAAAGAAAGATATTAGTGTTGGCTTACAGCGAGTTTAAGAGACCATTGTTTCTTAGAATAATCAGGAATGAAGCGGTAAGTCGGCCACTCATGAACCCAGCCTTCTCGAAGAATCTCCGGGATTGCCTTCGAGAGCTCGTGTAAAAATTTGAACCACGTGATAGTTGTTTTATCAATAATACCAATACCAGGGTTTAGAACGGGGAGGTGATCCCGATCAGTAGAATATAATATGGCATTGACACTGCTGATTAACTTGAAACTACAGTGTGGGAAAATCGACATGTCGAAAAGGAATATGAAACAGATAGATTACAGAGAAGAGAGAAAACAGTGTTGGATAGACTGTGATGGGGGAGACAAGGTTTATGAGAAGGTAGATATATACAGATATATAGAAATATGAAACGTCGCGAGATAAAATTGAATAAATAAATAATTCATTAAAAAAATTGAATAAATAATGTTTTTTTTTCTTGCCCAAATACAAAACGTCGAGAGATAAATTATACGTTTTGGCTGACTTATATGCACCTAATGGCTGACTTATGGCATGGTTTGGAAATGTCATAAATTTGGGTTTAGGGTTTATGTATCGAGTTCTTTAGAGTGACCACTCGCAAATTCAAAAAGAACATATATCTTAACAATTAGATACCATTCAGATAGTCTAGGTTTAGGTTATAAGAGCTTCAACGTAACTTTATAAAGTACTGAGTTATGTACATACGATATTAGGGTATGTTTAGGTAGGTGAAAGTACTGAGTTATATACACACGATGTTAGGGTATGTTTAGATAGTTGTAAGAGAACATATACCTCAATTGGGTATGTTTAGGGTATGTTAGGGTTTAGGGTTTAGGTTTAGGGTTTAGGGTTTAGGTTTAGGGTTTAGGGTTTAGGATTTAGGGTTTAGTGTTTAGGGTTTAGGATTTAGTGTTTAGGGTTTAGGGTTTTATGAGAACAATGTGTATGTTTTGCTATACCTCTAGGAATTAGGGTTTAGGGTTTAGATAGTTGTAAGAGAACCTATACCTCAACCTTATTTAATTTATTGTATGTTTAGGGTATGTTTAGGGTATGTTTAGGGTATGTTTAGATAGTCTTAATTGAAACTCTATTTAATTTACACTTTTAATGAAAGCTTATCATATATAAGTCAAATACAATACAATAAACGGGTTCATGTTTCGAACTGACCAAACAAATTATAAGTTCCTTCATGGAGGATCTCTGATGCCATCTTTACCCGTATACCCTGAATATTCGCATCATTTATCCCATCGAAAGTTAGACCAAGCGCTAGACACTCGACAAACTTCAATGCATACACCCCACAGTCGCCAACTTGGACGTTTTGTGGGATGTATGTGCTTTTCCTCCTTCAGAACGGAAACTGCTTGAATCTAAGTTCTCAAAGATTGGCAGGAACTAATTCGTTCATCATTGCAGGGATCATTTGCGTAAACGACCTAAATACATCTAGAATTTTCTGTTCACTTTCGGGTGTTATCTGTCCAATGACGGGATCGTAAGCATCGATCTTCTCCTTAAGAAGGTCCACGTGAAATGCCACCCAATGATCTCCTCCAGTATGTAGAACTCCGCACAAGTGATCGACATCTTCTAACCACTTCTTGTTTGTTGGCATGTCTGCGGGAATTTTGCCGTTTACTAACTCCTCATACCCAGCACCTTTGAACTTAAACATCTTTGGTTTGATCTTGAACTGTGGATAATCAATACACCATCCTGAAGTAAACCAAGAGTCCAAAAATCCAATTCGCTTGGAGTAGAATGGGGAGGGATCTAGCTTGGATTTTTTTATGAGGAGTCTCATATAAGCAGCAATATGCTGTACAGAGAGAATCAAGTCAGCCCAAAATTAAACTTAACTCAGCCCCATATAATATATAACTCAGACATAAAGCATACTTAAGCCTACATAACTCAGACATATAATAAATAACTTAGACATTAAGTATATTTAACTCAGCCCCAACAGTATACTTACATTATCAAACATCCATCCATAATTTGGATTTGGCCAATACTTTCTCTCAGTTATGAGAATTCTGTAGAACTCGATATTCTCAGCAGCCTGTGTAAGTGGAACGTCCCTAAAACAATTAAACACAAGTTAGTTTAGGCAAATATTGCTAATAGCTGTATTAACACATGCTCTAAAGGGTCATACTTGAATGGCTTTAGGTGATCTAAAAGTTTATCCACTTTAACCGGATCAGTAGGTGAGAGAGGATCATAGATTGCCGGTGAAGGTTCATAATTTTTCCTCATGCACGTCGTTCCATTGTCTCCAATATAAGGAAAAAATCGTGCTTGAGGATCATTTTGTAGCCTCGCTGAAAACCCATCAGGAGATAATTGAAAGCTTGACACCCGATAAGCCTTAATTCTCTCAGACCTAATTCTTTCCTCTTCTTCCTCATCAGACTCCGGCAACAGTTCGTTATTTTGCGCGACAATTTTGTCGGTGACATCGTCAATCTCACTATCGTTTCCAATCTATTTCTTCTTTGTAAAAGGTATTCTTATTGTATTGTTCGATGCTGGGATAGTCACTTCTGTAGGTTTCGGATCGTCGTCGCCTTTACGATTCCTCTTTGTCCTTCTTAGTGGCACCTGTTGTTTTTTTAAAGCAGGGGCCTCTTTCCTCTTTAAAGCAGCGGCCTCTTTCTGATTTTTAACCTCAGCCTCCTGCTTTTTTGCCTCAGCCAATTTATTTTTCTTAGCAGGAGAAATAGTAACGAAATCAACTGTTTCTTCGTCATTACCAAACTCCTTAGCTAATTTTTTTTGCAAATCAGTAGCCTTAGGATCTTTGATATTCAATTTCACTTCAAGACTTTTAAGCTGTATTAACATATAAACATAACTCAGCTAGAATAATAAGAATAAATCTGTCGTTATGTAACTATAACTCAGCCATCAAAAGTAACCATAACTCAGCCGTCAAAAATAATTATAACTCAGCTGTAACATACTTTTGGACTATTAACGGATTTCTGCGGGATGTTGTTGACTGGTTTAGGACTTTTAAACTCGTCCTTCTTTGGCTGTATTAACAAATAAACACAACTCTGCCGAGACTAATAAGAATAAATCAGTCGTGATGTAACCATAACTCAGTCGTAAAAAATAAACATAACTCAGCTGTAACGTACCTTTGGACTATTAACGGATTTCTGCGGGATGTTGATGACTTTTGAGACATTATCATCCTTTTGGGAACTGTTCCGTGCCTCGAGAGCATTCAAACACTCTCTCATTTTCATCCGATCATTCTCAATAGATGCAACTCTTTCTTCCACAGCAGCTCGGACTGTATCACCAATCATCTTCTTCAAATCTGACAACTCTCCAAATTTTGTGTTATAGGCGGTTAACTGCGACTCAATACTCTCTATTCTACTAGCAAAGTTGTCAAAGTTGTCAAATCTTCTGACAAGATTTCCCAGGATATTCACTACGGTCGTCAAATCCATCTCTTTCCCCATATCCTCCTCACTAACATGCTGCAACACAATCTCACTGTTGCTTACTTCCTGGTTTTCTTAGCTTTCTTCTGCTTTTTTGCGGGGGGTTGCTCGGAATCTAACAAAACTGCAGCCTTCAGTTTTTTCTTGTTCTCATTGCTCTTCACTTCCCAAAAACCTCTAACAAACCTATCCGCATGTATGTCTGTTATCAGATTTACAAGTTGTGGGTCATTTTCTTCACTCGACCACTGCGGAAATAGCTCTTCTACAACCTCCTTCATAACCATTTTCTTCACACGCACCTGCATAGTAAATCATCCATCAAGTAACTCATAAGTCAGACATCAAATGATTCATAACTCAGCCATCAAGTTACTCATAAGTCAGACATCAAATGATTCATAACTCAGCCTTCAAGTAACTCATAAGTCAGACATCAAATGATTCATAACTCAGCCATCAAGTAACTCATAAGTCAGACATCAAATGATTCATAACTCAGCCTTCAAGTAACTCATAAGTCAGACATCAAATGATTCATAACTCAACCAAATCAACCTTCTTACCTCACCGTGATCTCTGATCTCCTCAGATATGGCTGTAGTAAGACTTTTACGTGTACGGGTTCCACCCCATCGCAAAAAAGGAATTTTGTTCTCATTGACTACTCTTCCAAAACGCTCTCCGAAGCAAGTCACAGCTTCGTACGCCCAAACCAGCAAAACGTCCTTCATGCTGCTAACGGTGTATGAATTTCCTTGTGGATTCAACATCTTAATTGAACCAACCAGAACTTCGAATGCAGTCCGACCCCACGGATAAGTCCTCAAGGCTTCATCGTCGAATACTCTTTTTTCACTTTCAAAGGGTATTCTAGAATTATGATGCAAACCATAAAGTCCCATGGCTTGAAGAAGCAACAGCTCTAACCATTTTCGCTTTTCAAAACTCCAGCCTCGACAGACCTCTAATGATGGCCTCAGTTCATCTAACTTGGGTCCTACCCCAAGCGGCACATTCAACTCCTCCTAGAACGTTTTGTATTGCTCAGGTTCAAAACTTTCTGTTGGCAGTGGAACTGTGTTTAGACCCGTGAGCACACCAAATTCGATTAAGCTAAACCTGAGAGGTTGATCAACAACGAGAGACCAAATCTCCTTTTTATGTACTCGCAGCTGTCTACATAGTAGATAGTGTACAGTCTTCCCAGACCACACGAATTGGCTATCAGCTAGCTTAGCAACTACTCCAAGAGGAAACTGCTTCATGTGTTCCCACACATCATGTCCTATTGCGTCTCTGACTTGAGGGAAGTCTCCCAAATAAACATTGTGATTAATTTTTTTATTTTCCAGATTAGAAGCCCCTTCAGCGTATAGTCTTGGAGGGTAATACCTTGATTGATTTCAGAAATAGCCATCTGAACATAAAAGACATAATATATTACTGATAAATCAGCCGCAACAAAAGTTAAACTCAGTCACAACAAACAAATAAACCAGCCGCAACCAAACACAAACTCAGCCACAACAGCCACAATTGCAATTGCACATATAAATCAGCCGCAACACAACACAAACTCAGCCACAATTGAACATATAAATCAGCCGCAACATAACACAAACTAAGCCACAATTGCACATATAAATCAGCCGCAACATAACACAAACTAAGCCACAATTGCACATATAAATCAGCCACAACATAACAATAAATTAGCCGCAATAAATAATTTAAACAACCACTAGCAACGATAAACAAGCTAACACAGAATAATAAATCAGCCACAATACCGTTAATAAGCGACAAACACCTTCGATTCCTCAGATTATACTCAAAATAAAATGAAGGAAAATGAAGAATCCCCACTCCTGTGTTTATACTCACCTTCGACTAAAATCCGACTGTGAAAATGCAGAGCAGACGTTTTGACGACAACGACGGTGAATGTTTCTTAGAAATCGACTAGAGAGAAAACACTAGAAGTTTCGACGACAACACACAAAGTTTTTATTTTTCCGTCCTTTGAGTTTTATTTTCCGACTTGTTAACACGGTTAATCTTATTAGTGAGGTGGAAAAGTGATAAGTGACGTGGATTAGTTCATCATTTTTTAATTATAAATAACCTCAATTAAAAAAAATAACCTAGAGTGTTTATTGTAATTTACTAGGCTTTAAAAACTTTTGAGTAATTTCCAAAAGATGTATGTTATTCTAGTAATATAACAACTTTTCTATGCTATTTGAGTACTTTTCTCAATAAAAAACTAAAAATGTTTTCATACTCTTGATATTGTTCAAGCCTTTTAGTAAGTAAAGTAATTGCTTGATCAACTATGCATAAAAAATAATCAACTCTAAATGATTCTTCTTCAGATCTAGGAGCCACTAAAGGTGCATCATTTGACATCTCATCAAAATTTATTTTTCTTCTAATTACACGTTTTTAGGAAATATTGGATCAATTTCTAAATCAGCATCAATTTTCCTAACAGTTTCCAAAGCAATAGAAAACCCAGTATCTCTATATTTTTTTAAAAACTCAACTAACCCTCTAACTTTGTCAATAGCAACATCAATAAGCATATCTTTAGATTGTAAACGTTTGCTAACCAAATTAACAGTATATAACATTTCATACCAAAGAACTATACTTACCAATAATTCAAATTCACTTAGTTCATTTGTCGCTAAAGATTTAGCTTCACTCTAATTATAGAATCATTATCACTTTCAGCTACTTGAAGTAAAGCTTCTCGAATTTCTGAAACTTGAAATCTAATTTCTTTGACACTATCAATACGACTCTCCCAACGAGTAGATGACAATGGTTTAAGTGTAATTTCTTTTATATTATCTAACAAAATATCCCACCTTTTAGAAGAATTAGCAAATATTGTGTAAATTCATTGTATCACTCCGAAAAAATCTTTAGCTTTCCCACAAGTATTGGCCATATCACACAACATTAAATTAAGACTATGAGAACTACAAGGAGTATAAAACGCTCTTGGATTTACATCCAAAAGTCGCTTTTGCACTCCTTGATGTTTTCCTTTCATGTTTGCACCATTATCATAGCTTTGCCCTCTCACATTATCTATATCAAGACCAAGCGACTTTAATTCATTTTCTAAAACTTCAAAAAGACCCTGACCAGTTGTATTATTCACATGTAAAAATCCTAAAAAAGACTCCTCAACTTTAATGGGATAAGAAGAATAATCTACGTACCTTATTATCAAAGACATTTGTTCTTGGCGGCTACAGTCAGGTGTACAATCAAGTATCAAAGAAAAATATTTTGCTTGCTTTATTTTATTTATAATTTCAGATTTAATTGTAGAGGCAATCAAAATTATTAACTCATTTTGGATGTTATTACCAAGATAATGAAAACGGATATCATCATTAATAATTCTATCAACATGCTCTTTAATAACTGAATCAAAGTCAACCAACATTTCAATTAATCCTAAGAAATTCCCATTGTTATTTTCATACAATTTAGCATTAGTCCCACGAAATGCAAGATTATGCTTTGCAAGAAACTTGACAATAGAAATAATCCTAAACAAAACTTTTTTCCAATGATCTCTTTCTTTCAAAAATAGTGTTTGAGCCACTCTATCAATAGTTTGATTCTTTTGAAATCTTAGACGCGTATCATACCAAATTGACATATTTTTAATATGCTTAACATTTTTTTCATGCTCGTTAATTCTAGTACTAAGATGTGCCCAATCTCCAAAACCGTCGTTTGCTAAGTGACATTTTAAATATTTTTTAAATATCTTACAGCAGAAACAAAATATTTTATCAATTTCCTTACAATAGACTAACCAATCCCTTCCACATTTTTCTCCATTTGGTAAAATTCTAGTATACCACTTTGCAGAAAAACGTCGACCGCTTACTTTGTCTTTTAGACCTTTTCTAATAGATAAATCTCTTTTAGGACCTTTTTCTATTAAAACATCAATCATCTTAGCATCAAGAACATTCCAATTTCTTGGATCAAATATATCACACATAACATTCACATGCTCATCATTTGCTAAATCAATATCATTTTGATCATTCTTAAAAAACTCATTGCAATCATTTTCATTTGCAAGCATACAAACATCAACATTATCATCATTTTTATTTTCATTTTCTACATTTTCATATCCACTATTTTTGTTTAGTGAAAAGTTTTTTGGTTTTCTTATTAAAAATCTATTAAGAGAACCTTTTAGGGATTTCGCTTCTTCATCAATTTTTTTTCTTTTTAGACGTTTAATATATCCACAATCATATTTGGTAGTTCCCGAAACCATAATTCAAATAAATGATAAAGTGATAAAACCTGGATAATTAGTTTGTGATGGATCAAACTAGAAGAAGCACACGACTAGTCTTTGATTAACTCTTCTTCAATTTGAGTTTGTAACTTGAAGAATAATACAATCTAGAAAACAAAAGAAAAATCTATTAGTACATTAGAAATCAAAAAGAAAATATCACAAAGTAAACCCAAGAAAAAAAAACTTGAAAATACCTTGAATTGTTGTTTTCAATGGTAAAGACAGGAAATTGTGAAATGTTTATCAATTTTATTTGTTGCTTTGTGCTAAAAAAACGTGTATGCAAAAATTCTTTGTAGAGAATTGGTGATGAAATGAAATGATTTTCTCTATATATATATATACCAAGTCTAATTAATAGAAAGATCTAAAGTAACCAAATAAAAATCTTCTTCTAACGTCACTTTCCATTAAAGCTAACAACTGATGTTAATGTTCCAACGTCAATTGTCTAAATTTTAAGTATATAATAGGATTTAACCCGTGGTACACCACGGTTCTATGTTTTTTTCAAAATTTTTATATCTATTTTATTTTAACGTTTGTATTGTTAGAATATCATAGTGGTTACTTTATTTTAATGTTTGTATTGTTTGTATTTTATCTTTGTTTTAATTGGTTTGAATCTCTGACTTTAGTATAGACTACGATTCATTTTTGAATACATCAGTTTCTTATATGAGAATATAAATGCTATGACGTAGTTCTACAAAATAGCGGATTATTCAGAATAGCGAATATATAAAAGACAATGGGATAATTTTTGTTTGATAAGTTAAACGCACATCATAATAATACAAATATACCACACCCAAACAAAATACCAACAACTGATAACTTAACAGACTTAAAAAAAAAAGACATTAAACCACATAACAAACTTCATAAACATCAAAATCCTTTCCCATTTTTGATCATCTAATAGGTAATAAGCTTTTAAGACCCGTGATTTAGGAGTTTATTGTCGATTTAATTTGTTTCCATAGAGGAAATTTTCGATTTAGGAAGAGAGAAAAAGCTTTTAAGACCCGTGATTTAGGAGTTTATTGTCGATTTAATTTGTTTCCATAGAGGGATTTTTCGATTTAGGAAGAGAGAAGAAGCTTTTAAGACCCATGATTTAGGAAGAAGGATGAATATTTTCGATCATCTAATAGGTAATAAGCTTTTAAGACTCGTGTATCATAAATTATTGTCGATTTAATTTGTTTCCATAGAGTGACTTTTCGATTTTTGATTGGAAAATATCCTAAATTAGGAGTGTTTGGAATTTGATTGGCAATATCCTAGATTAGGAGTGTTTGGAAACAAACTTAAAAGGCTGCAAAAATAATAATATAGACCCGTGATTTAGGAGTTTATTGTCGATTTAATTTGTTTCCATAGAGGGACTTTTCGATTTAGGAAGAGAGAAGAAGCTTTTAAATCCATGATTTAGGAAGAAAGATGAATATTTTCGATTATCTAATAGGTAATAAGCTTTTAAGACCCGTGATTTAGGAGGAATGAAGAATATTTTAGATTTAGAATATGGAAAAAGTTTGTTTCCACATAACAAACTCCATAAACATCAAAATCCTTTCCCATTTTCGATCATCTAATAGGTAATAAGCTTTTAAGACCCGTGATTTAAGAGTTTATTGTCGATTTAATTTGTTTCTATATAAGGACTTTTCGATTTAGGAAAAGAGAAGAAACTTTTAAGACCCATGATTTAGGAAGAAGGATGAATATTTTCGATCATCTAATAGGTAATCAGCTTTTAATACCCGTGATTTAGGAGGAAGGAAGAATATTTTAGATTTAGGATATGGAAGAAGCTTTTAAGACTCGTGTATCATACATTATTGTCGATTTAATTTGTTTCCATAGAGGGACTTTTCAATTTAGGAAGAGAGAAGAAGCTTTTAAATCCATGATTTAGGAAGAAAGATGAATATTTTCGATCATCTAATAGGTAATAAGCTTTTAAGACCCGTGATTTAGGAGGAATGAAGAATATTTTAGATTTAGAATATGAAAAAAGTTTGTTTCCACATAACAAACTTCATAAACATCAAAATTCTTTCCCATTTTCGATCATCTAATAGGTAATAAGCTTTTAAGACCCGTGATTTAAGAGTTTATTGTCGATTTAATTTGTTTCCATATAGGGACTTTTCGATTTAGGAAGAGAGAAGAAACTTTTAAGACCCATGATTTAAGAAGAAGGATGAATATTTTCGATCATCTAATAGGTAATCAGCTTTTAAGACTTGTGATTTAGGAGGAAGGAAGAATATTTTAGATTTAGAATATGGAAGAAGCTTTTAACACTCGTGTATCATACATTATTGTCGATTTAATTTGTTTCCATAAATTGACTTTTTGATTTTTGATTGGCAAATATCCTAGATTAGGAGTGTTTGGAAACAAACTTAAAAAGCTAGATTAGGAGTGTTTGGAAACAAACTTAAAACGCTGCAAAAATAATATATAGATACCAAAACCAATTAATCTTTAATTTAGTTTACCTTATTTGGTTATGTAAACAGAATCAATTTTTTTTTGTGTAATCTTCACTTGTTAATAAACTTTTAGTGACATATATATAGATATATATATATATATAATATAATAAAAAAAAATTTGGGCCGTGTTCGATCGCTCCACTTGCTCATGTAAAAAGACGGCTCTGCCCAGTGCCCCATCATTCTTTGGTAAACAAACCCGCTTCCAGTTAATAAGGTGTTGTTTCTTCTCCCCATTCATACTGTCCCACAAAAAGGATCACAAAATTTTATCCAAACTTGCAAGGGTAGATTTCGGCAGAGATATAGTGCTCATCGCATGTACCGGAATGGACGAAAGCACCGGTTTGGTCAAGGTTAAACGGCCGGTCATGCTTAAACAACGACCCTTCCATCTAGCTAATCTAGAGGATACCTTCTCAAGAACGTCTCCAAAGGTTTCCTTGTTGATTCGTTTCTGTAAAATGGGCATACTGAGATATTTTCTCAACTCTCTGGTAGACAGAAGCTTCCGCAAACAAGATGAGATCGTCCGCGAAGCAAATATGTGAAAGCTTCGACGTATGTAAGGTTTTACTTTAATAACATAATGATTTTGCTACGAGTACACAACGATCAATTGACAACGATCAATTGTAGTACTAAAAAGTCCAATCCACTGAAAATTTAGATGGCATTATAAATTTATGAGAGCGAAGTTTAAGGCAAGGGAAATAAAAGTTTTGGTTGCCAAAGATGAAGATGATTAAAGTTAGTTGGGCCACACAAAGTTATTGGGTCAAAATAATGGGCTTATATTTTTGGTTGTGAAAAAGATGGAGAGAAAGAAAATGAATAATGTTGGTCAAAAGTCAGTTGGAGCTATGGAGATAAAGATGTCCATTTTTCTGGGAACTGGAGCAGTTGCATTTTCTTTAATTGACATGTGCTTATCAATGGTCCTCCTGTTTGGATTTGACAAGTTCAATCGATTCTCTCGAGAACAATGAAGAAGAAAGAAAGAAACTTGTCGGTGCTGGTAGTGTGGAATTCAAGATTGATTAAGGCCTTGGAGAGTAGTCAAGATTGATTTTGAAGTTGAGAAAGTTTTTACAACAAAATTCTTGGTAAAGATCTGAGGGTAGTTGAGACAAGCTCAGGTTGAAGTTCTCAGTGGACATAAAGCTTCGAGGATCGAATATTCTAGATCATGTTCTATTGTCTTGTGCGTTTAGATCCTGTTCTATTGGAGACAGCAGTATCTGTTGGTGTTGGGACAACGGCTTCTAAGATAAGTTCACTTCAATGATATTGTGTGGTTTTAGGAAACTTCTCAGACAAAAACTTGCACGAAAGTTAAGTTAAGGGTCTAAAGTATTTTGGCCATTCAAGACCACGTTCCTGCATCAGGGTAAGGAATCTGAGTCTGAAGAATTCTTTTGAAAACGGAATTATATCTGTTTGGCTGTTCGAGCCTTGAAGAAATCAAGGTTGGCTGAGAATTAAGAATGTTTTGGCAGCGAGATAAGTAACTCTCGGGCTATTGAAGACGTTACAACCACATAAATGGATCGATCTAGAGCTGAATAAATAAAGATCGTCAAGAGATTTGTTCTTGATCTCTTGAAGAAACAAGTTTGAGGTTGATGTGTTGTGGAAGTCTTCTACTATATCATTTTACTTATGATCGATAAAAAATGAGTTCTGGTTTAGTAACTCAAGCTCTTAGACTCATAATTATGTTATCAATCTCAAAGACTCTGATACTATGGAGATTTGGTCGGTTCCAGTCACAAGGAAAATTGTGTGTTGGTTGTGTTTTTGTTTCTAGTCTTTAGTGTTCTTCGCATCATTAATTGCAGAGTTTCCAGTCGTAGTGATTTTGACCCGATCAATGTGTAATGCTGAAAATGAAGCGTATCTATCAATGTGTAAACGGGTGGTTGGAAGTGCACCTATCAGATTAAAGAGAGTGAGTTTTGTTTTCTCTTACAAAGAGGAAGAAGCTTGAAGGCAATCACATCAACAAAGAGGGTTGATTCTAATGGTGAAGTTTGGGAGCATTACTGGAAACAGAGAGAGTTCAAGTTCAAGGGGGTTGAGTTATTGCAGCATCATTTGTCTTAAATTAATGGTGGCATATTAAACTTCATAATTAACGGTGGGATTTAGAAGTTAACGGTTAGTTTTGTGATTTATTGCCGTCTTTTCAAGACTGGTGGTGAAATTAGAACATGGAACTTTCTGGTTCTACATACCTCTGATTGGGTGTTGAGAAGAATTGAGTCCCTGTTTGAGATTCCGACTGTGTAAAGAAAACTGAGGCTCAAGTCAACAGAAAGATAAGTGCACACTAGATTAGAAGATCGAGTGTTGTTGGTCTTTTAATGTTCAACCAGAATTGAAGATGGCATGCATTTAGTAGATAAGTGAGCAGGTTATTTAGTCAGCAATAGAGTGACTTGGTACAACAGATGCCATGTGTGAGAATTAGTTCACAGAAGTTTGGTTTTTGTTTCAAGAATAACATCAACTCAAGTTCTTTAGCTCACAAGGATGTAACCAGAACCAAGACACTGTTCGTTTTATCCCGCAGCGAAATCACACGAACAGAATAGAAGGTCTGTTGAGATATATGTCTCTGCAGGAAACCTGAGGAATCAATTTGAACGAGTTCTAGAGAAATGGTTTATGTGTGCTGGTCTGATAAGGAAATGATCCAGATTAAGAAAAAGTTATGCCTTTGGCAAAAGTATGTAAGATGGCTGCAGGAGACGCTGTTATATTGATACAAGTTCAAGGCTGCAAATTGAAGAGAGTTGAGTGGTCTAAGATCTAGTGAGATACGGCATCATCATGGTATGGTTGGTTACATGGAAGTTTCAGGAGTTAAAGATTGATTTGTTTAGACTCAAGGAGGAGATTTATCGGTTCTGTGTGACAATTAACAAATGTGGAGTGAACAAATGAGTAACTCGTGAAGCCAGTGATGAAACCAGTCTTTATGACTCAGTTTAGTTGATCAGTAGTTAACCAATAGTCTGATCTCTGATATTTGAATATCTTATCAGTGTAAGGTCTTCGTACTCAGAACTTGAGAAAGACTACTAGGTAAAGAGAATACAAGATTGTTGAATCATGTGGGTTTGTAGAAGTTGTCTCAGTTTGGTGCAGTCCAAACAAGAAGCATTAAAAAATTGAGCCACAAAAACCACAGGAAAGCTGCATATACAATCTGCAGAAGCGTGAAGACTAAAATCTCAAGGGAGAGACATATGGGTCAATCTGAGCTAGAGTTCATTACCAAGATCATGACATGTCGGTTCGGTAATTCCACCCACATTTAGAGTTTCCTTCACAAAAATTCCAAGGCATTCGATTCAAGGCTTCATGCAGAAGGACAAAAGGCAATAAAAAAAAAGTAACATTGAAGAAATAGGGAATCAACTATTCACAATTTTGTCTGAATTGGCTGGGGCCAGTGCTGAAGTTTGAACACCGCCAGTAACAAAGTCTGCAACGGAGGTTAGCACACGATCTAGGACAGAAGCCGAGTTTGAGACAAAAGCAAGAGGATTTCTACTATGTTTTGGGAATCCAAACAGGGGGAGTATGTGGTGTTTCAAGATCATGAACATAGAGTCGAGCCCGTTTCTTATGTGTGTTTCAACTTAGTTATGCACTCAATTAGGGAGAGATGAGTTGTGTAATACTAAAGTATGTTATGTGGATGTCTGGATTACACCACTTGTGATGATTTGTGAGGCATGGTCAGATGGCTAGATTGTGGCATGCCCTGCTGCTTGTCTGTGAGTATATGGTTGTTTAAGGACGTGTTGATTGAGTATCAAACTTGAAGATCATTTTGGTCTGTCCAGAAATGAATGGTGCTTGAATTCTAGTTAACAAATCTACATATAGCTATGATGATGAATTGATGATTTTTGAGTAAGTTGTAATGTAATAAGCAATTACCTAGATTCAACTTTCCACCTTTCAATTTTACTTTGATTTGCGATTCGGTGCCAATCCTATACAAGTTAAGTTGTCTTGTCCTCCATGTTGCAGAAGGGCCAATTTACAAACGAGGACAAGTCGAATGGAGTCTATAAAAGCCCATACTCACGATTGTACACAAAACCAAAACCAAACGAAATGTTAGTCCTCGATCTCTTGCTCCGAAATTAAAAAAAAAAAGAAAAAAAGTAGATCTTTGAAAAGCAATAAACTCTGATCGATTATCGATAGCTTCCTTAACTCCTCCATGGAATCGCCTCCTTCGTTCCTCGACTATCTCTCCTTTTTCTTCCTGCGTCCGTTTCTTGCGATCTCGTTCTCCGTCTGCTTCATCGCTCTATGTACTCCACCTCTCTGTCTCTCCGTCCTCCAACTTTTTCTATTTCACCGCATAAATTTGATCTCTTATGACTTTCACATGATTATGAAACTCCTTTTGATCTTCTTCTTCTGGGTACTTGCATAACTGTCCCTGAATTTTGTTTGTCTTTCCGGAGCAGGGTGGGTTCTGGCATGGAAGCTGGTATTGAGCCACGTTCCTCTTGTTCAAGAGATCTTTGGTTTGAGGAAGAAAGCCTCTAAACCTAAACCCGAATCTCGCGGCAGATTGTCAAAATTCTACAAAAGTTTCAATTCCCAGAATCCTGTTACCTAATGGTAACTACTGGCCAGCCTTTACTCTTGTTATTTTGAATGTCAAGAGATGATGTTATCATCTTACTTTATAACTTGGTTTTTTGGACTTATTTCTCGCAGAAATTGTGAATATCGATGATTATAGAACAGAACGAACAAGAAGCCCACAATCCTGGAAGATTCAAGTTAAAGCTTACGACATTTATTAAGGGCTCTATTTATGTTGTCCCATGTGTGCAATGTAGTGTGTATTTCGTGTACAAGCGCAACTTGGTATCAGTTTTTCCATGTCTTCACACTGATCCTAAATTGTTGTCAAACAGATGTACTTTGATTCATGAATCAGATGAAAATTGTTCGATTTCCAAATCTTTTGCTACACACCAATGACAGAACAAAACTACACTGCTCAAATCCATCACTTAAAACATTGAAAATTTTACCCAACATCGACTCCTCCTGCAGAAGGTGTAGTCTCCTCAACAGGTGAAGGAGTCTTCTTCTTATTGATGGGTCCTAAAGAGACTTTAACCTTTGCTGGTCTCAGAACTCGATCTCCTAGAATAAATCCCCGGTTAAGCTCCTCGGTTATTATCCCTGCCTTAACCGTCTCAGATTCTTCTCGCGAAATACCCTCGTGCAACTACAACATTAAACGAGTATTGCTAAGTCACTCAACACCAAACATTATTCATCTGAAACACCCTTTAAGTAGCCAAGCACTTTATCACTCACTGGCCAACAACAAAGATCATATAACCGAGTTCTGTTACCAGTTTCAAGCAGGTTTCTTAGTGATGCAACAAAGAGCTATGACTTGTTCATTCTTTGTTTTAAGTGAAAATGTATCTCAAATCGATCAAAATTTCATTTTGCAATCTAAAAGTGAATACTGAAGAAGAGCTTCTACTTACCAAAGGATCAAAGGGTTTCCCCACAGTTGCAATGGCTGCAAGACGAAGATGCCTCAAAACCTCAACGAATTGCCTGTAAATTCCCTGATAACTCGCATCGATCTTCTTCTCCTTCTCTGTATCTAGTTTAATCTGTTGCCTTGCACTCTCAAAACTATCAATGACTGGTAAAAGACTCTTCATGATTTGCACTTTTGCGTTAGACTCTGTACTAAGCTTATCCTTGTCAAGCTTTTTCCTTGTATTATCAAAATCAGCCTGTAATCTGATTTTCGTTTCTTTCTCTGAAGCTATCTTCATTGATAAAGATAAAACCTTTTGGTCCATTTTGTTCTTTTCCTTCTCGATTCGGCGAAAAACCGTTTCGATTTCTGAAACGGTGATTTCGTCTCCATCCAAGAGAGCTTGTTTATAAACCCTAATTAGGGATTTTACATCTTCAGGGTGCTTTGAATTCGCTTCATTACTCTGCAAAATCAAGAACAACAGCAACAATACTTCGAATTTAGAACCTATCCGACCCAAATTGAGTTTCGAAAATCAAGATGCGAGTACAACTTACAGGAGAAGCTTGGAGAGATGCTACGTAGCTACCACGACTGTTTATGGTTATCGGAGAGAGATACAATCCTTGGTTGGGTTTGGAATTCAATGGAGAGGAAGAAGATCTGCCATGGAAATGGAGGCTTCGCAGGGGTAAGGGTCGAGATGGAGATGGAGAGGAAGAAGAAGAAGAAGCGGAGAAGGAGAAGCAATGAGATATGGAAGGATCGATGACGAAGGAAATCGCCATTATCGGATTGGATTTGGTGACTGCTCACTACACACTTCTTAAGCTCTCATCATCATTCGTTAATTTGTGGGTTTTCTGGAAAGAAAAAGAAAAACTCTCTAAATCAATTTTTTTTTTCTTTCAAATTTACCCTTAACTTGCAAAAAATCCAAATCAACCCCATTAAATCCAAATCAAACCCCAATATAATCTTTGGGTAAAAGCGTCTAGGCGTTCACTTTTTGGACCGTGGAGTCTAACGTTTTTACCGCCTAAAATATTATAGTATTATAATAGTTTAGTAATACAATTTATATATATATACTAGTGGTAGACCCACGCTACGGGCGGGGAGGTGGTGCATAATTTTGAATTATTGTGTATTTTATGGTCTTCCTCTTTATTTATCTGTTTCCGGGTTATATGGTGAGCCAAGTAGGGTGGTTTAAATATTTTTTCCGTTTTAGGAGAAATAGTTGGTAGTATTGGACTTTAATTTTTTGGAGTATTCTTGCGTTTTTAGCATTTGTTGTTGTTGGTTTCTTATTTTTGGATGTAGCGAATGATTTATTTGTTTATTGATGTTTGTTTTATAAATCTGTTTGGGGGTCTATATTTTAATTTGTAAGCCCATTTAGGAATATTGAGAACATATCATGAAAGAGGGAATTGCGGCTCCTTAATAGTTGGCCCTTCTATATTGTGTTTCCATCTCAGTTGGTTTTGTCTGCAGTTTTATTTTGTTTGTAATTCTCGAATCTTAGTCATTTTTGTCTCTTCTGTAAACGTTTTCAACCAGTGGAGACGACACACTTTTTTAAATATACAACATGACTACATATTTACATTTATGTATATTAATAAGGTATTAATAAGGTATACATTTAGTGTGTAACCCAATATACATTTAGTGTGTAACCCAATATACATTTATTAGCGAGCGATTCAACAGGCTTCTATATCTCTTTTTATTATTAGTATATTATTATTGTTAGATAAGTTTGTATTTTTTAGTCATTCTTTTGGTAATCTCTGCGATGTGTTTTATTTTGGGCATTTGTCTTATAGATTTTTCTAAACCAGAGAATAGCTACAGATTCATTCCAGATCCGTGTGTGAGATTCTTGTCTTTATTTGTTCTGTTTGTGTCACCCATAGTGTTGATGTGGTAAAAGATTTGGTCGGGGAGAGGTTTATCGGAGCGTTCATCGGGCTCGAAATCCTACGATCTATCGCTGCCAATGATTCTCACTAAGAGCATCATCAACGCAGGCATCTTAAGGTGTTGCTTAGTCAAATTTTGTATTTAATTAAATAAATATAAGCTGATTTACCCAGCATCGATGCTTAATTAGAGGCTTTAAGCATCGATTCTTGTAGGACACGTGTCGCTTGGAGAAGAATTTTTTTTTTATCTGCACCTGCCTTTCACTTCTTTCTCTCTCTCTGGAATCGATCTCCGATTTGCGATTTCCATGCGGTTAATTGAATTGATTCGATCGATTTACAAAAACCCGCAATCGAGAGAGAGTAAAGAGTATTTTATTAGAATCGATTTGATGAAGGCAAACGCAGAAGCCCGAAAGGAGTATGGAGAGAAAGACTCCGGTGAGGAAACCTCACACATCCACCGCAGATCAATTTATATTGGTTGGAGGTTCCACCGCCGGATTCTTCTTCCTCTGCTTCTCGCTCCGCCGTTCGTTCTCATCAGGTACACGAATTTCGAACAATTTGGTTTGAGCGATTTACTGCCTTAGCACTTTTTCGATATGGTTGAGATTTGATAGATTGTAATCCCTGTCTTTATTACCATCTGTTTGGGTTTTGGAATATGGTTGAGATTGTGATAAATGTTTTGGATGCTAGTTAGATACATATCTATGTCGCAAATCTTTTCACCATTTAATCCCTTCTCTGTTGCTTCTTCTTCTTCTTCTTCTTTTTCTCTTATTATTCTTCTGCTCGTCTGTTTCTCTGTTTCTTATTATCAGCTTCTCTGTCTCCTAAATCCTCAATCCGATTTTTTAAGAGCTTCTCTGTTGCTTCTTCTTCTTCTTCTCTTATTATTCTTCTGCTCATATGTTTTCCTCTTTCTATGTGGTTGTTCTGTTTCTTATATAAATTTTAAAGAGTCTTCTTATCCTCTTTGCTTCGGAAATAGAACATCTGTTTTCCCACAATCTTATTAGCTTCTTTGTTTCTTATCATCTGTGTTGTTCCTTCTTGTCCTCTTCGTTTCGGAAACAGTTTCTTATCCTCTTTTTACACCATTTCCTTATGAATCCATTTATTCATTCCCCCAATTTTGTTGACCTCTTGTCCAGTCAACAAGATCCCGAAACCTACTCTACTGTAAACCCTACTATACAACTTGGATCATCCCAAGTCCCTATGTTTAGTAGTCAATGCACTGAAGAGTCAAGCTTCGGTGAAGAAACGCCTGGAGAGCGTAAAGAAAGGAACAAATGGAATCCACCGGATGATCTACTGCTCATTAGTGCATGGCTCAACACGAGCAAGGATCCCGTGGTATGCAACGAGCAAAAGTCAGGGGCTTTCTGGAAAAGAGTTGCAGACTATTTTGCATCTTGTGGTAAGGTTGGTGGACGTGTAATCAGAGAGTCAAGTCACTGCAAGAACCAGTGGCAGAAGATTAATGACATTGTTTGCAAGTTTTGTGGATGCTACGAGGCTGCAACAAGGGAGAGAGCAAGTGGTCAAAACGAGGATGACGTTCTGAATCGGGCTTACAAAATCTTTTTTAACAATCACAAGAAGAAATTCAACCTTGAGCATGCTTGGAGAGAGCTTCGTTATGACCAGAAATGGTGTGAGCTTTCTACGAGTAAAACTGATGGAAGCAGTAAGAGAAGAAAGGTTGATGATGGTGCACAATCATCAACCTGTTAAAGCGGCTAAAAGCAGAGGAAAGAAGAGTGTGGATGAAGGCAAAGATATTTCAGAGTTTCGAACCATTTGGGAGATTAAGGAAAAAGACTTGGCGATGAAAAATACACTGGCGAATAAAAGTATACTCGATAGTCTCATTGCGAAAAAAGAACCATTATCTGAGAGTGAACAAGCTCTAAAAGAGAAGCTTATTTCGGACATGTTGGCTAATTAGTGGTATAAGCTTAGCTTTTACTTTTGTGAGAACATAGAGTTGCAAGTACTATTTTACTAATTTCTTCAGGTTGTATTTGCAGGTTCTGAAGGCGACTTAAGTGAGAAAAGAAGCAATGGAGCTGTGAAGGCGAGTTTTTACTAATTTCTTGTGTTATGTAACAAAACGTCTGTTGGGTATGTATGACCTTGTTGTATTTGTGTTTTTACTAGTTAGTATGATATTGTGTTTCTCTGTTTCACGTATCAAAAAGCTTTTGACTCTTCTTTGACATAGCTTTTTGTTACTTGTGTATTGTATGAAAACTTATATGTTTTTAGTTTAATATGCATTGATTATGTTGCAGTCATCGGATTTTTACCATTGATTATTTTAGGATATTTCGTAGATGGAAAGTGGCAGTCATCGGATTTTATAACAACAACACTATCGGATTTTAGCTTATTTTTGGGGATTTCGAGTAAGCATTTACGTAATTCAAATATTCATGACGTCTTGACCGCAAAAACCACACAAATAACTACAAAAGCCAATGTAATTAGAGTTTTTAGAATTTTCGAAAATAAGGAGTAGGAGTAGGACAAAACAGAGGATTGACATCTTAAGAGGTTTACTTGAACTTTGCCTAGATAGTTATTGTAGATCTTTGAACTTGAATCTAAATAAGACAAATTTTGATTTTACTGTTAGGAATTATTATAGTTGGATCGATAATTAAAACATGATAGCAGAAGAGTGAACAAACCAAATAAAATGTTTGTTGAATGGAGAGAACAAACCAAAAGCCAAATAAAATGTTTTTGTCTTCTAGGAGACTTAATGTGTCGGCAAAAGAAGTCACAAGACTTTGGAAGCTAGTGTTGGGATTTTTGACAAGCTACCACACGACTTTGGAAGCTTTTGTTGGCTCTCATCTTATTCTCACACAAACTACATCTTACTCTCTCATCTTATTCTCACACAAGATTTTGTATTGGCAAACACAGCATCATCCAACAAATTTCTCTTCTCTCTTTGTTTTCCTCTTCTTCCATAACAAGTTTATGGCTTCTTCTTCCGATAATATTGTTAACGAGTCACTTGATGAATTTTTTGATCAAAAATTTGATCAAATATTCGAGCAAAGGTTCGAGAATTTACTCATCCGTAATGATGATCATCAAGAGGCAAGGGAATCCAGAAAAAAAGAGCTTTTATTGAAAGAAATCGCGAAGAAGGCGACTTGCGTTTATGGGACGATTATTTCAGTGATGCTGCAACATACCCCGCTAATTCATTCAGACGACGTTTTAGAATGAACAAACCATTGTTCTTGCGTATTGTTAATCGACTGTCCAATGAAATTCAATTCTTTAGACAAAAGAAAATGCTCTCGGAAGACCTGGTCTTTCTTCACTTCAAAAGTGTACAGCATCAATTCGTCTCTTGGCATATGGTACTGCGGCTGATGCGGTTGACGAGTACCTCCGGATCGGTGCAAGTACTGCTCGTTCTTGTTTGGAAAATTTCGTCGAAGGAGTAATAAATATTTTCGGCGATGAGTACCTAAGAAGGCCCACCCCGGAGGACCTTCAACGATTACTTTATATTGGAGAGCTACGTGGATTTCCCGGGATGATAGGAAGCATCGACTGTATGCATTGGAAGTGGAAAAATTGTCCCACCGCTTGGAAAGGGCAATATTCACGTGGTTCTGGAAAGCCCACAATCGTTTTAGAGGCTGTAGCTTCATATGATCTCTGGATATGGCACGCATTTTTTGGACCTCCAGGTACGTTAAACGATCTCAATGTGCTTGATCGATCACCCGTATTTGACGATATAATAAAAGGTCAAGCTCCGCTAGTGAATTTTTCTGTAAATGGAAGTCAGTATCAATTAGCATACTATCTCACAGATGGTATTTATCCAAAATGGGCAACTTTTATCCAATCTATTCAACTTCCACAAGGCCCGAAAGCATCTTTATTTGCTGAACGTCAAGAAGCTACCCGAAAAGATGTCGAGCGTGCATTTGGAGTCTTGCAAGCTCGCTTTGCCATTATTAAAAACCTGACCCTTTTTTGGATAAAGCAAAAATTGGAAAGATCATGAGAGCATGTATCATCATCCACAATATGATAGTCGAAGACGAACGAGATGGAAACACTCAATTTGATGTATCAGAATTCCAACAAGGAGAAGAAATCGGAAGTTCAAATGTGGATATGACGTATTCTAGTGATATGCCTACAAATCTCGCCAATATGATGGGTGTTCGAACAAGAATTCGTGATAAACAAAGACATCAACAATTGAAAGATGATTTGGTTGAGCATATATGGGAAAAATTTGGACATACGCAAGATGCCGACTGAGAGTTCATTTCTGTTTATGATTTCTCAAAATATGTTTAAAATGTTTTAATGCTAAGTATGTTTCAAATTTTATTTATTCCAATGTATTTTATGTTTTATTTATAAATAAATTTTAAACTTACAATAAAATAAATTTTTTTTTTCTTAAGCACCCCTAATAGAATTCTTCTATTGGAGCAGCGAAAACTATAAGTTCTTAACAAAGATGCTTAAAACATATTTAATAATTAAATATACACTAAGCACCCCCATAAGCATCCATGCATTGATCATGCTCTAAGGTGTCTTGTAGTACCATCTTCGATGAGTGTTTGTTAGGCTCGTATTTGCTGGGAAGATGTTGGAGATCGTAGGATTGGTATGGTGTTCACTTCTGCGTTTTCATGAATACTCTTGGAACCTCAACGCTTGCAAATGTGGAGTTATCAGGCCGAGATGAGGAGAATTGTCTTCATTTGGGGTAGGTGTTTGTTTCTTAAATTTGTTGCAAATGAATTGACGGGAATATTCTGTAATTTTGGTGAAATTATGTGATGCTTCTGTTAGTATTTGTTGAATTAGTTATGTTGAAAAGGTAACCTGAGATATTTTTTTTGGTTTTTTTTTGTTTGTTTAATGCTTCTGATTGTGTATGTCAATAGGTTTGTTTACATTTAATAAGACTTTTAAATTGGAATTTATATCTTTTGTTTAGAGGTTGGTTTGTTATTATGTGATCTTTTTATTTTATTTTGTAGAACTGGAAGTGTTGATGAGGGAGTCATTGGACTGTATCTGAAATGGGTTTTGTCCATCAGGTCTGTCATAAGTTATGTGCAGAAATGATATAGTATATTCTACTAAATATGTGAAAACCCTTTATTCATGAGAAAAACGAAAATTGTAAATATTTGAAATCGTGACAAAGCATAGAAATAATTGGTTTTCTCCTATTAGATGATGTATACAAATTTCACCATCTGTTTGTAGTAGTACCAGTGGGTACATCGGTTTTCCAGTTCGTTGCGGTTGCACATTATGGTTGGTCTCATAGCTCTTAATGTTTCGATGTAACATGGGAGTCTCTTGACCCTCATTCCATGGAGTGATCTCTTCACGCATCTCCAGCAGTGGTCGGCCTTTGCTTGACTCTGTTGCCAGCTGAGCTTGTCCAAGTAAGTTTTTCCTTCTTCGAAACTGCCCCTGCATAACATTATAATTCCATAAAGGTAAATACCATCATCGTAGGAGCCGTTTGCAGCTGTTTGTAGGTGATGCAGTCCTACGACTGTGTTGTTATTTTGAAAGTACTCTTGTATTCCTTTGATGTAGTGAGCCTCCACATTGTCGTTTGATAGACATTTTTTCATTAGTTGTTTGTATCTGTTTATGGTTGCCACTGGGAAAACGGCTAAGGGCCGTAGGTTGATTTTCTTGTAAACACGGGCGTCTTGGGTAGCCAAGGCTAGTTTCGGTGCACACTGCATGAAATTGCGTACGTCTCTGCGGGAGGATTGAGCTACACGTGAGATAATATCTCCAAGTATATCTTGGTTTAGTGTTTCAAGTTTTGAATCTTGGTTTGTAGGTGTAATTTTTTTTTTAATGTGTAATTGGTAGTGTATTAGTGTTTCAACTAAGGGCTATACGTGGGTTTTTATAGGAAGCTTGGGAGTTGTTGTTACATTGTTTGTATATGGTATTTATTGCAATGATTTCTTATTATTGGCAATAACGTTTTCTGCAGGATTTGATTTTTTGGCCTATTAATTAGTAGTTATTATGTTTAGCGTCTGCTCTTTGATTCTTTCTTATAATGGGTAGATTTTAAATTTGTTTGAAAGTTTCTTACTTGGTTATTGTTATTTCCTAATGTTTTTTTACTCTCATTTAGTCCCCTTCTGGGTTGTTTATAAATTTGACTGTTCTGTTGTTTTGTTTTATTGCTCTATCTATAAACTCGAGTATTTACATGTTGACTTTTGTGTATCTTTGAAGCACGTCGTTACGACTTATTCAACTATAGTTTTTTTTATTCCGTTTCCGTTTGTCATGTATATCTTTTATTGCTCATATGTTTTGGGTTGCCTTTTAAATAGTCGGTGGGGAACTTAGTTTTCGTGATTGTACTCATAATTGATTTCACCATGTATGTCTCTGGCTTATTGTTTTTTTTAACATTACAATTTTTTTTTCCTTTCTGTTGTTTCATAATACACTTTGCATGTTTTTGTTTTTGTTTTTTTTTTAAATTTATTATATCCAAGTAACATTAATACTCTCTTAATATTGGTACTGGTTAATTAAAATTGTTGAAGTACGATTGTATAACAGAATAACTAAAGCCTTAGTAGTATTAATCTAGGACAGAGTAACAACTAAAACCTTAGAAACAGTAGTTTGTCTGTTAATTTGGCTTGCGAATGATAATGAGAGACTCTAGTAGGAAACTAATTATTCATAGACTGAGTTGAAGTCCATCTAGAGAACTAATATTTCGGTCATTTGAGGTTCATGATCTCCCAGAGATGTTTGTAGCCCGAACTCTGGTTAGGGGTGGTTGATGAACTTCTTCATTTGTTTGTTGTAGCAGCACCTGCTGCAGCATGTGTCCATGTCGTTGAGATGGCATCGCCTTGGTGGCCTGTTGTTTCTCAAAGTTTGATGGTAGCATCTCTTCTTAATGATTGGGATTTCACGTAAGGAGATTTGGTTGTTTCTCCAGTACCGATCAGCTCTTCTTTGCTCTGTTTCCATTGAATCATATCCAAGTATCTTTTTCCTTCTTCTATTGTAACGCCCGTGAACCAAAAGTAGATTTTTGGTGGTGCGTCGATCGACACGGGGAGTGTGTGTCGATCGACACACGTTGGTTGACTTATGATGAGTCGGGTTTTGGGTGTTGTATCGATCGACACAAGTGGTATGTGTCGATCGACACGAGTTGGAATTGGACCGACAGGTTCGGTTTAATTATCCGGTTTGGTGGGGCGGTTTAGGGAACCCTAGGGTTCGTATATAAAGGAAATCAGTAGGTTTGGCCGCATTTTTATTAGAAGAATAGCAGAAATCAGAAGAGAATCAGAGAGATTGGAAGAGATTTGAGAGAGAATCAAGAGATTTCCGTGTCAGTGTTCTTGAGGGTTAAGAACAAGTGTTGTTCAGGTTTTGGAGGAGACGAACGGCTGGGTAAATCGCATCGGATCGGAGTGAAACTTTGTGGGTAGGTTTTCCACTCTTTGATCTTGATGTAGGAGAAATCTGTTTGTCAATCGGTTGAGTATTCGCTGAGTTATGGTCGTTTTAATGTGAGAGGTTTGTGCAGACTCGTTTCTACGATCAGTCTACTTCGAGGGAGTATTCCCGTTGAACCAGAAGGATTCTGGAGACGATCCGCATACCGTTGTGTAGATTGTTCTGTCTAGTTTTCAGAACAGGTTTCCAATCATGTTTTGGAGGAGTTTTGGGGTCAAAATCGATCCAAAAACCGAGGTGAGTGAGTGACCGTAGGTTTATCTGGGTAAAAGGATTGATCCCAATGCATTGTTTGATGATTTGATGATTGATTCTCATGTTATGGATGTTATGTGTGGCTTGGATGTGTTTGTAGACGGTTACTGTGCAGGGAATCGACGTATATGCAAGTCAGAATCGGACTAGAGAGGAGAAGGTTCGATTCTGCAGCATGTGTCGATCGACACAAGTTGTGTGTCAATCGACGCAAGCATTTGTTGTGTCGATCGACACAAGGTGTGTGTCAATCGATTGCCGTCAGTTTGACGTATTGATTGATATCTAACGATCGGTTATTGCTTGGTGTTGTGGTTTGTCTCTTATGCCTGTGTGTATAACCTGTAAACGGGATGACCGTCTCACTGAGTATTTGTGATAATACTCACGTAACTCTTTTTGCCATGTGTTGCAGGTAAAGAGGAATTGTGATCATGGAATCATGGCCGGGAAGAGGAGATGATCTAGAGTCTCGGTTGTGTGTTTTATATTGTCGTTAGAACTGTTAGGGTGTTGGTAGTTCTGGAATTGGATGAATTGGTGAATTGGATGTTGTTGGTTTCAATATAGTATGAGATGTATTGAATGGTTTGATTTAATTGGTTATTGTTTTCCGCATGTTGAGATTTGACCATTGAGGATTATCATTTGTCATAATGATAATCCGGGTTTTAATTAGAAATTTTTTAAAATTTTGGGTTGGGTCGTTTCATTTTGGTATCAGATCTCTTATGGTTCTAGGGTGGAAGAACGTAGTTGATTATGTGAGTTAGTCAATTGCGTGTGATGGATTGATTGATTATGCGAGTTAGTCAATTGATTGTTGTGTGGGTTTGGAGCCCTAGATCATCTTCCCCGAGCCTTCAATGAGATTCCACGGTAAGTGTTGTTTGATTTTTCTGTTTTCTAGTATGCTTAGTGTTCTGCTGGGTAGTGCAGAGTGATGGCTAGAGGGGATAGAGGCAGAGGTCGTGGGGGCCGTGGAGGCCGAGGTGGTAGTGGTGGGCGCGGGCGAGGACTTGTGAGTGAGTCAGATGCCGCGAATGTGGCCCAAGAGACCACGCAGGAGCAGGTGGCGGACTCGCAGGCGTTTCAGGAGGGGTCTATGGGTGAGACTGCTACGAGTGCCAGTGTGAGGGCTGGTGGTACTAGTGTGAGTCCCGAGGTAGCTGGTGGTGCGGGGGGGGGGGGGGGCAGGTTAGGGTGCTCCCGTAGGTATGGCCCAAGACCAAGATGATCGCTTGGCGGGTTTGCTGCAGTTGATTATGGAGCGGTTACCGGGTGGGGTGCCGGCTCCGGATCAGGCTCCGGGAGTTCAGCCAGGTGGGGCTGTTGTGCAGCCAGTAGAGGCTGGGGTTCAGCCGGGTGTGGCGGTTACAGAGGAGCTTCCATCCTACCTGAGGATGATGGAGCAGATGCAGAGGATTGGCACCGGGTTCTTCTCGGGAGATGGCAAGCCTGAGGAGGCCGTTGAGTGGCAGCGGAGGTTGGAGCGTAAGTTTCGCTCTATTAGGTGTCCTGAGGGATACAGAGTTGATCTGGCGGTTTATTATCTGGATGGTGACGCGCATCTCTGGTGGAGAGGTGTTGGGGCCAAGAGGGTACAGGCCGAGATGATCTAGGAGAATTTTTTGGCTGAGTTCAATGCCAAATATTTCCCGTAGGAGGCGGTGGACCGGATGGAGTCGAGGTTTTGAATCTGGCTCAGGGAGATCGGACTGTGAGGGAGTTCGATTTGGAGTTCAGTCAACTCGTAGTACATGCTGGTAGGGGCATAGAGGACGAGCAGGCCAAGGTGAGGAGGTTCCTAGGGGGACTTCGAGCTGACTTGAGGACTCGATGTAGAGCGAGCAAGTTCACCACGAGGGTGGAGCTGGTTGAGACGGCTGCAGCGATTGAGGAGGATATGAGGGATCAAGCTGTGGTGGGCAGCCAAATCGTTCAGACGAAGAAGCCGCTGCAGCAGCCGATTATGAGCAAGGGCGGTGAGCCTGCGCAAGGACAGAAGAGGAAGTGGGATGATACTTTGGGATCGAGTCAGAGTGGGCAGGGATGCTTCGGGTGTGGGAGCATATTTCACAAATTGCTGAGTTGTCCTAGGAAGGACGAGGCTCGAGATATTCGGTTCTGTTATAACTGTGGTGAGTCGGGACACATCAGGCCGAAATGTCCCAAGCTGCGGCACACGACGGGTGGAGGAGGAGATTTGGGAACCAGAGGCTAAGATGGAAGCAAGGTTCAGGGGATGGTTCGAGGAGCGGGCCGAGGATTGAGCTTGTTTTCATGGTTTTCAGTTTCAGAGTTTAGAATGTTGCTATGTGGTTTTTGTAATTTTGTATTTCGTTTGAGGATTAACGATTATTACATTTGATATTTAATAAGATGAGTATTTTTTATGGACTGAAATTTATAAATGTGTATTCTTATGGTTGGAGATTTATAGGATGAGGATTTCCTATGGTTGGTCTTGTGTTATCATGAGTATACATGTTGGGGGTTGGAAATTGAGGTTTTATGAGGATTTAAAACTGGTCTATATCTAAGGGTCTGAGAATAGAGGTTTTATGAGGATTTAAAACTTGTCTATTCTGTGAGGTTCTATTGGGTGATTGGGTTGTTTAGAGATGACCTGAGGATTGGTCATGGATGAGATGATATTCCGGGATAGTGGAGTGTCATGTTAGAGTTGACCTGAGTATTGGTAATGGATGTGGTGATATTTCGGGTATTGGGATGTCAGGTTGAGACCAAATGAGGTAGTTCTAGTCAGAGATGCTATAGGCGTTAAGAATTGATTTCTCTAGGGAATGAGGATTTTCCCTAATAACTCATTTGGAGATGAATATTTCTCCAGGAGGGATGAGGATTTCCCTGTATATTACTGAGGGATGAGGATTTCCCTTAGTAATAGGAGATGAGGATTTCTGCAGGAGGGATGAGGATTTCCCTGGGTGTTACTGAGGGATGAGGATTTCCCTTAGTAATACTGAGAGAGGAGTATTTTTTTCTCGATGTGATGAGGATTTTCCTGTGGGTGTTACTGGGGGATGAGGATTTTTCTTGGTAATACTACGAGATGAGTACTTCTCTGGAAGGGATGAGGATTTCCCCTGTATTCCGCTAGCTCAACGGACTGTGTGTTCTGAGAGTGTCAGTGGTATGGTGCACCGATAGCTCAAAGGACGTTTTCCTGAGAGTGTGAGTGGTGTGGTTATGTGATATGAGTTATGAGTTGAGAGTAATCAATGTCTGAAACGTGGCTATGTGCACAGGACTAGATGTAGAACTCAGAGATCGGGAGAGGATCTTGGATGTTGCTGGGCGGGATGGTCAGGGGTGTTGACCGTAGTGTGACGGTGTGGAGTGATCGAGTGTGGATCTCAGGTGGTGCTGAACGGGTTGGTCAAAATTGCAGTCGTGGCGAGATGGGGCAATGTGGCTAGTATGAGACTAGCGGAGCTCGGGGATCGACTGTAGTCTAGACGTCTAGTCTAAGGTTTTACTTATGTTGGAACCTCGGTTCGGACGACCCTGGTAGCATATGTAGCGTCTTTGGTCATGCATGTTCTTGTTTGATTGTTGCACGATCAATTGGTCCAATTCTGGGTCAACAGTTGGTCGTGCCTGTTCTTGTTTGATTGTTGCGCGATCAATCGGGCAGCCCTAATCCGGATCAAGGGGCATTGCATTGTTGATGTTTCTGGGTGAATCTGGTGGGTTTTGGACGGGAGTGTTAACCTTAGTGAGACAGTGTCCCGTGATTCGAGCTCGAATCCGTGTTAGTGGGGGAGAATTATAACGCCCGTGAACCAAAAGTGGATTTTTGGTGGTGCGTCGATCGACACACATTGGTTGACTTATGATGAGTCAGGTTTTGGGCGTTGTATCGATCGACACAAGTGGTGTGTGTCGATCGACACGAGTTGGAATTGGACCGACAGGTTCGGTTTAATTGCCTGGTTTGGTGGGGCGGTTTAGGGAACCCTAGGGTTCGTATATAAAGGAAATCAGTAGGTTTGGCCGTGTTTTTATCAGAAGAACAGCGGAAATCAGAAGAGAATCAGAGAGATTGGAAGAGATTTGAGAGAGAATCAAGAGATTTCCGTGTAAGTGTTCTTGAGGGTTGAGAACAAGTGCTGTTCGGGTTTTGGAGGAGACTAACGGCTGGGTAAATCGCGTCGTATCAGAGTGAAACTTTGTGGGTAGGTTCTCCACTCTCTGATCTTGATGTAAGAGAAATCCGTTTGTCAATCGGTTGAGTATTCGTTGAGTTATGGTCGTTTTAATGTGAGAGATTTGTGCAGACTCGTTACTGCGATCAGTCTACTTTGAAGGAGGATTCCCGTCGAACCAGAAAGAGTCTAGAGACGATCTGCATACCGTTGTGTAGCTTGTTCTGTTTAGTTTTTAGAACAGGTTTCCGATCATGTTTTGGAGGAGTTTTAGGGTCAGAGTCGATCCGAAAACCGAGGTGAGTGCGTGACCGTAGGTTTATCTGGATAAAGGGATTGATCCCAATGCATTGTTTGATGATTTGATGATTGATTCTCATGTTATGGATGTTATGTGTGGCTTGGATGTGTTTGTAGACGGTTCCTGTGCAGGGAATCGACGTATGTGCAAGTTAGAATCGGACCAGAGAGGAGAAGGTTCGATTCTGTGATTCTGCAGTATGTGTCGATCGACACAAGCATTTGTTGTGTCGATTGACACAAGGTGTGTGTCGATCGATTGCCGTCAGTTTGACGTATTGATTGATATGTGATGATCGGTTATTGCTTGGTGTTGTGGTTTGTCGCTTATGACTGTGTGTATAACCTGTAGACGGGATGACCGTCTCACTGAGTAATTGCGATAATACTCACGCAACTCTTTTTGCCATGTGTTGCAGGTAAAGAGGAATTGTGATCATGGAATCATGGCCAGGAAGAGGAGATGATCTAGAGTCTCGGTTGTGTATTTTATATTGTCGTTAGAACTGCTATGGTGTTGGTAGTTCTGGAATTGGATGAATTGGTGAATTGGATATTGTTGGTTTCAATATAGTATTGGATGTATTGAATGGTTTGATTTAATTGGTTATTGTTTTCCGCATGTTGAGATTTGACCGTTGAGGATTATCATTTGTGATAATGATAATTCGGGGTTTAATTGGAAAATTTTTAAAATTTTTGGTTGAGTCGTTTCATCTATATTCCCCCTGCATAAAATAATCAATCCATATAGATAAATACCATCATCGTATGCACCTTCTACGGATGCTCGAAGGTGATACAATCCTGTGGTGGTGTTGTTGTAGTGGAAGTATTCTTTGATGCCTTCGATGTAGTGTGCCTCGGGGTTGCCGTTGTCTAGGCATTTCTCCATTAGGTGGCGGTAGTTGTCGAGGGTGGTTAATGGATTCATTGCAAGTGGTGTGAGGTTTATTTTCTTGAAGACGTGTTTGTTTTGAGTTGCAGTTGTTAGTGCCTTCGATGCTTTCATGCACTGGCGTACGTTCGACCTACCGGATTGGGCCACTCTTGATATGATATCACCAAGTATATCTTGGGGAAGCTTTTCTAGACCTGAAATTTCTGGTTTGGGAGCCATTTTTGGTGTGTGACTACTATTGCTTGTATGTTTCATTGCAGTGAGTGTTATAGATCCTTTTATACTCGTGTTTGCCTTCATTGTCTTTAATTGCAGTTATGTTGATTGTGGGCATTTTGTGTAATCATCGTAGTGGGTATTTATTTTTTTGGTAAATTGAAGAGTTTTCCGTTTAATATGTTTATTGTGCCTTGTACCTGTGGATATATGTTGGGCCCAATACGTTTCCTATTATTCCGTTTTTTCATATTGGGTTATCCTTGTTAACTTTTTGTTTTTTTTCCAGAAATGCAGGTCATGTATGTGTATGTTTTAGTTACATTTAAGTTAGTTGGTGATATGATTTATAATTGTCATTAATAAGCCGTTGCTGTGATAATTCATTAGGCGTGTTAAAAGATTTGTAAAACTGGGCCATAAGTTTATTAGATAAGGCCCTAAAGTACAACCAGGAAATTGGACAGAAAAGTTTGCCTTGTGCATTTTGCACTACTTGGAGACAACAATAACTTTGGCTGTTTATAATGTGTTTATATAATGTGACTGGTGTATATAAGTTTAATGAAATTGTTAGGTTTGTGAAACAATCCGGTGACCGTAGAGAAAAAGAGACAACCCAAAATAGAAGAAAATTTGAAGTCATTAAGTTTGTGTATTGAAAATATTGTGGTTTTTAAAAAAAATAGTTGGTAGGAAAAAAAATGCTGCCTGAACCGTTGATTAGAGGAGGTCTTCGGGCCCGCCTGTATTTGTGTAATAGAAAATGTTAGAATCAGATATGTGGGTGGCTAACCGTATTAATTTTCTGTTTTCTTTTTCCTTCTTTTAACACAGAGGGAGTAGTACATTGGATGATGTATATTACCTGTTATGAGAGGTAGTTGAGGGTTGATCTCTATTTTGAACCCTCCATTTCTCTTTCCATTTACTTTTATTATTACTCCATGCCATCGTCGTCTTCTGCTGATCGTGTGGCATCTTCGATGTTTCCTGTTCGACATGGAAAAACTGTGGTCTTGATCTTTTGAGAATATAGTAAGATTTGTTTACTTAATTTTTCTCAACAATGCCACCACCGGCTACATCTAAATATGCAGTTAGTTAATTTTTTGTTGTAATTGTGGAATAAAACCAACTATTGCATTACGTCTGATTCCTTTTATGTTGTTGAATATTTCTTTGTAGACGATATTCACGACACCTCCTCTGCCATTCATGTCGGACGTTGCATCTAGGATTTTTATTCCTCTTGCTGAAGTGACGCGAGATAAAGCCACATATAATTGTCCATGGCTGAATACCGATTTCGGGAGGTATACAACAACTTGTTGTAAGCTCTGGCCTTGGCTCTTGTTTATCGTCATTGCACAACATACTCTGACTGGGAATTTCCTGCATCGCAAGGTGAATGGATGCCTATGGTCGGTTGGAGATAAATCAATTCTAGGGATTAGCACTTGCGCGCCAACAGCAGCCTGATTGCCTTTAAGTATCTCTGCTTCTATAAGGTTGTTTCTAAGTTTGGTGACGAGGAGCCTTGTCTCATTGCATAATCCCTTCTTCTGATTTAGATTTCGAAGTAACATGATTGGCACTCCAACTTTGAGGGTTATCTGATGGTTAGGTAGACCGGGAAACTCTAGGGAGTTTAAATACTCAACGTTGTAAACAGAATTCCACTCACCAGATCGTGTGAGTTCTGTCTGAATTGTGTCCGCGCTCAAATAAACTCGGGCGTCGCCTGGCACCATTGACAACATATAGTCATTGATTTCGAGGACAGTTTCGTTCCTTGGGGTCAAAATTGCTCTTTCCGTAAGATAATCATGGTTGTCAGATGATTCTGAAAACTGATGATAGGCTGATCTTGAAATCTCGTATAGGTTGTCACCTGTATTTGGAAGTAGCAAATCAGAGTGAACTGCAATTCTATCGTCTTCCTCGTTTTCTTCATCCTCTCCATTTTTTTGTTTTGCATTTCCGTCACCAACTCCTAAGATCCATGCTACAAACTCACTGTCCTCTGAGCTAAGCCTCATGTTTTTGGTTAACATGTAGACCTCACACTTGTTCCACATATATGACCTATTGATGGATGCTAAAACAGTATCTTGGCGAGTTCCTTGAGACACAACCGGTAATATAATCCCCACCAAGTAGAATAGTTTTCCCTCCAAACGGCTTCTCCATTGCTGTTTCATCTTCCAATGCCATGAGATCTCTGAGTGTTTGATCTAGTGCTTCAAAAGTATGCCTATGTGCCATCGGTCCCTCATCCCATATTATCAAATCAGCTTTTGTTAGTAACCCAGCTAACATGATACCTGGATTTATAGCACACGTAGAGCCGTCAGTGACATTGAGCGGTATTTTGAAACGTGAGTGTGCTGTCCTTCCTCCTGGTAAGAGCAGGGCTGCAATTCCGGCTGATGCAACTGGAATGACCACCCTTTCTGTTGAGCATAGTTTGGCTATTATTGTCTTGTATAAGTATGTTTTTCCTGTCCCACCTAGACCATTGACAAAAAATAGTCGGCCATGTTCATTATCAACGGAATCCATTACAGCCTTGTAGACTTGCAGCTGGTCTTCATTCAAAGTATGAAATAGTCTGTTGTGTTCCTCTTTCTCTTTTTGAGCATCAAAATGAGTTTCTTCTCTTAGCACTGTGTTTGAGATGTCTTTCAGAATGTCCTTGTCAGGCACTAGCATGCCTGGATAATCTGTTACGAACTTCTCATTATGCATAAGTAGTTTCTCTACTTCAATTAGTGCATATTGCTCTAGCTCAATATCTGTCAGCTCTAACCATGATGTGCTCAAATTTTCCCTTAGCTACTCTCTCAAATTAAGAGATCGAAGTAGTACTTAGGGATCGAATCCACAGGGAATCTAAACACACAATCGATTAGTGAATTCAAATTATGCTAAGTAAGAATGTATGAGTGTAATAAAAATAGCAAAGTAAACAGTGTATGATGGTAAAGTTTCTTGTAATCAATTAGACAAAAAAGTTAGGCTTATGGGTAATTCGCAGGAATGACTCGAAAATCGATCGACACAGGACAAAAACGGGCAGGATTTGTTAAGAGCAGTTCTAGAACTCAAACACGAATATAAAACCAATCAACTTTTATTGCAGAGATTACCTATGACTAAATCCCTAAATTCCAAATTTCTTTGCAAATTTAGTGAATAAAATCAAGAATTAAATTCAGGTTCAATTGTTCACAAAATTATTAAGCCAAATTCCTTTGCGAATAGATAATTTTCCTCATCTAAGATTATGTCCCGTTGTTAATAATACTTTCGCATCTATTAAAGCAACCTAGGATATCCAATTTCAGTTGATCAATCATAAAATCAGAGTTAAATCAATCTAGATGAAGAACATAAAGATAAATCCTAACAAATTTTCAATGCTATCAATTTCTCATCAAACCATTGAATTACCCTAAACCTAACAAGCAAACTACTCAGACATAAATGCAGTAAACATTATGAATGAAATAAATTGCATAAAAGAGATAGAGTAAGTGATACAGAGATTCGAAAACGATGAAATCCGGAAGTCTGAAATCTCCTCAAAGCTCTCCAAATCTCTTCTCTCTCAAGTCTTAATTAAAAACTAGATAATAAATTACTAAAAGCCTAAAGAAAAACTATATATAAGGTCTAAAATTCGGACTGGGATTTTCTGTAAACTTATGGGCTTCGTGGGCCAAGGAGGAAATTCTTCAATCTTCACGTCAGACATGCTCGTGTCGATCGACACACAAGACCGTGTCGATCAACACAGCCTTGAAAACTCGACTCTGACTTGATCACTTCGGCTCTTCTTTCTTCGATGCTCCAAAATGCTCCAAAAGCTCCCATTAAGCTCCAATCGTCCCTTTTCCTACAAAGACTCAAAAAGACTCAAAAAATACAAAAAAAAACTCTATGAAAATGACTTATATCATGGTAAAAAACGGGTAAAAACCATGATATATCAACTCCCCCAGACTTAGCATTTGCTTGCCGTCAAGCAAACATAAACTGAGAATGTGAAAAAGGTTTGAAAACACAGAAACTTACCTTTCCTTGGAGTGCCGGACCGACCATTTCAACTAGTAATCCACATAATGCAAAACCAATTCAAAACTAGACCACCATGTACTTCTCCATAGACATTCGTAGCCTCTCAAATTCATCCACGACTTCTCAACATAACCCGCTAGTCCTCATTGATGGGTCTCGTCCCAGATCTCAATGCTAGGAACCATCTAGACTCATTCCCATACTATACCATGTCAAGTGAACCATACAACTCTTGGTACTCTTTCTCTCCCCTAGACTTATTCGATTCAAAAACTCAAAAACAGTACTTTCACTACTATTGTTCCTTGTGAGGAGACAGGGTCGTGAGATCTCTCGTCCTCTACATCCGTTCTAAGGGACTCAGACTACTGTTTTTGAACTCCAAGTGATCACTTCTTGGGTATTGACTTACTGGAATTTTATTTCCTCATCTAATAATCAAGAACTATCATATCACCCCAAATCATTCATTTTTTTTTGCAGTAGTCGAAAGAGAGGAGTACCATTATTTTCAACAGAGATTGCACTTGTCAGGTATGAATGAGGAGTCAATCTCTATGAACACCAATCACCGAGGAGACCGCATAATTAGCTCAAACCGGGCGGCTTATGTTGGAAGTAACAGACGTCTCTAGTTAACTGGCCAGCCTTAGGATTTTTCATTAGTCTGTCTTTAAAATTGATCCTGGAAAAATGGTCACACAACTGAAAGATACAATCCACTAAACCAAAGGAAGGATCATTGTTTCTAATTGACTATTTTGACTCAATAAAACGTTTTGCACTGACGCTCAAAAACGAACACAATGTTAGCGACTACATCCCCCAGACTTAAACAACACTGTCCCCAGTGTTATTAATCCTGAAATTTTACCAATATTAGCCCCATGTCGATCGACACAGGACCGTGTCGATCAACACGGGTTTTCTAAACCGGATCATGAGTTGTGCATGAAACGACCTGACCCAAAAATTCAAAAAATTTCCCTTTAGATTATTATCATCACAGATAATAATCCTCAATTGGGCCAATACAGCAAGCAACGCGGAAACAATAAAAACGCAATCCAGATAACATCAATCAATAAATCCCATAAACCAAATATTCAAATTCCAATCCAATGATAACAATAACCAATTCCAGAACTACTAACAACCTAGCAATTCTAACAGCACCGCCAACAAATGAGTCCCTAAATCATCTCTTCCTCCTGGCCATGATTCCACGATCACATTTTTTCTTTACCTGCAACACATGGCAAAAAGAGTTGCGTGAGTATTATCATAAATACTAAGCGACGCGGTCATCCCGTATACAGGTCATGTATACATAAGAATAAATCATAAATACAATACCAGGATGAGCATACACAAGCATACACGGAACAAGCAAACACGAACCAAAACAGGAACTCTGTGTCGATCGACACAACCTCTAGGTGTCGATCGACAGACCCCTCCGTGTCGATCGACACAACATCGCAGAACCCAGAATCGAGCCTATCCTCTCATGGCTCGAATCCGTCGCGATTCATCGAGTCTCCTGCACAGTTTCGATCACAAAACACACAAAATCCACCAAGCAATTGCATTCTGTCCATTCCTTACACTATGTAAGCCCACAGTCACGCACTCACCTCGATTTCGGATTAAAAAGGTGAAGAACGCGAAGAAAAAACTGACCCAACCTCTGATTCGTCCCTCACAGACCTGAATCAATCTAGCAGTGATCCTTCCACGTTCCCCAAAAGCCTCCCACGAAATCCCAGCCTCAACAACAATCAAACCTACTCAGAAATCACCAGAAACTCTCCCACTCTCTGATTTCAGACTTTTCTCTCAAAACCCTATGATTCTTCTGGAAACGGCCAAAAAGGAAGACAAACCCGTCTGTTCCTGGATTAAATACGAACCCTAAGTTCCCTAAACCGGCCCACCAAACCGGCAATTAAATCGAACCCGACGGTCTAATTTCAACTCGTGTCGATCGACATACACACCCATGTCGATCGACACGCCTGATATGTCCCATATTTTACCACTTTTACTATATATTTTACTATATTTTCTACGCACTTTAATAAGCTTTTCAGCCAAAAGAGGTAGTTTTCCTCGTATTTGTAGTTTTAGAGTCTTAATAGGGAAATCAAGCAAAACGGAGCAAAAAAGACCAAAAGAGGTGTAAACCAAGCTACAGAAACTTTCATAAGCCAAAGACATCATCAAGACCAAAGAATTCACGAGGTACCACAATCTACCAAGTTGGACAGAACATATACGCCAGAAGTTTAGCAGTAAACGGAGGGACGAATCAACTTTGAATTGGATGAAACTTAGTCAGAGGATATATATTTGAGTCAGCTTTACAATGAAGTTTGAATCATATCATTTGGAGCTGTGAGAAGAAAGATACACCCGAATTACTAAGCACATGTCAAACTGTCTCGAAGCTGAAGCGAGTCCAATTTCGGACCAAATAACGGCCTGCACCGTGGACCGATATTCCAGCAAATTTTCAGCACATGAGAGAGGTCATTTAGCCCCCATTTCCGGTCACGAATTTGGGCCGATACCCATGACCAATATTTGAGCAGTTTCGACGTAAAAAGTCCGTTTTGTCCTAAACGAAGCCCTAGAAGACCCTAAGCTTATATATACTTGTTTTTAGTCTCTTTAGGAGGATAAGCATCAATAAGCAGTCAAGAGGGCACGACTAGGGAGCCCTAGGCAGCCGTCTATCTCTTCTCAAAACACTAAACACGTTTTCATCTTTGTTCTTCATTGGATTTGGATTCTAGGAGGAGATCTCCCTTTGTACTTCGATATAGAGAAGATTTCTTATCTCTTACTCTTTAAATTCAGTTTATCTATGATGATTTGTGCCTATCTTTGTTGCTTTGTTGTTACTTGAATCATGTCTGAGTAAATTACTTGTTAGGTTTTAGGCATTCAAAGATCCCATGTTTATGCATAATTGAATATCGAACTTTGTTAGGGTTTATCTAGTGGATTCTTCACCTCTATTCGATCGTAATGCTTTTTGCTTTTTTGGCCATCTTGCGAACTGATCTTAGGTTGATATACTCTCCAAAAGCTTGTTATATTGCCTGAACTAATATTTGGTGAGTATTGCGTCATAACAATTCGAAAGGTTAGTTATGGAGTAGTATGAACAATCGAACTTACACTTAAAGCATGTTTTCACCTTATAATAATCTGCGATAGTTGAGTCTATTAGGGTAGAAAACGTAGATGGTTAGTTACGTCACGACAGTGGGATGACCTTACATTAGTGATTTGAGTTTTAGAACGATCTTTAAAACCCGATATCTTTATGTGTTTCATGAGTCTCTGCGAATTGTCTAATGCCTAACGCTTTCCTCTTATTGATTTATCCTTGCTTTTACTTTCTTTGCTTTATAATTGCTATTCATAAAAACACAAAACCAAAATCATATTTTGTCTTAGCTTAATTTGCATCACATAAATTCGTAGCGTAGCATCTCTAGTCTCTGTGGATCGACCCCTAAGTACTACTGCGTGTGCCTGTGCACTTGCAGCTTTATCTAGGGTTATAAATTTAAAGCTTGAATAACCCACGACATTAAGTTTTTGGCGCCGTTGCCGGGGACGAATTTGTTACCTACGAGTTTTTGATAAAGATTAAGTCTAAGATTTGTTTTTCTTTATTTACTTTTGATTTTTCGTTTTTTCTTTTTGTTTTTGTGAGTGTTTCAGAGAGTTATCAATGGAACACTACAACCTCTATCCTAGGAGAATGGCGAGCTCTTACTACCATGAAACCATTGGGGATTATAACCCAATGCCTCATGAATATCATCAACCGCCATACTTCAACAATACTCGGTGCAATGCTCATATGTACCAACAACAACCTTGGGAGGCTTATAAGCGTGAGGATGCCTATCATTACCATCACTGCGAGTATCCACAGCCACCACAACAACTCCAAGATCACGCCTTTTCAATTACCCTAGACGATAAACTAGAATTGTTTGTGGCTCAACTCAAGGGAGAATTCAAAAATTTCGAGCGTGAGCTCGATGCAAAGATCAAGAATTCTTTGTCAGCTCTTGGAGAAAAATTAGAAGCTCTTGTTGCTCCACTTCAAAGCACCGAGGCGCGTTTGGTTCATCTTGGAGAGATGCTTACAAGAGATCTCCAAGAAGACGAAACATACATCACGGATGTTGAATTGGATGACATGTGCGATCAAGCTTCAACGTTTTGGAGACTAAAGATGACCCTCACAAGCCTTTAAATCTTGGTTCACCATTCCTTGAAACCGATGGAGGATTTGTGGATTCTTCAAATCACCAAATCTCTCTCTCTAAACTTGAGAAAGGAGTGATCTATCCAGCCCTACAAGGTAAGGTTTCTTTTTGTATCAATATGTACACTAATGAAACCTTTTATATAGATCCAGGTGATGCGATTAAGGAGATCCAAGACCTCAAAATTCCAGCCCCTCCAACCATACATAAGGATGTTGTCAAACCGACAAGACCAAAAGACAAAGAGACTTCAAATATTGCAAATTCGATCTTGGTATCTAAGGAACGTGAAGAAGATGTGGTTCATGTCGAGATGAAACACAAAAGCCATCAAGATGCTAATAGATGGAGCCTCAAGCCATGCGGTCCAGAGTGTAGAGAAGCTAAAGGAGTCACAATTCCTTTAGTGGTGTCATCCTATGCTTAAAAGAAAAAGAAGTCAGCTAAAAGACTTAAAACAAGCGCTTTATGGGAGGCAACCCATATTTGGTTTTATTTTTTTTAGAGTCTTTAATTTCAAATTTTAATCATGGTTTTAATTTTTAAAATTTTATTACTTATTGGTTTTTCTAATCATGAATTTTCAGGTTTTTATAAAAAGTTATAAAAATACAAAAAAAAAATGTTTGTTTTGGAGAAGGAAGAAGAGAAGGAGATAGAACAAGACCCGTTCTGGTTCAGGGCAAAAAAGAATTACCAAACCAACCCAGAAAAATCTGAAATTTGGTAAGACTATAGCAGACAGTCATACGAAGCTACAGAAAAAAGCAGAACGTAATTTGCTATTACGGTCTGAAAGTTATGACCAATTTCCCAAGACTGAAGAAGAAGGATATAAAGCTGCAAGGAGCCAACTTCAAACTTTTTCTCAGGACAAAACACAAGGAACCAGGAGACAATCTTCATACTGTTGGAAAGATCTCGTTCTCAAGAGTCCGTAGCATCTTTCGGATCTCAATTCCGATGTGTTTAGCCGAAGAAAAAGCTTGTTTAAAATCGCATGGATCGCGTCACAATACCGGTCAACCACGCCGACCGATATTTGGACCGGTATCGCACCCTGATCGACCTGCGACACGAGTGACCCAGTACCGGTCACGCGTACCGGTCGAAAATCGTGACCGGTATTGGAGCAACAATGCCGCGAGCCTGCCGCAAATCTCACCGCAACCCTACCGCGAGGCAGCCCTGCCGCAAATCTCACCGCAACCCTACCGCGAGGCAGCCCTACCGTAAATCTCACCGCACCTCACCGCAAATCTCACCGCTTCTCACCTCAAATTCCACCGCATTTGTTCCCCATAACATCGGACGGTACCAACGACCGATACTCGGTCCGATGTTCGACCCGACCTTCCCGCATTCCACATATCGGACCACGGTACCGACCGATATTCGGTCCGGTACTCGTGACCCGATACCTCCCGCACCATCTCACCCGTCCCGCTCCATGCCGCGACTTGACCAGTCCCGATCCTTCCCGCGTCCTGCCTCGTCCCACGACACGACTCGACCCGATACCGGTTGACACCGCCGACCGGTACCACGACCGGTATTACCTCGACCCGCGACTCCAACTCCACCGCCACCGTCTCGTGCCGTGAACCCGACCCACGTCTCGAACCATCCTTGACCGCGACTAGCCACCCGACACCTTGACCGGTATTGATCAAACCGCGTCCCCATCAACCACCACGACTAACCGGAATCACGTGCCATGGACCACCGAACCACCTGACTCGACCAACCATCCACCCATCCATGGTCTATAAAAAGCATTATCCACCATTCCAAGGAGATGTATGAGAAAAGAGAAGAAATTGGAGACACCTAGCCTGGTTATGATTCGTGCGGAATACCATCTGCTCAGAATCGAAGAAGATCTCATATTGCTTGCAACAATCCTATGATTTTCTCGATCTCAGCTTACAAACGTACCACGTCGAGCATTTTTATGAGACATTTACCTATCCACTGGAGCAAAAGCCTTCAAAATTCACCACGTGAACTAAAAAGGTATGTTTTATGATAGATTTTCAATTTAGCTCGAGAAATTCTCTACTGTTTTGCAGATGGCTCGATAATACCCTTCCGGCGAGTCGAATCGCCCCATTCAAGGACCATACGCAAAACCATACGAGTAAAAGTGTTGAAACTTCACCATAAGCTTTAAAAAACCCTACAACTTGGTGAATTTTCAATATGGCTCGAGGAAAACTTCAAGGTTTGAAAGATGGCCCATGAGCTTCTTCCTGTGACCAAAATAACTATACCCTGGGCCAATTTTCAAACGATGAGGAACCAGCAGATGAAATCTTGAGATGAACTGTTTCTAAGGACATAAGGAAGCTTTTAGGAGTGTTCATTCACCCCTGGAGATAGCCGAGTCCAAAGATGTTTCATACCAACCGAAAATGGGACATTTTTCGATCTTCAAGACTTTTTGTCTACAAACGGTAACTTCGTTCTATTCTCTAACTTTTCTAATTTCAATTTTATTTTTATTTCCAACATTACTCCCTTAATTTGATTTCTTTTACACCGGGGACGGTGTAATTTAAGTCTGGGGGATTGTTGTTTACTAACACGTTTGTTCGTGATTGGTTTTTATGTTTTTAAAAGAGTTTTTCAAAAATTATTTTCTGAAAACATTTTATTGAGTCAAAATAGTCAGTTGGAAATGATGACCCTTCATTTGGTTTAGTGGATTGTCTTTTTCAGATTAGAGACCATTTTTCCAGGATCGATTTCAGAGTCAGACTAATGAAAAATCCTAAGGCTGACCAGTTAACTAGAGACATTTGTTACTTCCAGCATAATCCGCCAAGTTCGAGCTAATTATGCGGTCTCCTCGGTGATTGATGTTCATAGAGCTTGACTCCTCATTCATACCTGACAAGTGCAATCTCTGTTGAAAGTATTGGTACTCCTCTCCCTTGTTCTAAAAAAAAAATATGATTGGGGTGATATGATAGTTCTTGAGTATAAGATGAGGAAATAAAATTCCAGTGAGTCAGTACTCAAGAGATGATCACCCGGAGCTCAAAAGCCAGCAGTCTGAGTCCCTTAGAACGGATGTAGAGGACGAGCGATCTCACGACCCTGTCTCCTCACAAGGAACAACAGTAATGAAAGCATTGCTTTTGAGTCTCAGCATTCTAAAAAAAAAAAAAGAGTAGAAAATCAAATAATTCTGGGGGAGAGAAAGAGTACCAAGAGTTGTATGGTTCACTTGTCATGGTATAGTATGAGAATGAGTCTAGAAGGTTCTTGGCATTGAGATCTGGGACGAGACCTAGCAATGATGACTAGCGAGTTGTGTTGAAAAGTCGTGGATGAATTTGGGGGGCTGCGAATGTCTATGGAGAAGTATATGATGGTCTGAATTTGAGTTGGTTATGCATTATGTGGCTTACTAGTTGAAAGGGTCAGTCTGGTACTCCAAGGGAAGGTAAGTTTCTGCGTTTTCAAACCTCTTTTCTATTCTTAAATTTTGCTTGACGACAAGCAAGGTTTAAGTCTGGGGGAGTTGATATGTCCCATATTTTACCACTTTTACTATATATTTTACTATATTTTCTACGCACTTTAATAAGCTTTTCAGCCAAAAGAGGTAGTTTTCCTCGTATTTGTAGTTTTAGAGTCTTAATAGGAAAATCAAGCAAAACGGAGCAAAAAAGACCAAAAGAGGTGTAAACCAAGCTACAGAAACTTTCATAAGCCAAAGACATCATCAAGACCAAAGAATTCACGAGGTACCACAATCTACCAAGTTGGACAGAACATATATGCCAGAAGTTTAGCAGTAAACGGAGGGACGAATCAACTTGGAATTGGATGAAACTTAGTCAGAGGATAGATATTTGAGTCAGCTTTACAATGAAGTTTGAATCATATCATTTGGAGCTGTGAGAAGAAAGATACACCCGAATTACTAAGCACATGTCAAACTGTCTCGAAGCTGAAGCGAGTCCAATTTCGGACCAAATAACGGCCTGCACCGTGGACCGATATTCCAGAAAATTTTCAGCACATGAGAGAGGTCATTTAGCCCCCATTTCCGGTCACGAATTTGGGCCGATACCCATGACCAATATTTGAGCAGTTTCGACGTAAAAAGTTCGTTTTGTCCTAAACGAAGCCCTAGAAGACCCTAAGCTTATATATACTTGTTTTTAGCCTCTTTAGGAGGATAAGCATCAATAAGCAGTCAAGAGGGCATGACTAGGGAGCCCTAGGCAGCCGCCTATCTCTTCTCAAAACACTAAACACGTTTTCATCTTTGTTCTTCATTGGATTTGGATTCTAGGAGGAGATCTCCCTTTGTACTTCGATATAGAGAAGATTTCTTATCTCTTACTCTTTAAATTCAGTTTATCTATGATGATTCGTGCCTATCTTTGTTGCTTTGTTGTTACTTGAATCATGTCTGAGTAAATTACTTGTTAGGTTTTAGGCATTCAAAGATTCCATGTTTATGCATAATTGAATATCGAACTTTGTTAGGGTTTATCTAGTGGATTCTTCACCTCTATTCGATCGTAATGCTTTTTGCTTTTTTGGCCATCTTGCGAACTGATCTTAGGTTGATATACTCTCCAAAAGCTTGTTATATTGCCTGAACTAATATTTGGTGAGTATTGCGTCATAACAATTCGAAAGGTTAGTTATGGAGTAGTATGAACAATCGAACTTACACTTAAAGCATGTTTTCACCTTATAATAACCTTCGATAGTTGAGTCTATTAGGGTAGAAAACGTAGATGGTTAGTTACGTCACGACAGTGGGATAACCTTACATTAGTGATTTGAGTTCTAGAACGATCTTTAAAACCCGATATCTTTATGTGTTTCATGAGTCTCTGCGAATTGTCTAATGCCTAACGCTTTCCTCTTATTGATTTATCCTTGCTTTTACTTTCTTTGCTTTATAATTGCTATTCATAAAACCACAAAACCAAAATCATATTTTGTCTTAGCTTAATTTGCATCACATAAATTCGTAGCGTAGCATCTCTAGTCTTTGTGGATCGACCCCTAAGTACTACTGCGTTTGCCTGTGCACTTGCAGCTTTATCTAGGGTTATAAATTTAAAGCTTGAATAACCCACGACATCAACGCCAACAAGAATCCGACTTCTCTCAAGTCAAAACATCCGTGTCGATTGACATACACGCCTGTGTCGATCGACACACCCAACCAAAAATCCACATTTTGGTTCACGGACGTTACAGTGCAGAGTGAGAGACCAAATGTGACCATGTCGATCGACACATATAGGCCATGTCGATCAACATGGATGCTCTGGATCGATGCAACATGTACCTCATCGTTGAACTCAAGTGTCAAAGCTAAATCATTCTGCAAAACACAACTCAATAGTCATGATTAAGAGGAAAACAATGTCAAATCCCATTAGTTCGCAAGTTCTGAAATCCTAAAGAAGCACAAACTGACTCAAAGAAACATGAAAATGACTCGAAGTTAGTAAATAAAAGAAAATAAAGGGAAACAGAAAAAGGATAAGCGATGATCTAAACATCCTCCTCAGATGATGATGACTGATGCGGTGGAGTAGGCGGGCGGGGACAAACACATCCACAGCGAGGCTAGGAAGACACGGCGGTCCAGATGACCTGGAGACTCTGAGCGACCCAACTCTGAAACTCGTCCATAGGGTGGTCAGGTGTGGGGGTCGGATTTCTCCCCTTATGAGATCGATATAACGACGAGATCAAGTCTGCAAAGTCCCGGTCTGAATCTAGGCCCAAAATGACATTAAACCCATTAACAAAATGGGCTTAATAGATTAATGGGCCTAATTTTTGTATGTTGCTTAATGGGTCAGACCCATCTATTAACTGGCCCATTTTGTTTAGAAGTACTATATATAGTTCATTGTAATCACCCAAAAAGGGAGTCATTTCTTTAGTAATCAGACCTTAACTAAAACAGCAATAAAACATATCTTTGACTTTTGCTTTGTGATTCATACTCAGAAGACTCAGTTCTCCTTTCGACCCTTGACAAATTCAACTATGTAGGATCCGCTATCCACAGTTTGGCACCGTCTAAGAGGAACCGACAGATCTTCTTACTCGAAGGAATCACCGCACAAGCAACACCAAAAATGACTGACGAACTCATCGACAACACCGACGCTGGACGCATCGATAACACCGACAGCAGATGCATCATGACCAATAACAACAACCGCGTCAACGACACCAGTGACAATCACGGCGACAAGGAGGTCGAAACCAATCTTACTGCGAACACTACGCAGAACATCAACCAAGCCGCAACAGATGCGACGCCTACACGGGAAGTGTTGAACCAGATCAAGACAGCGATGGACGCAATGCTCAAGAGGAACGAGAATCAGGACAAGGTGAACTCCGCAATGACCAAGAGACTCAACATCCTCACCACGGCAAGCAGAGGCCGAGGCCAAAGCCTGCTCGGGAGACCAGGAAGGTGACTCACACCGACTGTTCTTTTCTCTACGCCAGACAACGCGCCTAGATCGCGAACCTTCCAGCCGCTGCATACCACCTCGGAGATGCGAGAAGGAAGCCAAGCAAGGCGGACCACCAAACCTCTGGAGAATGGCGCAGCAAACGCACAGACATCATACGATGCGCCACATGTCATCAACCTCGATGAGGACGTGCCAACCGAGGTCAACACAGTAAGACATGCAGATACTGGACTTGCTGAGGTGCACCGATTCAGGACATCCCACGATAACGAAGAGACCGGGCTCGGCAACGTCAGTGATGAAGATCTCGTCTGGATTCGGCAGCTTGATGACCGACGTGATGAGGCGCTATCTGCCCTAAAGGCTGAGATAGCCGAGATGCGCATAAGGATGGAACAAGTAGCCGAAGACATGAAGGCGGTTCAGTCCCAGATGCATAAAGCTATTAGTAAGGCTCCACAGCTAGACCTGGTGTTGGAAGATGCGCAGAACACCCCGTTCACTACCACAATCACCAGGGCCCGTGTGTCCGATCCAGGAAAGATAAGGCTACCAACATACGAAGGCAAAACTGACCCGACAGAACACATTACAGCCTTCATAATCGCAATGGGCCGAGCTAATTTTAAGGAAGACGAGAAGGATGCAGGAAGATGCCTTGTATTCGTCGAACACCTGAAGGGACCAGCTCTACAATGGTTCTCCCGGCTAGAGCGGAATTCCATAGATAACTTCAAGCAATTGACAGAGGCATTCATGAAGCAGTACGCCATATTCATGGAGCGCCAGACTGAGGACGCTGATCTATGGACCATGAACCAAGGACAAAATGAAACATTGCGGAATTTTATTGACCGTTTCAAAGCAATCCTGTCAAAGGTTAGAGGGGTAAGCGACTCGGCAGCCATCCAAGCTTTGAAAAAGTCGTTGTGGTACGACTCAGACTTCCGCAAGGAATTGGCATTGAACGCCCCCTCAACTATCCAAGACGCCATGCACCGCGCCACAGAATTCGCAGCAAACGAAGAAGACGTGAAAATTTTGGCAGCCAAACATGGAAAATCAAAACCAGCCAGCCAACTCGGCCTAATGCAGCCACAACATCAGCCTGGTAACAAGAAGGCAAATCAAACACCTGGCTTCGTGCAACACGAGGGAGGCTTTAAAGGAGCACACAACTACCAGATAGAGTCGTCTGGATACGGTCGAGGCCGACGCCAAGGCCGTGGCCGAGGAAAGAGCAACACCTGGGTGAGAGGTTAAAACTCCTATGATGAGACGGCATACTGCGAATTCCACAACTTCACCGGACACTCCACTGCGAATTGTCGTGTTTTAGGTCAAAACTCGTAGCAAAACTGGTAGAAGGAAAGCTCGGCGACAATATCAGCGTCAAAGACTTCGAGATGGATGTCAACACTGACAACCCTGATCGCACAAATGGGGATAACCCGAAGCGAGGAAGAAGAGATGACGAGCAGCCACCGCACGAACCAAGGCAGCGGATCAACATGATAATGGGTGGATCTCGCTACTGTTCAGACACGGTCTCAGCTATCAAGGCATTCCAAAGACGTGCCGATGTTAGCATAAACTTCTCGGTTCTTTCCTCCTTCCCGAGCGATGTTATCGTGTTCAAAGAGAAGGAAACAACGGGTATAGATAGACCACATGATGACCCACTTGTTATCGAACTCATCATTGACAATCGCGATGTCACACGGGTCTTGGTGGACACTGGCAGTACAGTAGACGTAATCTTCTGAGATACTCTTAACAGGATGAAGATCGACCTATCCAGAATTGAGCCATTTCCTAAGCCTCTAACAGGTTTTTCTGGAGATACAATGATGACAATGGGCACAATCAAGTTACCCGTCCAGGCCGGCGAAGTCATAAAAATTATCTATTTTTCGGTAGCAGACCAACCAGCGATTTACAACGTGATCATGGGAACGCCATGGCTGAACTCCATGCGCGCTGTGGCATCAACCTACCACCTCTGTCTGAAGTTCCCTACCCCGCGAGGAATAAACACAATCCTAGGCAGTCAAAAGGAGTCCCGCGTGTGCATCATGGTGGAACACAAGCACCGACACCCCGTCACAGAAACAACTTCAAAGGAGAAACGTAAAAAAATGAAGACGAATCGAGAACCAGTGAACGAGCTCTCTGAGCTCTTATAGCAATTACAGATTAACGAGGACAACAAGGAGCAAGTTCGACCGACATGCTATCCCGCCATATCAGTCTGCATTGACGATGCTAAACCCGAGCGGTGTGTCGAAATCGGGGCAGAACTTGACCTTACAATCAGGGAAGAACTCGTCTCTTTCTTGAAGAAAAATATCAACACTTTTGCATGGTCGGCTGACGACATGCCAGGAATCGACATCAAGATAACGAGTCACGAGCTGAACGTCGACCCAACTTTTAAACCGGTGAAGCAGAAGCGCCGAAAACTAGGACTTGAACGGGCAAAGGCCGTCAACGATGAGGTGGAACGACTCTTAAAAGTTGGATCGATCATAGAAGTCAAGTATCCAGATTGGCTCACCAATCCGGTCGTCGTCAAAAAGAAAAATGGAAAGTGGCGAGTTTGTGTTGACTTTACCGATCTTAACAAGGCATGTCTGAAAGATAGCTTCCCACTTCCGCACATTAACCGACTGGTCGAAGCAATAGCAGGGAACAAGCTTTTATCATTCATGGACGCCTTCTCAGGGTACAACCAAATTATGATGAACCCAGACGACTGCGATAAGACCGCCTTCATCACGGATCGCGGAATTTACTGCTACAAGGTGATGTCTTTCGGCCTCAAGAACGCTGAAGCAACATACCAACGTCTGGTAAACAAGATATTCGCCACTCAACTCGGCAGAACAATGGAAGTTTACATAGACGACATGTTGGTGAAATCCCTGGAGGAAAAAGACCACATCTCAGACTTGGCGGAATGCTTCGAACGGCTAAACCTGCACAATATGAAGCTAAATCCTACCAAGTGCTGATTCGCAGTTACATCTGGGGAGTTCATTGGCTACTTAGTCACCCACCGCGGTATCGAGGCAAACCCGAAGCAGATTGATGCCCTCATCGAGATGGCCTCGCCAAAGAATAATCGAGAGGTACAACGACTGGCAGGAAGGGTAGCTGCCCTCAACAGATTCATTTCCCGCTCTACTTATAGGTGTCTACCATTTTACGACGTTCTACGCGGAATAAAACATTTTGAGTGGACCGAGAAGTGTGAGGAAGCATTCCAGCAACTGAAAAAGTACCTAGCCACACCTCCTGTTCTTGCAAAACCAGTCGAATGGGAGCCATTGTTTCTGTACACGGTGGTATCCCCTACAACGATAAGTGGCGTACTTGTTCGAGAAGAACGCGGTGAGCAGAGACTGATTTTTTATGTCAGTAAAACCCTTACTGATGCAGAAACACGGTACCCACAAATGGAGAAACTAGCACTGTCCATCCTCATGTCTGCTCGAAAGCTACGACCATACTTTCAATCCCACTCAATTGTTGTTCTAAGTACGTTCCCGCTGCGATCCATCCTTCACAGCCAAGTCAATCCGGCAGGCTTGCCAAGTGGGCTGTCGAGTTAAGCGAATATGGTATAGAGTATCGGGGCCAATCCTGTGCAAAGTCTCAAGTGTTAGCTGATTTTTTAATTGAACTTCCGGAGGAACGCAATCATAGCGACGACCAAGACTCGCCTTGGGGACTCCACGTTAATGGCTCATCCTCCAAAAGTGGCTCCGGGGTAGGCATCCGTCTGACATCACCATCCGGCAAGATACTTGAGCAATCGCTTCGGCTAAACTTTCCCGCATCCAACAATGAAGCCAAGTATGAGGCCCTCATTGCTGGCCTAAAACTCGCCCAAGGACTTCGAATTGAACGAGTAGACATATTCTGCGATTCACAGTTAGTCGTCAACCAGTTCAATGGGGAATACGCAACAAAAGACGACCATATGGAAGCTTACTTAAAGGTCGCTAAAGAATTGGCTTCGCAATTCACACATTTTCACTGACCCGAATTCCAAGGGGGGAGAATACTAACGCCGACGCATTGTCAGCCCTCGCGTCTACGTCTAACAAGGGCTTGAAGCGAATCATTCCACTGGAATTCATCGAGCACCCGAGCATCACTCTACCGCAACTAGTTAACATCCTTACCCGGTCCCAAGCAGCCAAAAAAGCGAAGGAGTTAGCAGAGAGAATCAGAAATGGAGAAGACATCGAGATGGAAGAGCCAGTCATCACACCACCGCCGGTTCGGCGGAGGAAACGGCCGCATAACTTAGTTGATTCTTCTGACGACGACGACGCGGCCCCGCATGGGAAGGAGCTAACCATGCGGCAAGCACCAACACCTCTCGACATCGACTCCGATCTCCCTCCAGCCGAGGCGAATCAAACAGCCAAAGCCACCCCTCCCATATATTTACTTAAGTCTGATAAGACAGCCACTACAACCGAAGTGCCAACAGACCCTGCCAAGCAGTATGAGTTTCCAGCAATGGATATTGACCCGGTAGAGAGCTCGACGTTCCTTCCATTCTTACCAAGGAAAACATTGACAAAAATTTTGCACCAGCCCACGACTCGATAGCAATCAACGACAAGCCCACACCGGTGGCCGAAGCTACTCCCATAGAGGTGGACTCTCACGTTGTAGAATATGGGTGTGATACAAGCTGGTTTGGCGCCATTCGAGACTACATTGACAAAGGCGAAGTCCCTCCTGACAAGTGGGCTGCTCGCAAACTTAAGGCCCAAGCCGCTCGCTACACTCTACAACGCGGAGAAGTCTACAAGTGGCTTTTTTTAGTCCACTGCTGCTCTGTGTTGAAGGTCAGACCGCTCGAAAAATCATGCAGGAGATACATGGTGGTTCCTGCGGGAATCATTCTGGCGGACGAGCGTTAGCTATCAAGATCAAGCTACATGGCTACTACTGGCCGACGATGATTAGCGATTGCGATAAGTTTTCGGCTAAGTGTGAGAAATGTCAGCGCCACGCCCCAAAAATTCACCAACCTACCGAAATGCTCTCCTTGGTAACCTCGTCATATCCGTTCATGAGGTGGTCCATGGACATCGTTGGTCCTCTTCACCCGTCACGACAGAAGCGTTTCTTGCTAGTCTTGACAGACTATTTCACCAAATGGGTAGAAGCAGAAGCCTACGCTTACATTCGGGACACCCAGGTTGAAAATTTTGTGTGGAAAAATATCATATGCAGACATGGTATCCCATACGAGATTATCACGGACAACGGTTCTCAATTTATCTCTGCAAAATTTGAAGCCTTTTGCGTGAAGTAGAAATCCGACTCAACAAGTCTACTCCACGATGTCCACAAGGGAACGGCTAGGCCGAATCAATCAACAAGTCAATTATCCTTGGCCTCAGGAAGCGCCTGGATGAGAAGAAAGGCCGCTGGGCCGACGAACTAGAATGTGTGTTATGGTCGCAAAGAACAACTCCAAGACGAGCAACTGGCGAGACACCCTTCGCCCTTGTTTACGGTACAGAATGCGTCATCCCAACCGAAGTCCAGTTCCCTACCATCCGACGCCTGCTCTTGCCAGATCACGAAGCACTCAACAACGTCATACTATTCGAACGACAAGATACAGCTGACGAAACCCGAGACAAGGCGTTGATCCGGATAACAAACTATCAGCAAGCTGCTGCAAGGTACTACAACTTTCACGTCAAGGAAGGACGGTTCCAGGAAGGAGACTTAGTACTGCGCGAATTTTTTAGAACACAGCTGAGCGGAACGCAGGCAAGCTCGGCGCTAACTGGGAAGGCCCCTACCAAGTTACTAAGGCGGTCATACCAGGAGTCTATGAACTAGCCAACATGGCAGACATTCCGATACCACGCTCGTGGAATGCTAGGCACTTGAAAAAGTACTACTATTAAGACATACTACCTGAACTACGTGGCGGCTTGATCCCTGCAAAGGGTACATAGGCAGCTCGTCTTCGGATGGGTTCAGCTGTCCCTCCTCCTAAAAAGGGGAGGAGTGGGTGCGTATACTCGTATACTCCCACAATCTTGTAAGAAATTCTATGATGAATAAAAACTCACAAGTTTGTTTTTACAAAGTCTTGCATACGTCTTTCACATACTAAGTATTAACAAAATAGACATCCATTTTCTTCTTTCATTGATGTTGGCCACAGTAATGAACTCTAACACTTACTTCAGATCTGACTACCACACCCTCTGCGGGTTTAAAGCGCGCTATACAAATGATTATGTTCATTACCGAAGCGGAGGTGTTCACGGGAACAACTCTGTAAACCGAAATGCCCATCACTAAACCCAGCAAACAAATCGCTGGTATCATCGCAAAGTTTTCATTATCGAAACGGCTATGTTAATGAAAAACACGACTGTAAACCGAAATGATCACTAAAAAATCAAATAACTCTATCACTGGTCATCGCACGATAACATGTTCATTTTTGGAGCGGGCGTTCCAATAAAGACTCACCCATAAACCAAGATGATCATCAGAAAACCCAGTTAACTTATCACTGGTTGCAACATTTTTATAATCAATCTTTAGGAGCGGACGAATCAACAACAACCTGCATGTAAACCGGGACAAACCATCATCTGAACGTAAATCACCAGTCTTATAAAGGCACCATAGTTGGAGAAGGCTTGTCTGTGACAACTCGCCGGTAAACCATACTTGCATCAAAGACGGTAAATATCAACGCAACGATGTCAAGAGCTAAAGACTTAGCAACGAAACAATTCATCCAAAAGACAAGAACAAGAATCATAAAAGCTGCTTCCATAAATTTCATCTCAAAAAGGACGTAAATCAAAACAAAAGGTTAAACACCATCCAAGCTGAATCAAATACTAAATCTAAAAACAAAACTAAGACGCGATCTCCTCAGCCTCATCAACAATCTCAACGGCCTGCTCAGAATGACCTTTGGTCGCAGAATCCGACGAGTCATCATCACTCGAAGAATCAGAAGAACTCGAACCGGAAGCAGCGTCTAACTCATTAGTTTGACCGTCGATGGTATTAATGGAAGAAGGCCTAAGGATCTCCTCAAGTTCGCGCACATGATTGGCAAACACCTTGTCAGCAAGTGACAGGCCCGCCTCCTGCTCCTTAAGAGCAGTGAGCTCATCGCCAAGATCCGGTGCCTGGTCACTCTGAAGCAACTCGACAAACTCAATGTTACTCCGTACTTCAGCAAGATCAATTATGTCCTTCCTTGGCTGGCCATCGATTTCTCCAACCTTCTTTCTAGTACGATCGATCTTTGCTTCGTACTTTACTGACAGTTCGCGCTTCGCCTCTTCCACCGCTTTCTGCACAGCCGTATCCTGAAGCTTAGCAGCAGCATTTAAGTGGTTGGTGAGGTTGACGACTTCCTTCTTCAGGCGCGTCTTCTCAGCTTTCGACTCTGTAAATGTTCCATTCATCTCACGATGCCTATCCTTGGTCTATTTTAGAGCAGCTTTGAGCTCAACAATGCGGTCTTCTCCAACCTTTTTTTGCTTCTTAAAGTTGTCACAAGCCGTCTGAGTGTTAGCAAGCTGACGAGTATGCGATCGGGCAGATACCTCATAATCGATAGCAAGCTGGTTAAGTGAGGACAGGAACTGCGAGATAAAAAAAGAGTTAAAAGATATGAAAGAACGAAAAAGCAGATCACGATCCTATGGAAATTATCAAGAAGCCGTACAATCATGCAGTGGAGAGCCGTGTCTGAGTAAGAGCTCCTCTTCGACATCCCTTCTGGAGGTGGAAATTCTGTGCCTGGAAAGACGATCTTGGACAAACGCAACGCCGCCCGTGCAGCGTCACCTAAAGATTCCTTCGTACTAGAGGGAACAGTCGAAGTCATCGCCACGCGATCACATCAAGGAGATGAAGCATGCCTCGATCTGTTCAAGTCGTCTCCCCCTAGTGTTTTCTATGTCCATGTCTTCTCGGGAACGCTTACGACCTGCCCTAACATCGTCGTCCCTTCTCCTTACATCATCATGACGCTTCTGCGATAACTCAGGACGATGATCAGTTTCGACGGCAGGATTTCGCTCTAACGCAGGGCGACGCGGTTTGGGCGTAAGGGTTCCTGTAGTACCAACTCTTTGGGCTGACGTCGATGGTCCAGGTTGTCGGAAAACTCTCGCATTGGACTTTGCCTCGATAGCTCTCCTTTCACGAGCAGACGGTTTCCCCACGTTGTTTGACATCTATGGTGAAGACTCCAGCAAAGTAACACTGAAGCGACGCTCACAAGTATCTCTGACTCTACCTAAAGAAAAATCCTTCTTCCAACTACACTTCTCAGCAGCAAGTTTGTCGCGAAGAACAAATAGGTCAATCGGCAACTTCGCAATGCGGCTCAAAACTGCAAAACAACAAATAAAAGGAAGAGTTAAAATAACAAATCAAAAGAAGTAGACAAGCGAGACTGCGCGCACAAAAGATATATCTAAGTCAAAAAGCATTAGCACAACAGGGTGGGCTACCGCGAGTCCCCCATCTCTCTCGAATTCTATCAAGGTGATCGCCGCCAACTGAAGCTTCATTAATTTTCACAAAGAAAAACTTCTCCGCCCAAAAGAGATCTCTGTTGGGAAGATTCACTATAACTTGGAAATCAGGCTTTCCCTTGAGAAAATAACAAGGTTTTCCCTTGGAACCAGTCTTGTTGGCCTTCAAGAAACTTAACAGATGATCAACCCCGACCTCACTGTCACATTCATAGCCGCGCACCATAATCCCAATCAAATGCCGCATCCCGCGAGGCGTGAGCTGAGCAATAGCCAGATTGGTCCTCCACAAGTAGTCAAGAATCGCACCACGGATTGGAAACCACATGAAACATGCATGAAGTAAGCTTCATATAAGGTGAAGTGGTCTCTTGGTGGATGATCAGCTCGTGCAATATGAGCACGGAACAACTAACTCGACCCCGCGGGGAATGCCGAAGCAATCGATAAGGGATTTCAAAGATTCCGAAGTTGACATTGTAGATCCTGGCGGGTTAGGTTCTCTTCGCCCTGACCTCCACCTCTGAGCAGCCGGCGAAACCACGATCTCGTCGCTAACCTCTTCAACCACAACTAGAGCATTTGAGGAGGCCGATCTCGTCGAACTGCGAGTATTAGACTCTGGAGAGAGAACCATTTTCCGTCCGAGAAGCCAAGGATCAGCAACCATATCTCTGGAATCATCTAAGTCACGCGAACTGTCGAACTGCGAGTCCACAGAATCGGAAACCATCCACCTCTCCATTGTACCAAAGAGTAACGGTCTGAATCAGTATTACTCCACAAAGCTAGCGTTGTCGCCAAGTCATCAGGCCGCCAAATCACTGAGTCGATGAGTCGCCAAAAAAAAAAAACGTTGACCGAGTTGACTCAGTCACCGAGTCAACTCGTGAGTCGACTCACTGAGTCAACTCGGCCAGATCTCCAACCGAAGCTTTTTTTTTCCCGATCTCGCGGTGTCGCACCGTCGACTCTTTGATAAGCCCAAAGACATCGCGGATCACGCCTCTTTTCTTCCCATACACTCGCCACGAGATCACGATCGAAGATCCACGAGATCCACAACGAACCACGAGATCCACCACGAACCACGAACAGCGAACCACGAACCGCGAACCATGAACCGAAAGGTGGTGAGTCCGACGACGGGGAGAGGCGCTTGCCGGCGGCGTTATAGAGGAGAGAAGACGATGATGAAGCAAAAAAAAAAACAAAACAAAAGAAAACAAAATAAAAAGAAAAAAAAAACAACCCTAAAAAAAATTGCAAAATAAAGAGATGGAAGAGAGATGATTTTGTTTTTTACCTGGGAAAGTGATTTGGTAGAAAATAATGTCCTGGGAACAGGCTTATTTATACCTGGAGAATTTCCTGAAATCACTTTGTTCCAGGGAAAAAATCCAAATTTTTTTTCAACGGGTTTCAAGGCCCACTAACACAACAAGGCTATCAACTTTATCAGGCTTCTAAGTAAAAGAAAGGGCAACAACGAGAAGTCCAGGAAAACACGGCGACGTCAGCTCAATACGGAATAGCAGAAACTTCCCGAGTTCGATGATAAGACGTTTACGCCTGGCGACTTCGCAGTCGAGCATATCGATCTCCGACTACGACAATTTTTACCTTGGCACCACCACGATTCGATACCGCCAAGCTGGGGGGCTTACTGTGGGGGTCGGATTTCTCCCCTTATGAGATCGATATAACGACGAGATCAACTTTGCAGTGTCCTGACAAAATCGGATCAAGTCTGCAAAGTCCCGGTCTGAATCTAGGCCCAAAATGACATTAAACCCATTAACAAAATGGGCTTAATAGATTAATGGGCCTAATTTTTGTATGTTGCTTAATGGGTCAGGCCCATCTATTAACTGGCCCATTTTGTTTAGAAGTACTATATATAGTTCATTGTAATCACCCAAAAAGGGGGTCATTTCTTTAGTAATCAGAGCTTAACAGACACAGCAATAAAACATATCTTTGACTTTTGCTTTGTGATTCATACTCAGAAGACTCAGTTCTCCTTTCAACCCTTGACAAATTCAACTATGTAGGATCCGCCATCCACATCAGGCATGGGTGGTAATGGAGGAAGCTGAGGTGGCTGAGGTGGAGCACTGGAAGTGCCTGCTCCTGAGGTACCAGCTGCAGAAGCGCCCCGAGTAATCTGCTTGCGCCCAGCTCCAACTGGTCGCACAAGTCTCGGGTCCGGCACGAAGGCCATCAAGGTGGGGTCCTCAGAGATTTTCATCAGCTTAGGACACGGTAGCTTCACCATCCGCTGCTCGCGAGGAACTAAGCGGAAAACCTAATGCTCGTCTGACTTGAGCCAGGTGGCTCTCGTCAGATAGTCCATGTCTACAGCACAACCTGTCCTTTCCTCACTACAAGCCGATGTATCAATCCCAAGAAATGCAAAGACAGGAGTGAGAAGAGCACCAGCGGCAAAGGATTTGCTGCTCTTCTTCAGCGTCAGCGGCGTGTTCTTTAGGGACAGCAAATGGGGAACGAAAATGACCCCCATGTTAGGGTGAGACTCAGTCCAGGTTGTGGGTTGAGACTCATCCCAAGCCGTGTCTGCAACATCCTTCCGGAGAGCATATGATAACAGGACCAGCTCCTGAAGTCGCATCTTCCCGGGCTCTACCTTGTACAGGATCGTGGTGGAGAACAGGCGGAGCAGGTAGCAAAGGATTGGATGCCTCACATCAGTGTGCGTGGAGGCAGTAGGAGCATACATCCCGGTTCCAAAATGCGTCCATATCCGGGATGGTCTCCGGAAGTCCCTGATAATCTCGATCCTCGTCAAAACCATATACTTTGCAAAGATCCCGAAGAGTGAGCCTATAGTAAACCTCTCGAATCTTGAAACTCAAGACCCACTTCGATGCATCATCACGTTCCTCTCTATCACTTGCCACACAAACGAGCTTCACTGATGCAAAAAACTAACAGACCAGTTCAGGGTATGTAGGATGGTGAAATTTTGCGATGGTCCCTAATCCTGCATTCGCCAGTAATCTCTGTACCTCATTCCTGATACCCAAACGACTCATTGCCCGTCCATTAGCAAACCGGGTCTAAGAGATTTGCACCTTTAACCACTCGTTGTACAACAGAGAATCATAGTCATCCCATTCCTCCTTGACTTCTCTGTGGACAACATCATCGCGTATCAGAACTTTTGCAGAAACTTCATCCCATCGCCTCTGGATGGCGATCTTCTCCCCCTTAGGTCGTAGCCATGGAGGACGAGATGTGACGGTCGGAGCCGTGGTTTGAGAGCTGGATGCAGCCTCTTTGTCTTTTCGTTGACGCTTTGGACCCATCTGCAAATCAAAATCAAACCAAAACAAACACAAAAGTTCGAAATCAGTAAGTGCTGAGCATTCTGGGCGTCTCTGTTGATCGACATGCCTAGGCTGTGTCGATCGACACGGTCCAAATCGTTTCCGAAATTCTGCAAATCAAAGCAATTCAAACGCAACAATCAACCACAACACTTCCAAGCAACCTAAATCAATCGCATACGTATAATGTATTACAACAACAACCTCAAATCATCCTAAATTCGACTTCACCTCATTAAAAACCTAAAATTCCTCAAATTCTCAAACTTGAATCTAATCCACCAAAAGCAACAGAATTAACGCATAGATTCGGTCCGACATCACTCTAAAAACGCATATGAGACGTTTTTACAACCTAATTTGAACCAAAACAACCTGAAATTGCAACCTTTTCTCCAAAACGCTGAACTGAAAAAGTGAGTTTAGATGACCATACCTTCGCAGATAGAGTAAAAGGAGTGTAGAATCAGGATGAGGGTGAAAATCCGAGTAGGTTAGAGCCAAAAATCGCTCAATTTGGTGAAAGAATACAAAAGTTATGGAGGTTTTAAAAATGAGAAAAGTACTTAAATACCATAGAAAAGTTGTTATATTACTAGAATAGCATACATCTTTTGGAAATTACTCAAAAGTTTTTAAAGCCTAGTAAATTACAATAAACACCCTTGGTTATTTATAATTAAAAAATGATTAACTAATCCACGTCACTAATCACTGTTCCATGTCACTAATTAGGTTAACCGTCTTAACAAGTCAGAGAAGGAAACTCAAAGGACGGAAAATTAAAAACTTCGTGTGTTGTCGTAGAAACTTCTACTGTTTTCTCTCTAGTTGATTTCTGATAAACATTCACCGCCGGTTTAGTCGAAACGTCTGCTCTGCATTTTCACAGTCGGATTTTAGGCGAAGGTGAGTATAAACAGAGGAGTGGGGATTCTTCATCTTCCTTCGTTTTATTTTGAGTTTTCAGATTTATTTTGAGTATAATCTGAGGAATCGAAGGTGTTTGTCGCTTGTTAACGGTATTGTGGCTGATTTATTATTCTGTGGCGGCTTGTTTATCGTTGCTAGTGGCTGTTTAAGTTATTTATTGCGGCTGATTTATTGTTATGCTATGGCTGATTTGTGTTGTGTTGCGACTGATTTACATGTGCAATGCTATTGTGGCTGAGTTTGTGTTATGTTAAATCAAACATAACACAAACTCGTTTATTTGTTTGTTGTGGCTGAGTTTGTGTTTGGCTGGTCTATTTGTTAGTTGTGGCTGAGTGTGATTTTTTTTGCGGCTGATTTATCATTAATATGTTATGTCTTTTATGTTCAGATGTCTGAATATCATACAATTCCTGAAGATCAAGCAATTCCTGAAGATCAAGCAAGGGATTACCCTCCAAGACTATGCGCTGAAGGGGCTTCTAAGCTGGAAAATAAAAAAATTAATCACAATGTCCATTTGGGAGAGTTCCCTAGAGTCAGAGACGCAATAGGACATGATGTGTGGGAACACATCAAGCAGTTTCCTGTTGGAGTAGTTGCTAAGCTAGCTGATAGCCAATTGGTGTGGTCTGGGAAGACTGTACACTATCTACTATGTAGACAGCTACGAGTACATGACAAGGAGATTTGGTCTCTCGTTGTTGATCAACCTATCAGGTTTAGCTTAATCGAATTTGGTGCGCTCATGGGTCTAAACACAGATCCACTGCCAACAGAAAGTTTTGAACCTGAGCAATATGAAACTTTCTGGGAGGAGTTGAAGGTACCGCTTGGGGTAGGACCCAAGTTAGATGAACTGAGGGCAGCATTAGATGGCTGTCGAGGCTGGAGTTTTGAAAAGAGGAAATGGTTAGGGCTGTTTCTTCTTCAAGCCATGGGACTTTATGGCTTGCATCATAATTCTAGAATACCCTTTGAAAGTGCAAAAAGAGTATTCGACGATGAAGCCTTGAGGACTTATCCGTGGGGTCGGACTGCATTCGAAGTTCTGGTTGGTTCAGTTAAGATGTTGAATCCAGAAGGAAAGTCGTACACCATTAGCGGCATGAAGGACGTGTTGCTGGTTTGGGCGTATGAATCTGTGACCTGCTTCGGAGAGCGGTTTGGAAGAGTAGTCAATGAGAACGAAATTCCTCTTTTGCGATGGGGTGGAACCCGTACACGTAAAAGTCTTACTACAGCCATAGCTGAGGAGATCAGAGACCATGGTGAGGTAAGAAGGTTGACTTGGCTGAGTTATGGATCTTTTTATTCTGTCTGACTTATGTGTTACTTGATGGCTGAGTTATGAATCATTTGATGTCTGACTTATAAGTTACTTGATGGCTGAGTTATAAATCATTTGATGTCTGACTTATGAGTTTATGGCTGATTTACTATGCAGGTGCGTGTGAAGAAAATGGTCATGAAGGAGGCTGTAGAAGAGCTGTTTCCGCAGTGGGCGAGTGAAGAAAATGACCCAGAAGTTGTAAATCTGGTAACAGACATACATGCGGGTAGGTTTGTTAGAGGTTTTTGGGATGTGAAGAGCGATGGGAAGAAGAAAAAAATGAAGGCTGCACTTTCGTTAGATTCTGATCAACCCCCCGCCAAAAAAACAGAAGAAAGCTACGAAAAAACAGGAAGTAAGCAACAGTGAGATTGTGTTGCAGCATAGTAGCTACAAGGATATGGGGAAAGAGACGGTTTTGACGACGGTAGTCAATGTCCTGGAAAACCTTGTCAGAAGATTTGACAAGTTTGACAACTTTGGTAGTAGAATAGACAGTGTTGAGGCGCAGTTAAACGCGTATAACACAAAATTTGGAGAGTTGTCAGATTTGAAGAAGATGATTGGTGATACAGTCTGAGATGCTGTGGAAGAAAGAGTTGCATCTATTGAGAATGATCGGATGCAAATGAGAGAGTGTCTGAATGCTCTCGAGGCACGGAACAGTACTCAAAAGGATGATAACCAATCAAAAGTGAACAACTTCCCGCAGAAATCCGTTAACAGTCCAAAGGTACGTTACAGTTGAGTTATGTTTATTTTTTACGACTGAGTTATCCTTATTATCCTTATTATTCGACAACTGAGTTGTGTTTATATGTTAATACAGCCGCAGAAGGATGAGTTTAAAAGTCCTGAACCGGATAAAAGTCCTGAACCAGTCAACAGGCCCCTGCATAATGTACGTTACAGTTGATTTATGTTTATTTTTGACGGCTGAGTTATGGTTACATTTGACGGCTGAGTTATAACCTATATTTGACGACTTATTACCTATTTGACGGCTGAGTTATAGTTACATAACGACAGATTTATTCTTTTTATTATCGCTGAGTTATGTTTATATGTTAATACAGCTTAAAAGTACTGAACCAGTTCGTAAGACCAAATTGAAATTGGCTGAGGAGTTTGGTAATGACGAAGAAGAAACAGTTGATTTCGTTACTGTTTCTCCTGCTAAGAAATTGGTTGAGGCAAAAAAGCAGGAGGCTGAGGTTAAAAAGCAGAAGGAGGCCGATGCTTTAAAGAAGAAGGAGGCCGCTGCTTTAAAGAGGAAGGAGGCCGCTGATTTAAAGAAGGCGGCCGCTGCTTTAAAGAAGAAGGAGGCCGATGCTTTAAAGAAGGAGGCCGATGCTTTAAAAAAGGAGGGGCAAGTAAGAAGGAGGACAGCGAGGAATCGTAAAGGCAACGACGATCCGAAACCTCCGGAAGTGACTATCCCAGCAAAGAAGAAACAGATTTTAAACGACGACAGTGAGATTGTGGATGTCACCAGCCAAGTTGTCGCAGAATATAATGAAGTGCTGCCGGAGTCTGATGAGGAGGAAGATGACAGGATTAGGTCGGAGAGAATTAAGGCTTATCGGGAGTCAAGGGTGAAATTATCTCCTGATGGGTCTTCAGGGAGGCTAGAAAAGGATCCTCAAGCACGAGTTTTTCCTTATATTGGAGACAATGGAATGACGTGCATGAGGAAAAATTATGAACCTTCACCGGCAATCTATGATCCTGTCGCACCTGCTGATCTGGTTAAAGTGGCTAAACTCTTGGATCACCTAAAGCCATTCGAGTATGACCCTTTAGAGCATATGTCAATACGGCTATTAGCAATATTTGCCTAAACTAACTAGTGTTTAATTGTTTTAGGGATGTTCCATTTACAAAGGGTACAGACGAGATCGAGTTCTACAGAGTTCTCATGTCTGAGAGAAAGTATTGGCCAAGGATAGATTATGGATGGCTGTCTGATGATGTAAGTATTCTGTTGGGGCTGAGTTATATATACGTAATGTCTGAGTTATTAATTATATGTCTGTGTTATGTAGGCTTAAGTATGCTTTATGTCTGAGTTCTGAGTTAAATATACGTAATGTCTGAGTTATAGATTATATGGGGCTGAGTTAAATATACGTAATGTCTGAGTTATGTAGGCTTAAGTATGCTTTATGTCTGAGTTATTTATTATATGTCTGAGTTATGTAGGCTTAAGTATACTTTATGTCTGAGTTATATATTATATGGGACTGAGTTAAGTATAATTTTTCTTTGTACAGCATATTTCCGCGTATATGAGAATCCTCATCAAAAAATCCATGCTAGATCCCTCCCCATTCTACTCCAAGCGAATTGGATTTATGGACATTTGGTTTACTGCAGTATGGTCTATGGATTACATACAGTTTAAGATCAAACCAAAGACGTTTAAGTTCACAGTTGGGTATGGGGATTTAGTAAACGGCAAAACTCCTAATGACTTGCAAACAAACAAGAAGTGGTTAGAAGATGTGGATCACTTGTACGGAGTTCTACAAACTGGAGGAGATCATTGGGTGGCATATCACGTGGACCTTGTTAATGAGAAGATCGACGTTTACGATCCCATCATTGGACAGGTGACACCCGAAAGTGAAAAGAAAATCCGTGATTCCTTTAGGCCGTTTTCGCACATGATCCCATTTATGATTAACGAATTAGTTCCTGCCAATCTCCGAAAACCTATCCAGAAAGCAGTAGTAGGGATGATTCGCTAGTCGCTCCAACATCTGATCAATAAAAGGCAAAGGAAAATGGTCTTTCCTTGTGGCTGTGTTTAGCTTCTGGTAGTCGATACACATCATGTGCCTAGTCATTGTCCTCGTAGGAATCAGCTCGTTCTTCTCGTTCTTTACCACGGTCACTGCTCCTTTCTTGGGCACCACATGAACCGGACTAATCCAAACACTGTCTGAAATGGGATAGATGATCCCAGCCTCTAGAAGTTTCAGAATCTCCTTCTTGACAACCTCTTGCAAATTTGGATTTAGCCTCCTCTGATGCTCAATCGATGACTTAGTCTCATCCTCTAGGTGAATCCTATGCATGCTCAAGTCTGGAGAGATACCTGAAATGTCATCAAGAGAATAGCCAAGAGCTTTGCGAAACTTGTGCAGCTTGCTTAGCAGTAAAGTGAGCTTTCCATTGTTCAAAGAAGCACTAACAATGACTGGATATGTAGAATTAGGACCAAGAAAAGCGTACCTTAGCCCGACTGGAAGTGGTTTGAGTTTGATTTTTGGAGCTTTTTGTTCACTCCAATCGCTGACCTTTTGCGTTTTCTCTGAAGCTTCACCCAACTCCACATTACCAACCAGCTGCATAACTTTCTTACCAGCATCCATCATCCTCGCATACCCCTTAGTAACCTCATCAAGCTGTCCTTCCACTGTCACAAAGTTCACCAAAGTCCTTTCCAAAGGATCTATGGGATGCATCACATTGAAGACCTCCTACGCGATGTCAGTAAGCGTGTCTACATAGAAAGTCTGGCCGTCTATGGTGGGTCTCTTCATCAGCTCATCTATTTTGAATTTCATCTCCAAATCACCCACACTCAACGTAATACTACCTCCCTTGCAATCGATCATAGCACCAGCTGTAGCTAGGAACGGTCTACCCAAGATAAGAGGATCTTTGGGTTCTTCGTTGTATTGCAGAACAACGAAATCAGTAGGAATCAAGCAGTCTCCAACTCTGATTGGAACATCCTCCAAAACACCCTTAGGGATCCTGACTGAACGGTCGGCTAGGATAAGAAAGATCCTAGTGGGCTGGAAATCAGTCATTCCAAGACCAACAACTACCGAGTATGGCATTAGATTGACACCAGAGCCCAAATCACAAAGAGACCTCGGAAACCTCTCCTTAAAAATCAAATAATCTAACAAAAAGCTTCCCAGATCCGTGAGTTTCTCAGGAACTCTGTTCTGAATCGCTGCGCTAACCTACTCTGAAATCATAGCAACACCTTCCTCAAGACCCAAATTCTTGGTAACCATCCTCTTCACATAACGACGGATCACAGGACGTTTATATGTGCCTCGTACTTTTTCAGCAACGGGAGGTTATGCGGGACAACATGATGGTTATCTAATTTTGTAACACCCTTCATTACAAAATTAGACTCGTCATATGGCCGGTTGTAGAGAATGAACCCAGCTTTATCGATGGTTGTGTGGTCAGTATAAGCTCTTGGATATCTCTTACTGCATTCTCCATTTTCCATGCATGGAGAGTACAGCCTATCCATGCGACAAGGGCCATGCATCATATGTTGCGCCACTAATTCAAAGCTTTTTTGTCTGTTTCTTTATCCGGCAATACAGCTGATATATACTTGTTGATCACTTTTGCATCTGGATCTTTTGTCATCCTTTGTAGCCACAGCAGTATGTGGGCATGTGGTAAACCTCGCTTCTGAAACTCGATCGTGTACACAACTGCATAGTTTAAATATAGTTTTATTAGTTGTTGAGTTGTTGTCTATATAAATGTATGTGTTAGATGATTGATTGTTACCTGCTGCAAGAACAAGGAAAAAGACTCCTTTGTTGAAGTCAGCTAGCATTTGGTAAAGTTTTCATTTGAAGACTCTACACTGAAGGTCTGGCCTTGAGTTTGATGGTTCCTTAGTATATGTTTGTAGGTGCTTAGTTAACTCTGGCCAATTTGGATTCGCCGTGAATGTGATAAATAAATCCAGATTTCCAAACCACCTACATATCGCCATTGCATCATGATACTTCTCTACCATATATCTTGGGCCACCAGTGAATGTTAAAGGCAGTATTATTTCTGGCAAAGACACTTTGCATTCGTATCTCCCCTTTCCACGGCATCGTAAACATTGTTGTATAGGTCTGCTCTTAGTTTCTTTTGATTGAGAACCATGAAAAGTAGCCTTTCTTGCTCCGTAGCCATGTACCTTCAGATGGCCTTGTCTGAATTTGGTATGCATAATACTCTCTCATAGGGATATATGACCTCTTAATTTGATTCCCATCACCAACATAATATGGTATTTCTTCGTGATAACCAGGTTCACCATATGGGAAAAATAAAGGGTATTCTAGGCTCATAAAATATGGATGTATATCACTGATTCTCTGTAGTTTTGCCGACTTAAATGGCAGTACAACATCTCTTTCCCGAGTTGCTGCTGTCATATCACCAACAATTAATCCACCAATTTCATATGATGACGGTAGATCATACTGCTTCCCACGGTGTTTATGGGAGATCAATCTGATTTGGAATTCTGTACCCTTATCATCTTCATAGCGATCTCTTGCGCTCCTGAATGTGCGGGCAAGAGTGTTTTATGTATCCAACATTTTGATGAGGATAGTAACAACATCTTTGTCCACAGTTGTGTCCTTTCTTGGCTTTTTCATTATTTTGAGACGATTTTGCAACTTATTTGCAGTATCAAAGATGTATAGCTATAAAAAGTGAGTGTCTTTCCCATCTAGCGGTAGCAGAGAGCCAATACTGTGGTGATTTTGTCCATGGATTCTGTAGACGAAAGGTCCTTTTGTCCCGGTGACTGTTTCATCCATTTGACCACCAGTGGATGTGAATGCCATTAGAGAGTTTAGGCTACGTATGCAATCCTGGAATTCAGAAGATTCATACAACTTCTCTAGTTATGGCGGTGGAGGTCGCACTCTTGGTAGTCTAACCCTCCCTTCTTGACAGCATAGCGTTTGGTTTCTCGTTTCTGCTGTCCATAGAACTGCATCACAAAACTGACATGATAATATATCTCCAACATTTGAGTTCCGTCGATGCTGTCGACCTCGGGTCTGTGACGATGCTGTTGATGGTAAGATAGTATATTAGTAACAGGTTTAGAGCAATGAGTATTAAATTTAAGTGTGTTACTACAATATTGTGTACTTGGTTTGTCAAACATTTATAATCTAAATATTGCTTTCATGGTTTGTTTTTTTGCAGAGTTGAGAGTGCGGCGTAAAATTCAAGCTCGGGCACATGTATCTGCAAGTAATGTATACATGTAAATATGGTTTTGGTGTTTTTGGTTTGTTAAGTAAGAGAAATTGCGATGTTGCCAAGTATGTTTATTGGTTTACCTCTTAAAGAATGCAAAGGGGATGTTGTTGGTAGTGATTTTGTTAAGTAATTATCAGACAACCATGGTTGATATTTCTTGTCATCTGGAAGAATTGTATTGATTAGGTAAGAATTTAGTTAAACTTTTAGAACTGGGGAAGAAGATATGAGATAGAGTTGTGCAGAATTGGAACTTACGTATTTTAAAATGTGTTCTTCTTGTCGTTCATAATTTGGTACCTTCTGTTGTCTTGGATTTTCCTCTTTTGCTTCCCTCTCCACACTGCTTTCTTTATCTTTTGCAGTCATCGTAAAGTATGAAACGGACCGGGAGTTGTGTATGTGAAGGTTTTTATTTGTGAGTAGTGGTTGTCATATTTCTGACTGTTTTTCAGGCAGAATTTGTAATACGTAAAAACAATGGAGTGTATTCTGGGCGGCTGTTTAATTGAGAAGTTAATTTTTGTATTTTGTAACGGTGTAGTGAACTTTAATGCTATGATTATTGCAATTACTGTTACAGTAGACGACTCTTTTGTGTTATTTTTATATTCTGTTTTGTTGAGATTGTTTGTTTGAGATTTGGATAAAATAAGCTCCATTATAATTACGAATAACGAATGATTAATGGGTTGAAAATAATTTTGGCATTGGTTTGTTGCGTCCTGGGGTCATGAAATTGTAAGAGTAGCTAATGTATGGTTTAATTTAAAAATATATTTAGACATTAGATTTGTTTAGAAATATAGTTTGGCTCCTTTGGTACACTCCTTTACATAATTATTTTTGAAACACTTGATCTGTTTTAAAAAGAATTTGTTTGGCTCCAGAGATGTTGCTTCACTCTCGAGTATACTTAATTATTAATTGTATTAGGAATTTAATGGCTGCTTTGTTTGTCTATTTCACTTAAAATAATAGGTGCACGTTTGTGGTTGTGCATGTATAGGAAGTCAAAATTAGAGGAAAATTCTAATCATTATATTTAAATAGAAAGAGAATACGAAACCCCACATGTTAGTCACAATGGGTAAGTTTCCTATTGTTTGGAAGTAGTTGAAAAGAGTGAATGAGTCTAAAGGGTGGGTCATGAACACGGAAACATAAATGGATTTGAAAACATTTGGCAGTAAAACTAATTGAGTTTTGGCTTCTTTGGCGTGACAGTCACATCTTCAGATGCGGAAGTGTAAGGAGTAGCTTTTCTCCCACTCGCTGGACTGGCTTCTGTCTTTTCCTTAGTTGTTGATGTGGCAATGTTTATCGCCTTCTCACTCCTTCGTGCTGCAGCTTTTGCAGCCTCAAGGATTTCTCTGCCACGGGTTACATGTCCCTGTGTAATTAGAGTGAACAATACATATTGTCAAAATACAAATTTCACATATGTGACATATGAGAAAATTTAGAATGTCTTTCCTCTTCTGCAAATGTTGGCTGGTGTGCAACAGGTGGTTTGTTGAACAGGCGAGCCACCGTGAATGACTTGTGATGTGTTGTGAAGTTGAAAGAAGTAAGCTTGATGTGAAATGTGTAGTTGTTACCAACTATTTCACGGAGGGGCCCAGGGATGGCTTCAATATCTGCCAATTCCGAATTTGGTTCTTCATGATATACAATATGCATTCATTAGAGTTTAGGGAGTTGAAATAGTGTAAAGTTTGTCAGGTGCATGTATTTAGGTGTTCATGGAACTTACCATTTGAGCAGCAAGGGTTGCAACTGGAGTATTCGTCAGCTTCACCATATCTTTGTCAAAGGCGACAAAAACTGCACTGGTAGTTCCATCGTGGACCACCAATTCCACACGGTACCTAGTACAAATCAGGCTTGTCTTAAGAAGCTATTTGATATGAAAGTGAGATTGATATGTGGTAAAGTGTACTTACCGAACGTTTCCTACTGCGCCAGAACTGTTGCAGTTGTTGCAAGACAGTGATGAATGATTCTTAGTTAATTTTTCTCGCATTTTGAGCAAGAGATGTAGCTCCACCCGTTTGCATACTGTATGTCAACAACCTTGGCGGTGCAGAGGAATTCTGCATCTTTTGTTTTAACCCATTCCAATTGAGTGAATAGAGATAGTTATTTGTATATTGGGGAATAATGTATTGATAGCAAGTTTAATTTGCGGGGAGTACAGACCTGTGCGGTGGAGGTTATGACAAATTTATTGAGTTCTGCAATGGAGACTTGCTCAATTTTTTTAACACCACGGTGTTTCTCAGCGGAGGTGGTGCCGTCTTTCTGCATGCTATTTTCAAAGTGTAGTGGTGTTAGAGCTTAGGAAAACAATGTGAGAGTAGAGAATATAGAAACAGGAAGTGACATAGTAAAGGGTGTACCTTGCAAGGAAGACCTCAGTTGCCTCAACGTATGAGTCGAAGTAGAATTTGGTACCAGATATGGTGTTAAGGTAAAGTTCACCTACGGTACGAAGCAGTGGAGATGGATTTATAATTACGCATTCCGTTTCAATGTACTTTTCTAGTGGGTGGGATTTTTATTGGAACAAAGAGACTTTGATAAAGTTAACCTACAAAGAACTTTGGGTTTATATTGGTGGCTAGCATCACACACGTCTCAATCGACTTCTTCTCCATTTGCCTGTTAAGTGTTGTGGCGTGGACATCGAATGCACTAAGGCGGACCTTTTCACCGCTAGATATACACGAGGGAAGAATGAGATGTGTTACCAGGTGTTCAAATATGGAGGATAGAGAATTGGGGTGGGAGGTTGGGAAGATATATGTGCAACACATGACCACTATTACCTTTGAAGGTGTAGAGGCACTAACATTCTCTCCAACCTCCCGCTTGCTTCGTTGCGGTAGGCTTTTGTCGCGCTAACTTTTCTGAGGACATCTATATCAACATGGAGGGAGGTGGTGAATAGGGTTGTGGTTAGGAGCATGACTTAAGTTTCTGTACAAAATAATGCGAAAGATGTATGTACCGGGGAGTTCGTTGTTCGTGTTGGCTAACACGACCAGTTCCTGATGGGTGCAAAACCTGAAAAGTTGTTTTGTAATTTCGCAGAAGGACTCGTCGAGTTCAACCAGAGTGGTAGCTGCACTAAAGCGTATGGAGAGATGGAAATATGTCAGCTTGAATCGAGGGTTGCTTCTTCTCACTTCAAAAGCAGTGACAACATAAAGAGAACCTTCTTTTAGCAATTCATCAAACTTTGGAAGGTGTTGGACGTGGATCGTTCCTTGCATGACGGTAGCCTGAATGATAGAACATAGGTTATGTGTTGGATTTTACATTGAATTTTCCAATGACGAAAATCATATATGATTGGAAAGAACCTTTTCATCGATAAGGAGGAAGTCCACACCCATGAGCTCCCCACCTTTTTTGACATTGCGAGCATCCCAGAACCGCATCAACCTACCCACAATACGTTGCACATCACGACCAGTTTTGAGGTCGGAGAAGGCGACATAGGGACCTGCCATGTATTATATATTAGATTTGTTTCTCTTTTTGCTGAGGAGTAGATGAGAGGAATGAAAGTAAGGGTTGATGGTAGCCTTATATATATAGGTGAGCGAAAGGGGAGGTAATCAATTAGAAGGAGAATCGTGGGTGGCCATTAATTTTGCTACAATAATACCTCTTTGATTCAGGCGTTGCTGTTGCCGTGTTAGTGTGGTCGTTACGTTTGAGATTGGAGAAGTGGAGAGGCAAGGAAGTGCTTACAATAATGGCGAATTGAAAACAGGGAATGATGGAGATGGATCCTTAAAACGAACGTCTCTAATGAGGAGAAGTCAGAGGAGTTAGAGAAAGGATTGTGGCGGCGGGGTTTGGGCGCAGAGAATATGCAGAGCCGGGAAGTAGGTTCCGCAACACCGAAGAAGAGAGAGGAGGGCCGAGAGGTGGGCTTCATGTTTGGTAAAAAGGATGGGTGTAGATAATTGGGCCTTTTAAAAACGTTGACTAATTGAACTAAATAATTAATGGGCTGGTTCAGTTTTGGTGGTGTGTGTTGGACATGCATAACTTTGAATCCATTGAAAACCTGTAGTAATTGGGCTGTGAATGGCCGTTGGTTTGAAATTACATGGGCAAGAATTTTAAAATAATTAATTTAGATGCCTAGGTGGATGCTAAGTAGGATGCTGATGGGTCTTAAGGAGAAGAGATAAAAGTCTACTTTATATATATAGATATTCTAATATTATATATATTTTATTATAAAATGATGAATATAAGTACAATATAAATTTTATTATTTATAAATTATAGTTTTTTATATATTCTACTATATATATATATATCTATTATATCATGTATTTTTGTAAAATGTTTCGACCGCCTATTAAATCGCCTAGGCTTCGATTAAGCATTCTAGGAACTAGGCGTCGGATCATCGCCCGCTTAGCGCCTAGCGCTTTTTTGAATATTAGGTACATCTATGATGTGACAAAAATGAATGTCGTTAACAGTGATAAAACTCAACATTTTAACCACTTAAAACGATATTTTTACACCTAAAAAGTACATTTATTAACGGAGAACTCAATCCATTTACGGTTTTGTGGGAATTAACCGTATTTTAAAACTTCATGTGTAAATTCAAAATTTCAGATAGATTTTGTGTGTTTTGGCATGGCTCAATAGGTCGTGTATAGATTGGATGTCGATTAATAGTTCATGAGGGAATAGGTTGTTTTTTCAGTACATCTATGTTGTGATAGATTGGATGTCGATTAATAGTTCATGAGGGAATAAGCTGTTTTTCCAGTACATCTATGACGTGACAAAAATAAATGTCATTAACTGTGATAAAACTCAAAATTTTAACAACTAAGAACTGATATTTTTAGGCATAAAAAGTACATCTATGACATAACAAAAATGATTGTCATTAACAGTGATAAAACTCAGCGTTTTAGCCACTAAAACGAAAATTTTTAGGCTAAAACTGTTATAAACTTAATTAGTGGATGCCCATTAGAAGCCCATAATCTAGAAGGTTCTAGTTTGTTCTCCAAGTTAGACTTCCTCTCCAAGTTATTACTCCTCCCCAAGCAATTGTATCCTATATATACCTTTGTTCTCTATGGAATAAGACATACCAATTCTTTCTTGTCTTCTCTCATTCATAAACCTTAGCCACTGAATAAACCCTAGCCGTCGACTTTTCCATCTTTGATCCAATCTAAAACCAAGGTATATGAATTGATTTTGTGATCGATAGATAACATACAAGTGTATGCCTATTGATTGAATAACACAAACGAATTATGCTTTTTATTTTCTCATTTTGTCTTATACATATTTTATATATGAGTTGATTTGATTGATAGCATACACATGTATGTCCGTTGATTTAATTTAATACTCACACACATGCTTATGCATATTAATTATTTATTGCTTTGTTAAAAACACTTTGATCTGTTTCATCGTTTTTCAATTATGATTCTTCTGTTTTGTTTCATATAAGTTGATTAGTTTGCTAGTTAAACTTTTGATATCACACATGTCTTGTTCACTACTGTTGATTAAACTATAGAGTACCTAGTATTATTTTAATATTGATCAGTTGCTTTGATAAAATTTAAAATACATAAAATTCGATTCAATCTGCTTTATTACTGACTTTTACACCTTTACTTTATTAGTTGATTTATGATCATAAATATAAGTATATAAGTTACCACTGTGATCGTCACATGCTCCTGTACTTTATTAGTTGATTTATAATCATGAATATGATAAGCTTTAATCGATTTGTCTTATGAATTCTGTTTTATATTTAATTCGAACTTGTTATGAATTGACTTTGATATAATACACTCGATTGAATCTACTTTTACTTCTTTATTTCTTTATTTAAGCTTATGAGATTTATGATTTGATGGTATATTTATATATGTCTATTGATTCAATAATGTTCAAAAATTATATTTATGCATATTGTTAATATGATTATTCTTGAATAGTATTCTTGTTTTACAACATGAAATTTGATCATACTTTTCTTATTTCAGTAAACATTTCAAATTTCATAAAACTCGAATTCGAGACTCTTGATATAAGCGGTAGCAACTACCTATCATTGGCACTAGATGCAGAATTTCACCTGAGTGCAAAAGATCTTGGTGAAACTATCAAAGAAAAGTATCAGGCAATAGCCCAAAACAAAGCTAAGGCAATGATATTCATTCGTCATCACCTCCACGAGGGTCTTAAGATTGAGTATTTGACCGTGAAAGATCCACAAACCCTTTGGACTGATCTAAAGGAGATGTATGATCCCTAGAAAACTGTGACCTTACCTAAAGCTTGTTATGAGTGGACTCATCTAAGATTACAAGACTATAAGTCTGTAATAGAGTATAACTCTACTATGTTCAGAATCACTTCCAAGTTGAAGTTGTGTGGAGAAAGTATCTCCGATGATGAGATGTTGGAAAAGACATACTTTACCTTTCACGCGAGTAATCTTGTCTTACAGACACAATATCGTGAAAAGGGATATAAAAAGTACTCTGAACTTATTTTTGCGCTCCTTGTAGCTGAGCAGAATAATGAGCTTTTGATGAAAAACCATGAGTTACGTCCAACTGGTTCTGCACCATTCCTTGAAGCGGATGTGTTATCATACAAGAAAGAAGCAGACCATGGTAATAACAATGTTCAAAGACGTGGCCACAATCATGGACGTGGATATGATCGTCACGGACGTGGATACAAATTTGGTCGAGGTCGAGGCCGAAGTGTCTCTTTTAAGAACCTAAACTCTCACCAGAAGTGGGAAAACAGAATTGGCAACAAACAAGAAAAGCCAAAAGGAAGTGTATGTTATTGCTGTGGAGGAAGCGGTCATTAGGGTAAAACATGTCGTACACCAAAGCATCTAGTAAAGCTTTATCAGCAATCCTTAAAACAAAAAGGAAAGATTGTGGAAAGTACCAAGATGGCGAAAAAGATTATGATCTTGATGATTTTTTTGGTGATAAAGTTGTCCTGAAAGTTGTTGATTTTCTTGCCCCTGAAGGGAATAACTAGCATTTAAATTTAGTTATAAAGTATTATCATTTTATTTATTATTTTGGCTTTGATTTCTACTTTCTGGTTTTTATGTTTTAATGTGTTTTGAGACATATTTAAATTTGAGTTATTTTCTTTAAGTTAATTTATGTTTATACTTTTATTTGTTTGAAGAACATGAATACTGCTCAAGTACAATTGGCAATGAATCGTGAAGAATTATGCTTGGCAGACAGTGCAACTACTCATACCATTCTAAAAAGCAAGAGATATTTCTCTCATTTAACAATGAAAAGAGCTAGTGTGAGTACTATTTTGGGTAGCTCAAAGATAATTGAAGGCTCTGGAAGAGCAAGTATATTGTTGCCTATGAGAACGCGATTAGAAATCACTGACGCGTTATATTCCCCCCAGTCTCAAAGAAATTTATTAAGCTTTAAAGATATTCATAAGAACGGATACCATATTGAGACTATGAGTGAAGAAAATATTGAATACCTTCAAATAATAAATACTACCCAAAGTACCAAACGTACTTTAGAGAAATTGCCAGCATTCTCCACTAGAATGTACTACACTAAGCTTAGTACAATTGAGGCAAATGCTATAGTAAACTAGAAGTTTACTGAAAACTTATTGGTTTGGCATGACCGGTTAGGCCATCCCGGTTCAACAATCATGCGAAAGATAATCAATAATTCACGTGGACATTTATTAAAGAACCAGAAGATTCTTCCTAATGATTTCACGTGTGCTGCTTGCTCACAAGGCAAATTCATCATTCGGCCTTCACCAGCCAAAGTAACTTCTGAATCTATCGGTTTTCTGGAACGCATACAAGGAGATATTTGTGGGCCGATTCACCCACCATGTGGAACCTTTAGATACTTTATGGTTCTGATTGACGCATCGACTAGATGGTCACATGTATCCTTGTTATCAACCCGCACCTGGCGTTTGTGAGGTTACTTGCTCAAGTGATAAGATTACGAGCACATTTTCCAGATTTTCCTTTAAAGGCAATTCGCCTTGATAATGCTGGTGAATTTACGTCTCAGACATTTAATGACTATTGCATGTCTATTAGGATAAATGTTGAATATCCTGTAGCTCATGTTCATACGCAGAATGGTTTAGCTGAATCATTAATCAAACGTTTACAGATGATTGCTAGAGCATTACTAATGAAATCCAAACTTCCAATATCTGCTTGGGACATGCTATATTACATGCAACAGAATTGATTCGCATCAGGCCAACAAGTAACCATCAGATCTTCCCATCACAAATAGTTTTGGGTCAGGAACTCGTACCAAAGAATGTGACTTAGAGGTACAAAAGATAATCCATCTACAGAGATTAGCAAATCAATTGCCAGACGCATTTACTGACCCTAAGAGAGTGACCAAGTCACATATACCAGCTGTAAATGCTCCAGTTAGAATTGATGTCCCAAAAGGACAACATCAAACTGCTAGTGAGTCTATGGCATGCATGAAGCATGGTAGACCTATTGGTTCCAAAGATAAGAATCCTCAGAAAAGAAAAGGAGCAAAAGTTGATAATGGCGAATCCGAAGAATCTAACCCTTTTAAAGGATCTCTAAAAGAGACCTTAGACATGACTAATAAAGAAATTCAAGTACATGACAATGAAGAGATCTCAATTAATTTTGTCATGTCAAGAATAAAATGGAACCGAAAGCAAATCGACGTCGATGATATTTTTGCATGCAATGTAGCAGTTGATGTTATGGATGAAAAAGAGGATCATGAACTAAATTCTATTAAAGAGTGTATACAAAGAGATGATTGACGAAAATGGAAAGAAGCTATAGTGGCATAATTAAAATCTCTAGAAAAGAGAGAAGTGTTTGGACCAATTGTAACGCCCGTGAACCAAAGAGGAAATGTTTGGTGGTGTATCGATCGACACAGGTGAGGTGTGTCGATTGACACGGGTTTAAATTGAACCGACATATTTGGTTTTTGATCGTGCGGTTTGGCAATCGGTTTAGAGAACCCTAGGGTTCATATATATAAAGGGAATCAGTTGGTTTGGCCGCGTTTTCATCAGAAAAATTAGCAGAAAACAGAGAGTTTTGGAAGAGAAATCAGAATCAGAGAGATTGAGAGAGTTCTGGTGAATTTTAGAGAAGGATTGATCGTTCTTGAGGCTGGTGATTACGTGGGAGGCTATTAGAAACGAGGAGGGATCGTTGCTGGGTTGATTTCGGGACTGGGAAGGGTGAAATCAGAGGTTGTTTGGGTGTTCTTCGTGTGTTCTTCGTGTTCATCCTCTTTTTCTTCCCGAATCGAGGTGAGTGCGTGACCGTAGGTTTATCTGGGTAAAGGATTTGATAGAATACAATTGCTTGTGGTTGTTGGATTGATTTCGTGTGTTTGTGGATGAATTTCATGCAGGAGATCGATAAATCGCGATGGAACTCAAGCCATGAGAGGATAGGCTCGTTTCTTAGGTTATGCGATGTCGTGTCGATCGACACCAAGGTGGTGTGTCGATCGACACAGGTGCATGGCGATCGACACCAAGGTGGCGTGTCGATCGACACGTATGCAGTGTATTTGATAGACACCTAGTGGTTGTGTCGATCGACACAGTAGCTTCTGTACTGGTTCGTGTTGATTGTTTTCGTATATGCTTGTTGTATGCTCATCTTGGTATTGTATCTCTTGCTTATGCCTGTGTGTATAACCTGTAGACGGGATGAATGCGTCGCTGAGTATTTGTGATAATACTCACGCAACTATTTTTGCCATGTGCTGCAGGTAAAGAGAAAATGTGATCGTGGAATCATGGCCGGGAAGAGGAGATGATCTAGTGTCTCCTCTGAGTGGCTGTATTGATATAATTGCTAGGTTGCTAGTAGATTCTGGAATTATTATTGATGTTGGTTGAATTGGTTTTATTGGTTATTGATTTATTAAATTGAATGGTTAGAGAATTAATAAATTATGAGATTTATTTATTGGTGTGTTATTGTTGATTTTATTTGTTTCCGCATTGTTTGTGTTTGGCCTATTGAGGGTTATTATCTCTGATGATAGTAATCCGAAGGGAAAATTTTAAAATTTTTGGGTCGGGTCGTTTCACCAGTAGTCTGTACACCTAAAGGTGTAAAACTAGTGGGACATAGATGGATCTTTGCGAGAAAGAGAAATGAAAATAGTGAAATTGTAAGATACAAATCACGTTTGGTCGCACAAGGTTTCTCACAAAGACCTGAAATTAATTATGAGGAGACATATTCTCCCATGGTGGATGCAACTATTTTCAGTTTCTTTATCAGTCTGGCAATAAAAGAAGGACTTGATTTACGCCTCATGGATGTAGTCACGGCATATTTATATGGACCACTGGACAATGAAATTTATATGAAAGTCCCAGAAGGATTTAAACTGTCAAAAACAGCGAGCTCTAGTTCTCGAGAACAGTATTGTATAAAGTTGAATCGATCTGTATGGATTAAAACAATCAGGACGTATGTGGTATAATCGCCGCGAATACTTGTTAAGAGAAGGTTATAAAAATGACCTCATCACTCCATGCATCTTTATAAAGAAATTTGAGCAAGGGTATGTTATCATTGCAGTGTATGTTGATGATTTAAACATCATCGGGACTCCTGCAGAGATTTCACAAACAGTGGAATATTTGAAGAAAGAATTTGAGATGAAAGATCTTGGATAGACGAAATTTTGCTTGGGATTGCAAATTGAGCATCTTAAGAATGGAATCTTAGTGCACCAGACAACATACACTGAAAAAGTGCTTAAAAAGTTTTATATGGATCAAGCGCACCCATTGAGTAGCCCTATGGTTGTAAGAGCACTTGATGTTGAAAAAAATCCCTTCCGCCCAAGGGAAAATAATGAAGAAATTCTTGGTCCTAAAGTACCATACTTAAGTGCAATAGGAGCATTGATGTACCTTGCTACCCATACGAGACTCGATATATCTTTTGCGGTAAATTTGTTGGCAAGATTTAGCTCATGTCCAACTCAAAGTCATTAGAATGGGATTAAACATATATTTCGATATCTTTAGGGTACAAAAGATATGGGTCTATTCTTTTCTAACACGTCAAATGAAGACTTAATTGGTTTTGCAGGGTACAAGCAGTATGTGGATCAGATATGGGTTTATCTGATCCACATACTGCTCTATCACAAACAGGATATGTGTTCACATGCGGCGGAACAGCCATTTCTTGGCGTTCGATGAAGCAAACTATCGCAGCTACCTCTTCCAACCATTCAGAGATTTTAGTTATACATGAAGCTAGCCGTGAATGCGTATGGTTAAGATCTATAATCATGCACATACGAGAAGATTGCGGTATATCTACGAGAAAAGAAGCTCCAACAGTTTTGTATGAGGATAATGCAGCTTGCATAGCACAACTCAACGAATGATACATCAAATGCGACAGAACGAAGCACATTCTGCCAAAGTTCTTCTTCACCCATGATTTACAGAAGAATGGCGATGTACGTGTCTTGCAGATCCGTTCAAGTGAAAATCTGGCAGATCTCTTTACAAAGGCACTTCCAACTACTACCTTCAAGAAGCTAGTTCATGGCATTGGACTACGTCGCCTCAAAGATCTCAAGTCATGTAGTCATCAGGGGGAGTAAATACGCCTTGCACTCTTTTTCCCTTAACCATGGTTTTTCCACTGGGTTTTCCTGGTAAGGTTTTTTTAATGAGACAGCATCTTATGCGTATTAGGATTACTTTTGCTATAATGGACATCCAAGGGAGAGTGTTATAAACCCAATTAGTGGATGCCCATTAGAAGCATATAATCTAGAAGGTTCTAGCTTTTTCTCCAAGTTAGACTTCCTCTCCAAGCTATTACTCCTCCCCAAGCAATTGTGTCCTATATATACCTTTGTTCTCTATGGAATAAGACACACCAATTCTTTCTCTTATTCTCTCATTCATAACAAAAACATATTTTTTTTCTAAAACCTACACAATTTTTTCCTCTTTTTCCTTAAGCCGGAGAAAATTAGATAAAGTAAAATATTTGGCGAAATTTTCAAATACGATCAGAAGAATCAACTAGCGTAAGAGGGAGTTGGGTTTCTTGAAGGTGCAGCAAATAGCACATGTTGGCACTCGAGCAATGCTTGTGAAAGCATAGGAAGTTGATAGCAATTTCGGCTGTCATATCTCCTTAAAACTTCCTACGAGACGAGATATATGAATTGAGCTTAATTATATAATTGCCCCAAATCCAATGGTCTTTTTTGTCTGTGACTGGCTCAAATTAGCAGTACAAGAGGTTCCAAAGCTGAATTGCTTTGTTTCACCACTCAACAATCCCTAATATTGTTACAAAATCGGTTTAAGAAATTATTATAGAAACGATAACTGCCTTAGAAAAATAGTAATATAACCAACTCATACAAACATAAGCAGTCTAAATCAAGCCAATACCGAGGCATAAAACATAGACAACCGTTTATAACTTTAAAAACAGAACTGCGAGATAATCTAAAAGAGACTAAACAAAAGAGAGACCTATGACCAGAGTTACGAAGAAACCTTGGCACTGTCCTCTTACCTTATTCAAGACTCACATGACTAGACACAGACGCACATGACCAGACACAGACGCGGACGCAGAATTGAACCAGCATCACTCTTCTTCGGACTCGGACTCAGCGTTCTGGAGCCATTCAATGAACGGAGTCACGTTCTTCATCACCGGGGAGCTTTTGATGCCTTTCTTGTACCACCCAAAAATCACTTCCTCCTCCAAAAGGTCTTCATCGTAGAGCCCTTTGATAACAAGAGCAACTTCTTTGGCAGCCTCTGCATTCGCCTTCACACAGAAAGATTCTATTGCGTTAAGCAAAACCATCTGCTGAGGAGCTCCTGCATCTTCTTGCATCATCATCAAGGCCACGAGATATTTCTTCTTTTTGACCACTTCTTTAGCAAATCCCTTGCCTTCACCTCCAAAAAGAGCAGAGAATAGGGCATCCATCTTCTCCTGAGGAGTAGCCGAGTTTGAAGCTAACGCTATTTTTAGTTGGGAAGGAGAAGAACCGTTGCTCAGAAGCTCTTTTATCTCACTCACAAGCTTTTCATGAGCATTTTCTGGGATCTTGCTATTGCCGTTCTCATGCAGCTTCAATGGCTTTTCATGAACTTCTGGTGACTTCTTCTTCTCCTCAACTGCTGGAGTTTTCTCTTCAGTTGTCGACAGCATCACCATGTCAGCTGTTACAGCGCTGAGCTGTTCTTTCATTCGTTTTTCAACAGCCTCCCGGGAAGTATCTGTCTGCCACTGGACATCATCGTCGTCTTCATCTTCCTCACTGTCTGCTTGCTCATTTTCATCAGATTGGCTTGGAGGTGGGGAATGATCTTTCTTCTTCAAAGCTTTGTCTTTCGAAGTACCCGTGGCCGTTGCTTTCTTCTTGCTAGCAGCCTCCTTCTTGAGCTTCTTCATCTCCTCATCAGCCGCTTCACCTTCCATCAGCCTTTCTTTCTCAGCTCTCCTCATCGACTTCTTGTCCTTCGACGACTTCTTCTGCTCTGGAGGATTCTTCAGAATAAATGACGTGAGCTTGTCCCTCATATCAACGTCTGAGATAAACCCGCAAGCCGCGCATTTCAGCTGAAGCATCTGCGTCTTTGTGATGAGTATCTCAGTTTCAGGATTCCCACATCCATAACACTGAACATACTTTTTGATGAAGTTCTCAAGGAGCCCCGCAAGCTTGGAAGTGTCGTGTGCCCCATTCACAAGGGAGGTTCCAGTCTTCTCGTCGAATTTGGACTGCGCACCAAGCTCACAACCAAAGTACTTGGTGGTGTAAGCAGCAGGTCTCCCCAAGGCCTTAGCAATCTCAACCATGTTGACAACATTAGTCTTGATACCATTGCCTCTACCTTCAATCTTGGTCATCATCCTCGGCATCTTGTACCTGTAAAAGGCGTCATCGCGGTTGGAAGCACCAATGTTCTGCAAAGCCATTCTGATTCGAGTAGACGAGGGGGATGTCAGAAGAGGCAGTGATCAGACGGATGGAAACCGGAACCGCTTGTATAACTGTTGAAGGCCTCCTCAAAAGATCCAAGACGCAAAGAACCAACTTTACGACTGGACTTTTTCCTAGATATAGGACAGTACTCCCCTAAAAGCCGGATAGATGATTGAAAGAGAGAAGCCTGTTCAGACATAAAAGATTCTTCACACTCCACTTTGAACAAACTGTAGATCCCAGCAGCTTAAACTGCCAACTTCCTGGAAACAATCAACCAAAACAGAGAGATCAGATTCAAAGTGATGAAGAAGAACAAAGCAGATGGCATCCAAGAATCGGCAACAAAGGGCTGATCTCAAACAAGAGATCTAACAAGTATAGTCCTAAATCAAGGATCATAAACAGAAACAAAGAAACGTTCCGAGATTTACAATAGAAAAACCTAGTTTCGAATAATCGAATCAGATATATCAATGGCCGACACAGAACAAACTCTTTCCTGATTCAAAACCAACAAAATTTCTACCGATTCAACCCAAAATCTCTAACAATCTATCCATCAAATCGATGAAAGCGGATATATAAATCGGAAGAATCGGTATAACAAATTCGAAGATTGATGAGATTATTACCTTGAAAGATTGACGTAGAAAAAGGAAAGTGGACGATCGATAATCTCTGTGTTGTGGTTGAGTGCGGAAGAAGAACGCTTGGGCCGATTCGATGAATGAAAGAGAGAAACAGCGAAGCAAAAGGCGTTTTGTGGATATTTATATATAAGAAGAGGACAAAGGAAAGAGGCTGAGCTACAAATGGAGACGCGTGATTGTGGTTACAAACCTTTAGGGCAAACTCATCGTCTCCTGTCCAATTATTTGTTCCTATTTATTATTATTATTGTTATTTTATTATCGTTTTAGAGTTTTCTTCATATATTTAAAAATGTCAAATTAGTCATATAAAAATATAAACTTATTTATATAAACAGACGACAAAAAAAAAATCTTATAAAAGATGATACGCACGATAAGAACACGACATATAAACATAATTCTAATTTACTAGATTATAACATATGTCTACGGTTGATCAATAAGAATGTATAGAAATTAATTAAAATTATATAAAAATTAAAATAAAAACAAATAAAATAATTGTTAAGTAACTAACCAAATAGTAAAAAAAAAATTATAATAATCTCAAATAGCTAAGAAAAAAAGAATTATAATAGTTTAAGCAAATTACAAAAATAAAATTAGTAAGGAAAATAGAGAAACTGTAAGTATAAACAAAAAACAAAAAATAGAGAGGAAACTGAAATTTTAATTAAGAAAAAAATATGAATGATAAGAAAATGAAATTTTATAAATTAAAAAAAAAATTAGAAAGAATATGTAAATCTCAATGCTCAAGTTTATATGCACAAACATACCAAAGAAAAATAAATCAATTAACATATATAGTTATAGAATATTACAAAGAAAATAAAAATCTTCTACCTATACTTTTCAATGTTAAAAAGTAAAACTATGTAAAATGAAAATTTATACATGTTATAAAATAATAATAATAATAATAATAATAATATAGTTAATGTTAAGATCCAAAAGTGTAAGATTTAACGATTATGGATCTCTATGAAAAATAAACCGATTACATCAATTACATTTATCAATCATAGATTTATATATAATGCTTGATAAAAATATTATAAAATAATTTATAGATTTTTATGCGATTATTCACATAAATGTATTGTTTAATGATTTAACTCTGTAATATTTTAATTGTTATAAGAGTTTATTATATAGTTAATTGTTGTAAGAATGTTTTTTTAATATACATTAAATTTTAATGGTTTAAAACTCATGTTTAAATATTTCAAAATATTTTTGTAATTTAACGGATTACTAATTAAAACTTAAATTTTGATATTAATAATTTTTAATGTGTTTACCCGCGTTGAGTACTTATATAAACGAAGAAAAATAAAAGTCTAGAAAGGATTTGCTGAATAGTGAATACACAAGCAAATTGTTGATGTAAAAAATTTAAGAATAATTGCAGTGATTTTCTCTGCGATAATTAGGGCTGCATATGCGGGAATTCGGTTCGAGTAGAGAAGTTTAGGATTTATCGGATATTTTTGTAGTTTCAGTTAGGTTTCAATCGATTTTGACATGTTTTGGTTTTTAATTATAAAAATCGATAATTATCCATAAAAGTTTGGTTTTCATTTGGTTTGATTTCGGGTATTTTTTACCCAAATTATCTGAAAATACCCAAAAATATATAAAATAATCGAAATATACCCAAATTTTCCTTCGGATTACTAACATCACATATAATAATCCTCAATGGGCCAACACCAGCAATGTGGAAACAATTAGAATAAACAAATAATAATCCAATCAATAAATCTCATACTTTATTAATCCACTAAACCGTTCAATTCAATAAATCAATATCAATAACCAAATAACCAATCCAATTCAATCAATTCCATTCGAATAACAAGTATCCATTGGTTCCAGAATTACTACATCCTAGCAATTCCAACTCAAGACCATGAAACTGAGACACTAGATCATCTCCTCTTCCTGGCCATGAATCCACGATCACAATTTCTTTTTACCTGCAACACATGGCAAAAAGAGTTGTGTGAGTATTATCACAAATACTCAGCGACGTGATCATCCCGTCTACAGGTTATACACACAGGCATAAGCAAGAGATACAATACCAGGATGAGCATACAATAAGCATACACGAAACAGTCAAACACGAACCAGTCCAGGAGCACTGTATCGATCGACACAACCACTAGGTGTCGATCGACATACTACACTTGTGTCGATCGACACACCACCATGGTGTCGATCGACACAACATCGCATAACAGAGAACGAGCCTATCTTCTCATGGCTCGAACTCTCATGCGATCCATCGATCTCCTGCACGTTTTCATCCACAATACACACAAAATCCAATCCAAACAACAGAAAACAATCATATCTCCTACGGTCACGCACTCACCTCAAAAAAGGATTGAACGAGGAAGAACACGAAGAATACCACGAAGAACACACGAATCAGCCTCTGATTTCGTCCTCCCAGACCAGAAATCAACCCCAACAATGATCCCTCTTCGTTCTAACAACCTCCCACGCAATCACAAGCTACCAGGATTGAGAAAACAAGGAAAATCAACAATGATTCCTCCACAAACTCAATCCTCTCAAGAACGCTCTATTTCTCTCTCAATCTCTTCTGATTTTCGGCCAAAAAAGAGACAAACGTGTCTGATCACGCTTTTATATCGAACCCTAGGATTCCCTAAACCGATCGCCAAACCGCGCGATCAAAAATCTATGTCGATTGACACACCTTACCTGTGTCGATCGACACAACACCATGAACACGACTTCTCATAAGTCAAAAACACACGTGTCGATCGACATGATGCACCCGTGTCGATCGACACCCAACCAAAAATCCACTTATTGGTTCACGGGCATTACAATTCTCTCCCACTAACACGGATTCGACCTCGAATCACGCGACCCATCCCGCTAAGGTTAACACTCCCGTCTAAAGCCCGACAAGATTCACCCAGAAACATCAACGATGCAACGCTCCCTGATCCAGATTAGGGCTGCCCGATTGATCGCACAATAATCAAACAAGAACATGCACGACCAACCATTGACCCCGAATTGGACCAAATGATCGCGCAACAATCAAACAAGAACATGCACGACCAACCGCCTCCACCAAACTGAAAACCCGTGGTGCCACTACAATCTGAGCCAACGGCTGCACCGCCAATGGCTGCACTACCGCCACCGCCATCTGTTGCAGCATCGGACACTTGGGCTTAATATGCCCTAGCTCTCTGCAGTGGTAGCACACCTGAGCACCCCGAACCTCACTCCTCTTAGGACAATTAGCCACTTTGTGATCCAAGCTCCCGCACCCGAAGCATCCTAGACCACCCTATCCTCTCTGACTCGGCCCTAAAGTGCTCTCCCACTTCTTTTTCTGTCCCTGACCAGGCTTGCCACCCCTGCTCGAACCCGCTTGCTGCTGTGACCTCCTCTGCTGCTGAACCGGTGGACTAACCACCACAGCCTGCTCTAACCTCGTGGCGAACTTACTCGCCCTGCAGCGAGTCCTCAAATCAGCCTGAAGTCCCCTCAGAAACCTTTTCACCTGGGCCTGCTCGCCCTTCATGCCCCTACCAGCATCCACCAGAAGTCGATTGAACTCCAAATCGAACTCCCTCACTGTCCGGTCTCCTTGAGCCAGGTCCAGAAACCTCGACTCTAACCGATCAACCGCTTCCTGTGGGAAATACTTGGTATTAAACTCGGCCAAGAAATCCTCCCAAGCCATCTCGACCTGTACCCTCCTGGCCTCAACACCTCTCCACCAGAGATGCGCGTCACCATCCAGATAGTGAACCGCCAGGTCAACCCGGTATCCCTCTAGACACCTTATAGAGTGAAAGTTACACTCCAACCTCAGCCACCACTCATCGGCCCCCTCAGGCTTGACACCTCCCGAGAAAAACTCGGTGCCAATCCTCTGCATCTGCTCCATTATCCTCAAGTAGGATGGAAGCTCCTCTGCAACCGCCACACCTGGCTGCACACCAGCCACTCCTGGCTGAACCCCAGCCACTCCCGGCTGACCACCAGCCACTACTGACTGCACATTAGCCACACCTGGCTGAACTCTTGGAGCCTCACCCTACCTAGAAACCGCTTCAGAATCATCTGCAGCAAACTCTCCAAACGATCATCTTGGTCTTGGACCACACCTGCGGCAGCACCCCCACCTTGGCCCGCCGCACCACCAGCTACACCGGGACCCACACTAGCCCCACTAGCCCTAACACTGGTACTCGTAGCAGCCTCACCCACAGACCCCTCCTAAAATGCCTGCGAGTCAGCCACCTGCTCTTGTGTGGTCTCCTGGGCCACACTCGCGGCATCAGACTCACTCTGCAGTCCTCGCGCGCGCCCACCACGACCACCTCGGCCCCCACGACCTCTAGCCACTCTAGCCATCACTCTGCACTAACCAGCAGACTACTAAGTACTAGAAAAACAGGAAGTCATAAAACACATACCATGGAATCTCATTGAAGGCTCGGAAGAGATGATCTAAGACTCCAACCCACACAACAATCAATCAACTATTCACACAACCAGACAATCAATCACCCGCCCTAGAACCATAAGGGCTATGATACCAAAATAAAACAACCCAACCCAAAAATTTAAATTTTTTCCCTTCAGATTACTAACATCACAAATAATAATCCTCAATGGGCCAACACCAGCAATGCGGAAACAATTAGAATAAACAAATAACAATCCAATCAATAAATCTTATACTTTATTAATCCACTAAACCGTTCAATTCAATAAATTAATATCAATAACCAAATAACCAATCCAATTCAATCAATTCCATTCGAATAACAAATCTCCATAGGTTCAAGAATTACTACACCCTAGCAATTCTAACTCAAGACCACGAAACCGAGACACTAGATCATCTCCTCTTCTTGGCCATGATGCCATGATCACAATTTCTCTTTACCTGCAACACATGGAAAAAAGAGTTGCATGAGTATTATCACAAATACTCAGCGACGCGGTCATCCCGTCTACAGTTTATACACACAGGTATAAGCAAGAGATACAATACCAGGATGAGCATACAACAAGCATACACGAAACAGTCAATCACGAACCAGTCTAGGAGCACTGTGTCGATCGACACAACCACTAGGTGTCGATCGACATACTGCATTTGTGTCGATCGACACACCACCATGGTGTCGATCGACATGATGCATCTGTGTCGATCGACACAAAGTAATTGTGTCGATCGACACGACATCGCATAACAGAGAATGAGCCTATCCTCTCATGGCTCGAACTCTCATGCGATCCATCGATCTCTTGCACGTTTTCATCCACAATACACACGAAATCCAATCCAAACAACAACAAACAATCATATTCCATCTATTCTTTTACCCAAATAAACCTACGGTCACGCACTCACCTCAAAAAAGAATTGAACGAGGAAGAACACGAAGAACACCGCGAAGAACACACGAATCAGCCTCTGATTTCGTCCTCCCAGACCAGAAATAAACCCCAGCAATGATCCCTCTGCGTTCTAACAACCTCCCACGCAATCACAAGCTATCAGGATTGAGAAAACAAGGAAAATCAACAATGATTCCTCCACAAACTCAATCCTCTCAAGAACACTCTATTTCTCTCTCAATCTCTTCTGATTTTTGGCCAAAAAAAAGACAAACGCGTCTGATCACGCTTTTATATCGAACCCTAGGGTTCCCTAAACCGATCGCCAAACCGCGTGATAAAAAACTGAACTTGTCGGTTCAATTTTAACCCGTGTCGATCGACACACCTCACTTGTGTTGATCGACACAACACCAGAACATGACTTCTCATAAGTCAAAAACACATGTGTCGATCGACATGATGCACATGTGTCGATAAACACCCAACCAAATATCCACTTATTGGTTCACGGGTGTTGCAATTGGTTTGGTTTGGATAAGATATTTTGGGTTTTGAGTATTTTTGGTACTATAAAATAGGTACCGGTCGGATAATTTCAAAATCGGTTCGAGGTTGGTTTGGGTATTTGTAACGCCTCAGATCATCGCTGATCAGGACGCCACAGTAGATACCCGTAGACCTGCCGATAGAGGTTACTAGAACGGATCTAGCTTCCTGAATCAACCTGTCCAAGGCACCTTTACCTCTTGATCATGGCATAAGGCTTTGCAACCTGTTCCATGATCTCGAGTTGTGTTAGTTTGGACAAGACTAATATCAGATCAACAACCACAATTTCATAAAATATACTTTTATATATTTGCAACAACTTTACAAAGTTTAAGTTTGGCCAAGGCCTAGAGCCCAAAAGAGTCGTAAAAACAATCACAAACATAGCTTTACAAAAGACATATAAAAACCTACTTCCGGTGGTACTATTGTTCCGCCCGCCCGCTAGTGGTTCCCTCTATAGGTTTTCCTACAAAACAAACTAGTCATGAGTAATAACAATCAACATGCAATATTTAGAGAATGCACATGTGGAAAAGATAACTCAATCACAACATATTTAGAGGACCTCTTACTACAGCCCTCTTTTAACGTAAGATGTTAGATGTTAGATAGTGAACCCTATATATACAACGAATTGACAACTTCCTTCCATTGTCCCTTTTAATCCACTCGGCCCTAACCACAAAGGCTAAAAGACCACTGATCCGACTATTATAATCCACGACCAAAGGCTGCAATCCCGTCCCTCCGTGGATTACTCGGTAAAGTCATGGCCAAAGGCTGCAATCTCGTCCCTCCGTGACTCCCGATAAGAAGTGTCAACCGCCCTCTACTTTGTTAGGATGTTAGAATGTTAGAACGTTAGAACGTTAGGATATTACATGATCCTCTTGATCACATCGTAATAATCTAACTCCACAACATAAAACTTTACCTTAGACCCGCATGTATCTATTCAGATCACATGCAAATCATCTTCCTCTTGAAACCCTCCATCCACAAAGATTAATCGCAAGTGTATACACAATCATCTTATGACTGATGCAGCACGTAATCACACAACAAAACATCATGCACAAACAATCAACGAATAGACTAACCAAATTCCTAAAATTCTAGCGCGAACCTCTATGATTATAAAGCATATCAATAAACAAGCAACGTGTGTTCTACTCCTCTAACACATGACAAGCATCACCAAGACTCACTTTTTCTGAACGGTTAAGGTTTAGATTCGGACTTAGGCTCTAGACCGGACCTTCCTTCACTTAAAACGGACAGAGCTTAGACTAGTTTTTTGGCTATTCCTGCTCCTCCTCGATGGCTCACGACAACGACCTAGCTGGATCATGATCACGGACAAAGATGCAGATTTTCTAGACTGGTTTTGTCAAAGGTTTGGAACGAAATCTATGTAAAAATGGGAGCTAGTAGGTCCTATATATATAGGGTTAGGGAAGCAGGTAGGCAAGGAGGACAGTCAGAAAGTGTGTGTCGTGCTTCCTGATGACTCGTTGCACACGGTCGCGACACCGTGCTTACGGTTTTGTCGTGCTTCCGACTTGTCGTGCTTGTAGATTTGTCATGCTTTTGATTTGTCGTACTTTGAATGACTCACCACACGAATTGTGACACCACGTGATTACAGGGTTTGTCGTGCTTCTGACTTGGTGTGCTTGCGGATTTGTCATGCTTCCAATGACTTGTCACACAAGATCGCGACATCCCGTGCTTGGTTGATCTCGAGCACGTCAATCCCGAACTGTTGTGTCATGCTTTTGCAAACTTTTATATTTTTATAAAAATATCAAGTTTGAATGCACCTTGCCACTTCATGTTTATGCCACCTCGTGCTTCAGACCACCTCGTGCTTAAAATCTCATCATGCTTGACGACTTTTCTTTTCACGACTAAATTTTGCTAGATCATTTCTCGTAACTGTTTTGATCTCTAAGCATGGTTATTACAATATTTGTTTGAAGATAATAATTATTTTTGGTTTCGGTTTGGACCTATTATTTTGAATCCGAACCATTAACAACAAAAATAGTAAAAATTGAAATAATATACCTAAATTGGTTATATTTACTGGAAGATACCCACAAAATACTTGAACTAATCGAATTACTGGAAAAAAATATTTAGCTAAACTACATGAATATATCCGACTTAGAACATAAAATATCTTGAAGTTAATTTATATTTCAGGTACTTCGGGTACCCATTCGGTTTTCGGTTCGATTTTGGTTTGGGTTAGATTTTTTGGTACTTGCTATTGAGGTCCCATTCTGATATTGTTAAAAATTGTCCGGATTCGATTCAGGTAATAAAAATTCAATATGCAAATTGACCGTCATAGATATCCCGCAAACACACTTATTTTCAACCTTTGTGCTAGTCGTATAATTTGCTTAATAGCGCTTGAAATCACAACCCCTCGCTTCTGCAAATCTTGCATCCGCAACCGCGGTTTTTAAATAGTCAATCTTTAAAATTTAGAATTGTATAAAAAGAAAATCATATTTTTGTTTAGTAGATGATTCTCAGCTTTCGACACGAACTTATTAAAAAAATCTAATTAATTAGAAAATTTATTATTTATGATTAAAAATTATAAATAGTGTTACTCTGATTCTTTCAGTTTTGGTTTTGTAAATCTTTCAATTTGGTTTATGAATAATAGTTTTTAAATCAAAAATATGTATAAAAAGATAAAATATGGTTTAGTTCTTAATCAAATTTTAATCAAATATATAGTTTAATTTCAAATAAATTAAAGTTTATATACATTTTTAGAAAAAAATCGATTAGGTTCAACATCGAATCTAGGATATTTTCTTAGTATTAAAGAAAATACAGCAATGTTGTGATATTTTCTCTTTCGCTCTAAAACCATTTGTTTCTTATGCTCTTTCTCTGTAATCTAAATGAAGAAGACACAGACTTGAGCCGTTAAGTTTGTTAAACAAACTTAGAATTGTTTTAAATGGGCTGACCGTACTTGCGATTGTGAAGTCCAAATGTCTTTGATAACACTTTAGGCCCTAACACATATGCGGTCCTCATACCAAAATAACAATGATCCAACATATGGAGAGAAGTCTATAAACAGTACACTTTGTGAATCAAAGGTAAATCTGACTAGAATAAAAGAGTAAAAACAAATCTTTTATACATTATTTGAGAAGTTATTTTCTTAAATTCGTTTATGTGTCATCACGAAAATCGTTTTCATCTATTTTATTGTGACGTGGATTAAAAAATTATGACATAGCACATGTAAATTATAACAACATCTTTTACAAAATATTCTTTAACCATATTTATATTTATTTTCATAAATAAATAAATAAAATAATCAATATATAATATTTTTGTTTTTCATGAAAAAAATGTTTAAAATTTCATTTTTTAACAATAAAGATTAGAACACTTTTTTATATAAGTATATTTTTACTAAAATTGATAATAAATACTTAACAGTTTTTTTTTAAAGACATTTTATTATGTTTTGTGACAAAAAAATTCCCAAATTTATATAAAAAAAATAAGTATTCTTAAAAAAAAATCAATTTCTAACAAAAGACAATTTGTGACAAAAAAAAAGTGACAAAAAAAAGACAATTTAAAAAAATAAAATAATTTAAGATAAATTGTATATAATATTTTTATATCTAAATATTAAATATAATTATATTTTGTTTTAAAAACCAATGATTATATATTTTTACATGCTAAAATTTAAAAGCTAATATTCAAATTTTACATTTAATCGATTAAAATTGTCATATTTTACGTAATTTTTAATAAAGAACCCACTGTGAAAATTTCAATTTGAAATAAAAAAGCGAGGCTATATTAAATCATTCCATGACTGAATTTTATCTCCAGATTTTATATTTCTCTAATTATCCTATATAAATAAAAAATTATTTTTTAACAAAATATGAAAAAGTGTATAAGACATTAACCATAAGAAAAATAGAAAACAACAAAAATTTGAGAAACAAAAGAAGAGGAAAAGGTAAATTACTTTTGAAGTGCCATTTTTCAAAAATACCACATTTTCAAAATCTTTGCAAAATTGCCACTTTTTCAAAATTATTTTTTTGTTATAGAATTTATGTTTGGGGTAACAATATTGTATTAGGGTTTAGTTTTGAGAGTTTAGAAGTTTTTAGAGGTCGAACAATTTTTTAGACTTTAGATTTTAAAGATTTAGGCTTCAAAAATCTATAATTAGTGGTATTTTTACAAATGGACAATCCCAAGTGACATTTTTGCAAATGGACAACCCAAAAATAACATTTTTGTAATTGTCGAATTAATGGCGTGTGGACTTTAACTACTATAAATATCCCTTATACATTATTTGAGAAGTGATTTTCTTAAATTCGCTTATGTGTCGTCACGAGAATCGCTCTCATTTATTTTATTGTGACGTGGATTGAAAAATTATGACATTGCAATGTGAATCATAACAACATTTCTTACAAAATCTTTTTTAACTATATTTATATTTCTTTCCATAAAAAAATAATAATTAATATATAATATTTTCGTTTTGCATGAAAAAAATGTTTAAAAGTTCATTTTTTTACAATAAAGATTAGAACATTTTTTTATATTCATATAGTTTTACTAAAATTTATAATAAATAATTAACAAAAAATTTAAAGAGATTATTATGTTTTGTGACAAAAAAATTCCCAAATTTATAAAAATAAATATAAGTATTCTAAAAAAAATCAATTTCTAACAAAAGACAATTTGAAAAAGCAAAATAATTTAAGATAAATTGTATATGAATTTTTATATCTTTATATTAAATATAATTATATTTCATTTTTAAAACCAAGGTTACATATTTTTACTTGCTAATATTTAAAAGCTAATATTCAACTTTTACATTTAATCGGTTAAAATTGTCATGTTATATGTAGAGAAATTTTGAGAAATGCCACTTTTAGAGTGCTACTTTTCAAAAATGCCATTTTTTTACAATTATTTACTCATTATATCATTTATATTTGGATTAACTATGTTGTATTAGGGTTTAGTTTAGAGGGTTTAGGGGTTTTTAGAAGTCAAAACATTTTTTAGGATTTAGAATTTTAAGATGTCACTTTTGGGTTGTACATTTGCAAAAATGTCACTATGGATTGTCTATTTGCAAAGATGCCACTAATTACGAACTTTTAGAGCCTAAATCTTAAAATTTTAAACCTTTAAAAATGTTTTGACCCCTAAAAACTCCTAAATCCTAATACAATATAGTTAACCCAAACATAAATAATATAAGAGAAATTTCAAAAATGCCACTTTTCAAATGCTACTTTACAAAAATGCCACACTTTTGAAATTTTTGCAAAAATGCCACTTTTTGAAAATTATTTTTTTTTATATTATTTATGTTTGGGTTAACTATGTTCTATTAGGGTTTAGTTTTGAGGGTTTAGGGGAGTTTAGGGGTCAAAACATTTTTTAGGGTTTAGAATTTTAAGATATAGACTTTTTAAATCTATAATTAGTGGCATTTTTGCAAATGAACACCCATAAGTTGCATTCTTGCAAATGTGCACACAAAAAGTGGCATTTTTGTAATTGCCCCATGATATAATGAATAAATAATTTTTTTAAAGTGACATTTTTCTAAAGATTTTGAAAATGTAGGATGACACTTGAAAAATAGCATTTCTCAAAATTTATTTTTTAAGATTTAGGCTTTGAAAATCTATAATTAGTGGCATTTTTGCAAATGGACAACCTATAGTGGTATTTTTGTAATTATTCCATGTATGTAATGTTTAATAAAGAACCCACTATAAAAAGTTTAATTTGAAATAAAAAAGCGAGGCCATAGTAAAATATTCTATGACTGATCTCTAAATCTTATATTTCTCTAATTATTCCATATAAATAAAAAATTATTTTTAATAAAATATGAAAAAGTGTATAAGACATTAACCATAAGAAAAAAATAGAAAACAACAAAAATTTGAGAAACAAAAGAAGGGAAAAAGGTAAAATATTTAGTTTATGTTGTATGAATTTTTTTTTGTATACGAAGAGTTGGTAATATTAATATTTTAATACTTCAATGTAGAATTCATTTTTTATTCAAATTCTATGTGAAGATACTTATTTTTTTTAGAAGATGATCATATTAGGGTTAAATATTTTAACAGAGAAATCTCAATTTTTTTAATAGATTGTGCATTCCAATGTATCAAATTATTATATATTTGATTTGACACGTTTACGTATATAAAATGATAAAACTAAACTTTCAAAAATTCATATTATTGACAATAACAATATTGTTGACAAAAAAACTAACAACAAAAAATATCAAAAACAATGTCTATAATAAAAAAAAATCAAAACAAATACATATTTTCTTATTTTCAAAGTGTAAATTAAAAAACAAAATTAAAAATAAGTTATCCGCGTGTACGCGGACAAATCACCTAATATCAAATCGATGGAAGCCAATGTATAATCGTCGTTCTGTTTGAATTCTACATGAGATTCATAAAACTATTCAACGACCCTAAATTTTCAAAATGTAGTCCGGAGCCTTGTGGTCAAGTAGTAAGGAGGCGGGCTTGTGACACCAATACAATACGAGTTCGATCCACCTGCTACGCAAAACTAAAACACATTGTTTTAGACATTCACATGAATATGGGTCGTTACTTTCGACTCATTTGCATAGCCGGAAAGAAAATTTATCTATGAGATGCACCTCTTTCAGAGATTAGTTTGGTTTAAAATTTACCCTGAGATATAAAAAAAAAATGTAGTCGAATCGAGGAAAAATATACATTATTTTTTCTGGATTCATCTAAATTCAGAATAATATCTTCTTCTTATCTGTCTTTGCTGACTTCAAACCACAATTTCTTTGGTTTTGGGCCCAAGAGCTCGTGCATTGTTTTGTTTTAGTTGGTTCTCTATCAACATAGAATTCATAGAAATATAATGTAATAGTTTAATTGGCGCACGAAGGGGTCATGGGACAGTGTTGACAGCTAATGTGGTTTGGTTGTATTCAGTTGTTTCACTTCATCATAATGGATTTAGAATCCGAATCCTTTTTTATTTTTAAATTTGAACTAACATAAAATCAGTTGCTTTTATTATCATATATTCAGAGTTGATAACAGCGAAGCTATGATGGATTTTTTGCCTCGATGACAAGTCATTCATGCATAGACTCCTTACAAGTTATTGTCCACAAAGTTGTACTGCTCTTTGTTTCATGGCTACTTCTCCTTGTCCTCTTTACCTCTACTCAGGAATAACGTGATAATCAAGTTATTAAGAAAATATTTGTATATTTGCTTATTATTGAGTTTTTTTATGACCTGATTACAAAAAATATCCCCTAAATTGATTTGAAATACAAGTGTAACCCACATATCTTATGTTTGAGAAAAATAACCCAAAGAGGTAGTGAAATTACAACTACATCCTTTATGACCAAACAATAAAACGGAGGCATAATGACTGTTTTAACCTAGAGAAATCTGCTGAGTAATATAGAAGTTTACTGGAGGGGGTTTAGTAGACTACCAAAGCAGTCTACTATATAATTATATTTTAAATTTAAATTTATCAATTAACAAAAAAAATTTTGAAAATTTTTTTTGATTGATGACCTTATTATAAACAATTGTGAAGTATGAAAAATAAAATTTCACAAAATTAAACATACTTAAACGTACTTATACAAAGAAGGTTATGAAGACTACTTTTGTGGTTTTAGTAGACTACTACAGCAGTCTACTATATAATTATATTTTAAATTTAAATTTATAAATTAACAAAAAATATTTTGATAAAAAATTTTGATTGATGACCCTACTATAAACAATTGTGAGGTGTGAAAAATAAAATTTCACAAAATTAAACATACTTAGACAAATTAGGTTATGAATGAAATACATACTATACTAAACAAAGAGTTACCAAATAAGGTACATCATAGGTTGCAAACATGTTTTGACACTTAGGATTAAAGTTAGGGTTTATCATTTTTATATTTAAAATGTCAAATTTGCATAAAAGTGTTAACTTGTGAGTGAATATATTATACGTTTTTGAAAGTTTTGGTATAGGGTTTCGAATAATCATTGAAAATAAGCGATTAATGTGAAGTAGACTTCATTTAGAGGATGTGTATTTGTTTGCATCATCGAAGCCCAGTAGGTTTGTGAGAGGATGTGTTTTTGTTTGCATCTCTCAGTATGTTTAGTAATCAAAGGTTTTCCAAATCGAAGGTCTTCACTATGTTTCTGTGCTTTTATTTTCTTATACGATGTTTGGTTTTGGATACAGCAGACTTCTCCTATAGACTTCTTCAGTAGACTTTCCCGTAGACTTTTCCCGTAGACTTCTCCAGTAGATTTCTCCAGTAGACTTCTCAATAGACTTCTCCAGTAAATTTCACCAGTAGACTTCTCCAGTAGACTTCTCTGGTAGACTTAAATCTGCATTTAGAAGTCTACTAAACATATGGAGACAAATTTGAATTTTTTAAAAATATTTTAAGAATTTGAATTTCGTAAAATCGTGTAGTTAAGTAGAACTAAATAGAACTAATTTTTTTACCCATACAAATTAACCGAACTTAACCAATTTATTTATCTTACCTATAAAACCACACTAATGTGGTTTAGATGAAAAAAATTTACAACCTAAAATTACAACCTGAAACTCCAAACAAGAGAAGTCCACAACCTTCCATCTCCATCATCACCGTCGGTTAGACTTCATGCCTTCTTTCCATTCTCTCAACTTTTTTTTATTTTATTATCTCTTACTCGCTATTTTTCTATCTGATTTGAGAATCTAACCCTATTTTTTCACTCTTCTTTGCCGATCTGCCGCCGCCGAAAAGTACGAAATTCGGTTTAACTTCATCGAAATACAAGGTTTGTGAGAGCTCTCGACTGTCTTTACTATGTTTCTGTGCTTTTATTTTCTTATACGATTTTTGGTTTTGGATATTGCAGACTTCTCACATTTCTTCAGTAGACTTCTCATATTTCTTCAGTAGACTTCTTCAGACGATGGATATGGATGCAAGAAGTTTCCCGTCAAGGCTTTATTCCCAAGGAGACGAGCCTGAAGCGGATAAAAGCATAAACTATTATGCTGGAAATACAAAATTGTTTGATGTTCTAACCCAGTCATTAAGGAAAGATGAAAGGGAAGAGCCTTTATTATCTCCATTGGGTGTGGTGCTACGGTTCCATGATCTCGAGTTTCACTGGGCATCGAGGATAGTTCATTATATATTAACTGCTCAGCTAGAGTGCAAGAAACCCCATGAGATATGGAGTCTGATTGGATGAAAGCTGTTGAGGTTTTCATTGCTTGAGTTTGAAGAGATTACCGGTCTTAATTGCCGCGACCTTCTGAATTTGGAAAACCCAGCTATAGAGGTCACTGAGGAAACGCGACAATTTTGGAGCCTTCTGGGAGTTGATGTCGAAAGGGGTCCAACTGTGAACGAGTTAATAGAAGCGTGTGGTTTATGTGCATACTGGACACGGTTGGACCGCATCAGGTTGGGATATCTATGTATATACGCCGGTTACATTGAAGCTAAAAAGGAGACAACACCCATCGATGTTAACCTTGCTAGGCTTGTGATGGATATAGATGCCTTCCAGAACTACCCATGGGGTAGGGTTGCATTGAAGTTCCTCATCAAGTCAGTGAAGGAGAAAAACTTGTCAGCCCGGTCGTATACCATCGAAGGCTTCGTACATGTTCTCCAAGTATGGGTGTACTCTGCTCTACCGGATTATGCAGTCCTATATAGTGATCCCTTTCCACATAAACCATCTCCACCTCTACTGGCTTTCCGCAGAGCCAGAGGCAAGAAATACTTGAAAGAGAACATGTACAAACAGGTCTGCTTATTTCTTCTTCTACATATAGTTTGAAATTACTTGTAGACTTCTCCTTCTCTTTCTTTGTAGACTTCTCCTTCTCTTTGTAGACTTCTTTAGTGAACTTCTCTTCTCATGTAGACTTTTCCAGTAGACTTCTCTGGTTAATCGCTCTACGTCTTATATGTCTATTTTGTAGGTGAATGTCCTAAGCTGTGTGATGAAGGATGAGTACGAAGATATGTTCCCAAGGTGGGAAAATGATGTTGACGACGAGAAGATAACCAACACAATCTCAGCTCTTTATGAACCAGGCTGGAGATGGACCCGTGATCAGTGGCCAGTGACGGGTGTGATGGCTTCCGAGAATGATCAAAGAAAGAAGGGTAGGTTGTGTTCAGAATTGTTATAATTGGGTTTAAATGTTCTATCATATGTTAAGGTTTCTATTCATATGACATTTGCAACAGGTAGACTTTAGTCTAAGGTGAAAAATGAAAGCATGAGCCTTAGCCTTGTTAGCTTATCGGAGAAGAGGAGTCGAGAAGACTTTGAGTCTGGTTCCACGCCGGATCTATCATCATTGGTGCAGAGCATACAAGCACACTTTGATCAGCACTTTATGGACTTGTTAGATAAGGTTGATGCTGGTTTTAAACGCTGTGAAAACAATTTCAAACTCCTTGGTGATAAGATCATCAATATTGAGGAACGATTGGAACGCATTGAGGCTGTGAAAGTGGGAAAAGAAGAGGATGTGAAGACTGGAAAGGAAGAGCAAACCAAATCCAACCATTTTGCCCAAGCTCTTCATGTGGGGGTCTCCAATGAACCGGCTGCTGATGAGAGCAAGACTGTTCCTGATATTGGGGTTAGTGCATAATCTTGTTTAAATTCTATTTTTCCTTCAATTCTGTAAACTCTTTTGACATTTTCACATTTCTTCCCTTTCTTGTTTGGATGATATATTCTATTTTTATAAAAAATTTGGTATATGATTCGACTTTGATCCTCTACTTACAGAGTAAAATGTTTAACAAGGAAACACAATTTCAAGATGGCCAGAGTGCGAGTGTCACTGGTGCGGATCCGAGTGTTATGATACAACCTCCTCAAAAACCACAACAGAATTTACAGCTTCATAAAGCTAAACAAGAGGAGAAGAAAGCAGCCAAGGAAACACTTAAGGATGATGGTCAGAGTGCGAGTGTCACTGGTGCGGAGAAGAGCGTTATGATTTTGTCTCCTCAGAAACCACCAGCGAATTATGCTGAGATTAAGAAAGCTAAACAAGAAGATAAGAAGCAAGCGGTTATGAAACGAGCAAGGAGTGACAGGCTGAAGAAGCCAGGCCCGGCAAATAAGTCACCGTTCGAATACAAACCCGCTAATTCAAAGGTAGGAAAAGGATATGATCCTTTTGCTACCTTTTAT